>OY728145.1:1739078225-1740328225 GCA_963277665.1 Viscum album
AGACATCATTATTGAATTCAGAATATCAAATATAGCTTTGGGTGATGTTTTAGGATTTTTCTGAAAAACTTCAATTTTTTATGAATAGTGAAACCACTAAGTGGTACTTATAAATACTGATTTTCCGTTTAAATGAAATTTTACCACATTTGTATTTTGAATTTCAAAAATCTGACATACATGGTTGTCATTGAGAAGTAAAATTTTGTTCAATTGGATTAAAAGAATTTTTTGGTGAATAGTAACTTATTAAGTTTTTAATCGCGATTAGAGGTAATTAGTGTAGTTTAAGGTAAAAATAATGTTTTAATAATATGAGATGAGATTGACACATGTCCTACCCTCATTGGATGTGCCATGGCCAATTTAGACAACCCATGGGTCATCTTGGGGACCCCATGGAGCCACTTTTGTTGGGAAATGACATAAATAACTTTTTATTTAATGTTAAAGTAAAAAATGACACAAACATGTGATTTTTACTAAAACAATTTTTTCATGGGGTTATACAAGTCAGATTTTTGACTATAAATAGTCATTGTAAAGATAAAGCGATTTCCTACATCATAGTAATTTTTTAATATTTTTAGTCATTAAATAAATTAAATTATTTATGACATCATGATGATGCAGCGATGACCACATTATTTAACATTTTAAATAAAATGGAATGATAATGTAAAATATAAGACCTACACATGTCCAATCCGATTGGATGGGTGGATTTCGAACCCTTATCACCTTATCCTCAAAACACATCAATTTGGGACCTTTAAAATCCGAAAATAATTTGAAAATAACGTAACATTTTATTACTTTCCAAGAGTGCCCCTCCCCTCCGCTTATAAAAGGCCCCCACCTCTACCTCCTTAGCCACACTTCCAAAGCCTTTGGATCATCCAAACCCTACCATTGTGCCTCTACACATCCCTCTCTTACTCCTAGAAGCCTCACATTGGGCTGAAGTCTTCCCAAGGAAGCCTTTGAGCTCAAATCAAAAAGAGTTACCCGATTTTAATGTAATATCTTCACTTGAGTTGTTTTGTTTTATTTTGCTTCTCTAACCCCCTAAACACTTTTTATTAATTTCTTTTGTAACAAATACAGTATCTTAAATATACTAGGATTTTTTTATAAATATTATTCTATATAAACTTACACACACCATCATCTAATGGTTAAAGAACATACTATTTCTGTGGATGGAGAATTTCTGCCTCACGAAACGATGATTGTTCAACACTCATATAACACCTTCAAAGGTGGCCATTAAGATGTCACTATATTTGTATATGATATATAATATGTTTATGTTTTCCTTAAGCTTATGTATTTTCTATTTATGTCATACCATTATGGTTTCCATTATGGGTAAACACGATATCTTCATTTTAGGAAGTGTGGACTACCGCCCCCTCAAAGTGATTTTATTCGTTAATGCCATACGTGGGACGTATAAAGGTTGGATTTAAATTTATTATATATGATGTTATACTGGAATTATAATATACCTTTACATCATTATTATTTTCTTATTAAAGTATGAGATAGAAATGAAATTAGCGTTCATGCGTACGTACGGCTTACCGTCTCCATGAACGGTGCATTTCATTTCTTACCTCTAAATGATTATATAATATTATAAATGAATTAATATACTGTATATATATGATATATATGATATCTAAATCATGAATAAAATTATAGCTATAATGGATATTTTACCACATGAACAATTTGTCATTATAAAGAGTTTATTTTTTACTCAAGTACCAATGATCTTTAAACGACCGTTATTAACTTAAATAATAACATAGTGTTCATAACATGGTAATAAGTGATATAAAAGGAATAATGAACTTGAAAATGGTTCTTAAAGAAGTATAAATTAACTCAAGTTTTTTATTCAGGAGATTAAAGAACGATCGTGTCATGTCGGACCTGAGGTAAGGGATCCAACCTCTCTCTTTCTTTTTAAGTACACTCTTTTATATAATTCCTTTTAAAGCTCATATTTCTTGTTATTGGGATGTTATTTAATATTAATCTTACTGTAATTTTTATGTTCATGTGATGAGAGACCCTATTCTTTCTCATCCATCCATTTTGGAAGTTCTGTGTGGCGCCGTTAGGTTTCCGAATTTTTGTAAGAGATCTAACCTCTCCCTTTCTTTTTAAGTACTCTCCTTTATGTCACTTCTTTTAAGCTCCTATTTGTTATGTTGGGGGATGTTCTTTTATATTCCTCTTTCTATAAAATTTATGTTAATATGATGAGATACCCTATTTGATCTCATCTGTAACACCTCAGGTAAATAAATAGTATGACATTTTCACATTTATCCACATTTGTGAATAAAATATTAATATAACTTTAAAGGGGACGCTATGCTCGATGGCGTACCCAACACACAACAAATAGTTTCTTAGGAATCTTACGTTGCACTCTAATAATAAAATAATATTATATTAAATGGTAGTTAACACCTTGCTGTTGTGATGGTGGTAATGAATAGAACTAACTACAAAATGATTATATATATTTGTCATATATTTTTACTTTTTACAATAAATGTTAGAGGATTAAAAACGTGAATGAATCCAATTTTAAGCGTAAACATTCTAATATCCCAAAAATGGTCGATTAACCGCATTTTGATGGAGAACCTATTTTAAATACACTTGTTGACAATTTTATGTGTTATATTTGACAAAATAAAATTCTTTTTTAGAATCGGGACATCAAAATATACTTTCTGTAAATTTTTGGTATTTTTCCGATAAAGTTCGTTTTTTAATGAATAGGGAAAAATGTTGTATTTTAATTCAAAACCACTTTTTAATATAATTTATTTATATGATTATATTATATTATGAATTGGTTTTAAAGTTAAATTAGAATATATTTTTACCATTTAATCCAATAGTGGTTTTTGGAATTAATTTCACTTTGAAATCGGAATTAAACTAATGTCAATCTTTTGATATATATTGTTTCAGAAAAACACGCTATTTGACTTGACAGCGGGAATTAATTATGAAATTAATTAATGTAACTAATATGTTTTGAATTTTGTAAAATAGACATCATTTTTGAATTCGGAATATAAAATATTTCTTTGGGTGATGTTTTGGGATTTTTCTGAAAAACATCAATTTTTGATGAATAGTGAAACCACTAAGTGGTACTTATAAAAACTGATTTTCTGTTTAAATGAAATTTTACCACTTTTTTTTTTGAATTTCAAAAATCTGACATACATGGTTGTCATTAAGAAGTAAAATGTGGTTCAGTGGGATTAAAATAATTTTTTTGGTGAATAGTAACTTATTATGTTTTTAATTGCGATTAGAGGTAATTAGTCTACTTTAAGGTAAAAATAATGTTTTAATAAAATGGGATGAGCTTGAAACATGTCCTACCCTCATTGTATGTGTCATGGACGACTAATACAACCCATGGTTCAACTTGGGGACACCATGGAGCCACATTGGGTGGGAAATGACATAAATAACATTTTATTTAATGTTAAATTAAAAATGACACAAACATGAGATGTTTTAATAAAACAATTTTATCATTGGGTTATTAAAGTCATATTTTTGACTATAAATATTCATTAGAAAGATAAAAATATTTCCTACATCATATTTTTTTTTATAATTTTTAGACATTAAATAAATTAAATTATTTATGACATCATGATGATGCAGCGATGACCTCATTATTTAACGATTTAATTAAAATGAAACGATAATGTAAAATCTATGACCTAAACATGTCCAAAACTTATTGGATGGGTATATATAGAAACTTTATCACCTTATCCTCGAAACACATCAATGTGGGACCTTTAAAATTCGAAAATCATTTGAAAATAAAGTAACCTTTTATCACTTTCCAAGAGTGCTCCTCATCTCCCCTTATAAAAGGTCCCCACCTCTACCTCTTTACCCACACCTCCAAAGCCTTTGGCTTGGAGAACCCCTGCCCATTTTTCCTCTACACATCCCTCTATTACTCCTAGAATCCTCACTTTGGGCAGATGTTTTCCCAAGGAATCCTTTGAGCTCAAATCAAAAAAAGTTACCTGATTTTAAGGTAATGTCTTCACATGAGTTCTTTTGTTTTATTTTGCTTCTCCAACCCTCTAAACTATTTTTATTCATTTCATTTGTAAAAACTACATTATATTAAATATACTAGGATGTCTTTATAAAAAGTATTAGAGATACACTTACACACACCATCTTCTAATGGTTAAATAACATACTGTTTCTGTGGATGGCGAATTTCTGCCTCACGAAACGATGATTGTTCAACACTCATATAACACCTTCAAAGGTGTCCATTAAGATGTCACTATATTTATATATGATATATAATATGTTTATTATTTTCTTAAGCTTCTGTATTTTTCATTTATGTCATACCTTTATGGCTTCCATTATGGGTATACGTGATATCCTCATTTTAGGAAGTGCGGACTACCGCCCACTCAAAGTGATTTGATTCGTTAATACCATATGTGGTACGTATAAAGGATATATTTAATGATATTATATATGATACCATACTGGAAGTAAAATACTATTATGTATAATTATGTTTTAATTCCATTAAATATGAAATAGAAATGGAAGTAGCGTTCATGCGTACGTACAGCTTACCGTCTCCATGAACGGTGCATTTCATTTCTTAACTCTATATGTTATATAATATTATAAATACATGAATATAAGGGATATATATGATATATATGATATATACATCATGAATACAATTCTGGATATAATGGATATTTTACCACATGAACAACTTGTAATTATAAAGTGTTTATTTTTGACTCAAGTACCAATGATCGTTAAAATGACCGTTATTAACTTAAATAATTACATAGTGTTCATAACATGGTAATAAGTTATATAAAAGGAATAATGAACTTGATAAAGGTTCTTAAGAAAGTATAAATTAACTCAAGTCTATTATTCAGGACATTAAAGAACGATCGAGTCAAGTCGGACCCAAGGTAAGGGATCCTACGCCTCTCATTCTTTTTAAGTACTCTCTTTTATGTAATTTCATTTAAGCTCATATTTATTATGTTTGGGATGTTATTTTTTATTCCTCATACTGTAATTTTTATTTTCATATTATTAGAGAACCTATTTTATCTCATAAATCCATTTTTGGAGGTCTTATGTGGCGCCGTTAGGCTGCTGAGTATTCGTAAGGGATTTTTCATCTCACTTTTATTCCCGTGAGATTTATGCTACATTTTCCACCATTTCCTTTCAGTGGTATATGTACAACCCATTATTATACTCTTTTTTTAATATACATTAGTTTGTGAGTATTTACATCAATGTTGTGTGACCCATCTTCCATGGGGTATGCGTTTCAAAAGTTACCAAACTCAGTAAGGGGACCTTTTACCCTCCTCTTTTTAAAAGACTTCCATTGTTATGCCTTTTAATTTACATCTTATTATGTTGGGATATGTTCTTATATATCCTTACTTAGGTAAAGTTTATTTCAACGTTATGAGATACCATTCACTCTCTCATCGACTAATTTTTTGAATTTTGAAGTGACGTCGTAAGGCTGTCAAATGTTTACAAGGGAACATCTTAACCCAATTTCGATTTCTTTGGGTTCAAATTGTACGTCTTGAACATGTCATCCTATGAATATGTGTGAATGACCTCTGATTGTTTCACACTTAAAATCCACTTATATTGTGTGTGTTTTTATTTCTCACACATAATTATGTGATAGATTTAACCTTAATTTAATGATACCATCAATATAATGGATTCCATCTCAATTTACATTTCCATTGGGACTTCATTGTTGTTATGAACCAATTCACTCTTATAGGGTGTGTATACTATACTTTGGAATATTATATCATGAATCCCTTTATTCTCATGATATTATAAAGTTCGGATTAAAAGTTATTCCGAAATTATTTGTATTCAAGATTCTCTCATTTTGTTTTATACACAACTTTCTTTTATACGGTGTATAAATGCCTTTGACTTTTATGCTTATTCAAAAGGAATCTTTTTTTATACGATGCATTTTACTAAATGAAAAAAGGGAATGTTTTTCTTGTCGTACGTATGTGGCAACAACGACTTCTCCTCCGCCTTGACCATTATTTGAGTTTTGGCTTCCTCTACAAGCCATACCTTCTTTTTAAAAGAAAAATAAATACCATGTTTTACTTTTCTTTTATTTTGTTATTGAAAATGGTTTTCATAATGTTTTTATATCAATGTGTTGTATTTATATCTTGTGATTGAAATGTGGAAATGTTATGCTTCCTTTATGAATGTTTTATGTGATAAGATTATGTTATGGTTCTTGGGCATTGTTATGAATACGGGTGGTTCCGTGATAAACTAAGGGTGGGTGAGCCTGATATATCTCTCCAGTGCATTGGGTAACGTGAAGGAGTGAAAAGTTAAGGTTTCTCCGAATATATTTAGGGAATATACTATGGTGGGTATTCCAAACATAACCAAGTGGGTTACTCCCTATGTAATAATGTTATGAATGCCTCAAGTTACCTTTTATGTCTTATGATTTCCATGATTTATTCATGATTTGATGAGGTATGTTAAAGTGCCTATGTTTTATGGGTAAAGTATGATTTCACTCTTATGTATATATGTACTCATGTTTCCTTTCCATACTTTTTATAACCCTTACTGAGCTTTTTATGCTCAACCCAAGTTTTTGAAATGTTTTTCACAGGTCAAGGGAAAGGTATGTGATGTGATGATAGTGTCAAGGAAGTGTCAAGAAAGAATCCATTTTTTATTTTAAATATGTTTCCATTGATGGGAAAAATGAATACTATATTTTATGTAACTACTTTGTTTAAATGTGGAATGTAATTCATGTTTCATGATCTAATTCTCTAAAACTCTAAACCTGAAAAGATCATCAATGTGTAATCTTGTAATCACTCAAGATTAAGTAAGGTTTATGGTTGGGGCATTATAGTTGGTATCAGAATTCGGTTTAGACAACTTTAGAGGTTAGGGTATTCTCTAAGCATAAGTGACATTACCATAATGGTTAGGATTTCAGAAAGAGTCCTAGATTTAGATAAAGTGAATGAGTAAGTATATCTTAGTGTTTATCTTCTTCATTAGTACATGATGGTTTTATTGATATACTCACACTGACCTTTTTGGTTTTAGTAAATGGCTGGATCTAGCAGGCACCAAAGTAAGAGTGGATGTGAAGGAAACTATGACAGTTTTTTGAGCGAGCAAATGAATGATATGGGATCTGCAATGAGAACTCTTGTGTTTATCCTCAAACAACTATCTGGAGTCATTATTGACCACCTAAACCTTGGTGATTTCTATAAGGAATCATATAGGCGAGAAACAAATCCCTACGGAACTACGGTTAATAATCATAAAGATAAGTGTCTTGAAAAACCTATGTGTCAAAGATGTGGAATGAAACACCTAGGAAAATGTTTCAAAGGGACAGAAATATTCTATAGATGTGTAAATGAAGGTCATAAAGCAATAAATTTCCATGGAAAAAGGAAGCGTCCAGTTGACTCGTGGAAAGGGAATGAAGTTCTTTCTGAGGGATCAATTGAATGTTTTAAATGTGTTGTGCATTGTCATTATGCAAACAAATGTCCTATGAATAAGTTTCGTGAATGGGATCACCAAGATCATACAAATACTCGTTTATCAATACCTAATTCCATTCCGATTGACGATAAAGAAACTGATAGTGACCAATCAAAGGTATGGATTATTTCATAACTTTTGTTTTCCTATTTTGGAATCTTAGGATATGATTCATGATTTTGTTTGTAGGAAAGAAGTCTTTCAAAATAAGTTGTAAAGGAATGGTTAATGGATCATGAAGAATGTTGAATGAGTAAGAAGTCAACATATAAGGGCTTCAAAAGTTATGGTGAAATTCTTAAGTGTATTAAGTCTATTTTGATGATGGGGTTACATTAGAAGACTTTTTATAGTATGTGTAACCCTGATGTTTGATATATGAAAATTTTATTCAAAGAATAGTAATCAGTTATTTTGTGGACATAGTTATAACGAACCATTTGGGTTTATATGATCCTTACTTTTGAGGTAATTATGGGTTACTATATGTTATGATGGAAGTGAAAGGCATGAGATAAAATTGAGGTTAAATTACGTTATGGTTATTTTGGATGATTTTATCTCTTTTTGGAAATGATTTAAGAATTATATAGTTTTGGAAAAAGGACAACACGTAGACCGTGTGACAACCCGTCACGTCGGACAAAGCTGCTGGAATCGAACCCACAACCAAAGTGAAACTGGTATTTATCACCTACCACTAGACTACGTGAAGTCCCTGGTTAGTTTGACTGATTCTTTTTAGTTATATGATTTTATGAATTAAGAGTAAGTTTATTTTGGGTTATCTATTTAAATATATTAACCTATCATGGAGGATATGTGATTAGGTTAATTACTTTTCAATACGAGACTTTAAGAGAAACTGATGTTGTTTGGAGATAAATGTTACATTTTAACTTGGAGGACTATGTGACTAAATCCTTCAAATATTTGGGTTTCAATCTTAGATTGGTTTACTTTGAAGAATTTTATGGACCAATTGTTTATCGAATGGTCCTTGTTGAACTTTTAGTTTTGTTTGACAAATTTTGGAGATTAAGAATAGAATTTCTTTTTAGAAAGGGTTATCCTTTTCTGGATTATCTGATCTTGTACTAACCTTTTTGGATTTGGTTAGAGTCTAAATACATGGGAAGTATATAGTTCTCTTTTGTGGATTAGGTGATTCTCAAGAAGTTGATTATCGTACTCTTAATGTGAACAGGACTTCCTAAAAACTCGTCTTTTGGAGAGAATATGAGTTTGATTAAGGAATCTAGTAAAAGTTGAAAGTCTACATGACAAGTAAGTATGTTTCATTATGATTTAGTAAAGATCAAAAATAAATTCCTCAATGAAAAGTAACTTAAAACAAAAATGTTGTCTATTAACTTTTCCTACAATGGAATCGAATACCATTTAACCCATCACAAGTTTGTGATTTTCTAATTGTTAACTTTATCCTAAACATGTTTACTATCACTCTCCATCAGAACATGACCCTTTGTTTTTCCTCCATGTCCATATGTTCATACTTGTAATCCTAGTATGGGTTAACTCAGGTGACCTTTGTACTTATCTTTCTTTATTTTAAAGTGATGTTTCACTGACTCTTGTTCCGATGTGGGATTTTCAATGAAAATTCCAAGGCCAATTTTAAAATTGCGAGGACGCAATTCCCAAAAGGGGGGAAGGATGTAACACCCCTGGTAAATAAAGAGTATGACATTTTCTCATTTATCCATATTTTTGAATAAAATATTAATATAACTTTAAAGGGGATGCTATGCTAGATGGAGTACCCAACACACAACAACGAGTTTCTTAGGAATCTTACGTTGCACTCTAATAATAAAATAATATTATTTTAATTTGTAGTTAACGCCTAGATATTGTGATGGCGGTAATGAATAGAACTAACTATAAAATGATTATATATATTTTGTCAAATATTTTTACTTTTTACAATAAATGTTAGAGGATTAAAAATGTGAATGAATCCAATTTTAAGCATAAACATTCTAATATTTCTAAAATGGTCGATTAACCACCTTTTGATGGAAAACCTCTTTTAAATACACTTTTTGACAATTTTATGTGTTATATTTGACAAAATAGAATTCTTCTTTAGAATCAAGACATCATAATATACTTTGTGTAAATTTTTGGTATTTTTCTGATAAATTCGTTTTTTAATGAATAGTGAAAATGTTGTATTTTAATTCAAAACCACCTTTTAATCTAATTTATTTATATGATTATATTATCTTTTGAATTGGTTTTAAAGTTAAATTAGAATATATTTTTACCATTTTATCCAATAGTGGACGTTGGAATTAATTTCACTTTGAAATCGGAATTAAACTACTGTAAATCTTTTGATATATATTGTTTCATAAAAACACACTATTTGACTTAACAACAGGAATTAATTATTAAATTAATTAATGCAACTAATATGTTTTGGATTTTGTAAAATAGGCATCATTTTTGAATTCGGAATATCAAATATTTCTTTGGGTGATGTTTTGTTATTTTTCTGAAAAACTTCAATGGGATTAAAATAATTTTTTGGTGAATAGTAACTTATTAAGTTTTTAATCGCGATTAGAGGTAATTAGTGTAGTTTAAGGTAAAAGTAATGTTTTAATAATATTAGATGAGCTTGACACATGTCCTACCCTCATTGGATGTGTCATGGCCGACGAAGACAACTCATGGGTCAACTTGGGGACCCCATGGAGCGACTTTGGTTGGGAAATGACATAAATAACTTTTTATTTAATGTTAAAGTAAAAATGACACAAACATGAGATGTTTTAATAAAAAAATTTCTTATGGGGTTATACAAGTCAGATTTATGACTATAAATATTCATTAGAAATATAAAATGATTTCCTACATCATAGTTTTTTTTATAATTTTTAGACATTAAATTAATTAAATTATTTATGACATCATGATGATGCAACGATTACCTCATTATTTAACGATTTAAATAAAATGAAGAGATAATGTAAATTATACGACCTAATCATGTAAAAAACCTATTGGATGGGTATGTTTCGAACCTTTATCACCTTATCCTCCAAACACATCAATGTGGGACCTTTAAAATCTGAAACGAATTTGAAAATAATGTAACCTTTTATCACTTTCCAAGAGTGCCCCTCCTCTCCCCTTATAAAAGGCCCCCAACTCTACCACTTTACCCACACCTCAAAAGCCTTTGGCTCGTCCAACCCCTGTCCATTTTGCCTCTCCAAATCCCTCTATTACTCCTAGAAGCCTCACTTTGGGCATAAGTATTCCCGAGGAAGCCTTTGAGCTCAAATCAAAAAGAGTTACCTAATTTTAAGGTAATGTCTTCACTTGAGTTCTTTTGTATTATTTTGCTTCTCCAACCCCCTAAACTCATTTTATTCATTTCCTTTGTAAAAACTCCAGTATCATCAATATAATAGGATGTTATTATAAAAAAATATTCGAGATACACTTACACACACCATCATCTAATGGTTAAAGAACATACAGTTTCTGTGGATGGCGAATTTCTGCCTCACGAAACGATTATTGTTCAACACTCATATAACACCTTCAAAGGTGGCCATTAAGATGTCACTATATTTATATATGATATATAATATTTTTATGTTTTCCTTAAGCTTCTGTATTTTTCATTTATGGCATACCTTTATTGATTCCATTATGGGTATACGTGATATCTTCATTTTAGGAAGTGCGGACTACCGCCCCCTCAAAGTGATTTGATTCGTTAATACCATATGTGGTACGTATAAATGATATATTTAATGATATTATATATGATACCATACTATAATTAAGATAATATTATGTATCATTATGTTTTAATTCCATTAAATATGAAATAGAAATGGAAGTAGCGTTCATGCGTACGTACGGCTTACCGTCTCCATGAACAATGCATTTCATTTCTTAACTCTATATGTTATGTAATATTATAAATACATGAATATACTGGATATATATGATATATATGATATCTATATCATGAATACAATTCTGGATATAATGGATATTTTACCACATGAACAACGTGTATTTATAAATAGTTTATTTTTGACACAAGTACCAATGATCGTTAAAACGACCGTTGTTAACTTAAATAATTACATAGTGTTCATAAAATGGTAATAAGTGATATAAAAGGAACAATGAACATGAAAAAGTTTCTTAAGAAATTAGAAATTAACTCATGTCTATTATTCAGGACATTAAAGAATGATCGAGTCAAGTCGGACCCAAGGTAAGGGATCCTACGCCTCTCTTTCTTTTTAAGTACTCTCTTTTATGTCATTTCTTTTAATCTCATCTTTATTATGTTTGGGGGTGTTATTTTATATTCCTCATACTGTAATTTTTATGGCCATATTATTAGAGAACCTATTTGATCTCATAAATCCATTTTTGGAGGTCTTAAGTGGCGCCGTTAGGCTGCTGAGTTTTCGTACGGGATTTTTCATCTCACTTTTATTCCCGTGAGATTTATGCTACATTTGCCACCATTTACTTTCAGTGGTATATGTACTACCCATTATTCTGCTCTTTTTTTAATATAATTTCGTTTGTTTGTATTTACATCAATGTTTTATGACCCATCTTCCATGGGGTATGCGTTTCAAAAGTTACCCAACTCAGTAAGGGGACCTTTCACCCTCCTCTTTTTAAAAGACTTACTTTGTTATGACTTTTAATTTACATCTTATTATGATGGGATATGTGATTATATATCCTTACTGAGGTAAATTTTATGTCAAAGTGATGAGATACCATTCACTCTCTCATCGACTAATTTTCTGAATTTTGAAGTGACGCCGTAAGGCTGTCGAATTTTTACAAGGGAACATCTTAACCCAATTTAGATTTCTTTGGGTTAAACTTGTACTTCTTGAACATGTCATCCTATGAATATGTGTGAATGACCTCTGATTGTTTCACACATAATAGCCACTTATATTGGGTATATTTTTATTTCTCACACATAATTATGTGATAGATTTATCCTTAATTTAAGGATACCATCTTTATAATGGATTCCATCTCAATTTACATTTCCATTGAGACTTAATTGTTGTTATGCACCAATTCACTCTTATAGGGTGTGCAGACTATCCTTTGAAATATTATATCATGAATCTATTTATTCTCCTGATATTATAAAGTTCGGATTAAAAGTTATTCTGTAATTATTTGTATTCAAGAGTCTCTCATTTTGTTTTATACACTACATTCTTTTATATGGTGTATAAACCCCTTTGACTTTTACGATTATTCAAAAGGAATATTTTTTTTATATGAAGCATTTTACTAAATGATAAAATGGAATGTTTTTCTTGTCATACATATGCGGTGACAATGACTTCTCTGCCTCCGTGACCATTATTTGAGTCTCGGCTTCCTTTTCAAGCCATACCTTCTTTTTAAAAGAAAAATAAATACCATGTTTTACTTTTCTTTTATTTTGGTATTGAAAATGGTTTTCATAATGTTTTTATATCAATGTGTTGTATTGATATCATGTGATTTAAAGGTGGAAATGTTATGTTTCCATTATGCATGTTTTATGTGATAAGATTATGTTATGGTTCATGGGCATTGTTATGAATACGGGTGGTTCCGTGATAAACTAAGGGTGGGTGAGCCCGATATAGCTCTCCAATGCATTGGGTAACGTGAAGGAATGAAGCATTATGGTTTCTCCAAAGAGATTTAGGGAATATACTGTGGTGGGTTTTCCAAACGTAACCAAGAGGGTTACTCCCTATGTAAGAATGTTATGAATGCCTCAAGTTACCTTTTATGTCTTATGATTTCCATTATTTATTCATGATTTGATGAGTTATGTTAAAGTGCCTTTGTTTTATGGGTAATGTATGGTTTCACTCTTATGTATATATGTACTCATGTTTCCTTTCCATACTTTTTAAAACCCTTAATGAGATTTTTATACTCATCCCAAGTTTTTGAAATGTTTTTCCCAGGTCAAGGGAAAGGTACGTGATGTGATGATAGTGTCAAGGAATTGTCAAGAAAGAATCCATGTTTTATTTTCAACATGTTTCCGTTGATGGGAAAAATGAATACTGTGTTTTATGTAACCACTTTTTTTAAATGCGGAATGTAATGCAAGTTTCATTATCTAATTCTCTAAAACTCTAATCCTGAAAAGATCCTCAATGTGTAATCTTGTAATAACTCATGATTAAGTAAGGTTTAAGTCTGTGTCCTTATATAATAAATCCATTTTTGTAAGTTTTATGTGGTGCCATTAGGCTGTCGAGTTTTCGTAAGGGATTTTTCATCTCACTTTTATTTCCGTGAGATTTATGCTACATTTGCCACAATTTCCTTTGAGTGGTGTATGTACTGCCCATTGTTTTAATCATTGTGTAATATACGTTCTTTTATGAGTATTTACATAATGTTGTATTGTCCTTCTTTCACGAGGTGTATGTTTCGAAAGATACTCATGTCGGTAAGAAAACCTTTAACCCTACACTTTTTAAAAGAATTCTTTTGTTGTGTCTTTTAATTTACATATTGTTATGTTGGGATATGTTCTCATATATCCTTATTGATGTAAATTTTATGTCCAAGTGATGATATACCCGTTTTTATCTCTCATCATCTCATTTTGATGTGACGCCTTTAGGCTGTCAAGGGAACTTCTTAACCCAATTTCGATTTCATCGGGATCAACATGTAGTTGTTGAATATGTCATCTTTAGAATATGTGTGAATGACCATTGATTATTTTACACTTAATATCCACTTATATTTGGTGTATTCGTTGGTCACACATAATTATGTAATTGATTTATCCTTAAACCAAGGATACCATCTTTGTAAGGGACTTCGTCTCAATCTCCATTCATTGAGGCATATTTTGTTTTATACACAACCTTCTTTTATAGGGTGTATAAAACCCATTGACTTTTACATTTATCCAAAAAGAATTTTTTTTATACGAAGCGTTTTACTAAACGACAAATGGGAATATTTTTGTCGTACGTATGTGGCGACAATGACTTCTCCGCCGCCGTGACCATTATTTGAGTTTCGGCTTCTTCTACAAGCCATACCTTATTTTTAAAAGAAAAATAAAAAACCATGTTTTACTTTTCTATTATTTTGGTATTGAAAATGGTTTTCATAATGTTTTTATATCAATGTGTTGTATTTATATCTTGTTATTGAAGGTGGAAATGTTATACTTCCTTTATGTTTTATGTGATATGATTATGTTTTGGTTCTTGGGCATTATTATGAAGACGGGTGGTTCCGTGATAATCTAAGGGCGGGTGAGCCCGATATAGCTCTCCAAATCATTGGGTAACGCGATGGAGTGAAACGTTAAGGTTTCTCCGAAGAGATTTAGGGAATATACTGTGGTGGGTATTCCATACGTAACCAAGAGGGTTACTCCCTACGTAAGAATGTTATTAATGCCTCAAGTTACCTTTATGTCTTATGATTTCTATGATTTATTCATGATTTGATGAGGTATGTTAAAGTGCCTATGTTTTATGGGTAAAGTATGATTTCATTATTATGTAAATATAGAATCATGTTTCCTTTCCATATTTTTATAACCCTTACTGAGCTTTTTATGCTCATCCAATGTTTTTTTAAATGTTCCTCACAGGTCAAGGGAAAGGTACATGTTATGATGATAGTGTCAAGGAATCTTCAAGAAAGAATCCATGATTTATTTTATATTTCCATTGATGGAAAAAAATGAATACTATCTTTTATGTAACCACTTTGTGTAAATGTGGAATGTAATGAAAGTTTTATGATCTAATTCTCTAAAACTCTAATCCTGAAAAGATCCTCAATGTGTAATCTTGTATTAACTCAAGATTAAGTAAGGTTTAAGGTGGGGGACTTATACTACTAATTAATTTTAATTTCATTTCATGTTTAGAATTATTCATAAAAAACTATAGTGATTCCCATCTCTTATTTATGAAGAGTATAGTGTTGAACATCATGTGATATATTTTATCTTCTATATACTAAAAAAGTTATATAAAATATTAATAGGAACATAAATATAATATTAATGATAATGGTAAATGTTTTATATTATCACTAAACATATAATGTGGCTGAATAATTGATTCCTCCAATAAAAAATTCATCAAAAGTCCCCCAATTTTCCAGTATAATAACATATAATTTTTCCACAAAAATTAATATATAGCATTTATTATCATATAATTTCCTTCATACATGTTTATAAGTTTCCCACATATCTATTTATTTTTACAATTTTTAATAAAACTATTGTAAATTTTTTATTATAATGATTATAATATGTAAATTCTGGATTTCCCATCTCTCTCTTTATTTATTTTATCTATGAAGGCTATAAGTTTGTCTCTCCTAAGAAGATGGAAACCCATATTAACAACATTAAATACCTTTAATTCGTATTATAGATGATTTAGAAACATTATATTGTTTCAAAATCAAATTTTTATCCTAAAAAATAATCATTACCCAAAATTTAATTAATTATTGTTCTCTATTGACTATGAAGTCTGGATCTCAAAAGGATCTTTAATTTCTTATGACACTAATTGAATAAGACATGGGTTTTTTTATATCACTAGGCGTGAATTAGGTTTTTTGTTTCTAAAAATATAGTCAAGTAAAACCCATGTGACTGGGTATGGGGAAGATATATTGAATATATACTCTCCCAAAACACAATTGTACTTTTACTATAATGGTATGAAAAATAATATATTTTTCATTAAAGGATTATACTAAACGTGAGTGTATCATTATTTTTTTTATTGTATTGATATGTTAGGACATGATTATTATAGTAATATAACAGTTAATATAAGATAGGGGAAAAATTCATTGATCCGTGAAAGAATAAAAAACATGTAAATAAAAAGGGTATCATACAACCTTGGGAATTTCAGAATACCGAAAACATGATTAACGTTATTTATATAGCTTCCAAAAGTCTATAAACATACTGAATAATTCTTGAAGGTGAAAAATATAATCAATATATATATATCTAGATTCATTAGAATCAATTAATGTGATATTCTTTAAAAATTACCTCAAATACAATATAAATATCATCACATTAGTAGTATGTCATCCTTACAATGAAAATTTAAAAATAAAAAACACATACCTAAGAATATCTATATATTATTAAAAATTCATCTATCTTAGTAGAATGTTTCTTGATTGTCATCATTAAAATCTTTATGCAGTAAAAAAAATTTAAAACATAAATATAACACATGTTGATGTTAATCAGCATATCTCTCATGTAAAATTCTTATCATCAACCTTGGATAGTATTGGAACAATTTTTCAATATTTGAACAAATATTACATCTTAATTAATAGATTATATAGTTTCTAAACATTTTATACAATATATAAATATTTCGTTTTTAGATCTCAAATTATTATTTGACCCATGAATTATTTCGGAAAAGTAAAATCTATTACAATGATAAATTATATAAAAAATAGAATTTAAAATCCCATTGAAATCTCCACATGATCAAATGATTTATTTAAAATTTAATTAGTATTAAATATAATAGTAATATAATATTGAATCAAGTCACTATGTAGGGTAAAATCATTAAAAATTTCCTATTATAGTGATATTATATGAAAATTCACAATCATAATTTCATATGTATGTTATAGGTTTAGAGTATTATATAATTAGGGCATAATGGATACATAAAAATAGATATTTTTCAATGTGGTTACTTCTGATTAGTTTTGTTTTTCCCCGCTATATGAAATAAAAAAAATAAAAGAGACTTATTTTCACAAAATTTCATCATGAATCTAACTGGAATTCTTATTTTTCTTTACTAATCATTATAATTATTTGATTTCTTTTAAATATTGGATTTTCCAAAAAAAATATCAACAAAGGACATATAGAAATGAATCATATTATTCTTGTGAAAATCATAAAACAATATGAATATACATTTTATAGAAAACAATACATTTAAACCATTATTTAAACCACTTTAAATTAAATGGTTTATTTTATTATGTTTGGAATTCAAATTATATCCATGAAAAATAAGTAGCAAGAATATAATATTCTTGTTTTGTACCTTGGGAAATCATCTTCATAAAACTATTACAGAGACATTATAATTATAAAAACCATATATAAATCTCAAAAGTTAATTCTCTTTAGAATGTTATCATTAGTCATTTTATTAGATCATAATAAGGGTGAAGGTATCATATGATCTTTCACTAGATCACCTAGTTCTATCATGGAGGACGGATAATATAAGATATATTGGGCTCAATTGTGAGAATTAATTTTTATCAACAATCATAATAAATATCCATGGACTATATTAATAATAAAATCCTTAAAATATAATTTCAACCCATGTGATTAACATTTGAGATATCTAAAAAACCATTATTATTAAAATCCAAATTTTTTTTACCAAATTTCCAAAAAAAATCAATGAGGGGTTTTCATTTTAATGAAATAAGAATGATTTTAGAGGAAACAAAACATGAGATAATCGTTAATACACGAGAAGAAGTATTTTTCTGCATACTAGTTAAAATAGAACGTCTCGTTTTTTTAATGAAATAAAATAATTACATGAAATAGTTATTTCAAATTTATTAAAAGTATATTAAATTATAAAACCTATATACATAATAAAGAAAAATTTTCAATTAAATGATTTATATGAAATTATAATTGCTTCATAAATTATTCTAGGTGTAAAGACTGTGGGAGATTTTTCAATTCTATATTTGTAATAATACAAATTCATATTTTACAATATAAAAAAATTGAGCGAGGAACATTAAAAAAATTAAATGAATGTGATTTAACACAATTGTGACTTTCCACATGCATTATTTATCAAATTTAATTAAAATTGATCTTAATTTTATACATTCTAAATTTAATATTTAATAAATACAATTTCTTTATATAATTTATTACTCTAAAACATATAATTACATTATCAATTAAATTCACAATGGGTATTTTCATGATATACCGTTCATATGTCACAAATTAATGTTATAGTATTATAATGGTCATTGATTCCATTATTCATTATAATCCAAAATAATAATAATTAAATTTTTATTACAATTATTAATTTATTATATATATACATAAATTCTTAGATATTGTTATAAAAAATAAACTGTGTTATAATCATGGAGATTGTAGGTAGTATGTACACATGTGAAATGTCATAGTTTTTCAATAATAAATATTGAACTATGGGAAGTAATTGTTAAGAAATATGGAATTATTTTTATATAATAAAAATAGTATAAATCATTTTATTATACTTAAAAATTTAATTAATCTGATTTTGTTATGAAAAAAGAATCATGTTGCTTCCTAGAGGTGGTAGTCTGCATGTATGCATGAATGATATTATAATTTTTTATGAATGGAACTGTTGGAATATAAATGATATAGTATAAATGAATAATTTTAGATTTTTTATAAATATCATATATAAAAACTAATTCCATCATTATAATCCATCAATGATATATGATGATGGAAAACAAATAACAATTGTTTGAGAGGTAGTAGACCACCCTATACTAAATGATAATTTGTCATCACAATTGATGGAATATTATTTGGATATATATTTGAATTGTAACCTAAAAACACCTATCTCTGGGGGATACTATGGTTGTTATTTTATAATGATGGAATAATATTTAATTTTTATGGAATAAGAAATAAAATATAAACACTCTATCATAAGTGATTAATCTACAATAAACAATATTCTTTCCTTAAATCATATACCATCCCATTTGTGTTGTATATGAAAATGTTACACATTAGTTATGGTTGGGATAATAGAATGGTATTTGGGTAGATATTAAATAAATCCAATGGGTTCTTACATATGAATCTGGTTGAATATGTGGTTCTCTTTTATAAGAGAGGGGACGGGCACACATGTAATTAAAAAAATTTATTTAAAATAAATTTATTTTCTAATAAGAATGGATCAATAATTGTATATATTGAATATTCTATTAGGATGGGTCAAAAAATTATATTTTTAAAAAAAATTACAAGGTTATGTAACATTTTTTAACTTCTAATTTGGTTTTATCCCATTGTTTACCACTTTCACTTTTACCAAAATAATAATAATTTTTAACATTTTACAGGTTATTATATGATAAATAAATGGGAAAACAACCATAAAATGAAAATAGATTATATTTAAAAAAATATAATAATCATAACACTTTTTCTATGGTTCTTAGAAATTTCATATAAATATATAAGATGTTATATATTATAAATTTTCATTATTATAAAAATTCAGGAACTCTTCATTGAATTGTTCATAATAAGATCATGACCATATGTAAAATTCAAAATAAAATACATCCCTAATAAGATATGGTAATCTATAAAATGTTAACATTAAAATAATTATCTAATATTATATTATATTTCCTATTTTTAATATCATTTATCTTATTTTAACATTAATTGTATAATAGTTATGTGAGTGTTGTTTAAATCATTAATGTAGATTTGTTTACCTAATATGTTCATACTTATTTGAAACATAGAATTTTTTTAAGTAAAAAACATAGGATTTGATGAATGTAATTTAAAATAAATCTTGAATAACTTGATGAATTTTTTTTTTCAAAAAAATAACTTATTCTAATAAAACAATTTATACTTAATTCATGACTATAATAAAATTATATAGAATAATTAAAGTTATACAATAAAATACTGACATTTCCAAACAAATACATCATATAATTTTACTTCAAAAATAATTTAAAACGAATTGGATTTCAATAAATCACAATATTTTTTTATTCATTGAAGAATCAATTTTTCAATTAATTCTAAAAAATTCATCATAAGATATTTTTTACATTATAAATTAAAAAATTATTTTAATATTACTGAATAATTTGATTTTAAATTCACAACTACTAATTCTATTAATTAAAAATAAAAAGGAACTAAATCACATTTTTAGGAAAATATTTTTTTGATGAATAATATGACATCAAAAAAATAAAGTGATTTTTAAAAAATTATTGATTGATACATTAGATATTAGTTGGACTATAATATAAACATTATAATGTAGAACATATAGGCAATTCACATACATTTAAAGAATATATTACTATGGAAACATTATGAAAATAACAATTTTGTATTTATTTAAGCTTGTTATTTCATTTGTTTCTCACTATAAAACATATTTTGTCACTTAAAAATTATCATTATATTATATTATTCTACCATTATTTAAATTCATCGCTGTAATTTTAATTAAATCTCATTAACTAGGGATTGGATGATTAAAATAACTTTTTTTGAAATCGTACATCCTAAAAAGCGTCAATAAAACATCATCATGAAAAGAGTCAATGGAAATTATAAAGTTCATACAGAATAAAAAACATTAGGATTATAAGTTGGATAATAAAAAGTGGATAAGAAAAAATGGTTATGGAATAATATTTTATCAATTATGACTTTTTATAGAGTGATAGTGAACATGTTAATGATAATATTACACTTCAAGAGACTTTAAATATCGGATAGGTTAAATGATAATTAATTTACCACTTAGAAAATTAAACTTATATCATTTTATAAATAACATTCATAATTTTTCGGAATCATTTTACTTTTATAATTATGATTATAAATATAAATATTTACATAACATGGATAATTTCATCCATTAATTAATTCCCACCACAATATCATCATTTTTCACAAGATGATTATTATTGGAAATGAAATTTTCATCCATTAATCACTATAATAAAAATTGATAGATCAAAAAATATACAATAAAAACAAAAAACATTTATTTAATTTCATTAGGTAGTATTAAAACAAAAAATGGTTTGAATAAGAAATGACAATTCCCAAAAAGAATAAAAATTCTAGTAAAGAAAAAATAAATTAACTGCCAAAATTTAATCACATAATATCCGATGATAAATTTAATATTTATATTCTAGAACAAAATCAGTCACATTTTATATCTCATCCAATAATTTTATTTTCTGAAGTAAAAAAAATCCCATGATATTATTGTTATTTCAATAAATAATTTAAATTAAAACAAGTCATAAAAATGATATTTGATTCAAAGAGACAATTCAACATTTACTTTTCAAATAAAAACCAATTCTATTATGTATATATTACTGCTCTAATAATACCAAAAATTATAGTCACGATATTCATAAAAAATATTAATCATTGATTTAAAAAAAAAAATTCGAAAATCATTTTAATGTATACCACTAATTGTCGGTTTAAGAATCACATGTGTTTGATGTGGCGTGTTTTCACCCATCCAATAGATTTTTGTTATTTTATGAATGTATTTTTTTATAAAATTTCAATAAATGTAATAAAAATATAATAATTACATTAATTTATCCATAATTAATGAAATATATTATCTATAATGTTTATCTTATACCATTAACTTTTTACCCAAAACAATGACCCGTAATTACCTAAAATTCAAGGATTATTAAAAACATAAAGGATACCCACATAACAAAAATTGTGTTCAAAAAATGTCAAAATAATTTTTCCTCAAATTATTTTTTAAAATCATAATCAAAAGCGTCACAAATATATCAATCATAATTCATAACCAAATAAAAGTATCCCAAGTTACTGAATTTGGAAAAAAAAATTAATGTTTTTAAACATATAATCATCATTAAATGTTTCAAAACATAATATATCTCTAAATTAAGATAGGGTACCATTAAACATTTTTCATAATCCCTTAACCACATATTTCTATCTTATTCATTTAATATTATTTCTTATAAAAAATATGATTCATGTTATAATAATAAACAATGTTAAAGTATAATATTTTAAATATACTATATAATTAATTTTTCATTTTCTATATCATCAACTTAAAATATATTGGAATTATGTATTTAGAAATTGTAATTTTTATTGTATAAATGATCCTATTTATAAGACGTCACCATAGTAAACATCCAAAGGGAATCATTTCCTTTATATTTTATGAATTAGGAAAATTACATAGGATAAATTTATTATTCATTAATCCTACAATTATTTTATGAGTAAACATATGATTATCAATATATATCAAATTATATTTAGTTTCTCATTCACACAACTAATAAATTTTTCTTCACGTACATTCTTAATTCATTTATGATAGTATCCATACAATTACTAAAACCAAAAAAAGCTAGTATGAGCATATAAATAAAATCACAAAAAACATAATATTATTATAACAAACAAAAACATATCCTTATTTGTGTTATCTAAATGTATTTTAATTTAACTATAATAACTCGGATTATGCATAATGCTTATCCATTATTGTAATAAAAACAATATGATCAAGTGACATACAACCTAATTAAGTTATCTAATCCCTCTCTAATACCAATAATAGTTACATCTAACCACATAAAATCATGTCCTTTTCTATAACTAAATAAATCTTGAAATCTTGCCAAATTATGTACTATTATGAATACATTTTCTGGGTTATGAATTCGGTTGTTTTTTTGGAATACTTTCCAGAAAAATAGAAATTACATGGCTCTACAAGGTTGGTGAAATTTTTTTCATAAATGTATGCCCCATTAAATCTAACAATGTTAACCAATGTAGATAGGATAAACAATGATGATTCATTGTTTTGAAAACAATGTGAAATATTAGGATTAAACATGAACCACCAATATAATAGGAAAATATTTTAGGCACACTATTATGGAAAACCATAAGCCACTACCCCATAAACTATATGTGATTAAAAATGTAACCTGGTTTTAATTTTTAAAATCCCCAAAGCCACCAAAACTCACATATTTCAACCCACATATGACCCTATGCGGTAATGTACGATATTGAATCTCTTAGGATGAATTATAATACCTCTTGATGAGTTTTCATCATGATTCGAAGTGTGGATAGAAGGTCTTCTCCTGTCCCAGTAAGTGAATCCTATCACATATCTTCCATTATTATTCTACCATACATCTCAAATTCATTAAGTGAAGTAATAATTAGTTATGGAAGTAACTAAATCTATGTCCAATCTATATATATGATTCAAGATATATTTCATGATTTATACGATCTTTATTTTCATCAATCTTGATTTATGGTTTTGAGATTCCAATCTTGATATGAGTCGTTGTATAACTTAATTTTTTGTTATTTATATTGGGAGAATATTGTTCATTCATTAGAGGTAGGTAGTATAATAATAACTTCTTATATTTTTTATTTTGATATTTTAATGAAAATTAAATAATTTATAGTGTTCTTTAAAAAATTTAATTCCTAAATTTGGATAGTTAATGTGGCCATTTGATTAGTTAAAGTATTATTGATACAGATAATTAATTTATGAATTAATTGTGAGATTTTGAGGCAGTGGAATTAGATGAAGAATTGTTGTATTAATGCTGATTGTTTTTTATTGTGATTTAGATAATTAATTGGGGAATTAATTAGGGGATATTCATTTTTTCAATTAAGATAATTAATTGTGTAATTAATTAAATGCTTTTGGTGACTGGAATTAAGATAATTAGTTGTGGAATTATTGATTAATATTGATATCATATATTGAGATAATTAATTTTGGAATTAATTATTTTAAATTTACAATTTGAATGATATAATTAACTGTAAAAAATAATTATTGAGTTTTTATTTATGAGTATTGATTAATTAGTTCAAAATTAATTGATGGGGTTGATGACATAATTAATTGGTAAATTAATGAAGTGTGATTTTTCTATAAACTAATAAATCAATTAGTAATTAAATATGAGTTATTAATTACATTTTGATGTAATTTTTTAAATTACCATGATTAAATAATTTTTTTTATTTACTAATGGGATTATTGGCTTTAAATAATTATTTAATTAGTAATAGAAGTTATGTGGTTAATTAATACTTGATTTAATTATGAGTTTATGAATGATAAAGTGATCATTAAAATATGAATTAATTAATGGTAAGAAGGACATTATAATTTTTTTTATTAATGGTAACACTTTCATCCATGTAATAGTTACATAATGGGAGCATGTTCATTATAATGTATGATGTATAAGTAACAACAAGGGAATTCATGTATGAATTAACGAATAAAAACATGGTCATTAAATTATGTGAATATAAATAATGATTACAATGGAAATATGATACATTATATCCATCATATGTACGTAAATCTTTGACATGAGATAATACATGTTTTGTGGTACATGAGTCTATAGTGACCCATGATGTTTTTTTGTCAAATATATAATTGTTTGATAATGTCACAACTATTTAAATATGAATTGTAATTATTCAGTTATGAAACAAAATACACTATTATTTAGTGGATTTTTTAGACACATTTTTGTGTTGGCAGACTGAGTTGTACTCACACCCTACTCGAAATTCCAGATCAGAAACTGATTAGACGCTATTTTTTTAAAGAATGGTTATGGGAAATGGAAATGTGTTATACAAATGAGTTGGGATAAATTTTGGATAATGGAACCATATGGGTATTGAATCCCTCTTTTAGGTCACTAGTGTATTTATTTTCATTTTTCATTTTAGAAAATTTACATGTACAATAGCATGGATTATTTTCTTAATTAATTGGATATTTTATTTTCCTAAAATGATAATTTTGAGATTTAAGAATTGATTATGGTTATATATGATTCTTCAGTTGTTAATTATTTTTTATTGTATATTAATCTAATTAAAGAGGGTATATTCTCCCAATGATCAATATATGATTCCCTCACTACTAGTCGATTATATCTCACAAATATGGAGGCAAACATAAAGTAATGTGACATATCAGATCGTGGCATTAATGTGTGGTACCCAGGATGGGACATTACAAAGTGGTATCAGAGGTATTCTTATTTTCACATTCTTTTACCATACTATTTGGAAAATTTATAGATTATACATTTAAGATTAATGTATTATACATGAGCATATTTATGGGAGTTACAAATGCATAAATGTGAGAAACAAAGGTACCTAGGGTAGGTTCATTGTAATTTCTATTTGTTATTATAGATGAATATTATTTTACAATGGGTGACACACTTGTTTTGTGATGTGAAGATATTTTTTGAAATTTATTTATAATTGAAATTTGGCACTTAATTTCATTAGATTTAAGTATTCATTCATCATTATAGGAACTTAGGACAATTTTTTGGCATGCTTATTTATAAGCTTGTAAGGGAAAATGGTTTTTGAGTATTTATTTATGTTGAACTATTTTTATATTATTATGATACTAAAAGGTAAAATAATTCCTTATATGAAATATTATAGGAAACAATGATCCAAACATTTTTATAATTGGGTTTATAAATGTGAAACTACTATATGAGAATGTGATTACACAACATAACCAAGACGTGGAATAAGATGGTTTGGGGTAGTTGAATTTCCACTGTTTTGACTGTACCATAATATTTGGTGAAATGGCTTGTTGTGACTATTTATGATTATTAGTCCATTTAAAATGTAATTTAGATGTGTGATGTGTCATAATACATTTTTTTTCATTTTACTGATATGCTTCCATGATGATGATTGTTGAGATGATGATAGGTGGAGATTGACAGAAACTGTTTACTAGTAGTGAAATTTGAGGCAAAAAAATTGTTGAGTGAAGAATAATGGGAGAAATATTTAGATTGATTTCCTCACGTTATTCTTTATATCGAAGGAGGCCTAGGGGAGGTTTTGAAGAGTATTTCCGACCAAACAAGGGAGTTCCAGTTGCATCACCTTTTCTACGTTCACCTGAGAGGGTGGACCTAAGGGGTCTGAATTTTTTGGTGAGTCCTTCAAGAAGATAAATGAATAATTGGAGTATCCTACTAAGTGGAATTAAATTTTGGATATATATATTCTATGATGATTTTTGAAGCACTAGTGGGGTGTTTTATGTGTGTACATGATAGACTGACATTATGTTTTAGAAGGACTTCTCAGAGAAGTACACAGATCACTAATATCTAGAGATGCTTTGGTAGGAGAGATTATTGGAATTTATGTGGTTGAATAAAAGGAGGATTTACATGTTGTATTATGATATAAACTTTATATACATACAAAAATTTTCACCACCTTTTGTAGTAGATGAGACAGCTGTGAAAAGATGTTTTCAAGATGGTCTTAATTATGAGATTATGTCTCATGTTATCTTATATTGAATAAAGAAGTTTATTGATGTAGGGGATCGAGCTCTCATAGTTGTGGGGAACATAAATGAGGATTCCATTTTAGGTAATATCGTTTCTTTAGGATGATTATGAGATGTCACTTATGAGAGAATAATGTTTTATATGAGAACTTTAGCTAGCGATGTTTGAATCGAGGAGCCTAGATAGAGGGATAAGTTTCACAGGATATTACTGTATTGATATCTCATTAGTGATGTAGGCCAATACACTATAATCAATATTTTCATTTACTAACAGGGCAGCGTAAATGTTGTGGAATGGTGGTAAATCTATATATGTTCTATATTAAACAATGACAGACATTCAAGGATAGATGGGTATTACATATCACATGAGAGGGAAGGGGATCTTCTATACCATGTCATCATGGAATCTGTAGTTCTACAAGTCGGGGTGGTAAAGGCAGTGAAAATGGTATTTCGAGGTAAGAGATTCAATATAAAAATATTATTACAAATCATAGTTGTTATACCACATCATAGGAAAGATAGGTTGGACAACTACATGTATTACATCCTTCAATTGTGGATAGAGTAGGTTTACCTTCAATAATGATAGGAAATATTCTTGTAGATTCTATATTTTATGGTGCCTTATTTTATATGGGCACCTTTTATTCCATTATATATACAAAACATGATAATGTTTAGAGGTCGGTAGTTGCGGTTTTGAGCATAAAAATGATTCTAGATAAACCGTTTGGAAGTTGGTATAGAGAAATATGTTTTTGCAATGAATGTTTTATCAGGATCAGGGAGTATAGTTTTCTACATGATCATTATATCATCGAAAAGTAAGTACTTGACCTAATTACGGGTATGTATTTTATAGTCCCATACCAATCCCACATTTATCATTATTGGAGGATATGTTCCTTTACATATGATTAGGGTGAAAATGTATTCATCATGGAATGTGGGACATCCAAGTATTCTGAACCAAGAAAATGACTCAAAAACTGGAAGATAACATAGCCAATGTTTCTAATTTATTGTTGGATGATGGAGGAGTAAAGAATGATCTGTTTCCACTGGTGGTGGAACAGTTTTAAGATTTTTTTTCTTGAATAATTCATAGTTTTTACATAATATAGTGATTTTTAAATCACTGCTGATCTTATATCGGGAGCTGATCCAGATTCCATTACAGCATAGATAATGAAATCGAAAGATATTTATGACTCGTGAATCAGTTGGAGGAGATAGAGGATTAGGATGAATCTATCTTATTACGTCACCTTGGGGTTCTACAATACTCCTTTCAAATAAGTAAGATGGTATTGTACATTTGTTCATTGATTACCAGTTGTTTAGTATATGAATTTGAATAAATGGTACCCTCTTTCACATATCTATGGTCAATAATATCAACATAGAGTAGCATCATTTTTCACGATTATTGATCTAGGTTTGGGGTTTCATCTGCAGAGAGTTCAAAAATTTTATATACCAAGGACTACATTAGAAATATAGTGTGTCCAATATGAGTTTTTCATAATTCCATTTGGGTTGAAAAAATAACAAGTAGTATTTATAGAAATGTTTAATTGAATCTTCCACCAATACCTATATCAGGTAGTTGTATTTATTTTATGATATCTTGGTGTACTCCAAGAATCATGACGATCATTCCCAATACCCTAAAATCATCCCAAAAACACTGAGGGAGAATCTTCTATATTCCAAGAAATATATGTTTAATTTTTGGATTGTTTTGGTACACTAATTTGGAAACATCATCGCATAGTAAGACATGTCAGTGGACTATAAAATCAATGGGGAGACGGTTTCATGGTAGCATCCTAGGAACTTATTTAATATTCATAGCTTTTTAAGGATATTTGGATATGATTTAATATTCATATATGAGTTTTACTATTCATAATTTCTTCTTTCAGGATTGACCAAAATTTGATAATGGGTTATTGGTCAGAATAATCTGATATGGCCTACATGGAGTTGAGTAATTGTTTGGAATTGACATCAATCATTATCATAAACACACCTATTGATGATCATACTTATTAATATTATGCTTCTAGGGTTTGAAAAAGAGTTGTGTTCATATATTGAGATTGAATTATTGATTATGAGTCTCAAAAGATGAGTCCAAATGAAAGATACTAACATACGCATGACCTTGATCTATTAGATGTGGATTGTGCTGTTAAATTTTGGTGGTATTATCGGTTGGGAGAGATGTTTAAATTTTTTATCGATAATACGTTCTTATTATATATAATCTAACAAAAACATTCTAATATATGGTGGTGTATATCATTTGAGTGTATGCATTAATTTAATTTTGAGATAGAATATTTTTTGGGTAGTGAAATAGTGTGGATGATAATTTGAGTAGTAAATCATGGACTCAGATGGTTTATGAATCTGGTGTTGAGCGGATGATGAGGTTCTGGTTACCTATGATGAATATGGTGGTTTGAGAAATTCATTAGTATATTACTCATGTATTAGTTTCAGTAAACTTGAGCTGAAATATGTTCATGAAATATTTGGATCCATAATGTTTGGACTTCAGGGAATGACTTCAAGGTGGGGATTCACATTCATATTGAAGCATACATTAGGACGAGATAATCGATGTATGTAATCAAGTTTTTGTTCCTATAAGTGAATGGAATGATTTGATGTGGGAAATTAATTCTTTAATGTGGGTAGTACATCAAGGTGTATCCAAAATGTACCATGAACTATGAGGATACGTACAGTGGTCAGGAATGAAAATAGTGATTTTAAGGTTTCTGGCCCAATGGCACACCTATCATTAGGTGAATCCCATTCGAAATGGAAGTGAGATAAAAAGACAGTGGATATTTTGGTCAATGTTTTGAATATTATAAGGAATAATGACAATATATGAGTTATTATGGATTAATTAACGAATGTTTCTCATTTAATGCATATATAATATACATTATAAGTAGATCACCTAGGCGATTGTAATTTTCATGATACAATACATATGTATGGGGTGATAGATAAATTAGTTTCAGATCATGAATATTTTTCCACTTCTGAAATCTAGTAGGGCTTGCATAAGGTTCTTGGTACACAGTTATTAATTAGTAAACTTTTCACCTAAATACATAAGTGAATTAAGAGTGTAATATACCCGTACATGAGTATATGTTAGGGGAAATTATTCTTGAAATTTTGTTGCACCATGGGAGAAAATCATGTATTTAGTGGAGTTTTCTTATAACAATAGTTATCATGAAACTCTACAGATGGAACCATATGAGGATCATTATGTTAGGCGATTCATATCACCACTACGATGGATAGAAGATGGTGAGTATGAATTTTTAGGATGAAGCATAATGAATGGGATATGAGAGAATGTTCATATAATTTGAAAAAGTATGTCTATGATATAGAATATAAATAATTCATATACGTATAGAAACCTATGAACCCAATAGTTTACATTGGGTGATAGTGTTTTCTTTTTGATATTTTCTAGATTAGGTCATCGTAGGATATGGAAAATGGATATGTTGGCACCCATGTTTTTTAATCCATTTTATGTTGTGGATAAAATTGGGATGGGGGTTTACTAATGTTCTATTTCAAAAATATACAACACCATTAATGATCTTATCCATGTATAACAATATCATGGTATCACCTCGACCATTCTTATATGTTCGATGAGAATAAAGTTGAGTCTGAGGTACATGTATCCATTAAGGATCATCCAATATGTTTATTGGATCATATTGAGAAACTGTTGTTGTGGAATATTGTGATGATAGTTTTCATGTTGTGGAAATATGTGCATTTATAAAAAGATAGATGAGAAAAGTATGTAGATAAGCAGGCATAGTAGAACAGTATTTTTGGCTCAGAATTTTAGTGAACATGGGAGTATATCACATGGATGAGCTATTATTTGGTGATAATATTTTTATACTATGAAATTTTATTGTGTTGAATAGGTATTTAATTTTGATTCTATGTTTTCCATATTTGTCTAATTTTTCTGGCTATGAGTGGGGGATTATTAGGGTGGAAATTTGAAAAAAATGAAAATCTTAGGTGTGTGAATGGGAGGAAAATAATTTTCTATAACTATGAAACCCATCCCAACTAACCATGTGAACCTTAGAATAGGAGACTCACATGGTTCAAATAGGGTTTATAAAACCATACAACCTCTTAGGGGTAATTGTCATCCCATAAAAAAATTGTATCACAATTTACACGCATGGTTTTGGAAAACCATGCACCCTTTCCATGTTAATCAGGAATAGTTTAAAATATCCCCGATTTCAATTATGAAAATCCAAAAATCCCTTAGAATTGACCTATTTTGACCCATATTCGACCATATGAGGACATTATAATTTATTGTTCTCTCCATAAGAATTAAATTCCCTCATGATCTACATTCTTCGCACTTCTAAACCTATATCGATTGTACCCTTTATTCTGGGAATGTGAATCCAATACTAGTTCTTCTATCATTCATCTACCATTTTTTTTCACGTTGTTTTAGTGTTGTAATATTCTATTAAGGAATGATCATAAACTATTTGGTGAGATCTACATCAATGATTTTATATCATGATCTATATTTATAATATATTTCTTTATTTAATATTTATTTAGGTTTTTGATATTCTGATCTTTATCTACAACATTGTACAACAAAATTTTTTGGTATTAACATTGGGTGATTATTCATCAATGATTTCATGTATGTGGTCCAATTTTGAATTCCCATAGTCCTAATTTTTATATGTGTATGAAAATTCTTATATTAATAGATTTATTTAGCAAATAAAATTCTTAAATTTGTTAATTAATGTGGCCAATAGATTCATTGATTATATGATGAAATAAAAAATTAATTTGGGAATTAATTGTGATATATAGGTATTGTTGTATTAGATAATTAATTGGGGGATTGATTATGAAATTTAGGGATTTTAATATAGATAATTAATTTTGAAATCAATTAGGATATATTTGATTTTTTAAATTAAGATAATTAATCATTGAAATGATTATGTACTTTTGATGAAATGAACAACGAGAATTAATTGTGGGATTACTTATATTATTTTAATATGATAGATTGAGATAATTAATTGGGGAACTAATTATGAATAATTTTCATTTTAAATGAGGTAAATAATTCTGATAATTATTTATGGAATTTTGAGTTGGGAATATTGATTAATTTCATGTTAAATTAATTAATGGGTTTGATGACTTAATTAATTTGTGAGGTAAGTAAGGGTAAATATGTGATAAACTATTATTTAAATTAGTAATTAAATACATTTTCTTAAATATTTTTTAAATTAAATAATATCATTAATAAGTTTATTTATTGTTTTATTAACTATTTGGATTATTATGTTAAAATAATTATTGAATTAGAAGTTGTATTTATGTGCGTAATTAACAGCTAAATAAAGTATTTGTTTATAAATTGTTACATGGTATTTCATTTATGAATTATATAATGGAAACATTGTAATTATAATTTTTTTATGAATTTTAACATAGTGTTTCAAGTATGAGTTAAAAATTTGGACATGTTCATTATAATTTGTGAAGTGTAAATGGTAACATGGGTATTCAAGTATGAATTAAAGAATTGGAACAGGGTCATTTTACATTTTAAAAATAATGAATTATAAAAATTACATCTTGAGACATGATATCCCTCAAACATACTTTTTGTTCCTATGTGATCTAGAAAAGGTATTGGGGTACAAGTGTCAAGGGGAACCTATAGAGTTACAGTGGTAAAATAATGAATAGTTTGATAATGTGATAATTTTATATTTATTAAATATACTTATTTAATAATATAACATTATACACTTTTATTCATTTTATTTTTTAGACATGTATGGTGATGTCCTACTACATTATAAGCATACCATACCTAGGCTGCCTAATCAGTACCAGAATAGATTTCAATGTTATTGGATAAGTTAAGGGAAAAGGCACCGTTTAATATGGATGAGTTTGGATGGATCTTGAATGATGGAACCAAATATTATTCATGACATAAATGGGAGTTGTCAATGTCTTGATTTTTAGATTTCATTGTAGACACTCAACATGTACATTAGCATGGCTTGTTTTCTAACTAGTAGTGATATTTTATTTTTATGTATTTATTTATTTGGGATATAGTTATCAATTATGTATATATATTATTAAACTATTAATTATTATTTTCAATGGTGTATTACATTGATAAAATAGGTTATATTTCCCTGTGATAAATTTATTAATCTATCACTACTAGTAGATAACCTCTTACATTGGAGGAGGTGTGCTTGAGGTCATCTAACTAATTGTCTCCAGCACAAGTTTTTGGTATCCATGATCATACGTTACAAATTATTAATCAATTGTTATTATAGTCATTCTAGACTATAAATTTGGATCTTATATTGCAAATTTCTTTTATGTTTAGATATTTATAAACTTTTGCCAAAAATACTACATACCCACCCATATTATACAATGTTTATACTTCTCATAAATATATTTTTAAAGAAAATAGTAAATTAATAAAATTTATTTTAATTTATTTTAGAGTAAGCCTAAAATTAAACTTATATTTTCACATTCATAAAAATAGTTACAACACTTCAAATATATGGGACAATCAAAAAATTAATAATGTGGTATATGAGGAATGAAATCAGTTATCCCACTAAGAAAATATGGAAGCATGTGAAAACCCATTTATAACAAAATTCTTCATCCAAAAGAACATCATTTTTAATTAAAAATATCATCCTATATATTTTTTAAAATAGTTTATTACCATAAAAATTCATTATAATTCCTAAAAAATCATGTTTTGTATAGGTTCATCATAAACATAAAACCATAATAAATCTAATACAATTCAACTAACATTATGGTTGTATTTAAATATATTTATGAAGAAAAATTATTAATTTTCCATTAAATTGGAGTCATATTTGGACATTTAAAACCATGAGATTTAGTGAAATATTATTTTAATCTTTATTTATTCATTTAAATTACTTTTTAAATTTATCACCTAGTTTTTCATGTGTTATAATTAATAATAAGTTTAAATGAAATTATTCATAGTATTATAATGTTATTATCTAAAATTATAGTCATATTGTAGTCATCAGAAGAGTGGGAATGATTATTTGTATCTGTTATGAAAATATATGGTTTACACATTTATATAAAATGAGTTCATTGATTACAAATTAATTACAAATAAATATAATGGAAGTATTATTTAAAAATAAAATAATAATTTTTGGTAAACAACATTTTATATATAAATAAATTTTATTTAATGATTTAAAAGAAATTTTTATATTATATATTTAATAAAAAATAACAATCATCAGATGTATTTACTTGAAAATAAATAAGAATAAATCCAATTTTATGCTTGAAAAATGTATTTATTTTTTCTAAAAGTAGTTTTCCCTACTTCTGTGAACATATATATATATAAGCTATATTTCATAATACTAATAAAAATATTATAGAAAATGAATAAAAAATTTTTATTTGACATACAAAAAATAGATTAGTTGATAATTTTATAATTCTTTGATAATAATAAATATCTATTGAATAGTGAAAATATCAAAATTTTAATTTATAATTTTATTTTCATTTACAATTTTTGTAATGTTAAATTATTTTTTATATTATATTCTGGTAATATTAGTTCAATTATCTATATATATATCAATCTAATTTGGTTCTGTGTAATTTTTTAATATTCAATATTGATAAAAGAATTTATCCTTTGAGATATTTTCTCTCTTAAACCATTATTTCTAGATGAGTCGACATGATTAATTTTAAATTAACGTTTTTTATTAATTTTAATGAAATTTCAAAAAATAAATTCAAAATTTTGGATATAAAAACATTATATGATCTAATATATCATGATTACTTTTGGACAAAAATTAATAGTACAAGAGTAAACAATATTTATCGTAGTTAATGTATGTTTTTTTAACACGAGGATTAAACTAGAAATATATGGGAAAAATGAATTGCCTATAATGTATTAAATTTAAATTTAATTAACCTACCATGAATATGGATGTATAATAATTCATTAATTTCTTTTGGGAATAATTAATATATGGGAACACCATATTTTTTTGTATTTCTTAAAAGGGTGACACTCCCTTCATGTATATATGGCCAAACATTATCATCTCTACATCACACCATCAATATATTTTTTAACTCCCAATACCATTCCACATCCCTTAAAAAACTATACTCTCAGTATATATTAATTAGTTTATGATGAAAAATAACCTTGGAAATACCACCTTCAATAGGCCATGGTCTGGCGACTAGCACCAATGGCGTATTCACTAAAACTGGGAATTCATTGCATATATAACCTGTAACTCATGCTACCAAGCACACATCATGATACGAACACAAGTAAACTGAATATTAAAAAGAGTGTGTACAATAAGTAAAAGGGTCCATAATACAAACACAACTGGAAAGTACATGTAAATTAAACAGCTCTAGTGAACACCCACCAAGGATCCTACCTGAAGGGTAGGTACAACTCTTGAACAGTCGTCTCTACAGTACGCCTCATCTAACATCCACCTATGAGCTACCTCCAGTCCCGGTACTCTTTTCCTCAGTTATCGTTGTATGTCGTCTCTAGTCCTTGTACACTCGGTGCCAAATTTATGGCCAAAAGAGAAGAAAGGGGTCGAAGCTGGTTGGGGTCCGGTCGGACTGGGTCAGACAAACCCTGGCTGACCTGGTCGAGGCCGACCCGAACCGATTCAGGTCGACCCAGCTCCCTAGGTTTGGCCCGGCGCACTGAGTCCGGACTGGCCTGCGATGGGCTGACGTAGTGCGGCGCAGGGGCCGCGGTGTGGCGCGGGGGTCGTCGGGCGGTGTGGGGCGGCGCGGGGTCCACAGGGTGGTGCAGGGCCACGCTACGGTGGGGGGCTATAGGGTGGCGTGGTGGGACGCGGGGCCGTAGGGTGGGGTGGGGGACGATGGGCGACGTGCGGGCCGTGGGGAGGCTAGAGTTATTGGTGCGGGCCCCGCCATGCCCTGGTCGAGCTGCCGCGCCATGGCCGCCCCGTACCATGGGCCGACCAGTGCAGGCCGAACCACCCAGCGTGGGTTGGGACGCCCAGTACAGGATGGGCCGGACCCAGTGGGCTAGACCGGGCTGGACCGGACTCGGAGCAGTTTTGACCATATAAGTTCTTTTGGCTATAACATTAGAACAAGGTGTCCGTTTGAAGAACCGTATGTGGCACCAGAAACCTTGGACCTAGAAGTACCTTTTGTTATACCCCACTCAAGATCAGGATAATGATGCGGTATGGTCGGGTTGGATTGATCACGAATCCAATTGGGCCCTTAGGTCTAAGCGGATAATAACATACAGACTGGGCGTTCATTTGACGCACTGTCTGTTGTGTTGATTCAACTATGACATGGAATAACCTTTAGATACTACTTCATGGAACTTCATGCCAGTTTGAGTTTTGACCAGTAGCATGTGGAATAGATTCTTTCGGAGATGAGAAAGCTTAGTGCGGGTACCCTGTATTGGGTTGTGACGATGTACTAGGATTCTCTGTGGTTCTGATGAGGTTCTGAAGATGTAAAAGGACTTGTGTGGTTCTAAAAACGTGCTGATGCTGTGCTAGGATCATAGATAGGTCAGACAACGTACTGACAATGTACTAGGATCCTTTGTGGGTCCAACCATGTACTAACGATGTACTAGGATCCTGTGTGGGTCTGACGGTGTACGGATGATGTACTAGGATCCTGTGTGGGTCTGACAATGTACAGACTATGTACTACGATTTTGTGTGGGTCTAACGATGTACTAACAATGTACTACGATCATATGTGGGAATGACAATGTACAGACAATGTACTAGGGTCCTGTGTGGGTCTGACAATGTACTGACGATGTACTAGGATCCTGTGTGGGTCTAACGATGTACTGGGGTTTTACTAGGATCTTGTGTGGGTCTGGTGATGTACTAGTATCATGTGTGGGTGTGCAAATTTGGGATACTTCATGGTGTTTCTTTTGATATAGTAAGATGATGCAATAGTTACATCTAATCATCTCTACTACTATACCTATGTTATACCTTGTGTGAGCTGACTTTGTACCTGTGTGGTAATTTACCTCATGGTAATGCCTTGGTTGTATTCTTCTATGTGGCATTCCTGTGTGGTACTTACCATTGTGGTATTCCTTCCTTTTTGAAAATGCTGGGATTTTGGATTTTGGGTTGGACCTAGTGATTCCTCACGATTGAGATGGGTATACATATAATATAGGTATATGTATGGGCATATACCTAAGTAGGGTTGCCAGTTGATTTCTTGCTTTATGGTTTATCCTTTGTCAATTTTGTGAGACCATGAAGGTCTCAGGGTCCCTACTGAGTAAGGTTATACTCACCCTCTCACAGGTTATTCCCGCACCTTGTAGTGTTTGTTGTAGATAACAGACAACGCTTATGGGGGCTGAGGGTACCAGGACTAGACGGAGCCTGGAGGTGGACCATACGGCGTGTTGGAATGAAGAGGGGATGGACAAACCTGGAGTGATGTGGAGGTGATATTTACCTACCCTTCAAGTAGGAACCTTGAAGGATAACCCAGTAGTTGCCTTTATCTTTCTTCAGTTGTATTGTATTTCAGTTGTACTTGTACCTTTACAGTAGGGCTTGTATTTCGTCCCCTCTTACTTTAAGAGGTCTTTTTGTTATACAGTTTACTTGTGTTCATTTCTTGTTGTGCACTTGGATTCATGTGTTTACTGGATATAAAGGCAATGCCCTCCTGATTTTAAGGAATATGCCTTTCAGTGCTAGTCGCTAGCCCCTGACCTATGGAAGGTGGGCTTGGGGTGTACCAGCATCACCACCACCCGTTGGACACCAGATACCACCTGCCGCACTGGTGGACGGTGCGTGATGACTGAGCGCATTGCATGATTTCTAGAAGCTGAGGCCTCTATAGTTTCGAGTTTAGACAGTTTCCCAGGCGGTTGAGAACTGTCTTGAGAGGTCGTTTACATTTTTCTCGAGCTTCTACAGCTTCGGCAGGATGACATTTTGATAGCTTAGTATTCCTTGAGGCGTACAGGCCATTCCTGTTACTCGATGAATATGATATGATAAGTGCTTTGGGGCTCGAACATTCGAGCACATTGTGTTTAAGGATGACTGAGCTAGCTCCATTCCCCTTTTCATTCCTACATACGTTGGGGTGATAGAGAGTAATTTTGAGCTAATAAGTTGGTACATGTGTTGCTCATGAATGAGATTGGTATGCTTGATAACATTGGTATATGTATGGTAATATAACTAGGTAGGGTTTAAAGTTATTTATATACATTGTGGTTTATCCTTTGTGGATTTTGTGAGACCTTTTAGGGTCTTAGGGTACCTAATGAGTATTGTTATTCTAACTTCTACACAGGCAGTGCACACACCTTCTAGTGTTTGGTGAACACAACAGACAATGCAGACTAAGAACGTCAGTACCAGGACTGGAGGTAGATTGAAGGTGGAACTTATATGAGGAATACCATAGAAAAGAATGTTTGATATATGTACCTATCTTTTAGGTAGGATCCTTAGAGGGTGTTCATAGGAGTTGTTCAGTTTACTTGTACATTCTAGTTTTCTTGTACTTTCTAGTTGGGCATGTATTATGGTCCCTTTTATATACTGTACAATCTCCTTTTTATATCTAGTTTAATTGTGTTTGTATCGTGTTGTGTTCTTGGTTGCGTGTGTTACAGGTTATAAAGGCAATGTGTTCTTAGTTATAGGTAATACGACTTTAGTGTTAGTCTCCAGCCCCTGACCTATGGATGGTGGGCTTGGGGTAGTCACGACACGGGCCCTGGGGGATGGGTTGTGAAAAATTGGTATTAGAGGAGTTGGTTATACAACAAAACATTGTACTATTATCTCTTTAATGGAAATAGTGTTAAGTGTAGTGAGTGTGGTTATCAGTTTAGGGAATCCATTGTTGGTGTGGTGGCTGACGTATCCATACACTAGGACGCTGACTTCCGATTTCTGATTCAATGCATGAAAACAATGATTGCATGTGTGTTTTGAATTTTTTTGGTGTTTTATTAAGTCAGCTCACCAGGTATAACTAAATGACCATGGCACACCTATTTCTTATCAGGATTCCACTGCGTAGACAACCAGCTAGGATTCCTGAGAGAGTACAAGATGACGAATCATTGAACAACAAGGATCTGGTACATGGCCCTCTTACTATGTCGTCACCTTTGGGTGGTGTACCAGAAGCAACACCACCCATTTGGAATTTGATACCACCATCCACACTATATTATGGTGCATTTTGACTGAACGTGTTTCACGAGTTCCACCAGTAGAGGCCATTGAGGTTTCGAGGCAAGAAATATTCCCAAGCGGCTGAGGACTGGCTTGAAAAGGTGGTTGGGAGTTCTCTAGAGCTTCTACAGATTTGGCCGGATGATATGTCGATATCTCAGTATTCATCAAGGAGTACCGACCATTCCTGGTACATTATGAATAAGATACGATCAGTGCTTCAGGGCTCAGACTTTCTAGCGTAGTGTGTTTAATGACGTCTGAGCCAGCACCATTCCTCTTTGAATTCCGAGTTATGTTGTGGTGATAGAGAGTACCTTTGAGGTTGAATGTTCTCTGGATGAGCAGATACATCTAGTGAATGTTATTAGTCGGTTTATTTTGACGTATGATATATATATATTTATTGATTCCCCATATTCTTGAATCTGAATGATGATTTCCAAACAAACACGGCCATCGATCCACACATATACCATGATCTTTTTATTTTTTTTATTCACACGTTCTTCATGCGTTGTTCAATTTATAATATTTATTGGTGCTAGAAATATGTATTTTTGCTGAGTGTGATATTTGGACACGAATCCCTCAATGCAAGGATAGTAAATATGTGATCAGTTATTTTTTCAGGCTTGGAAAGAAGCCATAATGGATCTCGGTACGAGGCGGCCAAATATTTATTGGCAGTGGAAACAAAATTTTCTTTTCAGCATGGCATATGGATGTAGATCCCTCGACCAGAAGATTAAGGATATACGATCATTTTATTTTTTGGGTTAAGAATGAAGATGCAGTGGGCCACGGAAGGGGAAACATGATGGTGCGATTCCGGTGAGTCATCAGGGCACAGATCTGGGCGAGGCAGATGGTGTGATGTGCTAAGACAGGGTGAGCGGGAGGCTGGGATGGTAGTAGGCCAAAGGTGTGTGGCTCTCAAGTGGTGTGGTGGCCATACGGACAGCGGGGTGTAGTTTTTCAAGTGCACATACAGGGTGGTGTGTGCAGAGAAATGTTCATCGCAGCGGAAGCATCATCGACAGCTGGGAGTTGATATTTTAAATTGCTGAGCATGTGCAGTAGGGCAATAAGCTCTAAAAATCATGAAAGAGGTTAATTTAAGATATAATGTGTTGATAGTAGATAAGTTAAAAATTCAATGCAATTGAAAATGAAATCTGTTGAATGAAGGGATGTGCACCAACTTAAAGAGGCGTGGGTTTGTGCGTGGAATGGGAGAATTGAAGTAAATGTATTTCAAATAATAATATTATTATTTTTATAAGGATATTATTATTTTTTTGTTGTAAAACCTTATTTTGTCTGTAACTTATCCTTGCGACCTCGGTTTCATAAACCGTCAGCAGTAGTGGGTCCTTGACTTCGAAATGGAAATTATGAGTCCAATATGGGATGTTTAATTCATGATTTTGGATTGTCTATCCGAAACACTCAAATAATTAAAAAATATTATTATTAATAAATATTTGACCCTCCATAACTCTTTTGTGTGATGTCCAATTGACTTACTGTCTGTGGCACCATAAACCATGGAGAGAGACGGTCCTTTTGGACTACCCCACTTGAGTTTTGGGTAAATTTGGGGTATATTCGGGTTGGATCAAACAAGAATTCAACAGGGCCCTCAGGAATAAAAGGCCAATAACTTACAGATCTGGCATTGGATTGATCCATCGCATGTCGCGTTGAGATCCCTTATACGTGGTGGTCCATTATGATTCTTTTTTCATTGGAATTCGTGGCAATTCGAGAATCTACCTATGGTTTGAGGAGAGGATCCTCCCGGAATCAAGTGAGCTTAGTTCAAGAACCCTATAGCTAGCTGAAACATTAGAAAGGGATCCTTCATGGGTCTGTTCTAAAGGATCCCACATGGATCCACTCTAGGAATCCATGTGTGACTACTCTAGTATCCACTGTGGTCTAATGTACTAGGATCCTATGTGGTTCTGATGATGTACTAGGATCCTATGTGGGTCTACTGTACTAGGATCCTATGGGGGACTGATGATGTGCTAGGATCCTGTGTGGGTCTATTGTACTAGGATCTTGTGTGGGTCTCAAGATGTACATGGTTCTTATGTGGGTCTTCTATACTAGGATCCTATGTCGTTCTAATGATGTACTAGAATCCTGTGTGGGTTTGATGATTTAGGATCCTACGTGGGTCTACCTCTTAATAGAGTAAGAATATTCACTAGTTACATATAATCATCTCTACGACTACAACTATGTTATACCTTGTGTGAGCTAGGTCATTACCTTCGTGGTGATACCTTTTGTGGTATTATTCTGTGTGGCGTACTTGTGTGGTATATTCCTTCGTGGTGATACCTTGTTGGTATTTTTCTATGTGGCCTACCTATTTGGTACTTACATTCATGGTGATACCTTTGTGGTATTTTTGTGTGTGGAATACCTCTATAGAACTTTCCTTCTAGGTGATACCTTTTTGGTATTCTTCTATGTGGCGTACCTGTGTGGTACTTACCTTCATGGTGATAGCATTGTGGTATTCTTCTGTGTGGTGTACCTATGTGGTACCTTCCATTGTGGTATTGTTATGTGTGGTGTTACCTTTTTCGTACTTACCTTTGTGGTGTTACCTTCATGGTATTCCTTCCTTTGTGGAACTGTTGACCCTTGGGCTATGAATTTGGGCCATGTGCTTCATCATGAATGAGTTGGGTATACTTAATAGCATAGGTATATGTATGGACCTATACCTAAGTTGGGTTCACGGTTTTGTTTATGCATTTTGGTTTATCCTTTGAGGATTTTGTGAAACCTATGAGTGTATCAGGGTCCCTACATAGTATCATTATACTCATCCATGCATGGGTTATGCCTGCCCCATGTTGTGTTTAGTGTAGATGACAGACAATGCTGATTGAGGACAAGAGTACATGGATTGGGGGTTTCTCGGAGGTGGAACTTAAATGAGGCATACTGCAGAGACGACTGTTTAAGAGATGTACCTACCCATCAGGTAGAATCTATAATGACTCGAAAATTCAATGGAATTTTTTTCATAAATACATGGGATTTTTAAGAGTTCGAAAAAAAATTATGGAGCTTGATTCGGAGGCTCGGTGTGCCCGGAATCAATTTCTGAAGATTTGTATAGGTACATTCAGTAAACATGCTAGCGAGATTTTATAACTGTTGAACTGGTTCTTGGAATTGAAATCTGAGGTCATCGTTGAACGTGAATCGTTGATATTCACTTAAGAAGACTTTCACCACGACGATATATGGTTGACAATAAAAGTTTGTTTTTAGATGTTTATAAAAATAATAATAAAATAAATTTTACAATACTTTATTTTATTTTAAGCTTCCAAGTGTGCGATTTATGGTTAAAACCTCCACATGGGATTTGGAGGTGGGACCGCCACACCCTAACCACCAATGAGAGTTTACGATGCCGGGGAACATCCGAATATAACCTCCCGTGGGAGGTTACGGTGTGGGACCACACAAGACCGTATCCTCTCATTTAAATTATAGAGATGGGGAACACCCAACCCCAATTAATGGGAAGAGAGTATAACCTCTCATCTACCCCTCATTAATAAGGGAGAGCCTCTCCACCTCCCCTAGTTTTTGGATTTGTGTGAACACTCCAATTAATTTTCTAACTGAAGGAATTAAATGGGAGGAGCCTTTTTATTTAATTCACCTTTTGGGATTTTGTGACAACAAATAAATAAAAGACCAACTATTATTTTGGGCACTTTCATTTTGGTGGAAATATGGGCAAGGAAGAGCACTTGGAGAAAGATATCCTCTCCAACAAAGAATGCCCTCTCAATGATGAACGTGAAGAACACCGACGAAGATTCTTCTTCTACTTATTCCTCAGACACCTACTGATGTAGATCATCTTCCCTCATCATCGTCGTTAACAAATCAACATACAATCTTGTATTGGAATTGTGTGGCGGATGCGATGAATGACTGTCTCCTCCATCTTTATTACACAACACCATATACGAATGACGAACGGCGAAACAAAGGTAAGTGTTTACATTCATTTAAATTCCATGTTCTTCCATTCATTTAGTAATGAAGAAAGATGATGATTTCCTTTTCAAATGGAATGTTGTGCTTCGTTCTTAAGAAAAAATTGTTACCAGCCTAAACGTAGAGGGTGGGGGCCAAACCAACATGGCCCGACCCCTCTGCCGATCTTATTTTTGATTGAACTTCAACTTGGTGATGAAGAAAGAGGAAACAAAGTTGAAAATGATAAAGTCTATTCTACCTACAACCTTCATGAACCACCCTTCCCCCACGGAATTCCACACTGCCTCTGGCCGATCCCGTGCTGGCCCGAGCTCCTGGTCATCAGGCCGCTGGCGCCACCTGTGCACCTCGGCGTAACCCTGCACCGGCCCATGCCCTGCCAATCCCTCCGCCCGCCCGGCTATGTGTCACCTCGAACTGGCCACCACCTGGTTGCCCACCTGTCCGCAACTGACCACCCGATGTCGCTTGGCCGAGCCGCTACCTGGCCACCCCTTGATACGGCCTCTGCATGACCCGCGAGCACCCGGCCTGTCGGTCTGCCCGGCCCCCTCGCGGCCACCCAACCGAGTCGGTTTCATGGATCCATTGTAGCCACCTGGACTGCATGCCTATTCCCCCTTGTTAACTCCCGGCTGAGTTGGTGTCCCGGCTCCCCTCACGAATCCCTGGACAAACCGGCCCAGCTGTGCCCACCGGGCCAAGCAAAACCACTCTTGCAGTCCACTGTGCCGGGCCCAGCGGACCAGTTCGAACATAACGGGCTGACTCGCCCAATGGGATGGGTCAGACCTAGTGAGTTTGTCTAGGTCGACTAATACCGGGTCGGTCCTGACTGGGTTAGGCCAAGTCGATCCGACCGGGTCAGACCGAACTCGGGCCCTCTACTAACCCATTACATACTTTGGCCATAACATTGGCACCAGACAACCGTTTGACGAACCGTCAGCATCACTGATATTCATGGAATGCGAGGGTCTCTTTGTGAATACCCCACTAGATTTTGGCATATATTTGAGATATAGTTAAGTTGGATCATACACGAATACAACCGGGCCCCCAGGACTAAAAGGATAATAACTCACATATCAGGTGTCTGATCGACGTTCCTTCTATTGTGTTGAGACCCTTATGATGAGTCGGACCTTTGAGATACTTCTACATGGTACTTAGTGACAGGTGGAGTATCGACCAATAGCTTGTGGAGCAGATCTTCCCTAGACGAGAAAGCATTTGTGCGGAAACCTATTATCTCAATGAGACTTGAAGATTGATGACCTATTCAACTTGAAGTGATTCAACTAGCCTAGTGGGGAGCGCCTTGGTGTCGCGGCTGACCCACAGTGGGGACGCCTATGGGTGAGCGCAGTAGACCCACGGTACTCGACACGTGGAGTACCTCAGCAGGCTATGAGGGGGATCACCTCTGTGTGAGTGTAGCAGACCCACGGTGGGGAGCGCCTCTATGTGAGCACAGGACGTCCATGGTACTCGGAAGGAGGAGTACCTTAGCGGTTCAAGAACTACCACAAAACTGGGTTTCCACAGCGCCACCCTTTAACAGTGCTCAAAAAAATCCCTGATAAAGGGTGGGCCTTTATCAGCCCAAAAAAGCTCTGATAAAGGGCCACTTTTAACAGCACAATAAAAATGCGCTGTTAAAAGTGACCATTTATCCGTGCTTTTCTTAAACTCATAAATCTTCCCCCCTTATCTGCACTTTTTGTAGCGCTGATAAAGGGGACCCCTTAATCAGAACTTTTTTTAGTAGCGCTGATAAAGGGGAAATTTATCAGTGCTTTTTATTAGCGCTGATAAATTTTATATTTAAAAAAATCATGAAAAATAATATATTGTTATATAAGTATATTTATATTGATATAAATATAATATATATTTTTCAGATTTGTTTTAGAGATGTATAAATAGACTATGACATATTATATATAAGAGATTTAGTGAAAAGGATTTAAAATTTTTTAAAAAATATTTTTAATTAATAATTTACTAATTATCATCTATTGATAATCATTTAATAACATTTTGTAGAAACAAAAAAAATCAAAAAAATTGAATATAGGATCTAAAATACATTGAAAATGTAACTCAAACTTCAAACGACCATAACTTTTGATCCGGGTGCCCGTTTGAGCTCTAAAAAATATCAAATTGAATCATGTGAGGAGCTCTACGGACTACTGACCAAGAAAGGACTATGCCACATTTTTAAAGGCCAAAAATGGCACAGAAGCCCTAAAAAACTGAGTTTTTATTCGGCATACCCCGATTTGTCAACATTCAAACATGTGTAACTTCTAGTCCGGATGTCTGTTAGCCCTGTACCACATATGATATCTAAGATTGTTTCATTTTAGTCAATTTTACTTGTTTTAGAGTTTAAAAAGGCTTCTGGATTATATGTTATGGTCGTTTTAACATTCAATGGGTTTTCAAATACACATATATATGTATTTATTTGTAAATATATTTATGTTCATGTGTGTGTGTCTGTGTTGTATATATATATATATGTATGTATGTATGTATTTATTTATTTATAAACACACATAAAAACATTTATTAATGTATTTAAAACTAATCGTTTAAATATATATTAATATACAAATAAATATATGGATTAAAAACTCTAACTACAAATATATATGTAAATAGATATAAATATATATTATTAGACAAATGAATATATATATATATATATATATCAATATATGAATAAACATATATGTATTAATATAACTAAATATATATATATATATTAATATGAATCTATATTAATATACGAATAAATATAACTATATATGTATTAATATATATTAATATATATTAATATAAAAATAAATAAATATATATTACAATATGAATAAATATATTTGTATTAATAGAAGTAAATATATTTATATTAATATGAATCTATATTAATATACAAATAAATATTACTATATATATAAATAAATATATGTATCATTTAATAGATAAAAAATGAAATGGCTTAGTGGTAAAGGTGCATGAGCGCAAGGGGGAGGTCGTGGTTTCGAGTCTGGGTGGACGCAAGGAGGGGAGCGTGGGAAAGTGTAGGATGCGTAGGAAAGGGCAGTGTGCGAGAGTGGGAGGGGGCCACCTAGACCTTATAAAGGGGGTCAATAGTTGTTAAAATCTCCCCATAATATAAATTAGTTTTTATTTATTTTTAATTTTATTTATTTGAATTTTATTAGGACATCTTAAAATCACTACTAAATGTCCCATTTTATCAGCGCTAAAAAAAGAGCAGATAAAAGGTACCCCCCTTATCATTGCCTCAATTAACAGTGCTTTTTTAGCGCTGTTAATGCACTTTTCTATAGCTGATAAAAGATTTGTTTATAGTAGTGAAGTTAGTTGGAAGTGACTCTATGTGAAATGGTAGGCCTACTGTACTCGATAGAGTTGGAGTTCACTAGCAGCCAATGGTTCAGATTGATACTATCTATAGAATAACATCCTTGTTGAGCTGAGTGCGTAACTTTTGTGTTTACCACATTATTGAAATGGATTACTTGATAAATTAGGTATATGTATGGGAATATACCCAATTGTGGTTATCTATTGATTTCATACTTTGAAATTTATCCTTATTGGATTTTGTGAGACCTTGAGGGTCTTGGGTCCCTTCTGAGTTTCGTTATATTCACCCCTGCATGGGCTATTCCCCCACCTCATTGTGTTGGTTGCAGACGGCGGACAGCACTAACCGAGTCTATGTGAACCAGACTGGACAGTACGCGGAGATAGACAACAGGGAGTGACGGTAAATGGAAGAGATAGATGAACGTGGAGTTTTGTGGAGGCTATCTCTACCTACCCTTTAGGTAGGATCCTTGGTGGACGATCCAGGAGCCGCTTTCACCTTTCAAATGTTGTCCTTTTTTAGTTGTACTTATAATGCTTGCTGAGCTAGTATTCTGGCCACTTTAGTTTCCAGCACAATTTTTTATACAGTTTTACATAGTGTTTTGCGTCGAGCATACTTTGATTGTGTGTGTTTATGATTTATAAAGGCAATACCTTCCCAGCTTAGGGATTTACGCTATTGGTTCTAGTCGCCATCCCCTGGCCTATGGAAGGTGGGCTTGGGGTTGTCACAACATGGGCCTCGGGGGACGGGTCATGACAGGATCCTTGGCAGGTGTTCACAGGAGCGAATCAATTTACATTTACTTTCTAGTTTTCTTGTACATTCCAGTTGGTCTTGTATTCTGGCCCATTTTACTTACTGTACACACTCTTTTTACTATTCAATTTACTTGTGTTCATATCATTTTGTATGCTTAATTTTGTGAGTCATATGTTATAAAGGAAATGCCTTCCCAGTATTAGGGAATACGCCTTCAGTGCTAGTCTCCAACCCCTGGCTTATGGAAGGTGGGCCTAGGGTATTTACGACAAGGTCCCCGGGGGACGGGTCATGACACATCATCCTCACTAAAAAATTATTAGAACATTATATTAAAATAATATCTATTTCATATATATAATTATATGTGTTTATGTTCATCTTATTACCTATTAAAACTATATCATTTATTAAATAGGTTATGAAATCCTCATCCGTTTGTATGCTGAATTACAGACTTGCGAAACGATGTCATTAATTTTTTCATTACAACCACTTAGGATTCGAAATGATTATAGATAATAATATTATATATCATATTTCTGGAATAATTATCTCTATATATTAATTATATCATATATACCTTTATTACATTCCATTTCATTTGGGATATGATAATTTCACTCATGTGTACGTTGGATTAACATCTAGTGAAGAAATGTGATTGTTTTTTCAAAAATGTTATTACAAGGAAAATAATATTGTTTAATTTAATTAATATATTTGATATAAATTAAATAATTTTTATATTTATGACATATTTATAATATTTAAATGAAAATATTTCATTCTATTTATTACCTATTCAGTCAAGAAAAGATGATAACATCATTTCTGTATGTGTCGACCAAAGATTTCACAAGTTGATGTGACTAAATTTTCATCACCCAAGCACATGGATAATATGTATAAGTATCTTTAATTAAATAATATGTAACTAGTGGTATTATTATTAATATTTAATGATAAAATATTACTTTATTCCTTTCCTAAATGATCATTGAAAAATGGAAATGATATTTAAGCCTATGTATGGGTTACAATCTCTATAGTTGAAATGTAATTCATTAATAAAAACCATATATTTTTATTTTTTAAAAAATTATAATTTTTCTATAAATATTATTATTATTATATATTCATATTATGATGATGGTGTGAATATATTCATTTTAGGATGATGACGAATAACAAATCAAAACATATATGAAAAATACAGTTTTTATTACCTGAGAAGTAATTTTAATGGGGAATTGTTAATAAATGGGTAATAAATGATCATAAATAAATCATATTTAGACTTATATACATAATTATAGTACAATAATATACTTAAAATAATATTATATTTATTACACATTCTTTTAAGATTATGAAATAATTCATGACATAAGGTATGGAATTTTGAGAATCTCTTTTATTTCTAGGAGATATTTGAAAATTCACAAGACATTTATTTTTTATTGTGTATATAAAACTCTATTAACATGTAATATAATAAATATATTTATTGACATGATGATTTAATTTTAATACAATTTTATTCCTTCATAGGATGTAAAATTTAATGTTATAAAAGTAGACAAGATTTTTTTTTAATCTCCACATTTATTTGGATTGTTTATTGTTATGTCTCCGATGATGAATTTTTTTTTCAATATATATTTTATATAATTCAGTTTATAATAATTACTTATGTCAATATAATATATTTGTTCACATAATTTCACAATATTTATGTAATCATTAATTTATAATGTTGTTTTAATGAATAAATTCCCAAATCTATCACAACATTAAAAAGTCAGTTTTATTCTAAAACCATGTTTTTTGAATTTTTTTAAAAAACTAATGTATTATTCATCTATTCTTGTTAAAGGAAAATTAAAATCATATTAATCATTATATAATGTATTGTTAAAATGAATTTTTATTTTGTTTTAAAATGTAATTCTTTTTATTTTTTATTTTTCTGAAAATATAAAAGGAATGTTTGTTTTAACAGGAATGGCATGAATGGAATTTGTGGAATCCATAACAATTATTTTACTTGAATATTCCATTATATATTTTCATTTTTATATTCATATTAAATTATTTTGAAATTATTTTGTTAGATTTTTTTCAAAATCATAAATTATATTTTTTACAGTAAATGTTTTAAATTATTTCTAATACTTCTGTTATAGATTTTTTTTATTTATAATGAGAATCATTTCTAAAATATTTTATAAAAATTTGTCTTAAAATTTTATTTTCATTTAAGTTTTATTTTTCTATTGATTAATTCTATGTTATTTTTCATAAAATATCATTATATATCTCTGATGATATCCATTGATGTTACGTATTCCTGATTGGGGATATAATCTGAGGATACATTTATTATTCTTTTTATAAATAGTTTATGTGAATGATGATTTTACCTTTATGTAAACCATTTATATAACTTGGGTAACACCATGAAATAAATATTAATATAAATGATTCATTCATTATGTAATGATTTGATGAGATGATGAGATTATTATGAAACTGATCACCTTTATATAGGTTAATATATAATGATATTATTTAGAATCCCATTTCATTTCATGATAATTGATATGATTCATGATTTATGACATTCTAAAACAAAAAAATCTATTGTTTTAATTTTTTTATTGGGGTAAAATTATAACCAAGGACAATGGTTATGTTATAACTGAGAGCGGTGGATTCATTATAAATAAAAAGGGTGTGACCTATACCTCCCTCCAATACTTTGGGTAATGATTTATATCACATGATATATACATGGGTGGAATAAGGAGTGAACATAATTATGTAAATGAATTTTCTCTTATAAATGTCTTGGGAGTGAACCTTGACTACTATGATGGTTCAGGGAGTGAACACAATCACATATGATATCATTTAATGTATTATTTCAATTCATCAGAAATTACATTCAATCTTTAATTGTATTTCAAAATTATATATCTAATGTGAACGTTTGTCTATCATGTATCATGTTACCTAATTGTTTTTATGATTAATTCCTTATCAACAACTAATATATCATCTAGGACTCAATATAGTGATCATTGATATTATTGGTATGGTTTTCAAAATTTAATATCATGTTCTCATACAAATATATTCTTTTTATTCTTAAATATCTCCCTTGTCTACCCTTACCGAGAAACGTAACTTAAAATTTTGTACATATACCTTCCTCGGGTAATTAATAAATGATTAATGTAGGATTTTTTATACTAATAAATCAGAATATCATTGTGTTATATATTAAATATTATTAACCAAAATAAATAATGTGTGCCTAGTCTCTATATATTCTAAAATATTATAGTCCCTATACATCTGCATCTGTAATATACTAAATATTTATCTAGAATTATGTAACAGATGTATATGAGAATATTTTTTCTCTAAAGATGGTGTCATTGGAATTGTTTATTTATACTTTTTATTCATTTATAAACAAATAATGACATCACATGGGATATTTTGATGGATATTTTAAGAATGATTCAATGCATATTAAAATTTCCTTGAATTTTGTTAAAGGGAATAGAAATTGAATTATATGAAATTTCATCCTAGAAAAGATGATAAAATTATATTTTTCTCTAGAATTGTTGTAACTAGATGTTATAACTCCAAAATGGCATATTGACCTAGACTTGATTGACAGCTGTTCCATCTATGTGGTCCTTACTGTACACCTAGTTATTAAATATTTTATGTAATACATTAAAAATTCAAAAACTCTTTATAAACCATAATAATGGATTGAAATAGATTATGACCATGTATTATCTAGGTTAAATATATGGTGTAATTGATTTAAAATAATGTTACTTGATTTCAACATCCTATAAATTATTTTCATCACTATGTACATTCCCATTATGACCATCATTTCCCACTCTATGTGGGTTGGGTTTATAAAATGACATTAAAAATAATGAATTGGGTTAACAATTAACGTGATATGAAATTTACTGATTATAAGACAATAATTATGATTATTGGGATGATAGATACAGTGATTATTCCCAATAAGTTTCTCTGGATGTGATTAACAAAATTAGAAATATCCAACTCTTAGACTCACCAATGAATATAATGATAAATGAATGATGAATTTGTGTCCTATATGTCATGAATATGGAATGAGTGACTCTAGGGAATGACATAGAGGGAAGATATAACCATTTTATTTTGGAAAAGATGGACAAAATATTGAATCATTAAATGAAATATGAAATTTTCTATTATAATAATGGATTAGAATAATAATTTCCAAAAGATATAATATATTATTTAAATATTTAAATATAGAATGTATGATAATTATTTAAATTTATGTTAATATGAGATTTCCAAAGATGATAATTACAAATATATTTATGAGTAATGATATTTTTTTGAAGAAAAGGAGACTATCAATTACATATGAAATGAATTAGGTATCTTGGATTATGATTATGAATCATAGTTATTTTATTAAGGATGAGGTGGAATGATTGAAGTGTTTATGTATATAAATATAAGAGTTGTGTTATATGAATAATAATATATATTATGTTCATTATTGAGTTTTCAATAATTAATTTCAATAATGCATTGAATGGTACTAAAGGCCAAGAAAATTAATTTTACAGAAATGTTATACATTATGGAAAACACATGATTAAAGATATACAACATGTAATTTGTTCATGATGATGAAAAATAGTACTTATTTTTTTGAAGAGTAGTATGATATTGATAAATGAAATTGTTGTAGGTTCCTGAAAATTCTGCAAGGGGGAAATCAAATTACCCCAACGCTTGGAAAAGGACTGAACCCGTCCGCGTACCATCTCCCAGCAATAGTACACCGCCGGTTCGGTGAATGACCATCCCACGAAAGCTGTCATTCGCGAAATGGGGGTGGAACGCCTATGCTAGTGCGACCCAGGAGGACTGTCGGGCGTCAAGCCGGTCCACCGCCGTGAACCGTGACAACCTACCCATGTCGTGCGCTTTTTCATTCACGAAATTTAGGAAGAAGCTGTATACCCTCTGCAGACTGTTGTTGTTTGCGGGATAGAGGTGGAGGGGTGCACAGATGCAGAGAATGTTCACAAAACTCGGAGCCATAAATTGCGATTGACTGAGTCAAAAGAGGGTGTGGCATTCTTCATGGGCTTCCACCAAAATTGTCATGTGCCATATCCCCTTCATGACTCTATAAATATTCACTGAGGTGCACCAAAATTGAAAGGAGTAATGATGGGTAAAAACCCATGGGGACAAGCTGGAGAAATCACTCCCAGCGATAAATGTTCTACAACCATCCACGGACCTCATATCGTCCGCGGATGCACTCTTCCATGTAGAGGGGAAACAAAATAGCAAACCACATGTGGCCAGCTCCTCTGCGGCCAGCCCTTAGTGGCTATTTCCTTTAAGATAGTCCCTCCACAGCCACCCCCTCCGTGGACCAGTTTCGTTCACAAAATGGAAGCGGGAATCCCTTCGTGGGCGCGATGTAGGACAGGCACCATCCCCTCTGCAGACGCCCTTCACGTCCATTTCCTTTGTGGCCATCTCCTCTACAAACACCCTTCACGAAAACCAAACCGCAAACCACATGAAACAACCCACTAGTGGCTATTTCCTTCGCGAACAGCCTCCCCCAAAGATAGCCTCCTTTGCAGCCATTTCCCTCACGACCTAGTCCCTTGTGGCTAGCTCTTCAAGGCCAGCTCCTATGCGACCTTCCCATGCAGAAAACCCCATGCACACGCTGGTCCATACCGCACGGGCTGCGCACCCGCACGCCCACTGGGGGTCAGTACCGAGATGCCTTCCTGGTTGGTCCCTTCCCTACCAACACTGACCCCCACGAAAAAAGGAGAGTCGCACCGTGAACTTTTCGGGCTTGGTCAACAGTATTTTACATTTCACCCTTGTGCCACCCAACATCTGTCCTATACATTTCATAGGTCGAGCTACTACTCATGAATCTCCTATAACCCCATTACGAAGCTCCTGTTTCTAGGTTCATCCAGAAAGGGATTCCATTGCGTATGTCTCACACCAACCATTGCTAGGTATCTCCAACCAAGTCATCCTGACCACATGACGTTAACTGTATAGCCCTCATTCTGACCACATGATGTTAAACTATATGGCCCTCATCCTTACCACATAACGTTAAACTGTATTATTCTCACCCTACCCATATTATGTTAAACTATATGGGAACAGTCCTCTTTATGTGTCTATAAACTGTAGCATTCCCAATCATTCAATAATTGGATGCCTCTTGCTCCATGAAAGAGATGCCTCATGCCATGATTATAGTGGAGTAATTTGAAGAGCATTGGAATCTGTTCAAACATTACATCACTCCACATCACGCTTTGTGTGTCCTTTATTCGGATCTTCATACTATTCCATGTCTGAAGGGACCCTTAATGGCCTGCCCACATGCCGCATCGGCTCACCTACCATCCTGGGCCAACACCCTGGAAGACTTTGGACGACACTTCGAGTCAGGTACTATTTTTTGAACATGGTCAGCAGTCGACCATCATTTGTTTGTCCCCATGTCAGGATAACGTGATATGAATGATGTGTTTCAAACATGTTCAACTGTTATCCTCCATCACCATGCCACCCTCATTGTGTTCCGAATATAGGAATGTAACTCACACTTTTCATCTCCCTTTTTTCAGACTGATTCTAATGCCATTGGCGTTATCCCGCTTGTCACATGGGCATAGGCATTGGCCCCCATTATATTCCTCAACCCAACAATGGGTTGGGATGCCCTCATGTCCAGAAATGAGGAAGACACAATGGGAATCCACCTTGGAGTAAGCCCCAACATTATGGGATTCCCTTTGTGTAAGCCCCACTTCACTTCCCATGAACGAACCTTTCACAACGTGATCGTCTAGTCCCTACTGCATCTTGTTTCTCAAATCGAGCATAGCTCACATGGGCTTAGAGTAAGCATCGACCCTGAAATCCTCTTACAGGCCTCCTCAGAGTGTATGCCCCAATCTAAATCGAACTACGAGGACTTTGATCCATGTAAAGGCATGGTATGTAGGAATCCTCCCCGAGGATCAAGCCCGATCACCATCAGACCCATGGGTCCACATTCATGTCGGCTCTTCAACAATCCTATTTGAACTATGTAGACTTTGATCCTTGTCTCCGAGGCAGGGTATGTAGAATGCCTCCCTAAGGTTCAAGTCCACCAACCGGTCGATCTGACTATCTTCACGTCAGTTCACATCACTACTCCTAGTTCCGCCTCAATGAGTCCAAATTCTTCAGGGTCATTAATCCAATGAGGGATGGTAAACCTCAGGCATAAATGATTAAGAACCCCTTCGTCCAGCTGACCATATCCCACCAGGATAAATCTTTGTATACTAGTATTGGTTATAAACCAAAGATTCGCAAACATATGAATACGTCTTAAATCTATAATAGAGTCCCAGAACAGGAAATAATTCCCCCCAAAAGGGAGTGATGATCCTGACACCCCATCCTCTCGACCAATGTGAGTTCTTAAGTGTCACTAGTTAAACCACCCAGCAAATGAATACTTTTGGAAAGTAGGTCCATGTATTACTGGATATGGAACTATTGGAAGTTTTGAAACCGACTCGGAACAATTGTATAGTATTGGTTAAAGTGGACCATATTAATATGTTATTTTAAAAATTTGTTTCATTCTATCATTAATGTTTTTTAAATAATTTTTATATTCAAGAAATATGTCAAAATATATGATCACAGAATGAGGATACCTGTATTTTTTCAATAATGATTTATAGTGATTTAGGTATTAAAAATAATTAAGCGAATAAGTGGAAAAGGTATTCAAATATTTATCATATGACTATTTAGAGATACTTAATGATATTTGTTCCACTAATGTTAATTTTTCAATTTTAGTGACCAACATAGATTGTTTTAATGTTTTAATGTGTATATGGTTAACCATTTCTGGATTTTTTTCCATTTAATGATGGACGTGGTCGTGGAGATAAATATATTTCATCTAAATTTAATGATTTATATACATTTTATAATCACCATTAAATTTTTTTAGAAGGAATGATTTATCATTCTATTATAGATGTTATTTAGTAATTTAGAAATGAAAAATTCATCTCATATTGTGATATTTTAATTGAATTTGAACGAGGAACAACTAAATGATGATATATTACTAATGAAAAAATGGGATATCAAATAAGTATTTTTCAACATAAACACAATAATGAAGGGAAACAAATTCCCCATAACTAGGAAAATCATTCTAAAATAAAATGGTTTCCTAATATTAACATTTTTATGACATCAATTTCCAGTTTAGTGCCTCATTGGTTTATGGGTTTTTTATTTTTTTAAATTCTCTAGATCACAATTGTTTTTTATTATCAATGATCATTATCACTCTCTATAATTATTAAAAATATCATATCATCTCCATATCATCACTTCCACCTATGTCATGATATTTCTAAAACTAGTTTGTGTTATTCTTTATGATATTACATTCTTCAAGTGGATTTTTTATTATCAATTTTTACGTTGTGGGTTTCTATTATGAAATTTTCATATGAATTTGTTTTTATGATTGAGATAAATTATAATGGTAAAATTAATTTTACAGGGTCTAGAATGTAACAACTCGATATTTTTTAAATTATTTGTTATTAAAACTAATTTAATTATTTAAATATTTTCTATTACAAATAACACTGAAATTGGGTCGCATTAAACAAAACATTGTGTACGAACAAAACATGTCATGGTATTAAAATATTATTAATAATATTATAATTATCTCATAGATAATAGAATGTAATGTATGAATTTGAATGACTAAATTATTAATATATATTTTTTAAAAATGTATATAAAAAATATTTGACTAAATTTTTGTTAATAATTATAATAATAACCATTTGTAAAATATGAAATATTGATATGTAAAATAATAATTTTATGTGTACAAATATTCAATACATTCAAAAATTAATCAAATAACATATAGCTAATGAATTTAATTTATATATTACATAATTAATAAAAATAGAAATTTATTAAATTTTTTGTTTTCTATCTATAAGATAGGAATAAATCCATTATTATTGTTAAAAAACTAATTTATTTTTTTAAATTTCTCTCAGTATCTTTTTTTCATACATGTTTTAGATAATATTTTTCATAATAATTGGAAATTTATTTTGTAAAATATAAATTTAGAAATCAGAATATCATAATTTTATTTACGTGAATTATTGAAATATTTCTAGAACGATTTATATTTTAATGATTGATTAAAAGTATAACTTTTTGTTAAAAACTATATTTTTCATAATTCACTCTAAAGATAAATTTAGGATAAATTTTTCATAGAAATATTATTATATCAATTAAATATCTATTATATATTTTTATTTTAGTAGAATTATTTTAATAAAAAAAATTTATATTAAAAAATTATAAACATTTAAAATTTTATATATGAAAACAGGATTTATCATTTCATATGTGAGATTAATTATAAATTAATTTTTTAAAATATTGTGACTGTAATTTAGAAAAATGAATTAAATATGTTTAATCATAACAATTTATATTATCAATTTTTATAAACATAAAATTTTTTCCAAAATAACTAGTGAAAAAATTAAAAAATAATTACTAAACATAACGTCAAAATAGGATTTCTTGTGGTTAGACAAAAACGGAAGGGATAAAATTATACAAATAATTTACTAAATGTTATTTTATTCACATATATCGACAATGTAATTTATAATTCTATATAATAGAAATTTTTTTAGATTTTTTAATTATAATAATGTTGGTATGCCTTCTTCTTTACAAAATATTAGAATTATTCAACTCTACGAACTTATAAAGGTCACCCTACTCCTAGAATAATCACACCACTAAACCATTTTTTTCATCAGTTTTATCAAAATTTAATTTACAATTTCCATCACCTCATCTTAAAATTATTATTTTGGTTAGAAAAAAAACCAATGATTGCTTCGAGTAAAAACATAAGAAAAATACCTTAAAATAGGTAATGTATTTCAATGAGCATTTTTATCTTATATCCTCATCCAACTTATTCAATTTATTTAAAATCATAAGGTTTTAATAAACTCATATTATTATATATAATAAGTTTTAATAATTTTAATTTAATAACTTACAATCATATCAAATTTTCTCAAAATGGATATGAAATAATTATTATTTTACTCAGTTGACATTTTTCGCTTTACCTGGTGTCATTCATTTTTACATTACAACTTTTCATGGATTTTTATAATGACTAATATGACCTATATTTGGGATATTTATAACGGTAATATACTTATGGTATCATTATATAACATATAACATTTTCATTTTCATTCTTTAGGGGATACAATAAAGTCATTTGTGTGAATTCAATACTACCACCACACAAAACAATGTGACTATATTTTCACTGATTGAATCTAGGGAATATGATAAGGATAAAATTAAGGAATGCATGTGATATAAATTATATAATTACTATATTAATGAAATATTCGCATTATTAAATTTTAATTTATCTTTAATTTCATATATTATCACAGAATCAAATATGATAACGTCATTTGTATAAGTGTGGATTGTCATCCTCAAAAAGTGATGTTACTCTATCTTTTCATCCCCACACCACATGTTGGAAATTTAAAAGTATATATAAAAAATAATATGTTATTTTTGAAATTATTATAAATCTATAAATAACAATTATTACTTAACTCTTTTCTATATTTATCATTGAAAACATGAAATGTTACACAGGAGCATGTATGGTTTAATTTCTCTATAATCATAATATACTTTATTTACCAATACGATATTGCATGATTTTTTATAGGACGATAATTGATGCATAAAAAACATAATTATTTCATAATTATTATTTTTTATTATATTGGACCATGATCATTTTATGTGTAATGAATCTAAAAAATAAAAACATATATGAAAAATAAAATAGCTATTATTGGAAAAATGATTTTAACAATGATTCATTAGTAAATATTTATTACATATACATAATTAAATCATATATTGAATTATATATAAAATTATAGTTCTTTTATATATTTATAATAATTTATTATTTGTTACATAGGAGGTTAAAATGTGTGAAGAATAAAAATATTCATTAGATGAGGGAAATATAGACTCTCTTTTATATATATGTGACGTAAGAAACTTTCCACTCATTTATTTATTAAGATATAAGTGTGTCTGATTTTACATGTAATATAATAAATTTATATTTTCTCATGATATTATAAATTTCATTTATTTTTATTACATCATGGTGTATACAATATAATGATAATAAAGGGGTGATGATATTATGGTAAAACATATTCATTAATTTGGATTGTTTATAAATAATTTTTTGATGAGAGATTGTACAATCCATATCTCATGAAAGTTGTGAATTTTAATATCTATTGGTTATTTTTTGGAAATACATGTTTTCTCATCATTTTCATGTCATTATGAAATCAAGATCTGATAATTATATATTAAAGGTGAATTCTATTCATCAATATCCCCTGTTGAAAATTCATTTTCTTCGAAAATGATGTTTTCTAAAAATGGTTTTCTCATTTTAATATTATACTATTTTTTGTATTTATATTAAGCCATTTTTTTATTTCAAATTTTTTTAATAGAAGGAATATTCATGTTGTTTTCAAAAAATAACTCTGTTTTTTATGTTACTTATAATTTTAAAGGTATAATTGTATTAGCATGTATGAATTAACCAAAATTTCCAACCATCATGAGAATTATTTTGATTGATGATTCCTTCATATTTTATCAAGGATATTTTAAATTATAATGATTTTCAATATGACTTAAATTTTAATAATTATTTTTCAATTATGTAAAAATATTTCCAATGGCATTAATTTCCAAAATCCATTTTTAAAATTATTATAAAAATCTATTTTTTTAACAGTGGATATCATCATCAGGAAACAATCAAAGTTAATTTTAATTAAAAATAATTATTCATATAATATAATATACTTTGATGTTACCTATTAATAACAAGGGACATTATCCAATAATAAAATTCTTATTATTTATTTAAATGGTTTATTTTTATTATGATGTGTTTCTTATTTAACCCATTTCACTTTTACATGTTATAATATGATAAAAATAGTATGAATCCCACTTTTTCAAGAATTATTCTATAATTAAATGATGTAATGATTATGAATTTTTTTTCTCATGTTATAAAATATTGAAATGATTATTAAAACCGCTTCATTTCATGATTTTTGATATAATAAATCTTTTATTATTTTTTAGAACACATCATTATTATCAAAATTATATGGTGGTGGTTATGTAATAAAAAATAATGTTGGTTACATTATAATGAATAAAGGTGTTTGATTTGTGAAAAAATGTAGGTGGGACCTATATAACCCTCTATTTAAATTGGTAAATATTTATTATCATGAAATATACTGGGATGGAATAGGGAGTCAACATAGTTCTGTATGGGACTTGTCTACTATAATAGTCCTAGGAGTGATCCTCGTCTTCTTTTGTGGTTCAAGGAGTGATCTAATTCCATTCTGATAACATTTGAATTGATTCATGCATACTATGTAAATTACTATTTTTATGCTATGTGAATGAGAAATTTCAATTCCTTAGTCAAATTTCATGATCTCATGTGGTATAATATTTTATTTCCTTATGTTTCATGTCTTCTTAACATTCAATATTATTTACATGTTCCATGATTCATATATTTGGTATTTTTTGTTTGGATTTCATAATTTATTATCATTTTTACATACCCTTATATTTAGGTATGTCATATGTATCCCCATTTTTTACCAATACTGGGAAATTGAGCTCTCCCTTTCTAATAGTTCTATTCTAAATGTTTTAGAGAATCATGTTTTTTACTGTATGTTTTTATGTTAATAATGGAGAAGATATATTGGTGATTTGTTTGAGATCATTCACAAAATTTGTTGATTGTGTAGATACTATCAATTGACAATAAACTATTATAGTCCTCATGCTTGAATTTGTGTAATATATTTAATATTGATCTAAAAATATATGATATATATGAATGAAATCCCTATGTCTAGTTAGGGTGCACCCATTGTATATCTATAATGGTTCAACCTTATGTTATCTATTTCAATCCATCATATATGATATAAAAATCTCATTCATGGGATATATTGGTGATCAACCCGTAATAATGAACTTGTAATGACAATATAATGAATAAAACCATTAAAAACACGATTAACCGCATGTGAGAAGCATTTTTTATTTTAAAATTCTCTTTCTTCTTAAAGACCATTTTTCAATGACAAAAACATAGAAAAAATGGAAATAGGGGCTTCATTTTATGATATTAAGAAATTGTATTTGGGAATCAGAGGAGAAATAATGTTTTTATTGGTTGTAATTTATTTTAAACAAAAAATATAAATATATAATATTTACTTTTTTTATGTTTATAATAAAATACAATCATTTCATAAAAGTATTATTTTTTAAAATGTTGAATGGTAATTAATGAATGTAATTTTTTAATATTTAAATATATTAATGAAAATATTTACATTAAAAAAACTCTCAAAACACATAAAGTAATGTTCAATATATTGATAATTCATGATGGGATGAAATTTACATCATTCTATATATGTAAAAATATATTTCCATTAAGAGTTTGGTAAAATGTGTTGAAAGAGGAAATTTAAAATATAATTTTTAAAATAAAGTCTCATAGCATGATATTGATTCATCAAATGCAATCTATATCATCATGAATAATAAATAAAAATTAATTTACAACTTTTTAATACTTTTTTCATGTTCATTATTTAATTTTTCATTTCAAACAATGATATAAAAAATTAATTGATCATTTAAATTCATCAACTTTGTTTTGGTTCTATTCATATCATATGTCCAAAATTAAATTTGTAATTTGAATATGGCCAAAGATGAAATAATTCATTAATCAGTTAAAAAATAATATTGATATAATTATAATTTTTATATAACAGTGACACTAATAAATACATAAATTATATATGGTTAATAAATATGCTCTATGTTACAATCATAGAGGTGATATGTTGTATGTACACATGAGTTTCATTTCATTTTTTCATTGAGGAATGTGGGTATGTATTATATTATCATCCCAAAAAAAAATAATATTATAAAAATAATGTAACTCTTTTAAATATACTCATATATACAATCCATTTGATGTAGTGATGAAAAATGAATCACATTTCATCATGCATGTGGTAGTCTACATATACACATGAATGACATTATAATTATTAGTGAATGGAATGTTAAGAAGTCGAATTATATATTTTTTTGATAAGTATAAATATATAATATATATAATTTTAAAAAATTATTTCCATCAATATAATACTTCAAATGTAGATGGTTATTCAAAAATAATTCTACCATTTCTCAAGGGATTAGTCCTCTGTACACATCAATGATGGTCTCATTTCACATTTGACAGAAGCGAATATTGATGTATATTTTTATATTAACATAATATCAATCAAGTATATTAAAAAACATATTTTCAGTATTTTATTATGGTTGAATTAGATGTTATTGATGTGATTGATGAAATAATACATGAAATCTTGATTAATAATGATAATTTTTTTTTGAAAATCCATCTTTAAAAAAACATAAAGCTACTAGGGATGGTGTTATGAAAATACAAATACCTATTAAATGAGCATAAGAGTTTCTAGAATAGATTTGGGGAGTCATTGGATTAATTAAATTTGTAATTAATTAGGAATAAATGAGTTCATTTGGGGCCCTTTTATAAGAGTTGGGAGGGGAACTCTTGGAATTCCTCAAATTATTATATAAATATAAATTATTTCTTAAAACGAATTATTCCAAACTTGTTTATTAGTTGTAAAATATATTAATTTTTCAAATTCCTCTAAGGAAATTGGACATGATTATGTAACATTTGTACCATTATCAATTGGTTTTACACTTATTAATCCCTTTCACTCTCACTTTGAAAACACAAATTTTTCCACCTTAGGGATAATATTATTATTATAAATTTTAGAAAATGCCATAAATGGAAGATAGATGAAATTATCAACCATATATTAATAATATGGTTTAATATAATTTTTATATCAATTTAATATCATTTAGTAAAATAATATTTATTAATATATATCTTAAATGTTAATTTATAGAACATTTCCTTATATTGATTTTAATAACATGAAGACAACAAGTCATATTAGAAAAAATATATTTTAATAAATCCCTAAGTAGTCATGTTCAACTATAAAATCAACGATACTACTAGTTATAATAAATATTAATAATTGTAACATATTTAATATCATTTATTTTATTCTTCAATAAATTGAATTATTACTAGATCAGTGATTTTGAAATATATAAGAAATTATTTTGTAAAAAAAGATTATAATATATTCGCAAGATGAATATAAATATCATGTATTTAATATTCTTATTTAAAAGAATACTTAATATCTCATTAGCCCAATTATAAAAGTAGTACATTTATAAAAAATCAAAATAGTGGCATTTTTTGTTTTATTTAAATAAAATATTATAATTGTTATAATCACACCCATGTAGAAACAATAGGTCATATAACCAAATCATGGATTGGTATGGATGAAATTGATTTATCATACAAGATATTTTAAATTATTAGGTTTATTAGATAATCCTTATGATATTATAATTAACATTAATTACATGTTTTAATATTTATTATGCCCTCAAAATAATGAAGGTAAAAATTCATATTGACTGAACTACATACCAAAATTTTCATGCATTGATTCCAAAGATGGTATCACATTTCAAAAATAATTAATAAAATTACATAATATATTTTAAAATCATATAGTGAAAGATATCAATTTTCTTAGTAAAATTGACATCTAAAATATAGAATATTTTTATATTAAATTTAAATATAAAAGAAATTTCAATTCCCAAAATATCATTATAAAAATTAAAAGTTATATTAAAAATAGATAAAAAATATAATTTTACTTTTTAAATACATTAATTGAACATATTAATTATAATAATAATAAATATTCTTCACTATTCTCTATTATATCAACATTTTCATACACATCACAAAAATTCATCTCAATATGATTTTATCTCCCGGAATTCAGAATTTATATTAATTTTTTTCAAATAAATTTTATAAATATGAAAAAATTTATAATATTATATCATAAAAAATAATGATACCCAATTTTTAAATAAACATTTCATAAAGAGTAAAATCAAATTACTAAAAATTTAGATCTTTTTTACAATGAATTAATTATTAAATTATAAATTATTATAAACTATATGTATAGTTCATAATTTTGTTAAAACTATTTATCCTCACCAATTTAACAACAAGGATATAATGTTAAAATTTATATAATAATAAATTGTTGTTTATTTAAGGTTAATATTTCATATCGTAAGAACTCTTGAACATAATCATTATTTTTTAATAAAATATGTAGACATTAAAAATTATCCAATAAAAATATAAATAATAAATCTTACACAATTAATAATTATATCGAATTATTATCTATTTTTTTGTCAATGTAGCGATCCAAAAAAAACCTAAAATTCATCTTTATAAATTTTACTAGAATCCATATGATGTTTCGTTTTTCACAAAGGAATGATTATTTTAAAATCATCACCTGATCTCTTAAAATTAAACAAAATGATGCTTAATTATTCCAAAAATTATTTTTAAATAGTTGGAGGTCAAATTTATGAATGTATAATAATCCATACGGACTCAAAAATTAATCTCTCTGATGTATTGAAATAATCGATACATTGTGAAAGTCATCCTATAAAAGTGAATTCAATTTCTATTCCTCCAATGTCAAAACAAAATATTTATTCAGCTAACCTCTAATAATAATTAAAATGTCTTCCATGCTTTTCCAAAATTCCACAATATAGGTAAATTGATCCGTATGAAAATAACGGATGATCCTTATGTTGTTTTACCTTTTCCATTTTAATATTATACCTAAATTTATAGATTACATAAAATAATCGTAGATCGTCAAATATTTATTACTTAATATATATATATATATACATCATAAAATACCTTGAATATATCCTCCAGAATCATTTTCCTCTCCCAAAAATAATCTTAATAAACATCACTTGTTAAAAAATTCCATAGAATAATCGGGCTTTCCTAGTTCATAAAAATATGGAGGTAAATCAAAAAATATACAACTATATTATTTATATAATCATTCATGGGGTGTTATCTTGAAAATGATGTGAATTTTTTCTTTTGGAGTTTGGTTGAGGACTTGGGATTTTAATGACATTCTTCTGTGCATGGAATATAATGTATTTTATGAGAATAAAATTTGTTTCATTCATATAATGCACATTGTTTGTAAGGAATTGTATGGTGGAGGGAGAAGTGGATCACAAAGTATAGAGAGATGAAATGTAATCATGGGGATTGAATTAATCAATTTTGGGTATTTATATTGTGTTGGGATGGATATCTAATAAATTCGTGGTTGGTTTTGGTGATTATGGGCTAGATCATAGTTATGTAATTAATTTAAATGTTTTATCTATATTGTATTGGTAATATAATGATAACTTCTTAGATCTAGAAAATAAACAATAATATGATATCTGGACACATTTAGATTAATACATATGAGTTAGTATAATGGATTTAATATGATGGGGATAATTATGTAGTTTGTTATAGGGTGAACCATTTTCTCACATGATTTTTGGTTAATATTTAGAATAATTATCCATGTAATCTTGGAAAATCTAGTATTTTTTATTTATATCATAAATCTGCTATTATAAAATTGTCCATGTTCAGTCAATTCATCTAGTGAAGGAAAAATCAGGGTTATAGATACAATATATTTCAATTCAATAGGACAATTATATGAATACACCTATTGTCGGGTCTAATTTGTTATTATCACATTATCAAAAAAATTATTAGAAAGGTTTTTCATGATGTGAGGTGGATATGGAGATGGTAGAAAAGGAATCTAGATACCTTTTATGGAATAAATTACATTATTTATTTCTATTTAAGAAATCATTTTTATTATTCTAGTTTATTATTAAATATTATCTACATATTGGTTGTGGAAAATAGTTTTTAATTTTTTATCTGATAGTTTGTTGGAAAAGATATAAAATATATAATAGTTCTCATAGGTGGAGAATGGATTTTTATTTTGATTCAGGGGGAACCCACTATGGAATTACACTGGGAATTAGTTTTTTCATCAGTGAGGGTTAATGGATGAAAAAATCAATGCCTATAGTAATTGAGGAATCAAGAAAATGGTGACGTGGTATTGTTTTGGTGTGTGAGTATTGTTAACATTGGGAATCATCAACTAGTTTAGGATTGATCCGTTTTTAAATGAAATTTTATTCCCAGAGAATGAAACCTCATCATGATTATTTTTTCAAATATGGATACATGTATTTTGAATTATAATGGGGATACCTTGTGAAAATATTATGTAATAATTCATTGTTATTCTATATCCCAATAATATTTTATTTATTTTTAAATAGTTAATATGGAATTTTATTTGACTATATTTCATGGATTGGATGTACAGTGTCTGCCTATGGTGATTATTGAGGATTGGATGCCTTATAGTGGGTAATTATTTAAGAACAATATCTTTTCATATTGGAATTGTCTTATGGTTGTCAATATATGTGATATATAGTAAGGGAATTTAAATAATTGAAATTTAGATTAAAATTTATAATCATGATAACTATGAATGGTCATTTGTTTGTGTGTCATGAGGTTTATATTATGGGATTAAATATTTACATAATAATGATATATGGTTGTGTCATATCCAAAGGTTTTAGACCCTTCAAGGTTACTAATGGTGGTTACCTTGGTGCCCACCCACACTTGGTATTTTTTACATTCTTCTAAACAACACCATGCACTAAACGGTGGTGGATTTTTTAATTGATTGTCCTGAAGATATTTTTTTGGGACATTACGGTTATATTTATGCCAATCCCAAATGGATTTTCAACAAGGTCCATATAAGGAATGTCCATTTGGGTTATACATTACACATCTATGGAACTCCACCCTTGTGGTACCCCATGATGATATCTAATCAATGTATTGTTTCAAATTTTCATTGAGGAATTTTTTCACATATCATTTTTGAACAAGTAAAATTATCGATGATTTAGGTTTAGGTTTTATGTTATAATACAACATGGGTAAGGTGGAATCATCCGTAATGATTGAGATTTTGTAGCTATACATGGTGGAGACCGATAATTATCAACATTGGTCATTACTATCCTTTGAAATTTTTGTATTTCCACAATAAAATATAATTTTTAAATAAAATTTGATCATTCAAATTATAATTTATGAGTTTTAGATTATATGTTTTTATTCATTATGATTTCTCTAGCACACCATAAATCATTCATGTAGAATTTTTCTCTGATCTGGTGTCATGGTGTTTCTCAATGGATTTTTAATTATTATTTCATATTTTTTAATAATACAAAATATTTTAATTTATTTGAATTAGTTGTTAAAAAATTTAAAATTGAGTTATATTAATATATTTGTATGTTGTATCCACTAATAAGTGACAAATTGATTGTGTTTCATGATGTGGTCATAGCCTTGGATGAGTGGAGAATATAAAGTGGAAGATACAGTAAAGAGGTAGATAGTGCATAAAATTCCCATCTATATTTAGTTTGATTCATGATTATAGATAATTTATTTGGTTTTCATGTTCAGATAAAAGGAATAAGGATTAAGGAAGTTTGAGGAAAAGAAAAAATTGGATTTCAATTTTGTTGAAGTATATCTATTTCTCTTAATAAAATTTGGAATTCTATTTTATTCATGAGAATTTTTCTATGTTGTTGTGGATATTGAACTAGAATATGGGAGAGAAAAATAGGTCTTGGTATTGAGATGAGTTTGGGTAGACTTGGTTTATACTCCACATGTCTAATATGTATACATATATGTTTTATTATAAGGGTTAGTGTGTGAGATATAAATAGGTATCACCCATTTTTGAGAAAAACCTGATAGTTGGTTTTATTTTTGATTAATGAAGATATCATGTTCAGTCATTTGGGACATTATATTAGATGATGAGAATAGTTACATAAGTATGATTTGATTTAGTGGTCCCCTAAAAGTGATGTGTTATGTAATAATAGTACGGGTTATTGGATGTGTAACCAAATGGATATGAAAGAAGTTAACCAATCAATGAGTTATTTGTATTGGATTTAACCCAAAACACAAATACAACTGTGGTGATATGAGAATTGAAATATGTGTTAGACTGTCCATTTTAAGTCATAGATTGGAATAAATTTATTTTGACTAGAAAACAATAGGGTGATGGTTGTGGGTATGTATTTATGGGTAATAACTTGTTTATTACTAAGGGATATAGTGAACTCCATCATATACGTGATGAACATTTCAATGTGTTAGATAGGAAATTCTTTCAATGCCATGTAATGCATGAGGGGATTAGTTGATAATTCAAAATGGATGATGATATTTAGGTCATGGTTTCAAAACACAAAATGATTGTAAATAACGACAGGTTGAGTCATATATGTTTACCATTGATGGATTGATAAAGAATCCAAGTTATACAACCATGTTACGAAATACATTGAATAATGTGGGTCCACCATACGGGAATATTGTATTTTCCTTTATATGTCCTGAAATATTATCCAACGGTTGATTAATGCACATGTTGCATGGCCTTGACCTTTTTTAAAGTGCATAAGAGTTTCATTTGTTGTTCATATTGATTTGTGTGCATAATATTTGCATTTGTTTTCAATGAGAATTTAATATGTAAATGCAAGGTATTGATGAAGATGTTGGGGAATCCTTGGAGAAATGTTGTTGATTCAACGCATTGAATGTTACACAAGATCAATTATCTAAGAGGATAACTCTACCAATAGTAGAACTTGTCTTATGTTCCAAGACTCGTATCAAGGTGATGCATTTTTACAAAACATGTAGAATACCATTCAATAATCAATTGAAGGAGGAGAAATAAGATCCATACAATGACTCCTTAATGAAGGCCATGTATTATTTCATAATGCATGAAGAATTGACAAATGATCAATGCATCATTGATGATTGGATCAACCCCACTTAAGAAAGCATGATGATGTTCTGAAGAAATAATTAAACACAACGATGAAGGTTCTTTGATTGTTTAAGGTGGTTATGTATTTTAGTTTATTATGTTTGAACATTTTTTATGAGAATTTTTCAAAAGGTAGCCAACCATAGAGGACCAGCCAAAGTCCTAACCTCAAGCACTTGCGGGGCATGTGGTATGACCGCACTCTAGAGAAGCCCTCAAGTCTAGCCTCACACGTGGTATGTGTGCGCGGGACATGTTTAAGCCCGCAGTTTCCGCATGGTGATGATCCCGTGCAGCGTGGATGCTAGGGGATTACCTTAGGAGTAGAGTAGGCACTATGAACATGACTTCATGGTGAACACGGTATGGGGCAATACTGTGGAGGGAGGAAAATAACTCTGAGATGTGGTTGGGGTGTCTTGAATTATAAATGAGCCATGCTTGTGTCTCTATTTCAGTGTGGGTGAATTTTTAAAAATTCAGAACTAATCCTGGTTTCTCATATCATCTTGCGTCATGCACAACCATCCAATCAATCCTGTGATCGATCGCTCAAACAAGGCCGTCCATCTGATCTCTGCGGTTCTTAATTCAATCAACACCATCTGATCTCTTTGCTATGGTCATCTTCAACTTTCGGACACGTGATCTCCACCAACAAACCAGTAATAATGCTGAATGATGATATTAACTCTTCAGGGTTCATTTGAGCCCATTTCAATCCCATAGTGGTCGTCTAGAATAACTATACTCATGCATTCATTGAAAGTATCATTCATGTGATTTAAATGAAGAATCCATGAAGGTTAATGTAACTGAAGGTGTGAGGCCACATCATATCGCTTGAGCACTCAAATAGAAGCATTTCATGCATTCTTAAACACATGAATGTGATGTACTAACCAAGAATGAAGGAGTCTATATTGAACAAAATAAACCATGATACTCACCATATCTTGATCTGTGTTCAATGATTTTAAAACGCCGAATCTCTCCGGCATTTAATGATTTGAACCTCACAGTTTTTAACATGATACTCACCTATCAAAGCAGGATAACAAACCATTAAGCGGTGTCTACCATTCTCGAAAAAATGTACTCTTGTTTCTCCAATGAAACACAACAACCGCGAACCCTTCTGGTTCGCAGAAGGGAAGATGGTTTCCATGTAGTCTTGCTACATGAAGAAGAGGATTCAGCACGTCTATTGAGTTATGGTATCCCATGCATCCCTTGGGTGAATGAGAAGAGGGAAGCCCTTTGATCACAGAATAATCCATGATACCTTGCATGAAGAGCAAAACCGTGAACCCCCTGGTTCACAAAAGAACTCGCACTCCCTGTGAGAATTTCCCACAAGCACCCGATAGTTTCTTTGAACCCTCACTATGTATTTTTGAGGTGTATCCCATGGGTAAAACAACTAGTTCACTTGAACCCATATTTTGGTCTTGTGAATAATGATCAACGAACCTCTCAAGTTTGGAGGAGGAGATACATACGCACTACTTGCGTGAAGATGAAGACCCTGCATGCCCTCCTGTTTTCCCAAAGAAGAGGAAGACCCTTCTATAAAAACACACACACATATATATATATATACTATATTGTGTTTTCACGATTCAGGTCTTGTGAAGATCACACCCTTTGTCTGAGAATAAGAAAAGGGTAGTGTATACATACACTACCCTTGGAGAAGATGAAGGGACCTGAGGGACATTGTGGAGGATAGAGAATGCATTCATGATGAACATGCAAGAAAATGAAAGAATTGAGATACTCGATGGTGTAATATTAATGTAAAACCCTGGAATACACTAATTTGGGTTCTAATAACAAATATTAATGACACACATTGAAGCGAAATTAAAATAACAAGTGTGTGTGTGCTATGAACCCCAAAGAAAAAAGAAAATCGATAAATAATAATGAATAAGCATTTGTGTAACAGCCCGAGATTTTATGAAAAATATTATTTTTAATTTTATTAATGTCTTGTATTGTACGCTACACCAAAAGGAGCTTGCACAACACACATCTTTGACTTGCCTTGCATTACACGCAATCGTGGTCTTCCTCGATAGCGTGTGTAGTACGCAATACCGAGTTTCACTAAACAACGATATGCTATTAAAATATTATTATAACTAGCCGTTATGAATAGTAATAACCACCTTTTAAAATTTGAGGAAATTTAGCTCTCAAAATGGACTTCATTTTTGGATTCGGAGTATCGAATTTAGCCTAAGGTGAAATTTTGGTACATTTCGGATAACTTTCATATTCTGATGAATAGTGAAAATTACTAAATTATAATTAAAAACAACTTTTTAATCAAAATAATTAATAGTGATAAATTATTAATTTGAGTTGTTTTAAAGTATATTTAGAATATATTTTTACAATTTAATACAATGTTGGTCATTGGATGTAATTTCACATTTAAACCAGACATAAACAAGTGTCAATCTTTTGATAGATATTGTTTCTTAAAAACACGCTATTTGTTTTAACAACGGGATTTAACTATAAAATTAATTAATAAAACTTCTATGTTATGAATTTGGTAAAATAGACTTCATTTTTGAATTTGGAATATGAAATATAGCTTAGGATGAAATTTTGGCATTGTTCTGAAAAACATCAATTTTTGATGAATAATGAAACTACTAAGTGGTAGGTTAAAAACTGAATTTTGCATAAAACTTAATTTTACCGCTTCTGTGAATGGAATTTCGAAAATCTGACAAACACGGTTAATATCACGGACTAAAATGTGGTTCAATGAGATGAAAATAATTTTTGGTGAATAGTAACTTTTTACTTTTTTTTACCACGGTTAATAGTAAATAGGGTCTCTAAGGGTAAATATGATATTACTATTACCCTAACACATGTCCTAATTGGATAAGTGTAATTCGACCAAAAACAACCTTATGAATATAATATGACCATTTAGGTCCACTTGGATTAGATTATGACATTTAATATTATTTTATTTAATGAATAGTTAAAATAGTTAAAATCAATGTTTAATAACTAAAACATTTTTAATATGGGGTTATACATAATATATATTCGACTATAAATATTCATTATAAAGATAAAAAGATTTCCTACATAATGATATTTTATTTATAATTTTTAGACTTTAAATAAATTAATTTATTTATGACACAACGATGATGCAGTAATTGCCCTTTTAAGGAAATATTAACATAATTGATGTTATAAATGCTCAAATGAATGTAATTTGAGACTTTTTATGGATTACACTAATTTTATAGGTTACTATGATATATTAGTGTTGATTTAATAAAATTTGTTCGAACATATAATTCTGTTATGACTTTCACAAAAATCATATATCAAATAGTGTCAAAATTGACACAAAATAGTTTTTAAATCAAATATTATATTATTAATTGTTATTTTATTCTTAAAAATCTAAGGTTCTTCCAAATGACTTAGATAAGGATATATATATTAATAATAAACAATTTGGGGTTCTTTTGGCATGTTATAGTAATTGTATTAACCATATAGTGAAAGAAAACAAAAAGACGCGGTAAAAGTTAAATTATTTAACTCAGAGTTAAATCTAATTGATAAGGTTAAAATAATAACCTAAACTTGTCTAAATCCTATTGGTTGATAGGATTTCGACCCATACCCACTTTATCTTTGAAATAAGACCCTTTGGAACCATTTTAAACCGATTTTGACTTTAATATAAAATAATATTTTGAGATATTCCTAAGGTGCCCCTCTCCTCCCTTATAAAAGAGAACCTCCTCCCCCTCCTCCTCACACCAATTTGAGCACTCAAGCTCGGACAACCCCTGACAAAATCTCTTCTCCACTTCCCTAGAAACATCCTAGAGGTTCTGGTCTTCCTCAAAGACCAATTTTAGTGCCCTAAGATGAGGTCTCAATGAGGCGCTTCAAAGAAGAGGTAATTGCCGTTACCAATTCTTTCATCTTTATTTCTTCTTCCACTTCTTCTTCTGAGGTTGTTTCATTATGAAGTAATAACATCAGTATCACTAATATACTGATATGTTATTATAATTATGAAACAACCCTATTTCACAATCTATCCATCCTACGGAAAAAGAAATCATTGCGCGTGCGTACGTACGGAATACCGTCTCCACGCCGTCGTGTAATCTATTTTCCACCACCGCCTTACATGGATGGGTATAATGGTGTAAAGAATAACTATACATAGTTATTACAACATCATATTGATTCTGATATATTGTATAATCCACTCCAATTCAATTCAATATTTATGGAAATGATATCATCACTCGTGCGTACGTACGGACTACCGTCTCCACGACGCGATGAGATTCATTCTCCATGTTAACCATTTAAGAATGATTATAAAGTATATATAAGAAATAATAATGAAATATATGAAATTATAAAGCTACTGGATTTAAGTATATATATATATATATATGTATTTCATCTACTTACTTCCATTCAAGACAATAAGGAAAGGAAAACAGCGTTCATGCGTACGTACAGACTACCGTCTCCATGAACAGTGTTTTTCATTTCATTTATCTATCTATTATATATATATATACTGAATATATATGATATATAAATCATATTTTATATTCTGGAAGTAAGTAAATCATGATATAAGTAATAATAATGTCAAGAACAACAAGTCAAAACACCTACGATAAATGAAACGATTTTACCCAAAACGCTTCTTTAACATGGAATTTACAGAAGAACGGGTAATATAATGTCATAAGTGAACCATATATGATATCATAACAATAAATATGATTCTGTAATAAGTCAATGACATTATTTAAATCATTATACAGGAGGTTCGGACACATACTAAGCAAATCGGACCTAAGGTAAGGGAAATATCACAATCTCATTTTTATCCGAGATTGTTTATACTTTGGTATTTACTGGGGTGTATTTTATCATCCACATCCATTTTTCCTCAATATGTAATATTATTTCCATCCACGTAAAAATTTTTAAATCCAATTTTACCCTTCGGTGAGTTTTTAGTAAATGATATGAAAGGAATCTTTTGTCGTTTTTTGTATGATGTACTTTTTGACTTTTCCGACAAAAGTACAAAGAATGTTATTTTTAACTTATACGGCAAGAATGTATTTTTAAAACATTATTTCCAAGAATATTCCTTTATAAGTTTTAAAGATTATTTTTAATCAACTTATGTTATTTTATAATTATATGACATGTTAAGAAAAGAAAAGTGTTTTTGAAGAAGAAAGGATATTTTCCTCAAGAATGGAGTTCAAGTGTTTTATCAAAATTATTTTCCATCTAAGATAATAAAGGGATCTTTTTTTATCCCTATTATTACATTGATTTGATCATGTTGTGATGGAAATATTTTTATGAATTCCTTTATCTTATACGAATTGTTTTATGATGTCATGTTGTTTAAGAATCCCATTTTTATTACATGGGTTACGCTACGATGTATGGTTTATGATTATGTGGCACAAATAAGAAAGGATTCATTATAAGATGGGTGGGACCTATATCTCCCACCAATGCATTGGGTAAAGATTTTATATCTCATGAGATAGACATGTCTGGAACGGTAGGTTATACCGGTTCAGTGAAACAGGACTGGAACAAGGGTGACTCGGTTCAGAAAGGGACTTTGTCTACTAAGATAGTCATGGCAATGAGTCATGACTAACAAGAAATGATTTTCCATGATTATTTGTGCATTCCACAAAGTTTCAAGTTTCATGTTATGATTATGGTGAACTCATTTTCACTTCTATGATTTATTCCATGTTATGATATTATGATCTCTTTTGCAGGTTATGATTTTCAAAAAGATATGATATGATTTTTATTTATTTTGTTTACCCTTACTAAGCATTTGAGCTCACCCTTTTATGTTTTATTTTCCCCAGGATATAAGGAAAGGTTTTAGGTAAAAAAAAGGATGATCTTTATGGGAGATGTTGAAGATCTTTAACCACGGTTAGACGATTTTATTCCGAGTTTCCAAAGACACTAAACTATTACGATCCTTGTGTGTGTGTTTTTGTTATGTACTAAGTATTCTGCAAAACTAATGTAATGTTCATGTACGTCAAGCTTCGGGTCTCTACAGTTGGTATCAGAGGAAAGGTTTAGTCATCCTTTGGAAACTAGGATGCGGGAACTTTAGTGAGATCCCTAGAGATATTTATAAGGTTTGTCTAGGGATGTCCCTAAGGTTAAGTATACGTATAGGTTATAGTACTAGAACTACGCTAACGATCATAGAATTAAACCTAAGATGTTAGATATTGAAGGTACTCCCCCTTTATTATGTTGTTTTCCCTAGCATGATTTTTGCCTCTCACACTATTCTTTTTGGGTTTTAGACGATGGCTGGAACCCGAAGGAACCATGTTGATCAATGCAATAGACAATGCAATGATTTTCCTCCTGAACAAACAAATGTTATGGGAGATGGAGTGCAAAATCTTATTGCTATACATACACAGGATATGAATCATTCTGGACTTCCAAATGAGCAGAGAAGGGAACAATATTCTATTGATTCCTTCATGAGGAAACGTCCACCTTCTTTCAGTGGGTCTTATGATCCACTTGTTGCTGAACAATGGATCAGTACCACTGAAAAGATATTTTCAGTTCTTAAATGTTCTGAACATGATAAAGTCATCTTAGCAGTATATCGTTTGGAAGGTGAAGCTGATCAATGGTGGAATCTTATCAAGAATACAAGGCAAAGAGATGAAATTGAGTCCATGGAATGGGACGAGTTCAAGAACTTATTTTTCAATAAGTACTTCCCTCGTATTCTTCGAACAAAGATGGAGAAGGAGTTTCTTGAAATAAAGCAAAAGGATGATGAATCTGTTGGTATATACGAAGCGAATTTTACAAGACTTGCAAGGTATGAATCTGGCATTATCATCCAACCTGAAAGTAAAGTTGATAGATTTTTCAGTGGCTTAAAACCAAGTCTTCGAAGGGCATTAGCTATAAGAGACTTCAGTAGCTATGAAGAAATTGTGCGTTGTGCTATCAAGGTAGAAATGGAAGTTGGTGTTACATATCCATCTCATGGTTTTGACAAGAAACGAAAGATGGAGTTCAAGGAGAAATCTCAGAATAATGGTGAAAAGAAGATGAATGTTTCCTTATGCACAATGTGTGGAAAGAAGCATGGTGGAGATTGTCTTAAAGGGACTAGAAAATGTTTTAAGTGTGGAAAAGAAGGTCATCGAGCAGCTGAGTGTCGAAGTAATGGAAAAAGGGTTTCTAATGATGTGAATAAAGCAAACACTGCAGAGAACGCACCACCAACACTTCAATGCTTCAAGTGCAAGGAAATGGGGCATTATGCTAATAAATGCACTAATCCAAGGGTTAGTGATAATAAACATGAGCAACCACTAAAGGAAAAGGACAAAGGGAAGTCACATGCGATCACTATTGGCAATGTTGAATATGACAACGATGTGGTGGAATGATTAAGTGTTTATGTAATGGGATTCCAAAATAATGTTGTATCATAAAGTATTGGAATATTTATGTATTGGTCTAATGTGGTATTCAAAGTGATTGAGATATTTTTGGAAATAAGATGATATGAGCATAATTAAGGGAAAATGAGAAAACGAAATGTTTAACAGTATTCATGAGCTCATGATTGATATAAGGACTAAGTGATATCATTGTTCGAGTATATAGAATTTTGAGGATTTTGGTATGTGGAAAGTGTAAAATTTTAACTGCATTCATGTTTTCACTAAGGTATTCAAGAGAATACATGATTAAGGACTTTTAATGTTTGGAATGTGACCAACAGAACATATCTTATGATATATAGGGATAGACAATGGTGTTAAATCACTGGTAATCGTTTTCACTATGTTATGAGAGTGGACTGCAGTATTATGGATAAGCCTAAAGATTGGAATGGATTATGTTGGACATAAGTTAGTATTGTTTAAGGATAGAAGTTTTCTCGATATTATTGATGGGATGTTATAGTAATATAGTTTTAGAAAAAGGACAACCTGCAGGACGGCGACAGCCCATCACGTCGTACAAGGCTGTGGAAATCGAACCCACAACCGAAGTGCGACTGGCCTTTATTGCCTACCACTGGCCTACAGGAAGTCCCTGTTTAGTAGAAACTAGTTTTATTATATTAAGCTGTATGACATATGATGTATAAGTCCATTTTAGGAACCATAAATGATTAATCTCACTATAGAATGACTTCTGTATATTTAATAACTTTTGCTAACCTTTTGTTTGAGACAGATGGAATGACCCGTCATTCTCTCACAAGATCTGCTAACACTTCACGAATAACAAATTCAACTTAATTTATATAAGAGATGAAGTGGAAATTGTTCAAGGCACGAACAACGGTGAGATTGTACCTAAATAAAGTAAGTATTTATTCTAATTCAAATTCTTCAACTTTAGGGAAATGATCTTCAAGACCAAAAATGTTGTCCTAGTGATCTTATACCTGATGAATCAGATGGTACCTTAGATCGTCACAAATTTATGGATTTGTGATTACTGGATTTTCCATAGCCATGTTCTCTACCACTCTCCATCAGAACATGATGGTTAGATTTCTCTTCCATAATCATATTTTCACCTATGTGGAAACCCATTGATTTGTTTATTTGGGTAACCGTTACGTTTAATACTTTTGTTTTTAAAGATTGTTTTTGATATTCCTTTTTACGATGTGGGTTTCTATTAAAAAAAACTTTCGAATAGTAAACCATTTATAACCCAGATGAATTTTGAGGGCGAAATTCATTTTAAGGGGGGTAGAATGTAATAGCCCTAGATTTTATGAAAAATATTATTTTTAATTTTATTAATGTCTTGTATTGTATGCTACACCAAAAGGAGCTTTCACAACACACATCTTGACTTTCCTTGCATTACACGCAATCGCGGCCTTCCTCGATAGCATGTGTAGTACGCAATACCGAGTTTCACTAAACAACGATATGCTATTAAAATATTATTATAACTAGCCATTATGAATAGTAATAACCACCTTTTAAAATTTTATAAATTTTAGCTCTCAAAATGGATTTCATTTTTGGATTCTGAGTATTGAATTTAGCCTAAGGTGAAATTTTGGTAATTTTCGGATAACTTTCATATTCTGATGAATAGTGAAAATTACTAAATTATAATTAAAAACAAATTTTTTAATCAAAATAATTAATAGTGATAAATTATTAATTTGAGTTGTCTTAAAGTATATTTAGAATATATATTTACAATTTAAGACAATGTTGGTCATTGGATGTAATTTCACATTTAAACCAGACATAAACAAGTGTCATTCTTTTGATAGATATTGTTTCTTAAAAACACGCTATTTGTTTTAACAACGGGATTTAATTATAAAATTAATTAATACAACTTCTATGTTATGAATTTGGTAAAATAGACTTCATTTTTGAATTTGGAATATGAAATATAGCTTAGGATGAAATTTTTGCATTGTTCTGAAAAACATCAATTTTTGATGAATAGTGAAACTACTAAGTGGTAGGTTAAAAACTGAATTTTGCATAAAACATAATTTTACAGCTTCTGTGAATGGAATTTCGAAAATCCGACAGACACGGTTAATATCAAGGACTAAAATGTGGTTCAATGAGATGAAAATATTTTTTTGGTGAATAGTAACTTTTTACTTTTTTTTACCACGGTTTATAGTAAATAGGGTAACTAAGGGTAAATATGAAATTACAATTACCCTAACACATGTCCTAATTGGATAAGTGTAATTCGACCAAAAACAACCTTATGAATATAATATGACCATTTAGGTCCACTTGGATTAGATTATGACATTTAATATTATTTTATTTAATGAATAGTTAAAATAGTTAAAATCAATGTTTAATAACTAAAACATTTTTAATATGGGGTAATACATAAGATAAATTCGACTATAAATATTCATTAGAAATCTAAAAAGATTTCCTACATAATTATATTTTATTTATAATTTTTAGACTTTAAATACATTAATTTATTTATGACACAACGATGATGCCGTAATTACCCTTTTAAGGAACTATTAACATAAGTGATGTTATAAATGCTCAAATGAATGTAATTTGAGACTTTTTATGAATTAAACTAATTTTATAGGTTACTATGATATATTAGTGTTGATTTAATAAACTTTTTTTGAACATATAATTCTGTTATGACTTTCACAAAAATCATATATCAAATAGTGTCAAAATTGACACAAAATAGTTTTTAAATCAAATATTATATTATTAATTGTTATTTTATTCCTAAAAATCTAAGGTTCGGCCAAATGACTTAGATAAGGATATATATATTAATAATAAACAATTTGGGGTTCGATTGGCATGTTATAGTAAGTGTATTAACCATATAGTGAAAGAAAAAAAAAGATACGGTAAAAGTTAAATTATTTAACTCAGAGTTAAATCTAATTGATAAGGTTACAATAATAACCTAAACTTGTCTAAATCTTATTGGTTGATAGTATTTCGACCCATACCCACTTTAGATTCGAAATAAGTCCCTTTGGAACCATTATAAACCGATTTTGACTTTAATATAAAATAATATTTTGAGATATTCCTAAGGTGCCCCTCTCCTCCCTTATAAAAGGGCACCTCCTCCCCCTCCTCCTCACACCAATTTGAGCACTCAAGCTCGGCCAACCCCTGCCAAAATATCTTCTCCACTTCCCTAGAAACATCCTAGAGGTTCTGGTCTTCCTCAAAGACCAATTTTAGTGCCCTAAGTGGAGGTCTGAAAGAGGCGCTTCAAAAAAGAGGTAATTACCGTTACCAATTCTTTCATCTTTATTTCTTCTTCCACTTCTTCTTCTTAGGTTGTATCATTATGAAGTAATAACATCAGTATCACTAATATACTGATATGTTATTATAAGTATTAAACAACCCTATTTCACCATCTATCCATCCTACGGAAAAAGAAATCACCGCGCGTGCGTACGTACGGAATACCGTCTCCACGCCGTGGTGTAATCTATTTTCCACCACCACCTTACATGGATGGGTATAATGGTGTAAATAATAACTATAAATAGTTATTACAACATCATATTGATTCTGATATATTTTATAATCCACTCCAATTCAATTCAATATTTATGGAAATGATATCATCACTCGTGCGTACGTACGGACTACCGTCTCCACGAAGCGATGAGATTCATTCTCCATGTCAACCATTTAAGAATGATTATAAAGTATATATAAGATATAATAATGAAATATATGACATTATAAAGATACTGGATTTATATATATATATATATATATGTATTTCATCTACTTACTTCCATTCAAGACAATAAGGAAAGGAAAACAGCGTTCATGCGTACGTACGGACTACCGTCTCCATGAACGGTGTTTTTCATTTCATTTATCTATATAATATATATATATATACTTAATATATATGATATATAAATCATATTTTATATTGTGGAAGTAAGTAAATCATGATATAAGTAATAATAATGTCAAGAACAACAAGTCAAAACACCTACGATAAATGAAATGATTTTACCCAAAACGCTTCTTTAACATGGAATTTACAGAAGAACGGGTAATATAATGTCATAAGTGAACCATATATGATATCATAACAATAAATATGATTCTGTAATAAGTAAATGACATTATTTAAATCATTATACAGGAGGTTCGGACACATACGAAGCAAATCGGACCTAAGGTAAGGGAAATATCACAATCTCATTTTTATCCGAGATTGTTTATACTTTGGTATTTACTGGGGTGTATTTTATCATCCACATCCATGTTTCCTCAATATGTAATACTATTTCCATCCACGTACAATTGTTTAAATCAAATTTTACCCTTCGGTGAGTTTTTAGTAAAAGATAGGAATGGAATCTTTTGTTGTTTTTCGTACGAGGTACTTTTTGACTTTTTCGACAAAAGTACAAAGAATGTTTTTTTTAACTTATACGACAAGAATGGATTTTTAAGACATTATTTCCAAGAATATTCCTTTATAAGTTTTCAAGTTTATTTTTAATCAACTTCTTTTATTTTATAATTATATGACATGTTGATAAAAGAAAAGTGTTTTTGAAGAAGAAAGGATATTTTCCTCAAGAATGAAGTTCAAGTGTTTATCAAAATTATTTTCCATCTAAGATAATAAAGGGTTCTGTTTTTATCCCTATTATTACATTGATTTGATCATGTTGTGATGGAAATATTTTTATGAATTCCTTTATCTTATATGAATTGTTTTATGATGTCATGTTGTTTAAGAATCCCATTTTTATTACATGGGTTATGCTATGATGTATGGTGTATGATTATGTGGCACACATAAGAAAGGATTCATTATAAGATGGGTGAGACCTATATCTCCATGCAATGCATTGGGTAATGATTTTATATCTCATGAGATAGACATGGCTAGAACGGTAGGTTATACCGGTTCAGTGAAACAGGACTGGAACGAGGGTGACTCGGTTCAGAAAGGGACTTTGTCCACTAAGATAGTCTTGGCAATGAGTCGTGACTAACAAGAAAGGATTGTCCATGATTATGTGTGCATTCCACAAAGTTTCAAGTTTCATGTTATGATTATGGTGATCTCATTTTCACTTCTATGATTTATTCCATGTTAAGATATTATGATCTCTTTTGCAGGTTATGATTTTCAAAAAGATATGATATGTTTTTTATTTCTTTTGTTTACCCTTACTGAGCATTTGAGCTCACCCTTTTATGTTTTCTTTTCCCTAGGATATAAGGAAAGATTTTAGGTAAAAAAAGTATGGTCTTTATGGGAGATGTTGAAGATATTTCACCACGATTAGAAGATTTTATTCCGAGTTTCCAAAGACACTAAACTATTATGATCCTTGTGTGTGTGTTTTTGTTATGTACTAAGTATTCCACAAAAGTAATGTAATGTTCATGTACGTCAAGCTTCGGGTCTCTACAGTTGGTATCAGAGAAAATGTTTAGTCAACCTTTGGAAACTAGGATGCGGGAACTTTAGTGAGATCCCTAAGGATATTTATAAGGTTTGTCTAGGGATGTCCCTATGGTTAAGTATACGTATAGGTTATAGTATTAGAACTACGCTAAAGATCATAGAATTAAACCTAATATGTTAGATATTGAAGGTACTCCCCCTTTCTTATGTTGTTTTCCCTAGCATGATTTTTGCCTCTCACACTATTCTTTTTGGGTTTTAGACGATGGCTGGAACCCGAAGGAACCGTGTTGATCAATGCAATGGTCAATGCAATGATTGTCCTCCTGAACAAACAAATGTTATGGGAGATGGAGTGAAAAATCTTATTGCTATACTTACACAAGCTATGAATCATTCTGTACTTCCAAATGAGCAGAGAAGGGAACAATATTCTATTGAGCCCTTCATGAGGCAACTTCCACCTTCTTTCCGTGGGTCTTCTGATCCACTTGTTGCTGAACAATGGATTAGTACCACTGAAAAGATATTTTTAGTTCTTCAATGTTCTGAACATGATAAAGTCATCTTAGAAGTATATCGTTTGGAAGGTGAAGCTGATCAACGGTGGAATCATATCAAGAATACAAGGCAAAGTGATGAAATTGAGTCCATGGAATGGGACGAGTTCAAGAACTTATTTTTCAATAAGTACTTCCCTCGTATTCTTCGAACAAAGATGGAGAAGGAGTTTCTTGAACTAAAGCAAAAGGATGATGAATCTGTTGGTATATACGAAGCGAATTTTATAAGACTTTCAAGGTATGCATCTGGCATTATCATCCAACCTGAAAGTAAAGTTGATCGATTTTTCAGTGGCTTAAAACCAAGTCTTCGAAGGGCATTATCTATAAGAGACTTCAGTAGCTTTGAAGAAATTGTGCGTTGTGCTATCAAGGTAGAAATGGAAGTTGGTGTTACATATCCATCTCATGGTTTTGACAAGAAACGAAAGATGGACTTCAAAGAGAAATCTCAGAATAATGGTGAAAAGAAGATGAATGTTTCCTTATGCACAATGTGTGGAAAGAAGCATGGTGGAGATTGTCTTAAAGGGACTAGAAAATGTTTTAAGTGTGGAAAAGAAGGTCATCGAGCAGCTGAGTGTCGATGTAATGGAAAAAGGGTTTATAATGATGTGAATAAAGCAAACACTGCAGAGAACGCACCACCAACACTTGAATGCTTCAAGTGCAAGGAAATGGGGCATTATGCTAATAAATGCCCTAATCCAAGGGTTAGTGATAATCAACATGAGCAACCACTGAAGGAAAAGGACAAAGGGAAGTCACATGAGATCACTATTGGCAATGTTGAATATGACAACGATGTGGTGGAATGATTAAGTGTTTATGTAATGGGATTCCAAAATAATGTTGTATCATAAAGTATTGGAATATTTATGTATTGGTCTAATGTGGTATTCAAAGTGATTGAGATATTTTTGGAAATAAGATGATATGAGCATAATGAAGGGAAAATGAGAGAACGAAATTTTTAACAGTATTCATGAGCTCATGATTGATATAAGGACTAAGTGATATCATTGTTTGAGTATATAGATTTTTGAGGATTTTGGTATGTGGAAAGTGTTAAATTTTAACTGCATTCATGTTTTCACTAAGGTATTAAAGAGATTACATGATTAAGGACTTTGAATGTTTGGAATGTGACCAACAAAACATATCTTATGATATATAGGGATCGACAATGGTGTTAAATCACTGGTAATCGTTTTCACTATGTTATGAGAGTGGACTGCAGTATTATGGATAATCCTAAAGATTGGAATGGATTATGTTGGACATAAGTTAGTATTGTTTAAGGATAGAAGTTTTCTCGATATTATTGATGGGATGTTATAGTAATATAGTTTTAGAAAAAGGACAACCTATAGGACGGGCGACAGCCCATCGCGTCGGACAAGGCTGTGGAAATCGAACCCACAACCGAAGTGCGACTAGCCTTTATTGCCTACCACTGGCCTACAGGAAGTCCCTGTTTAGTAGAAACTAGTTTTATTATATTAAGCTGTATGACATGTGATGTATAAGTCCATTTTAGGAAACATATATGATTAATCTCACTATAGAATGACTTATTTATATTTAATAACTTTTGCTAACCTTTTGTTTGAGTCAGATCGAATGACCCGTCATTCTCTCACAAGATCTGCTAACACTTCACGAATAACAAATTCAACTTCATTTATATAAGAGATGAAGTGGAAATTGTTCAAGGAACGAACAACGGTGAGATTGTACCAAAATAAAGTAAGTATTTATTCTAATTCAAATTCTTCAACTTTAGGGAAATGATCTTGAAAACCAAAAATGTTGCCCTAGTGATCTTATACCTGATGAATCAGATGGTACCTTAGATCATCACAAATTTATGGATTTGTGATTACTGTATATTCCATAGCCATGTTCTCTACCACTCTCCATCAGAACATGATGGTTAGATTTCTCTTCCATACCCATATTTTCACCTATGTGGAAACCCAGTGATTTGTTTATTTGGGTAACCGTTACGTTTAATACTTTTGTTTTTAAATATTGGTTTTGATATTCCTTTTTACGATGTGGGTTTCTATTAAAAAAACTTTCGAATAGTAAACCATTTATAACCCAGACGAATTTCGAGGGCGAAATTCATTTTAAGGGGGGTAGAATGTAACAGCCCGAGATTTTATGAAAAATATTCTTTTTAATTTTATTAATGTCTTGTATTGTACGCTACACCCAAAGGAGCTTTCACAACACACATCCTTGACTTGCCTTGCATTACACACAATCACGACCTTCCTCGATAGCGTGTGTAGTACACAATACCGAGTTTCACTAAACAACGATATGCTATTAAAATATTATTATAACTAGCCATTATGAATAGTAATAACCACCTTTTAAAATTTTATAAATTTTACCTCTCAAAATGGACTTCATTTTTGGATTCAGAGTATCGAATTTAGCCTAAGGTGAAATTTTGGTACTTTTCAGATAACTTTCATATTCTGATGAATAATGAAAATTACTAAATTATAATTAAAAACAAATTTTTTAATCAAAATAATTAATAGTGATAAATTATTAATTTGAGTTGTTTTAAAGTGTATTTAGAATATATATTTACAATTTAATACAATGTTGGTCATTGGATGTAATTTCACATTTAAACCAGACATAAACAAATGTCAATCCTTTGATAGATATTGTTTCTTAAAAACACGATATTTGTTTTAACAACGGGATTTAATTATAAAATTAATTAATACAACTTCTATGTTATGAATTTGGTAAAATAGACTTCATTTTTGAATTCGGAATATGAAATATAGATTAGGATGAAATTTTGGCATTGTTCTGAAAAACATCAATTTTTGATGAATAGTGAAACTACTAAGTTGTAGGTTAAAAATTGAATTTTGCATAAAACATAATTTTACAGCTTCTGTGAATGAAATTTCAAAAATCCGACAAACACGGTTAATATCAAGGACTAAAATGTGGTTCAATGAGATGAAAATAATTTTTGGTGAATAGTAACTTTTTACTTTTTTTTACCACGGTTAATAGTAAATAGGGTAACTAAGGGTAAATATGATATTACTATTACCCTAACACATGTCCTAATTGGATAAGTGTGATTCGACCAAAAACAACCTTATGAATATAATATGACCATATAGGTCCACTTGGATTAGATTATGACATTTAATATTATTTTATTTAATGAATAGTTAAAATAGTTAAAATCAATGTTTAATAACTAAAACATTTTTAATATGCGGTTATACATAAGATAAATTCGACTATAAATATTAATTAGAACGATAAAAAGATTTACTACATAATTATATTTTATTTATAATTTTTAGACTTTAAATTAATTAATTTATTTATGACACAACGATGATGCAGTAATTACCCTTTTAAGGTAATATTAACATAATTGATGTTATAAATGCTCAAATGAATGTAATTTGAGACTTTTTATGAATTAAACTAATTTTATAGGTTACTATGATATATTAGTGTTGATTTAACAAACTTTTTTCGAACATATAATTCTGTTATGACATGCACAAAAATCATATATCAAATAGTGTCAAAATTGACACAAAATAGTTTTTAAATCAAATATTATATTATTAATTGTTATTTTATTACTAAAAATCTAAGGTTCGGCCAAATGACTTAGATAAATATATATATATTAATAATAAACAATTTGGGGTTCTTTTGGCATGTTATATTAAGTGTATTAACCATATAGTGAAAGAAAACAAAAAGACACGGTAAAAGTTAAATTATTTAACTCAGAGTTAAATCTAATTGATAAGGTTAAAATAATAACCTAAACTTGTATAAATCCTATTGGTTGATAGGATTTTGACCCATCCCCACTTTAGCTTCGAAATAAGACCCTTTGGAACCATTATAAACAGATTTTTACTTTAATATAAAATAATATTTTGAGATATTCCTAAGGTGCCCCTCTCCTCCCTTATAAAAGGGCACCTCCTCCCCCTCCTCCTCACACCAATTTGAGCACTCAAGCTCGGCCAACCCCTACCAAAATCTCTTCTCCACTTCCCTAGAAACATCCTATAGGTTCTGGTCTTCCTTAAAGACCAATTTTAGTGCCCTAAGACGAGGTCTCAAAGAGGCGCTTCAAAGAAGAGGTAATTACCGTTACCATTTCTTTCATCTTTATTTCTTCTTCCACTTCTTCTTCTTAGGTTGTTTCATTATGAAGTAATAACATAAGTATCACTCATATACTGATATGTTATTATAAGTATTAAACAACCATATTTCCCCATCTATCCATCCTACGGAAAAAGAAATCACCGCGCGTGCGTACGTACGGAATACCGTCTCCACGCCGTGGTGTAATCTATTTTCCACCACCACCTTACGTTGATGGGTATAATGGTGTAAAGAATAACTATACATAGTTATTACAACATCATATTAATTCTGATATATTCTATAATCCACTCCAATTCAATTCAATATTTATGGAAATGATATCATCACTTGTGCGTACGTACGGACTACCGTCTCCATGACGCGATGAGATTCATTCTCCATGTTAACCATTTAATAATGATTATAAAGTATATATAAGAAATAATAATGAAATATATGACATTATAATGCTACTGGATTTATGTATATATATATATATATATTTATGTCATCTACTTACTTCCATTCAAGACAATAAGGAAAGGAAAACAGTGTTCTTGCGTACGTACGGACTACCGTCTCCATGAACGGTGTTTTTCATTTCATTTATCTATCTATTATATATATATATACTGAATATATATGATATATAAATCATATTTTATATTCTGGAAGTATGTAAATCATGATATAAGTAATAATAATGTCAAGAAAAACAAGTCAAAACACCTACGATAAATGAAACAATTTTACCCAAAACGCATCTTTAACATGGAATTTACAAAAGAACGGGTAATATAATGTCATAAGTGAACCATATATGATATCATAACAATAAATATGATTCCGTAACAAGTCAATGACATTATGTAAATCATTATACAGGAGGTTCGGACACATACGAATCAAATCGGACCTATGGTAAGGGAAATATCACAATCTCATTTTTATCCGAGATTGTTTATACTTTGGTATTTACTGGGGTGTATTTTATCATCCACATCCATGTTTCTTCAATATGTAATATTATTTCCATCCACTTACAATTGTTTAAATTCAATTTTACCCTTCGGTGAGTTTTTAGTAAAAGATATGAAAGGAATCTTTTGTCGTTTTTCGTACGAGGTACTTTTTGACTTTTCCGACAAAAGTACAAAGAATGTTTTTTTTAACTTATACGGCAAGAATGGATTTTAAAACATTATTTCCAAGAATATTCCTTTATAAGTTTTCAAGTTTATTTTTAATCAACTTCTTTTATTTTATAATTATATGACATGTTAAGAAAAGAAAAGTGTTTATGATGAAGAAAGGATATTTTCCTCAAGAATGGAGTTAAAGTGTTTTATCAAAATTATTTTCCATCTAAGATAATAAAGGGTTCTGTTTTTATCCCTATTATTACATTGATTTGATCATGTTGTGATGGAAATATTTTTATGAATTCCTTTATCTTATATGAATTGTTTTATGATGTCATGTTGTTTAAGAATCCCATTTTTATTACATGGGTTACGCTATGATGTATGGTTTATGATTATGTGGCACACATAAGAAAGGATTCATTATAAGATGGGTGGGACCTATATCTCCCTCCAATTCATTGGGTAAAGATTTTATATCTCATGAGATAGACATGGCTGGAACGGTAGGTTATACCGGTTCAGTGAAACAGGACTGGAACAAGGGTGACTCGGTTCAGAAAGGGACTTTGTCCACTAAGATAGTCTTGGCAATGAGTCATGACTAACAAGAAATGATTTTCCATGATTATGTGTGCATGCCACAAAGTTTCATGTTTCATGTTATGATTATGGTGATCTCATTTTCACTTCTATGATTTATTCCATGTTATGATATTATGATCTCTTTTGCAGGTTATGATTTTCAAAAAGATATGATATGATTTTTATTTCTTTTGTTTACCCTTACTGAGCATTTGAGCTCTCCCTTTTATGTTTTATTTTCCCCGGGATATAAGGAAAGGTTTTAGGTAAAAAAAAGGATGATCATTATGGGAGATTTTGAAGATAATTCACCACGATTAGAAGATTTTATTCCGAGTTTCCAAAGACACTAAACTATTACGATCCTTATGTGTGTGTTTTTGTTATGTACTAAGTATTTCGAAAAAGTAATGTAATGTTCATGTACGTCAAGCTTCGGGTCTCTACAATTTGTTTCTAAAATACCACACCCATTGGGATTTTTACACAATAAAGAAGAAAATAATTGTTCATGCATGTATCCATGCACATGAAAATTTGAAGACACATAAAATAAGGATCAATATTTTTAGTTCACATGTGTAAACATGAAGAAACAACTCCCTGAAACTCATGAATGAAACATGAATAACTCATATGATACAAAATGAGCTGATATTCAGTGCTTGAATAATCACATAAGTGTTTGTTATTCTTGGCATGAAAACAAAGAGAAGTTGTAGTGCATTATTTTATTTCACTAAAGAAGGAAAAATTTAGATATCCAAATACAAGAAGTATTGGATACCATACAATACAAGTATGAAGTGAATGATAAATGAGACTGAGCTAGAAATAGTTAAATAATTCCTTTTATCTGAGTGTTCAGAAATTGAGAATCCAAGAAGAAATATAGTAGTGATATTTTTCTAGATTACTCTTGCATGTTATATTCTTGAAGAAGTTGTGTGCCCCATTAGAACACATCTATGTGAGGCCAGGTCTTCATCAGAAGAGAAAGGAATTTTAGGAGAAATGTTGAGACTAAGAACTGATCAACTCAAGTGATCATACATATAGAGAAAGGAAAACAAACCATAATAACGGTTAATGAATATCCATGAAGAGATTCATAGGCATGTGTGAATCAGAAATCCTGTGTTGAGAGAGTATAAAATCATCTATAGTTAATCAAAGAAGAACAAAAAGAAGGATGATTCTTGTTTGACACAAGGGCAATAAGAACTCTGTGAGATTCAGGGGGGAAGATGTCTTCAGTGGGACTCTAAAGCAGGACAGTGGGACTTTTGCAACACTATGTGAAGTACTATAAAAAACATCTTATGGGACTCAAGAGAGATACAATGTGAATCTGTATCGAACATTATAATTACTAACCAAATTATAGAGGATAATATGTGTTGGGGAGAATAACCAACACAAAAAAGAGTAGGTCTTTGAACAAAACCATATAAATCATTGTGTTTAATGCCTTTACATTTACAACATCATTCAAGGAAAGGATGATACACACAAAAGAGTGGATCGAGGATTTAACCATCCATAGGGGTTTAATTTAATAGAATAAATTTGTAAAAAATTTAATGGGATCAATGAATCACCCCCTCCCCCTCTCAGTGATTCATAGTGATCTGGACACATTAATCGGTATTAGAGGGAGCATACCTCTAAAAGATCCAAGTGAGTATTTATGAAGTGCATATTTTAGAAGATGAATGAGAAACCTCAAATGGATATTTATTCCAAGACTTAGAAAAATATAAATAATAAATAGGTATGGAATATGAATAATCTAACTACAAATGTAGATACACCATTTACTAAAGGTAATCTAAAAGGTACATCAAGTGATAATACTTATTATTCTTCTGTTGAAGCCTACTCAAGTTGTGATGATTAAAGATAAATTAGTGATCTATAGTCTATTCTCAATGATCATCAAAAGAAAGTCCCTAGAGAAGTTCAAGACACTTTTCTACAAGAATTATTGCTCTTCAAGATGAAAAATTACACCAAGAAGAAGAATCTAATTCCATTGAAGAAGCATTGAATAAAGGGTTGGCATATTCAACACACTCACTAAACTAGTGATGGAAAATGAAGAAACAATTTCTATTTACAATGAATTGTATGATCAAGTTATTTATGAATTACAGGGAAGTATTTGTGAGAAATAATTCATTGACATTGTATTTGTAGAAGCATTTTGTTCATTTGAAAAGTTGAACAAAGTTTCTATGGTCGTAAAAGCTACTCATCTAAAATAAAAAACCAACAAGTTAAAAGAGACTGACATATCATTGCAACAATTAAGAAATGTGCATGAAGAACAAAAACATTCTTAAGGATAATTGAAAAAGTAAAATACGATTAGTTTAGGATGAGACAAACTCCCTCAATATGATGTGTTTGGAGCAATAATTGAAATTGAAGAATAAAAAATCAGTATAAGCTAGAAATTCCTAGAGAATTGATAGAAGAGACGCTTCAAATAAATTTTTCAATGAGGAATATGATTCCAAGAGAAATTCAAAATCATCCTCTAATCCAATGGAAACATCCTCCAAGAATATGGTATCCCATAACCCAATTATTTCTGTTTCTACTAATGAAGCTTTATCTAGAAGTAAAAGTTCGAAGGCAAAAGCTGGGAAGATGTGGATTCTTAAAAATGTTAAAACATCCATCAAAACTTCAATAGTGGATACTGTAATGATTAATAATAGAAACACCCATTAATATTATCTATAGAATGAAATAAAATTCCAAAAAAATTAACTAAATATAGCCAGAATGATACTACAACAAAAAGAGAGATATTTTTTGCTATTGTTTCTATTGTTGGATGTTTGGGAATCATGTCAATGATTTCGGGCATAATTTTTCAGCATATGAAAATTATGGAAGGCCTACATTAAGGTAATGTAGATGTGATGAAATGAATCAACTTGCAAAGAAAAATTAAACATCACAGATTAAAAATAATATTTCTATCAATAACATATTTGAATATCTTGAAGGCTTATGTGATAATTGAAACATAGGAGTTCGGAGTTATAATTACTGCTAGTTTAGTCCCACCATGACTCAATCATATGTTGATAAGAAGCATAGACCATAACAAATGTAGGAGAAATAAAATTAAGTTCAAAAGTATTTTATTGGGAATATGAAAAACACTAAAGTAATGAAAACTGTGCAACAAAATATTCAAATGAAAAAGTATAAACTGGATTCCATAAATGTTTTCTCAAAAAATAAATGATGCTTCTACTGTGGAATTAAAATCAATAACGTGGTTCAATTCCAACAATACTTTAAAATGAATGGAAGTAATATGAAACTAAAAAAGAAAATTAATCCATTAGAATATGTGATTGAATAAAGACATACCTTAAGATAATAAGTTACATAAGAAATGAAAACTGGAAACACTAAAGAAGCCATGAGGAAGCTCCAAACTATAAAATATTAAGAATGTTTCATTTATCTGGACTAACCAATTAAAAATTACTAGAGAAATGGAAGGATTAAAAGATGAATGAAAAACTAATGCTTAATAAAAGGGAATATAGGTCATTCTAGATGAACTAAAATTTGAATTTCATGAGCCATTTTCAAAAAATGGTAAACCACATGCCTCAATAATACTGTGTGGAAGTTGAAAGAAGGTTGTACATCATGAAAACAAATGTACAACTATTTTACCAGGCCAAATGGAGAAGTTGAAAATTAAAGAACATGCACCAGTGGAAACTACTTTAGTTCTGGCACATGTAAATGCAAACAATCCACACAAGATGAATGTGAATGGATGTAAAGGGTTCATGCTAACATCGAAAGATCAAAATTCCATATGGAGAGGAGTCATTATAATTAATAGTACCATACACTTTATAGATGCAAGGAAATGATTTACTGGGTAGAGAGAAATATCTCAACACCATTGATAATATTAAAAATATCAAAAGTGTTCTATCTTATTACTTTTTTTGTATTTGTGTTCTTACACTACCGGTAATTGAAGATGAAGGTCATTCTCAAAATGATAATTGAATGAAAAAAGTGGAAAACTACAATTTGGACTCATTACTCATTATTTTTTTCTTACATGATGTTTTCCACAGTAGAAGATTATTATTATGAATATTTTGATGATAATCTAATGATTATTTTCCACAAAGTCAAATCAAATGGAGTGAACACCTTGAGGGAGAGAAAAAAAAGGAGTTGATATCAAATATTATGTTAAGGAAAAACATTGAAATTCATATAATCTAAAGAATCTAAAACAGAGGTTTTCAAATCGCACTTTCATCCCTTGTTCTTAATGGTATTTATCATGTCAATTAATGGAGAGTTCTTGATTGATGACAAGATAAAATGATATTGGAAACTTTATATTTTCACTTGATTTTTTTAATATGTTTGGTGAATTATGTGTAGGATTTTGAATTTCATTGATAAATATAGTTTTTTAGCCCTTGGAATTAGAGTTCGTACATTCTATGCATGATTTCACATGTATGGTTGCATATGGATAGCACTAAAAAACCATGGCCATATCTCCCTTGTTTTCTACAATAGGTTAACCCAAGAAGAATTAGAGTTTACTAACTAAATGATCTTTGATAAATCAACCATGTGACACCATACCTCTCATAGAAACATTCTAAAATATATTATTCAATGTTAGGAGGAAAAATATTTTTGAAGAGACCCCACTAACACCTTTGAATTTGGATAACAATAAGGGGGAGAAACATTTGGAACACATATTGACCCATTAAAAGTGTGCATAAGTGAAATTGACAACCAAATACAAAGGAATATATTAAAGAGCTTAACAATGTAATTTCTTGAAAATATGGATTGAAGTGTGTTTACACTACTTAATAATACAAAACTATCATGAGGATCAATTTCAATATTACAAAATCCCACATGGAGTTCCAAGAAATTCAATGGAATGATAAATCCACCAAATCTCTATGGGGAAAAGTTATGCAACAGATCTGCATAGAAAAGCATCACAACAAACCTACACGACAAAGCTATGAAACAAGCCTATGTGGCTATGCTACGCGATGGACCTGCATAGCCAAGCACTAGAATAGATCTTCTCAGCCAGGCTACACGGCAGAAATATTTCAGTTTCTCTACATGAAGGACCTGTGTGGAAGACATGAACAGAGCACCTTCATGGACAAAACATCCTTCGAATGTGCTCAAATGTTCCTATAAATAGAGCCCTTGGGTTACCTATTTGATGGACTAAAATATTTGAAAGACTCTATGAAGATCCCATTGCGTAACTCATTCACATAAATCCCCAAAATTGCCATTGGCATCTATCTAAAACACGAGAGAAGAGATAATTAAATGGGATAAGCATGCTTTCAAATCCTTTTTCATGTTTTACATAGGTTTGGATCTCCTATGTGAAATACTTTCTTCAATCATCATTTAAACCTATGCAGCACACCTGTGTGCCACACCTGCGTGGAATACCAGCACGCCACATATGAGCGCCACACCTGTGTGGCATACCTGTGCGGTATACATGTGTGGTACATCAATGCGGGGTACCTATGCAACATACATTGATGAGGTTCCAACGCAGAAGATCTTGGTAAATACCAACTAAATACTTTCATTAAAATCCATTCATGGTTGGGTATCTCTTTCCATGGTTCCCTTATCAGAAAGGGACTAAGCTGAATCCACCCCTAAAACCTTTTGACTTATCAAACATTTAAGAAAGGAAAATCATTCTATGTCCTATTTGGGTTTGTATTTCCACAGTTATAAGATTCCCACATATGTTTTATAATGGAGTCAGGATACACAAAATGTTTGTGGGTTTGTATATCTACAATCACATGGACCTTACACATAGAAATAATGTTGGGATGTTCTCAATTTTGAGGATTGGGGTCTAGGTTTTGTCATCCCATTTTCTTCAAAAAGACCTAGAATCTCATGTCACTAGTAGGGAAGGTACAGTTCACAAATTCTTTTCCATACTAGTAAAGGAGATGTATACTTCCCCTACTAGGATCAACATTAGGGAAACCATCTATGCATAATCCCCTAGCCTTTCTTTCAGGAGGGAGCATCACTGCTCCTCCTTTCTTCTTTGGTGCCAAAGACCAAGGGGATATGGGAACATTGACTCTTGTTACCCTTTCCCTCTCCCATTGGGCATTTTCACCATGGGAATCCATCCTCGTGTAGGCCCCTAACCATCATTATTTTATCTATTCATCAGACCCTTGTCCAATGTAAAGTGAATAGAGGGATGGCACGTCGTGTTTCCCTATTCCCATGTCACCTCGACCAAATCCACCCTTAACACCATGGGTGTTCCCTCTTCCAACAGCAGAGGAGGAAAATATTTAATGTGACTTTGTTGATTATTCAATATCCTCTTTCTTTTAACCATGATCATGACTCATGTGGGCTTGAAGATATTTAGTGATTACAACATGTGAAAAAATACACGTAATATAAATGAACTATGATAACTCTGATTTCCACCATATTTATGATACGTAGGATGTCCACTCAGGTCCCAAGATCACTGGACATCCCCTTTATGAATCCAACACTAATTCCTTTAATATGGGAATCCTTCATAGGAATAAGCCTCAAATTAATCCCCGAAATTATCAAGGCATCCTTTTTATGAAGTAATCCCCCACCTATTTCTCTCATTGGAGTATATTATCCTATGAGACTTATATAACTACATAAGATTTTATTTTCATATGTATAGGATACGTAGGAAGCCTCCTTGAGGTTCAAACCCAATACCTTAAACCAACCATGTTCTCCTTGGGCCATATTCACAACAGGGTATGATTCTACTTGGAAACCCTTATCTTTTTCAAGTCCCTTGGGTTGTATCAGTATAAGTCCCACACGATGTATTATCTAAGAAACTTACACTAATATTTCCATAACAAATGAAATTAAATTTTATGGCTAGGTCCTTATAACATGACCTTATAAGGTAGGATGTGTACCATTCAATTGCTCCGATCTTTGAGATTTCTGATTCATTTTATAAGGATACATAGATACTGCATTTTGTGGGCATGATCGCATGATCAAACCAAACCTTCTTCTCCCCGGAAGGAAATAAATTCTAGAGTGCCACACTGAGTGGCTAAAAAACAAGTATCATCATAATTTTTATTAAAAGAATCATGAAATAGTATATTAGATCATACATTTGATGGATAACCTCAAATACATACAGATATCTCCATTAATGAAGAACCCTAAATGCATAATGATGATTCTAAACATTACACATGTTAATTAGTGATTGAAAATTACAAGGAATACTAACGATATATTTGGTGAATTAAAAAAGACTCTCAAAAATATTTTAAATTATAAAGAGAGTCACGGAGTAGAAAATTATTCCCCCCGAAATGGTGTGATGAGTCGGACCTCCCATCCTCTTGACTAATGCATGTTTTTAAGTATTTTTAATTTCAAACATAACGAATGTCTGCCTTTGGAAAGATGGTACGATTTGGATAAATAATTTTTGGATATTTTCAGTTCCATAAATAAATCCAATGGAAACTGCCTGGAAGTAGTGACTCTTAAAACTAGAATACCGTTTCAAGGAACTACTAAACAAAAATGGTGAGCCCGACGTGAATCCATAACCATGTAAATAATGTTACCCACCTATTAGGCCCATATAAATTGATAATAGAATTCTAGAAAAAGGACTAAATCAAGCATGTATCCATCTAAAAAGGTTTTTCTTTAATAGAGTTGGATGTCATCTAAGTTTTTCTCAGAAATCCCTTTCACTCCAAAACTTTCTATCTTTAAGACAACATCAAAGAACATACCGAATGCCACTCAATAAGGATCCCCATCCATCGGAAGGATGTCATCACCAACCAAGCATCTATATTGCTAGGTATCTAATGTTCTAGTAAAGTAATATCACTTTAATGGTATAATCCTTACATTGGAGGCTTCTCAGCAGGCCTTTCTAGTCAATAAAAATCCTCGATCATCTAGCCAATGATGACCAATGATCAGGAATCAAACAGTGCCAACAACCGTTTTAAACTGTTTGGGGTCCTTATCCTTGGAATGCAACAATTAATCTGTCTCATACTACAGTTAGGTAGATCAAGTGGCCAATTAAGGACAAAATTCATAAATGCTGGAGTCCTTCTGGAGGACTCTCGCCATCAATCACCCCTAGCAGAATCATGTGGCAGTGAACCCCCAACATGATAGGGGTGTTTCCTCTGGATGTTTTTTTTTCAGGTTTCGCATACCCATTAAAGAAATACAAACCACTAGGTACATCGTCCGGTCAATAGGGAGTATTTTCTCACCAATAACTATTCTGGAGAAGCCCATCATCCTAACTTGATGACAAACAACAAACAAGAACTTACACAAATCCATCCTAATTTTTATTGTCAGCTGACTTGTCTGGAAGCTTCCCACCAATACCACAAAATAAATCTAGTAGAGTACCTTTAATAGGAACATACACGTACTTACAAGTTATCAGCTAGTCAAAAATATCTTCTAACTGTATTTAAACAATCCCACCAGTATAATGTGGTGGAAACTGGAAAACAAGAACATACACCAGTTTATAATAACCAATTCTGTTAGTAGTCTCATCTATGAGTATTGATGGAAGTACATAAACCATACATAATGGGAAATAGCTAGTTGTCACATACACCTACCAATTATAATCATGTCAACCAACAGTCTTGTTTTTTAGCACCCAGAGAAGTGAGTTAGAAAGCTCTGACATTAAATCTGGGGTAGAGGCATATATCTACCCCCATGGATGAGTACTGTCAATACCCATTAACAGGAAAAGGAGGACAAGAGAACGAACAAACAACTACACTAGATACATAATGGACGTATAATCCTGTTTCAGTCACTGAATACACTAAAAACATCTAATCAATCGTGAAAGGGAAAACAAAAATCCCTACCAATATTCTAGAAGCATGATAGGATATTTTAACAACAACATCAGCAGTACTGGGGAAACATACTCATAAATTTGTCCTCGCACATGGGATAAGACATCGGTAATTTATTTTGGAAGATATACACAACTGTGTTCTAGTTTAGGCGGGTTATGAGGCATACCCCCACATATCATATGGATAACAAGATCGGGAACATAATACTTTTCCAATTGGAGGTAATTGGTCTTTTCTGGTAACCACTCCAAGGTAGGCACATAAAAATTCCCATGGTAACCTCTTTTCATAGAAATTAACTGCATCTATGTATAAGAGAACATCCAAAAAGAAGTTACACCATACACTGTAACAAAATCAAGAGTCAAACAAATATTTGGATCATCATAATGCTGGAGTTCTTGAAGCCCTCATACATTAATATATTGTAGCACAAGATCATATCCTCTCATTACCAAATTATAGAAATAGTAAAAGTAATTTTGAATTTCCTCATAGGACACATCATCATGGAGGCATGCATCATTAAAATTTTGTCAATCCAGAGTGCCTATCTCTGGATGAGAGCCACAGTAACCCTCTGTGTGACCAAAAGACCAAGGAGCAAGAATATTTTTCTCTTTCTATAATCCACCATAGTGATCCTACCCATGATGGAATTTTCTATGAATATCCTCTCCTTAGTAGTATTTCTCATTTTCAAGGCAATTCTGTAATTGACAATGTAGTGAAGAGAAATACCTCCTATCTCGAGGGACTTGCATACACAATGCTAGTCAGGTATGCTGCCTTTCCATTGACAGGTGAAACACTTTCTCAACTAGAAGACATCTTAAGTGATCTTTGACTCTCCAAAAGACCCTTGGGTAATTTTTCTTCTAATACAGATCATCCACATTTTTCAAAACATGTGGAGAAACCTATATTGAAAGACGATGAATATATATTAAACACGAGGAAAAATTTGGATATGGGAGATGTATCAGTTATGTTCTAGCGTTTGGAAAATTTTTAGTATAATATTAAATAATTGAATTTAAAAGATTGCATTCATGATATTTGCCTCAACCTATAGGGGACTCTTTATAATTTTAAAACTAAATTATTATAAAATGATGAATATCAATGTCATGTAAAGGTCATATAGGGGTTGCAATGCCAGATTGACTACTCGTGTGTCTCAGTTTCCCAACATCCAATGGTTGAAAATAGTAGAGATTCCTTTAGTATTAAATCCTCAATTATCTAAAGCGGATACTCCAGTTAATTTATGATTATGTATATAGTGTTTATATCATAAGATAGAGTGCATATGGAGCACTTTATTTCACTACACTCCAAAATCAGCAATGTCCTCCAAAAGTGGTCTCATGCAATGTTATTTCCCACAGTCAGTTATTAGAAAATAAAAGTGACTAATATTTATTGTCAATATCTTAATAATATTGTTTTCCAATGTCCATAAACACCAATTTTAGTGCATTATAGAAAGTGAACTTCATTTCACATATCAAATTCAATTCATGTTTAAAATACAAATTTAGCCCCAATCATTCATTTATTTTTGGAGAACATTATATTAATTTTATTGATCTGATATTCTGGGATATGATCGATCAAATTGTTTGGAACATTTATTAGTTTAGTATCTATGGATGAATCATAATGTAATATGGATATTTTTTGGGACGAATGCTGAAATTTTCCGAAGAAAGCCTAATGGGCCTAAGGCCCATCACATAAAAGTGGGGCCTACACCGCAATCCCAATGAAGCAAAAAATTTACTAATGGAATATAAAAATATGGGGATCATTTTATTAAATATTTTCCAGAGCTAATTATGAAGTTTTAATGATGGTAAAGGGATCTGAATTTGAGATTTAAATGGTGGGCCCGATATGAATGCACATAATGTCATCCCACCATTTCCACCATAACATCCAAACAGAAGAGGCATATGTCCTAAAAATTTTACAGCTCATATAGAACAGATGAACAAGCATATTTTTCTACTACGACCACTCCGGATTCGGCCTTTTGCAATTACAAATTCACACGTCCAAATGGTGTAATAATCTGGATGAGTTTCCTGGTCAATATCAAAACGTCAAATTCCCTTGATTTTCTCACCCTCCATTAAACTCTCCTAATTAATGGAGATGTAATTTATTATTTCGGGTGTATCTATGCCTCAAAATATTCCTATATAAGGAGCTAATGTTGAATGGAATAATAATCTATTTTTTTGGAATGGATGTTTTTATTTTCATTTAATTGTATTGTCATGCTTTCATTCTGTAATCGCTTTGTCAATTTCTCCTATGAATTTTTTTCGTTCACCTTCATTTAATTAATAAAATATCATCATCATCTTCTTATTCTTAATTTGTTATTTCTTTTTCCATTTCATGTTGATACCATTTCCCTAGGTAGTGAGGTTATTAACATTATATTGTGTGATACTCTTCACCAAATGATTGAGTGATTCTTATTATTTTTCTTCTTCTCCAATTCTAACATCATAAGTATACTAACCACTTTCATTGATAGAATATTATTAATGGAGGGATAATCCTATAATGGGCTGATCCATGTGAGTATAAAAGGGTGAATTTAATGTTATTACTTAATTTAATAATTTTAATTAATTCTATTTTTGATATTTTCATTCAATGATTTACATTATCCTTTAGACTCGCCAATTTAAAGGATACGCATCCTGAGTGCTAATATACTCTACTACTTGGAGAGAAAATCAATATGATCCTCCAAGTGTATAAGTGATTAGCCATAGGGTAGTTAAAACTAGAAATTGGTGAGTGATTTGGGATGCTTGTATTTTGTTAATGGAATCTCTCACACTCAAGACATTGAAATAATTAAACAAGAAATTCATCCAATTCACCCCATGTGATAACCAAGGATCCACTCAGAATTTTAAATTGAATTCACTTATGTCCTTAAAATATTAAATAATCCAATCAATTCAAACCCAATTTGGACACTTCATATCCAAATAAACATCATCAAATCAGTTTCATATAATGTATGATTCTATGGTTTCTTCTTAGGTATCTAATGAACGATATCCAAAGATGTACTACAATAACCGTGTACACCATACAACTTTGGTAAATTTGGGTGTTACCAAATTTTTACACCGTTGTTTGGGTCCAAGTAAGTCACCTTAGATCGTCTTTCTATTCTCCCCCATTTCTCTTTTCTCATCCCATTTCTCTTATCATTTACCCTTTATTTTCTTCTTCTCTTTTCTTCGTTCATGTATGACTACACCCGTGATAATTCAAATCATCATGTTAGGGTGCATAGTCCTAGGGCTGGTGAGTCAAGTAATCATAGAGGTATCTTTCCATTAAATCCAAATATTCTCAATACTCCATATTCAGAATTTGAGTTTAATACAATGTAGACTCTCCCACAAAACCAAATCATAAACTAGGGAGGGCACCGAAAAAATTCTCAAAACCATTACATGGGAATTTTTACATTCCCAACCATGAATAACTACCTCACACCTACCTGGACCAATGCACTGTCATGAATTAAGCATGATAACATAAGATATGCCCAATATGTTTTCAAACCCCAGTCCAGAACCACCTTCCAATCATTTAGGAGATGGAGTCTGAGATTCCTTGCCTTCATGATAAAAAATTTAATGACATTTTTGAAACCATGTGCCCTCCAAATCAAATTGAATCTGCTAAAATGAGACTTTTTACTTTTTATCTAAAGTAATGAGAAAAGAATTAGTTAAAAAATTGAAACCGACATCCATTTACTCTTGGGACCAACTTCAACTTGAATTCTATAAAAAATAGTTCCACCATCACAAAACAATTACAATTAAAAAGTGCATTCAAAACTCTTTTGAAAGAGAGGGAAAAACATTCTATAAACCATGAGAATTATTCATGGACACATTAAACATGGTACCGCACCATGGTTTCTTAATCCCAGAACAAGTGATAATTTTCTATGATGGGTTCGGTCCTGAAAACAAACAATTCATTGATATGATGTGTAATGGAACCTTTAGAAACAAATCCCCAAATGATGCTTATGAGTATTTAGAAAATCTTAGGAAACAGAACCAAACATGGGGAACATAACCATACTATGAGAAGCCACAAAAATCTGGTGGAATGCACAATCTTGTAGAAGAAGAAAACCTTAGAGAATACCATTCTGCAATCACGAGGAATGGTGAGGAGATAGATCTTAGGAAGGTCCACAAAACCCAATCTATTGAGCTTGTTTGTACAATTTGTGACAAACATGACCACAAGACTGACAATTTCTCAACCATTCCTTCAATCAAGGATGTTCTTTAAGGAGGACCACCACAAGAAGTTAATGCAATGAACTTTCAAAAGCCAAAATTCCAAAACACCTTCAATCCAAGGTATAATGAACATCCAGGATTTCGCTGGAAGGACAATCAACAACCAACACTACAACAATGTATCAACCAATACCCTCAATAAAAATTTCAACCTCATAATAAGTTCCAACCACAACCGGTCCAATTCCAACATCCTCATGTCCAATAACAACAACCTATCCAATAACCCATTAATAGGAAATCAAAAAACCCAAGTATCCTCCTTGGATAAACCAACAAGCTCAAGCACTGTCCCAAATTGATCCAAAAAGCCTACTAGAAAAACATTGCAAACAAATGCACATAATGAACTCAGAATTCTCTACCATTAAACAAGAACTTCATACCATCAAAACTGGAATGGGACCCATGTCCACATAGGCTATTCCACAGAAAACATCAAGGGGAGAGGCATGTTTCACTCAAACAACTCAAGAAAAACTAAAGTCTGTGACAGTTTTGAGAAGTGGTAAATCAATTGAGAGAAATAAAAAAATAATTCAGAAACCATCTAAAGATTCAAACTCTAATGAAAATTAAAATTAACCACCTGATTAAACTAAGAAAACTGATGACAATGTGAAAGAAACAACTCTTCAACAAACAATCGCACAACCTGCAAAAAATTTTCAACGCATGAGGGGGAAACCATGCCTGAATATATGAAAATATGAGGGAAATATTCTCACAAGTCAAGATGAACATTCCACTCTTCTATTCTTTTCAAACCATTCCTACATACACAAAATACCTAAAAGACATCTGCACATTTAAAAGGAAATTCTCACATAAGAACCATGTCCTTTTTGCATCAAATTTTAGCACAACAATCCTAGGAACCCTTCCAACAAAGATGAAATACCTAGGATAACCTTAAATAAATGTTGAACTTGGAGAGAATTTTTTTTTCAAAGCCTTGTGTGACCTCGTTGTGAGTGTTAATCTCATTCCATATGTTGTGTACTGCCAGTTAGGCCTGGAAGAGCTCAAACCTAAATCTGTCACACTTCAACATGATGATCGTAGCATTAGTGTTCCAAAGGGAATATTAAAGGATGTTCTGGTACAAGAAGAAAACGTCATCTACCCTTCTGACTTCATTTTCCATGACAGAAATCCAACCATAGGCAATAAGGAAAAAACCTCAATCATCCTTGGTCATCCCTTCCTTGCAACAATCAACTCGATTATCCAAGTCTGAAATGGGAACATGACCATCACCATTGGAAACATGAGTCTAGACTTGTACTTATATAATGGAAGCTCACAAATAAGGTATGATGAATATATTCATGAAGTAAACATGATATGATGCATTGATAAATATTCCATACAACATCATGGAATATTCGAGGAATGTTTATGCGAGGAAGAGATTAATTTCCTTTGTTCAAATGAAGGAAGTTTATCTACTTGGATAGAATCACTTTCATATTTCTCCAATGATGAAATATTAAGACCAACAATCAGTGAAATATTACAAGAAACCACATTCATGGAGGCCACTCCAACTCCTTTCCATAACACTGATCAAACCAATCTGGTTGCTGAAACTTCTACACATGGGGAATCAATATTATATGAAAGTCTAAAAATAGAAACTTTTTTTGATCCAATGTCCCAGTATTCTACTGAAATTTTGAACCAACCTGATCTTGAATTGAATGAACATCCTATTGCACTGAATTTTTCCTTCCTAGGAAAAAATGTAAAAAAACTATTGTCATTTATTCTTCTCTTCAAGATGATCATGAAAGGATGCATCTAGATGTCCATAAGAGACACAAGAAATGTAACACCACAATATTTTACAAAAAGTATTCTTTTTAATTTCATTAATGTCTTGTGTTGTACGCTACACCAAAAGGATCTTTCACAACCTGAATCCCTAACTTGGCTTGCATTAAACGCAAGCGCGACCTTCCATGATAGCGTGTGTTGTACACAATACCGAGTTTCTCTAAACAATGATATGCTATTAAAATATTATTAATACTAGCCATTATGAATATTAATATACACTTTTTGAAATTTTATAAATTCTATATTTCAAAATGGACTTCATTTTTGGACTTGGAAAATCGAAATTATTCAAGGGTGGAATTTTGGTATATTTTTGAAAACTTTTAATTTTTGATGAATAGTTAAAGCACTGGGTTACTATTTAAAAACCAACTTTTTATTTAAATAATTATTTATTTTATTTAAATTTATTTTAGGTCATCATTGATACATAATACCTATATAAGTTCAATGTAATTCATTGGAGTCATTTTATAATAATTTTAGATATATAAAAATTTTATTTAACTTTTTACCGTCTTTCACCCACCTCCTAGGAGAATTTGAAAATTTACATAAAACATAATTTTACCGCTTTTGTGAATGGAATTTCAAAAATCTGATAGACACGGTTGATTTCAGTAAGTAAAATGTTGTTAAATGAGTGAAAATAGTTTTGGTGAATAGTAAATTTTTACTTTTTTTACCACGGTTAAAAGTAAATAGGGTAATTAATGGTATAAATGAAATTATTATTACCCTAAAACATGTTTTAATTCTATTGGATAAGTGTAATTCTACAAAAAATAACCTTAGGAATAAAATATGACCATTTAGGCCCACTTGGATTAGATTAGGACATTTAATATTAATTTATTTAAAGAAGGGTTAAAATAGGTAAATTCGAAGTTTAATATGTAAATAATTTTTAATATAGGGTTATACATATAATAAATTAGACCATAAATATTAATTAGAAATATAAAAAGATTTCCTATATAATGGAATTTTAATTGTAATTTTTAGACATTAAATAATTTAATTTATTTATGACACAAAGATGATGCAGTAATTATCTTATTAATGAAATATTGACATAATTGATGTTATAAATACCCAAATAAATGTAATTTGAGAATTTTTATGAATTAAAATAATTTTCTAGGTTAATATGACATGTTATTATTGATTTAAGTAACATTGTTCGAACTGATATTTATGTTATGATTTTCACAAAAATATATTTCCAAATGGTGTCAAAATTGACATAAAATAGTTTTTAAAACAAATATTATATTATTAATTGTTATTTTATTCCTAAAAATATAAGGTTCATCCAAATGACTTAGATAAGGTTAGGTATATTAATAATAAATAGCTTGGGGTTAGTTTGGATTATTATAGTAAGTTTATTAATCTTATAGTGCAATAACACAAAAAGACATGATAAAAGTAAAATTATCTAACTTAAAGTTAAATCTAAATGATAAGGGTAAAATATTAACCGAAACATGTCCAAATTCTATTTGATGAGAGTATTTCGACCCATCCCCACCTTAGCTTTGAAATAAATCAATTTGGGTCTATTTAAAACCTAATATGACTTTATTAAAAAATAATAATTTTTGTGTTTTCCAAAGGTGCCCCTCTCTTCCCTTATAAAAGGGAACCTCCTCCCTCTCTTCCTCACACAACATTGAGCTTTCAAGGCCGGCCAAACCCTGTCAAATTCTCTTCTCCACTTACCTAGAAACATCCTAGAGGTACTGGTCTTCTTGAAAGACTAATTTCATTTCCCTAAGAGGAGGTCTCAAAGAGGCGCTTCAAAGAAGAGGAGGTTCAGACACTTACGAAGCAAATCGGACCTCAGGTAAGGGAAAATCTCGCAATCTCAATTTTAATCCGAGATTGTTTATACATAAGAATTTACTGGGGAATATTTATCATCCACATCCATGTTTCCTCAATATGTAATATTATTTATATTCTCCTAAAATTGTTTAAATCCAATTTTACCCTTTAGTGATTTTTTAGAAAAAGATATGAAAGGAATCTTTTGTTGTTTTTCATACGAGGTACTTTTTGACTTTTCCGACAAAAGTATGAGAAGAATTTTTTTTAACCTATACGGCATGAATGGATTTTTAAAAAATTATTTCCAATAACCTTCCTTTACATGTTTTCATGTTTATTTTGAATAAACTTCTATTGGTTTAAAATTATATGACATGTTATGAAAGGAAAATGTTTTTGAAGTAGAAACAATATTTTCCTCAAGAATGGACTTCAAGTGTTTTATCATTATTTTTTTCCCTCTATGATAATATAAGGGTAGGATTCTATCCCTATTTTTACATCTTTTTGATTATGTTATGTTGGAATTATTTTTATGATATCCTTTTATCTTTTATGGATTATGTTATGAAGGCATAATGATTAAGAATCCCATTTTTATTACATGGGTTATGCTATGATGTATGATTTATGATTTTGTGGCACACATAATAATGGTATCATTATGAGATGGGTGGACCCTATATCTCCCTCCAATGCATTGGATAAAGATTTTATATCTCATGAGATAGACATGGCTAGAACGGCAGGTTAAACCGGTTCAGTGAAACAGGACTGAAACGAGGAGTGAACTCAGTTCAGAAATGGACAATGTCCACTAAGAGAGTCTTGGAAATGAGTATTTACTAATAAGAAATGATTCTCTATGATTATGTGTGTATGGCAAAAATTTTCATGTTTTAAGTTATGATTATTGGTATTACGTTTCACTACAATGATTTATCCCATTTTATGGTATTATGATCTCTTTTGCAGGTTAAGATTTCCAAAATGTTATGTTCTTATGAATATGATGTGATTGATATTTCTTTTGTTTGCCCTTAATGAGCATTTAAGCTCACCCTTTTATGTTTTCTTTTCCCCAGGTTATGAAGAAAGGTTTTAGGTAAGAAAAAAAGGGAATATCTTTATGGGAGATGTTGAAGATCTTTCCCCACGATTAGAAGATAATATACCGAGTTTTCAAAGACACTAAACTATTACGGTCCTTGTGTGTGTGTTTTTTTATGTACTATGTATTCCAAAAAAGTAATATAATGTCCATGTACATCAAGCTTAGGGTCTCTACAGTTGGTATCAGAGGCAAAAGAGGTGGGAATGTATCTGATCCTTGGGAACTCTCACATGTGAGCGTGGACGAAGCATGGCTCTCTGCCCAAGGGATTCATGAGGAAATGGTTGCCAATGGGGATGGTGGTGTGTCCCGCCCAGGGGCTGTAGCTTCCCATGGAGTGCCCTGATAGGTATCAATTATAGTCTACTGGAACTAATTCCAGACCGATATAGTTGGTATCAGAGGAATGGTTTAGTCAACCTTTGGAAACTAGGATGCGAAAATGTTAGTGAGATCCCTAGAGATATTTCTAAGGTTTGTTTAGGGATGTCCCTAAGGATAAGTATATGTAGAGGATATAGTCCTAGAACTATGGTAACGATCATACAATTTAACCTAAGCTGTTATATATTGAGGATACTCTCCCTTTACTATGTTGTTTTCCCTAGTGTGATTTTTCCATCTCACACTATTATCTTTGGGTTTTAGACGATGTATGGAACTCGAAGGAACCGTTTTGATCAATGTAATGGACAATGCAATGATTTTACTCCTGAAAAAACAAATTTTATGGGAGATTGAGTGCAAAATATTATTGTTATACTTACAAAAGCTATGAATCATTCTGGACATCCAAATGAGCAGAGAAGGGAACAATATTCTATTGAGTCCTTCATGAGCCAATGTCCACCTTCTTTCAGTGGGTCATTTCATCCACTTGTTGCTGAACAATGGATCAGTACTACCGAAAAGATATTTTCAGTTCTTCAATGTTCTGAACATGATAATGTCATCTTAGCAGTGTATCGTTTGGAAGGTGATGATGATCAATGGTGGAATCTTATCAAGAATACAAGGCCAAGAGATGAAATTGAGTCCATGGAAGGGGATGAGTTCAAGAACTTATTTTTCAATAAGAACTTCCCTCATATTTTTTACACAAAGATGGAAAAGGATTTTCTTGAACTAAAGCAAAAGGATGATGAATCTATTGGTATATACAAAGCGAATATTACAAGGCTTTCAAGGTATGCATCTGGATTTATCATCCAAACTGAAATTAATGTTGTTCGATTATTCAGTGGCTTAAAACCAAATCATCAAAGGGAATTAGCAATAAGAGACTTCAGTAGCTATGAATAAATTGTGCGATGTGCTATTAAGGTAGAAATAGAAGTTGGTGTTATATATCCATCTCATGGTTTTGACAAGAAACAAGAGATGGAGTTCAAGGAGAAATCTCAAAATAATAGTGAAAAGAAGATGAATGTTTCATTATTCTCAAAGTGTGGAAAAAAGCATGGCGGAGATTGTATTAAAGGGGCTTGAAAATGTTTTAAGTGTGGAAAAAAGGTCATCGAGCAGCTGAGTGTCGAAGTAATGGAAAAAGAGTTGATAATGGTGCGAATAATGAAAAGACTGTACAGAATGCACCAACAACACTTCAATGCTTCAAGTGAAATGAAAAGGGGCATTATGATAATCAATGCCCTAATCCAAGGGTAAATGATGATCAACATGAGCAACCACTTAATGCAAAGGAGAAAGGTATGTCACATGTGATCACTATTGGCGATGTTGAATATGACAATGATGTGGTGGAATGATAAAGTGTTTATGTAATGGGATTCCAAAATAATGTTGTATATAGTATCGTGGAATATTAGAATATTTTTGTATTGGTCTATTGTGGTTTTTAATAATTTTATGGTACCGGTAACCATGGAATGTGATTGAGATATTTTTGGAAAGCAGATGGTATGCGCATAATGAATGGATAAGAATATAATGAGATGTTTGATTGTATTCATCAGCTCACGATTGATATAATGACTATGTGATATCATGGTTTGAGTATAAAGAATTTTGAGGATTTTGGTATGTGGAGAGTGATAACTTTTAACTATATTCATGTTTTCACTAAGGTTCAATGAGTATTCATTCCTCAAGAGAATACATGATTAAGGTATTCACTTGTTTGTAATTTGACCAACAGGATATATCTTTTGATATATGGGGGATAAATGATGGCATTCACATGATTGTTTTGTAACATTTCAAGTAATCATTTTCTTTATACAATGATCTTAGACTGAAGTATTTTAGATAATCCTAAAGATTGGAATGGATTATGTTGGACATAAGTTATTATTGGTTAAGGATATAACTTTTTTCGATAATATTTATTGGATTTTATAGTAATATATATTAGGAAAAATGACAAATGTAGAACGGGAGATATCCCATCGCGTCGGAAAAGGCTGTGAGAATCGAACACACAACCGAAGTACGACTGGCCTTTATCTCCTGTCACTGGCCTACAGGAAGTCCCTGGTTAGCAAAAACAATTTTTATTTTATTATTCGGTATGATATATGATGTATAAGTTCATTTTTGGAATCGTATACGATTAACCTCACCATAGATGTACTTATGTATATTTGATATCTTTTTCTAAACTTTTGTTTGAAACAGATGGAATGACCCATCATTCTATCACATGATCTGTTAACACATCATGAATAACAAATTCAACTTCATTTCATTAAGATATGAAGTATAAATTGTTCAAAGCATGAACAACAGTGAGATTGTACTAAAATAAAGTAAGTATTTATTCTAATTATAATTATTCAACTTTAGGGAAATGATCTTGAAAACCAAAAATGATTTCCTAGTTCCCTTGTATCAGATGAATCAGATGGTACCCTAGATCATCACAAATTTATGGCTTTGTGATTGTTGGACTTTTCATAGTCGTGTTCTCTACCACTCTCCATCAGAACATGACAGTTATATTTCTCTTCCATATCCATATTTTCACATATGCTCTCCTATGTGGAAACCCAGTTATTAGTTAATTTGGGTAACTGTTACATTTCATACTTTAGTTTTAAAGCCAAGTTTTTGTATTCCTTTTTACGATGTGGGTTTCTATTAAAGAAACTTTCAAGTAGTAAACCATTTATAACCCCGATGAATTTTGAGGGTTAAATTCATTTTAAGGTGGGTAGAATGTAACACCCCAGGATTTCAAGAAAAACATTCTTTTTAATTTCATTAATGTCTTGTGTTGTACGCTACACCGAAAGGAGCTTTCACAACATGATAACCTGATTTGGCTTGCATTACATGCAAGCACGACCTTCCACAATAGCGTGTGTTGTACGCAATACCGAGTTTTGCTAAACAACGATATGCTATTGAAATATTATTAAAACTAGCCACTATGAATAGTAATATCCACTTTTTTAAATTTTATAAATTCTATATTTCAAAATGGACTTCATTTTTGGACTCGGAAAATTGAAATTAGCCTAGGGTAAATTTTTTGTATTTTTTTGAAAACATTCAATTTTTGATGAATAGTGAAAACACTGGGTTACTATTTAAAACCCGACTTTTTATTTAAATATTTATTTATTTTATTTAAATTTATTTTAGGTCAACATTGATACATTATATGTATATAAGTTCAACGTAATTCATTGGAGTCATTTTATAATAATTTTAGATATATAAAAATTTTATTGAACTTTTGACCGTCTTTTACCCACCTCCTTTGAGAATTTGCAAATTTACATAAAACATAATTTTACCACTTTTGTGAATGGAATTTCAAAAATCTGAGAGACACGGTTGATGTCATTAAGTAAAATGTGGTTCAATGAGATGAAAGTAATTTTTGGTGAATAGTAACTTTTTACTTTTTTTTACCACGGTTAAAAGTAAATAGGGTAATTAAGGGTAAAAATGATATTCTTATTACCCTAACACATGTCCTAATTCTATTGGATAAGTGTAATTCGACCAAAAACACTCTTAGGAATAATATATGACCATTTAGGCGCACTTGGATTAGATTAGGACATTTAATATTAATTTATTTAAAGAAGGGTTAAAATAGGTAAAATCAACATTTAATAATTAAATAATTTTTAATATAGGGTTATACATAAGATACATTAGACAATAAATATTCATTAGAAATATGAAAATATTTCATACATAATGGTAGTTTATTTATAATTTTTAGACATTAAATAATTTAATTTATTTATGACACAAAGATGATGTAGTAATTATCTTATTAATGAAATATTGATATAATTGATGTTATAAATACCCAAATAAATGTAATTTGAGACTTTTTATTATTTCCAATAATTTTCTAGGTTAATATTACATGTTATTATTGATTTAAGTAACTTTTTTCGAACTAATATTTCTGTTATGATTTTCACAAAAATCAATTTCCAAATAGTGTCAAAATTGACATAAAATAGTTTTTAAAACAAATACTATATTATTAATTGTTATTTTATTCTTAAAAATATAAGGTTCGGCCAAATGACTTAGATAAGGTTAGATATATTAATAATAAACAACTTGGGGTTCGTTTGGATTGTTATTGTAATTTTATTAACCTTATAGTGTAAGAACACAAAAAGACACGATAAAAGTAAAATTATCTAACTTAAAGTTAAATCTAAATGATAAGGTTAAAATAGTAACCTAAACTTGTCCAAATTATATTGGATGAGAGTATTTCGACCCATCCTCACCTTATATTTGAAATAAATTAATTTTGAGCTATTTAAAACCGAATATGACTTTATAATTAAATAATATTTTTTGTGTTTTCCAAAGGTGCCCCTATCTTCCCTTATAAAAGGGCACCTCTTCCCTCTCTTTATCACACCACTTTGAGCCTTCAAGCCTGGCCAACCCCTATCAAATTCTCTTCTAAACTTCCCTAGAAACATCCTAGAGGTTCTGGTCTTCTTCAAAGACCAATTTTATTGCCCTAATATGAGGTCTCAAAGAGGCGCTTCAAAGAAGATGAGGTTTGGACACTTAAGAAGCAAATCAGATCTAAGGTAATGGAAAATCTCGCAATCTCAATTTTTATCCGAGAATATTTATACATCAGAATTTACTAGGGAATATTTATCATCAACATCCATGTTTCCTCAATATGTAATATTATTTATATTCTCCTAAAATTGTTTAAATCTAAATTTACACTTCGGTGAGTTTTTAGTAAAAGATATGAAAAGAATCTTTTACTATTTTTCGTACGAGGTACTTTTTGACTTTTCCAAAAAAATTATGAGAAGAATGTTTTTTTAACTTGTACGGCATGAATGGATTTTTAAAACATTATTTCCATGAATCTTCCTTTACAAGTTTTCATGTATATTTTTAATCAACTTCTATTGGTTTAAAATTATATGACATGTTATGAAAGGAAATTTTTTTTGAAGTAGAAACGATATTTTCCTCAATAATAGAGTTCAAGTGTTTTATCAAAATTATTTTCCCTCTAAGATAATATAAGGTTCTGTTTCTATCCCGATTTTTATATTGTTTTGATTATGTTATGATGGAATTGTTTTTGTGATTTCCTTTTATCATATATGGATTATGTTATGAAGGCATAATGTTTAAGAATTCCATTTTTATTACATGGGTTATGCTATGATGTATGATTTATGATTTTGTGTCACACATAAGAATGGTATCATTATGAGATGGGTGGGACCTATATCTCCCTCCAATTCATTGGGTAAATATTATATATCTCATGAGATAGACATGGATGGAACAGCCGGTTAAACTAGTTCAGTGAAACATGACTGAAACGAGGAGTGAACTCGGTTCAGAAATGGACTTTGTCCACTAAGATAGTCTTGGAAATGAGTCTTGACTAATAAGAAATGATTCTATATGATTATATGTGTATGCCAAAATGTTTAATGTTTAATGTTATGATTATTAGGATTACATTTCACATCTATGATTTATCCCATGTTATGATATTATGATCTCTTTTGCAGGTTAAGATTGCAAAAACGTTATGTTCTTATGAATATGATGTGATTGATATTTCTTTTTTTTACCCTTAGTGAGCATTTGAGCTCACCCTTTTATGTTTTGTTTTCCCCAAGATATGAAGAATGGTTTTAGGTAAAAAAAAAGGAAGATATTTATTGGAAATGTTGAAGATCTTTCACCATGATTAGATGATTATATTCCGAGTTTCCAAAGATACTAAACTGTTACGATCCTTGTGTGTGTGTTTTTGTTATGTACTAAGTATTCCACAAAAGTAATGTAATGTACATGTACATCAAGGTTAGGGTCTCTAAAAGAAATCCATTGGATGGAACCTATCTGATTTTAATGGGATTATCCCACTTATCCGGAGTCATAGGATTATTCTAGAATCTGATTCAAACCTTTGTTGTCAACCTCAATGGTGACTCAATCTAAATCTCATGGATATAGTGAGAAAAGAAATTCTGAAATGTTAAAAGCTGGTATCATCTATCCCATATCTGAGAGTGAGTGGGTGAGCCCGGTCAATGTGGTTCCAAAGAAGGATTGAATCATAGTGACAACCAATAAAGATGGAGATATTCACCCAACTAGGGTGAGTAGGGGATGGATAGTCTACAACAACTATCGAATGAAAAACTCATTTACCAATAAGGAACATTTCCCCTTACCATTCATGACCAAATCCTTGAGAGAGTGGAAGGTCATGCATTCGACTGTTTCATAGATGGGTACTCGGGGTATAATTAGATTGAGGTCTCCCAAGAGGATAAAGGGAATACTACATTCACATGTCCATTTGGCACCTCTGCCATCAAATGCATGCCCTTAGGGTAATTCAATGTCCCTGGAACCTTCCAATGGTGCATGATGGGAATATTCTCAGACATGGTAGGGGATTTTCTAGAGGTCTTCATGGATGACTTCTCTATGTTTGGGGATACATGTAAGGAATGTTTGAGGAATGTGGAGAGAGTTTTGTCAAGATACGAAGAAAATAATTTGATCCGAAACTAGGAAAAATTCCATTTCATTGTTATAGATGGACTTGTCCTTTGCCATCTAGTCTCGGGTAGGGGAATTGAAGTCTATAAGCCAAGGTTGACATCATTCTTCACCTTCCATCAAACAAAATTATCATGGATGTGGGGAATTTCTTAGGTAATGCTGGTTTTTATAGAATATTCATTAGGAACTTTAGTTCAATCACTCATCCCCTTTCTGGTCTTATAGTAAATGATGCTCCATTTGTTAGGACAAAAAGTTGTGAGGGTTCTTTCTCAACCCTCAAATCATTTCTCACCTCTTCTCCCATCATGAAATCCCAAAATTGGAACCTTCCTTTCAAACTCATGTGGGATGCAAGTGACATTTCATTATGAGTTGTGTTAGGACAACGTTGTGATAAAACTCTTTATGTAATTTCATATTCAAGAAAATCTTTAAATGATGCCAAAATCAACTACACCACCACTGAGACGGTGTTACTTTTTTTTTGTTTACCATAGAAATGTTTAGGTACTACCTCATAGGATCCCCATTCACTGTGTACACTGACCATTATGCCTTGAAATACCTCTTCTAGAAGTAAGATTATAAGGCTATACTGATTAGGTGGGTCCTTCTATTACAAGAATTTAACCTCACAATCATGGAAAAAATTGTGTTGAAAAAGTTGTGGTTGATCATCTCTCTAGGATTGAATTTAATGACAAATTATCCCACCATTATGTGGGTGATTCATTCCCTAATAAACACCTATACTCTGTGAGTGACTACCCTTGGTATGCCGACATAGCCAACTTCTTAGTTATAAGAGTCATTCCAAAATTCATAGGGTCTCAAGTTAGAAGTTAATTCATTTATGATGTTAGGCACTATGATTTTTATGATCCATATCTCTATAAGTTCATACCTATCCAACTAATTAGGGGGTGTGTCCCAGAATCATAACAAGAATGCATCCATAAATTCATTCATATTGAGGCATGTGGAGGTCACTTTTCCTCTTAGAAAACATCTTCCAAGGTTCTTCATAGTGGTCTCTTTTGTCCCACCCTATCAAAGGATTCATTCACATTTTATCAAATCCACCCTAGGTGTCATAAATTAGGGTCCATAACAAAAAGGAATCAATTTACACTCACACACATCTTAGTGAATGAAATCATTGACTGTTGGGGAATCTATTTCATGGGTCCCTTCCAAATCTCTAGGATATATTTGTATATTCTCTTAGCTATTGATTATGTCTCAAAATGGGTTGAGCCAATTCCTAAAAAATCCAATGATCATCAAACGGTAATTAAATTTCTAAAGGAAAACATCCTCTCTAGATTTGGAATTCCAAGTGATATCATTAGTGATCATGGATCCCATTTTTTCAATCGTCCATTATCAGAACTCATGGAAAAATATGGAATTTATCAAAATGTTTCCACTGCTTACCACCACCAGAAAAATGGTCAAGCTGAGTTAGCCAATCGAGAAATCAAAAAAATTCTTGAGAAAACAGTTAATCCATCTAGGAATGATTGGTTGGTAAAACTCTTAGATGCTCCTTGGGCCTATTGAACTGCATAAAAAACCATTATATGAATTTCCCCATATAAGTTGGTTTATGGTAAAGCATGTTATTTTTTAGTGGATATTGAACATAATGCCATTTGGGAAATTTATAAAATGTATTATGACCTCTCATTAGCTAAAAAAAAAGGAAACTAGATCTTAATGAACTCAAGGAACATTGGATGGAAGCTTATGAAAATTCAAGGATCAATAAAGCTAAAGTACAAGCCTACCAATCATAAAATATTAAAGCCAAACCCATTGTACCAGGTAAACCAATTCTTTTTTATAGTTCTGAACATCATTTACCCCCAAGAAAATCTGAGATCCATATGGTTAGGTCCATACATAGTTCATATGGTATACCCCAAAGGGGATGTAGAAATTCAAGATCCCACCAACAGTCAAAAATTCAAAGTTAATGGTCATAGATTCAAACAATTCATTGAACAATTCCAAAAAAAAGTTAAGGAATAATTTTGTGAACCATCCTTCGACGAGGAAAAAAAAAACAATGAAGTGTCCATGTCGAGCTAATGACATTAAAAAAAAGCACTACCTGGGAGGAAACCCATGGTTTTCATAGTTCCAATCATTAAGAATCATTTTTATTAATTTAAAAAATAACCATAGGCTTTTGACATTTTCTTATTTTATGAGTAAGGATGGGTATGAAGGGGGAGCACCATATTCATTTGTGTCACATGGTTTGATCGCTGAGTAATATATTACCTAGAAATTTAAAAGTAAGATAATGTATCATCAACATATTTTATTATTTCTTTGTAGGTTTAAAAAAATATGAATATGATAGTACCTTAGACTATTGACATTTTCTTATTTTATGAGTATGGATGGCTATGAAAGGGGAGCTCCATATTCATTAGTGTCATGTGGCATGATCTATGGGTAATACCATACCCATAAATTTAAAAAGAAGACAATTTATCATCAGTTTAATTTTTTTATATTTTATAGGTTAAAAAAATTTAAAAAGGAAATGTCATAGGTCGTGGGGAAAAGCCCTAAACAGTCATCCAACCCACTGAGGCTCGAATCTAGGATTGAAGGTAGACTGCAACATGCACATTAATCATCAACCATTAGGTGAATTCATTCCTTTATTATCATTTTAAATTTCCTCTTTGAAGAACTCTATCATACCCCCTTCAAAGTTTTCTTTAAACACTAGGGACAATGTTATTCAATGTTGGGGGGAAATCAAATAAAAAATTATTTTTTTAATAAGAACCTGCATTGAATGAAAAATTCCATTAACCTTGAACATGGTAACACACATTTAAAACTCTGAAATTGGATATCAAGTAATTTTTCATGCCTTGATTCTGACTGTAATGAATGATTATGTCCATGAGCTTAGTTTTTGGAAAGGGAGGTTGTGCAATGTGATTTTTCAATGTTTAAATTTTTATCATCTTAATAAAAATTACACAACGCATGTCTAGTAGATCTTGGGTGTAAATTTGAGTTCATGGGTGGATTTCATTATAACATAGGGTTCTGGGGTCACATTTAGTTTAATTTTAGTATGCATCAAATTGATAAAAACTAATGACCACATAGAGAGATGTTTTTTCCAAATGCGTGGAATTCGTCACTTGGGGATCGTGAATCCATAGTTGTCTTGCCCAAAGTTAGGCTTCATATATCTATTTTTGAGCATAGAATTGACAATATGTGTGGCATCCGACACATGGGGATTGGGAATCCATAGTTGTCTTTCCTAGAGTAAGTCTTTTCATATCTATTGTGGATAAAAAATTAAAAAACATTAAAAAAAATTAAACAAAATTGGATACTCATGTTAATGTTTAATGTGATTTCCACCCAGCGCTTCCATTTTTTCCCCATGAATAATAAAATGTGCCCCATTTCTTTTGTGATTTACAACACTTTATCATCCTTAATTGAAATTGGATGAAATGTGGTGATGAATTTGAGAAATGAATGGGCTTGGGCTTGGAAAAATCTTATTGACCTAGCTTGTTTTAAATGATTTTGATAGATTTCATAATTTTTATGGTATGAGGTCTTTGTGTGAGAAATGGTAATTAAAATGTTTTTGGATAATGGAATTTGAATTTCAAAATTAAAATATATTTTTCTCGGGACTAGAAAAACACAAGTTGGGGGGGCATGATTAGCAACTAAAAAATGCTAATATTCATTTTCAAGATATTAATAATATCGTGTTCCAAAGTCCATAAACATTAATTTTAGTGCATTATAGAAATTGAACTTCATTTCTTATCTCAAATGCAATTCATGTTTAAAATTCATATCTGGGCCCAATCATTCATCTATTTGTGGACAAAATTATATTTTTTTTAATTTGATATTTAGGGATATGATTGATCACTTTGTTTAGAACATTTTTTCTTTTAGGATCAATGGATGAATTCCAATGGAAGATAGATATTTTTTAGGATGAATGAATAAAATTTTGGGAGAAAGCATAATGGGACTAAGGCCCATAAAACAAATGTGGGGCACAAAAACCATGCCCAATGAAACTCAAATTTTTACTTATGAAAATAAATGGGGATTATTTTATTAAAATGTTCACGGATCTAATTATGACATTTCATGATGATAAAGGGATCTAAATTTGAGATTTAATTTGTGGGCCCGATATGAATGCACATAAAGTGGTACCACCATTCCCACCATAACTTACTAACAGCTGATCCATATTTCCTGAACCTTTTATAGCTCATAGAGGAAAGATGCATGAGAATATTATGCTTCTATTACCCCTCCTTATTCGGCATTCTATAATTACTAATTCACACATCAAAAAGGTTGATGAATATGGATGAATTTCTGGGTCAACTTCGAAACATCAAAGTACCTTGATTTTCTCACCCTCCTTTTAACTCTCCCAGTTAACAGATATGTAATTTATTGTTGGGGGTGTATCTAAGTCTCCAAATATTCTTATATAAGGAGATAATGTTGACGGTAATAATCATCAAATTTTTTTTTTGTAATGGATGTTTTTTTTCAAATTATCTTTTGTGAAACTCTTCACACAATAGTGGAGTGGTTGTTATTTTTTTCTTCTTCTTCTCCAATTATACCATCATAAGTCTACTACACACTTTAATTGATAGAATAGAATATATGGAGGGATAATCCTATAATGTGATGATCCAAGGGAGTAGCATGGGGTTAATTGGATCTTATTTCTTAATTTAATATTTCTAATCAATTCTATTTTTGAGATTTTCATTCAATGATTTATGTTCTCCTTTAAACTCAATAATTTTAAGGATACACATCCTGAGTGCTAATATAATCCTATAACATGGAGTGGTCATCAATATTATCCTCCATTTGTATAGGTTATTAGCCATAGGATAGTTAAAACTCGAAATCAGTGAGTGATTTGGGATGTTTAAAATTTGTTAATTGAAACACTCAAACTTAAGACATTCAAATAATTTAAAATAAAATTCATCCAATTTACCCCATGCGATAACCATGGATCAACTCAAGATTTTAAATTTAATTCACATACATAATTAAAATATCAAATAATCCAATCAATTCAAACCCAAGTTGGACACTTCATAGCCAAATCAACATCATCAAATCACCTTTATAGAATATATGTTTCATATGTTTCTTCTTAGGTCTATGAGGATCGATAACCCAAGATGTACAATAATGACCATGTACACCATACAACATGGGTAAATTTGGGCATGAACAATCAGCCACAATCAATAGATTTTGTATTTAATCCATTGTACACTCAAGAACAGGACTTAACCTGTTCTCATTAGAGTCGGGCCCAAATAAAACATGTTGATGAGTTACTTTTACATCAATTATTTGATAATATTGAGTAGGTGACCCACTTAGAGGTTTTCAGGCATCATAGAATTAAAATTTTTAAAATAATAAGGCGATCTTCTGAAACAGGTGATTTGAGTGGATGTCAGATAATGCACCCCAATAATTTCTGAACCAAGATTTGCAAAATCAGAATTGAAGATGCATGAATTTCAGCCATAACAGTTCATGAATCACCCTTGCTTGAAAGAATGGGGGATCATTTAATTCAACATTCAAATTCATTAACAATTTTAAAAGATTTGAAGAAGAAGAACATGAACATTCAAGCCTCTAGGGATGGGGTATTTTTCACAGTTGCAATAAGATCCACAATAGAAGTATGTTTCCTCCCAATTGGGGAAGAATGCACTAATAAAGCATACAACTAGACAATCCAACGATTACCTTCAGTTTACTGTTTTCCAAAACGTTTCTATGAATTCATCATATATGAGAACAGAGTCTCATGGATGATATAGAGGGATAATATCTGACAAAAAATTCTGATATAATTCTATAGATGAATTATGCATCATTAAATGTCATTGACACCACTATATAAGATCCTCCTAAGAATGAGTCTAGTTTAAGGGAATTATAAGATAAATTTATTGTCCATAATACGGTACACATAAAGGAAAATGAAGTAGGTGTGTGCAACTGTAATCAAGGACTTACACAAAATCTTGGTATGCCTTCAAATAACCAACTCCCTCCCCTCTAAAAGGAATCCAACAAGGTGAAAGGAAAAAATACAGATTACATATCACATTTCTACTGGAGAAGGTTATTATTATTTTTTGATGTAATATTTTCATGGAAATAATGTGAAACAAAGGTGTTGAAAAGACTCAATATAGAGTTACTTCAAAGAAGTATTTCTATAAGAAATATTCCCCAACAAGTCAACGACTTGCTAATCCTATAGTATCTTCTCATCAAAGAGGATTTTTAGTTACTACTGATGTGGATACTGAATTCCCTTTACTAGGTACACAATCATAGAATGATCAGACACATATTGATAGGTCTATTCCCATGTGTTATCTAAGAAAAATATCAACACCACCATCAGTGGTTTTACTGATCATTGCACCAGCACACGCTCTAGTTACTATACCTGAATAGGTTACATCTCATCCAAATATTCCCCAAATGGTTATAAACACAGTTTAGGAATTAACAAGTCAATTGGGAGCTATAGAGGAATTACTTCCACCAATTCAGCCAGAAAATATATCTTACCTTGAAAGGGTGGATTTAATTCATCCGCAACCAAATTTTGGGGAATAACACATTCCCAATATTTGATGGTTCTGGAGATCTAGAACATCATATAACAAATTTTTTTTCTTGATGTGATCACATTATAGGAACTCCTAAACAACAAGAAGCAGTAAAGATTGGGTGTTTTCTAAATTCATTATAGGGGACATCTTTTGTTTGTAATATAAGTTTACAATATCGATCAATTACTGGATGGGGAGATCTCTATCCAAAATTCCTTATTCAATTTATCTCAATGTTAACAAGGATGATATTTCTTATCATAAAAATTTTAAGAAAGGGGCAATGAATGGGTTTCATATTTCATTGAAATATGGGAAGGATTAACATATTCCTAATATCACACCATCAAGATTAACTAATTCCAATTTGTGTGGAAAATATTTATGATGTACACACACCATTGATCCTTGTGAAATAAAAAAGGATGGTTTTGAGACTATACATCAATCACACAATAGATAAAAGTGTATATTATAGAAACTAAGGAAAAAAAATAAGTAATTCCATCAACTCCGAGGAGGAGGATAGGAAAGGCAGAAGCTGCTACAGTTATACTCAAGCAAGAACATGTTCCCTCTTATACTTTATGAACTTCATTATACTGAAGGGATCCACCTTCTGAGCATCAATATAAATGACCGCCTTTTAATGATGATAAAGTTGATCAAAGGGAGAATAAGTTTGAGGTATTAATGAAGAATGTTTATTCTTTACAAAATGAACATGTTCTTGGTTACTTAATATCATCTATAGAAAAACTATTTGGCTATGTTTCCAAGGCTGAAGAAGCCAAATAAAGAAAGAGTTGAAGATCATCCAAATTATTGTCCCTTTAACCAGATATTAGGACATTCCATCCATGAGTGATTTTTTTTTCATTGAACTCCTACAAAATATGGTAGAATATAAACAAGTGAAACTGAAAATTTTGTCAGCTCAAGTAGCATGTGTTACTGCTACTGATCTAGAGGAAGAAGGAGAATTAAATGACTTGAAAAGTAAAAAATTTGAAGAATATGATGATGGGTTGATCTAAAAAAATGATTAACCAAACTCATTCTATTTTATCAACACAGTTGAAAGAACCGATTGTGTCTTATGACACTCCTACCACAACAAAACCACCATCATCAAAAGGTTGTTCCTCAAAGAAGGGAAGTGATCACAAGGAAAAAGAGTATTTTGAAGATGATGAGATCATGTTAAGGACAATGTAGACCTTGACCCAAGTGTATTTCATGTAATCTATTTCAAAATCACCGGCCCTGCCCCCCCATACGGCACAATCAGAATTAACCTCTCAGGAAGAATCTCTATTAGATGATGAATTGATCTTTGCTTCTGTCAATGTTATCCATTTAATAGATCATTATGCAAATAGTGATTCTAAATATAATGAATAGAAATTAATTATACTTTATTTGGGATCTAGAGGAAGAGGATAGGGTCAATGATAAAAGGGAAGATGTGAGAATTATAGAAACCACCATTTTAACTGTTCCCCAGATCGGACCATATATGCTGCAGAAACTCATAGAAGAGCCCTTCAGTAGGCTCAACATGTACATGAAGATTCTTCCATGAAAGATAGGGTCGGGTCTGACACAATTATTTTTTAGGATTGGTTATAAGTCAAACTATCTTTCTCTAAGCATGTGAATATTCCTAGCTAGTCTAATTTACCAACACCATGAGTATTTGTAGATTTTTCTCTCACATAGGGTTCATCTACATTAGAAGATTCAACTTCCAAAACACCTGAAAAACTGAATATTCATTTTTGAAAACATAGACCTTTGGACCAAAAGTATGATTTCATGAAGAAATTGGCCCATGTACTAGCCAAGTTATCAATTATGTATGCTTTAAATCTATCAAATGATCTTCAAGACGCACTCATTGAGGCTTTTTCATGTCCTCAAGTGTTTGAAACTAAGGTGTCTGCTATTGATTTTTATTATATAGAAAATGAACTTTTATAATTTCATGAAATAATATATTTTATAGATGAATATCAATATGAATTTGTACATGGATATATTATACCCTTGTATTTTTTTCGTAAATTCAATGGTTTAGACGTTCGGTGAGCCTTCATTGTTAATGGATCTAGGGTCAACCTCATTCCCCTTCACACACGTCATCGATTCCGCCTAATTGAATTTTACTTAACTCTTTAGACATTAAATTTTCAAGGATATGACAAGAAAGAACAAGAACCTTTGGGCGAGATTACACTCAGAACTCAGTTTGGAGATTTTGTGTCTAATTCAGATTTCATGGTTGTTCGTCATGACACAACCTTAAATATTCTACTAGAAAGGACATGGCGGCATCAACATGCATCCATACCTTCGTCATACCACCATTTTATTATGTACTATTTCAATGGTCAAATCGGGACATCATACGGTGACGAGGCTCCCCTCAAAACATGTGTATCTCAATACCTTGAGGCAGATTTTCATCACACAAATGGAACGAAGTCCATGTAGAAAAATAAATAACTAGATTTATTGATCAGAATGGACTAGAAAAGATCCCAGAAAATCCATTCATACATTTGGGTTTGGATTACGTGCTACCCAAAAAATCAAATTAAAAGGGTAAACCCAAATCCAAGAACTCGTCCCATAAAATCCATTATTTCAATTGTGGAAACTGATGTTGACAGCATGAAATTGATGAGTGATTCACCAAGTAGTGATGAAAGCCAAAATGGATATTTTTTCATTTCATCTAAGGAACTACAAAAAGCCTCTACATGGTCAATCAGAGTAGAATAAATTGTAGCAATTATAGAGGAATACATATATGTTGATTCTCAATCCCACATCTCTTTTTTATTTACATAGGAATGCCCTTCATCGTTAGTAGGGTTAGATATGTTGGCCTCTTTTCCAGAATGTGCAAATAAAGAATCCCTTTTTAACTCTGGGAGTTTTGCATCATCATCTACATTGCATGTAAAAATAGAAGAGGTAACACATATTGAAGAAGAAAAGGAAGATCTTGGGGATGTTTTACAAGCATTTGAGGAAGGTGTATCAACCACCGTGGATGAACATATAGAAATAAATATGGTTAAAAAAGAAGATCGTCACCCCACTATAACTAGTGATTATATGAATTATGAAGAGAAATATGTGTATAATTAATTTAAAATGAAACATCATGACATATTTTCTATGAATTATATAGAAATTCTAGGACATAATCGTGATGTAGCCACTCATTATTTGGGTTTTCCAGAATAACATCATGGATTCAAGCAAGTAATAAGAATAACACCCCCAACAAATTCCTCTAAAGTTAAAGTTGAAGTTGATAAGATTAAAATGTATAACTTTTTCAGGGAAGTTCAATATCCCAAATGGATGGACAACATTTTCCTAGTGAAAAATAAGAAAGGGAAAATTAGAGTTTACAATGATTTTAGAGATCTTAACCTTCATTGTCTTAAAGATGATTTTCCAGTTCCAATTACAGATCTTTTAATTAATGAAACATCTGGATATGAAGATATTTCCTTCATCGATGGATAATATGGTTATAATAAAATCTGTATGGTCCCATAGGATGAAGAATATACAGCCTTAAAATCCCCTCAAGGTGTGTTTTTCTAATGGGTAATTCCCTTTTGTTAAAGAATGCAGACACAACATACCAACATGCTATGAACCATATATTTTAACCCTTCATAGGGAAGTTTGATGAATGTTATGTGGACGATTTGGTTGTCAAATCCAAACAACCTTCCAATCACTTGGCTAATTTAGAAACCATATTCCATAAACATTGGCAACAAATTTTGATGTATTTTTTATTAATGCAGAATCATTAATGAAGAATATCAGCAAAAGTACAAGTACAAGTACATGAAGAGAAATTGTCCAACCAGAGATAGATGGAGTCAAAAGGACCTGAGGCTGCAAGCTGATGGGCTATATTGTTTCCATCCCTTTTTGTAAAGGAGAAGGTGCAATAAGAGAAACACGAGCAGAGTGAGAAAATTCTCCTAATGATTATGCCAAAAGACTGGATCCCACCATTTTTGTCTATAAAATCATCAATTATGGTATGTTACTCAGAATCATTAATAATATCTATCCCTCCATATTCCGATGTGAGCACTAAACCAACAAGGATGGCCATTGCTTCAGTAACCGCCGGTTCCCAGAAAGCCTGATGTGGATAATATTTTGCAGCAAAGATTTTCCCCTGATGATTACAGGCCAAAAGGCGAAGGGCAACAAGCCCATACTTTGGGAGAGATGCATCGACATTAATTTTAAGAATCCCGTCCATTGGGGGATTACAATGAGAGGGATATGTGAGGGTAGCACCTGGAATAATATGATCATTGTGGTCTTTCTAGCCCTCAATCCAAGAAGAATCCATTTTAATCCCTAATTTGGTGGGGTTTGTGAGCTTGATGAAAAATGACATCCTTAGGCTGGACCCAAATAATCCAGGCCAAAGTGAAAAGAGAACATGAAATATTTTAGGAAAGAGAGGAGCACTAATGCATTAGAAGATCGGGGAGGTCAGAGGCCAATGTTAGTGAAGCGGTAGAGGCCATGTCTCATTTTCTCCAAACTTGCTTATCTCTCGGGTAGTGAATGATGTTGTGCAAATGAGTTTCAATACTGATCAGGAAGAAAGGTAAAAAAGAAGAACTGCCCATATGTCGGTAATAGAGATGGCTCATGATTAGGAGAGTTCCCATGTAAAACTACAACTAAAATTGGTGAATTTTAGTGGGAACATTGAGTGTCCAGATCAATTTCAATGGTCCCTCATCCCGGGCGACTGGGTGGTTGCCAAGGGCCAGTCTATAGAAGGATGTCACTGTGTATTTTCCCGAGATGTCATTGGTCTAGAAAATATGGTTGGGGCCTACATTAGGGATCCCAGGAAATCTAAAGCGATTCAATGGTCACTTTCATTAAACCAATCAAGGATCTTTTCCAAACACCACCCTTGTCCCAAGTCAGAAAGGAGGCAACTGACAGTGGAATCATCAAGACCTAGTTGGATTTGGGATATAGCCGGCATACCATCCTTATATATAAGAAAAGGATCAGTCCAGATATTGAGCAATGAGCAAGACCCAATCCTCTAGCCCAGTCCTTTATCCAGGAGATTTTTAACCCTCCGAATGCTTCTCTAGAGGAAACTGGGACAGGGACCAAGAGAGGAAGCATGGAAGTCCATGTGGGGAAAGTAATTATCTCAGAGAACCTGTGCCCAAAGAGAAGAGGGACGGTTAAACAGATTCCATCCTTTCATGGCCAACAGTGCATCATTGAAGAGTAGAAGATTCCAGAAACCCATCCCTCCCATTGATTTTGGTTTGTAGAGTTTCTCCCAGGCCATCCTGTGGGGTCGATTCCTTCCATCATTCTTACCCACCAAAAATTGGAAATGTGTCTGTGGATCTGGTTGATGATGATTGACAGGAGCTTAAACAGAGACATAAAATAGCTGGGGATAGACTGGATGATAGATTTGATGAGGGTCTCTTTTCCACCTTCAGAAATTACTTCAGGGGACCTGCAAAGAATGTTTTTCTCGATCCTGTCCACTAGAGATCTGAATATTTATTTTTTGGATCGGCTAATTAGTGTGGTAAGCCCATGATACTTATAATGTTTCCCAACCATATGAATACTAGCTAAAGCTCATAGTTCATCCCTCTTAGAAAGAAGCACCCCTACACTGAAATATATTTCATATTTCCCAAGATTGATTGACTAGCCATACCTCCTCTCGTACTGGTGGATTTCTTATCAGATCACCCGACATTCTTTAATTGTTTCTTTGGAAAAAGGTAGACAGTGTTCAGTAAAGAAAAGATGTGACACTGGTGGGACAACACAGCAGACCTTTTCCCCATGAAAAGAATTAGAGGATTCATCCCTAGAAATAAGATTAGAAAACACGTCAGCCATCAGAATGAAGAGAAAACGGTAGAGAGGATCTCCCTTGTAGAGGCCTTAGGATGGGGCGAATCCTTTGGTGAGTTCCCCATTGACCTTGGTTTTGAAGGATACAGTTGAGATGCAGTCCATGACCATATCTTTCCATTTAGCGCAGAAACCCGTTTTCAAAATAAAGACACCAAGGAAGTTCCATTCCACTATATCTTAGGCCTTGGACATATCCAATTTCACAGACATGGTTACTCTTTTTTCAGTGGATCATGATTTCATACAATGGAACACTTCATTGGACACAATCGCATTATCAGTGATCAGTCTCTTGGCCAATGAAGAGATATAATTTTTAGAGATAATATCAGGTAGCCAAGGTCATAGCCAATAGAAAAGGATCATTTAGAAGATCTTGTAGGAGAAATTGCAGAGGCGGATAGGTCTAAAATCAGGGATCTTCAGAAGATTATTAATTTTGGGGATGAGGACAAGGACAGTTTTATTGATGGAAGAAATACTAGTCTTCCCAGCCCAGATATTTTTTATCATGTTGAAAATGTCAGGACCAATTGTGTGCCAATATTGTTTAAAGAATACTGCGTGTAACCTATCCGGTCATGGGGCCGTACTGTAATGAAAATGTTTCAGAGACATGCGTATCTATTCATCTAACACATATTTGGTTAGTTGCCTATTGATCTCATTAGAGATCATAGGTCTGATACAATCTTCGACCTATGTTGACATGAAAGGGGTTCGTGCAGCAAAGATGTTCTGAAAATAGTAAATCAAGGCTTCGTGGGTACCATTGGTGTCAAAAACATTGTTCCATCAGGTTATAAGATCCAGGTGATAGAGTTTTGCCGATTCCTGGATGAATCTTTCTGGTGAAAAAACCGGGTATTAGCATCCCCCTCTTTAATGAAGTTATCCCACGCCCACATAGCCCATCAGATTTCCTTAATACGCAGTTCCGTATCCAACTTTCATTGTGTGGCTCCAATTTTAGAGAGAATTCAATTGTATGTAGGTTGTTTGAGGAGGTTGTTCAGTCTCTTTTCAAGGACCTCACAGTACCGGTCAGGGTGGTGGAATTTCTTATTGTTCCAATACCTCTGCTCTGATGTGACCTATTGGAGATTGAGATGAACATCCATGTGGGTGATTTTCCATCATGATCGGATCACCTCTTCGCAATCCTGGTCTTTTTCCCAAAATATCTCACCCTGAAGGGTCTCTCAGTTTTCTATTTCATTCTCCTCGCATACAATCAATGAGAATTGGACAATGGTCTGAATAGTTAAGGTCCATGTGGCCGATGTGAAACATGATGAAAAGATTAATCCAATCAGAATAACACAAAAATCTATCAAGATTCTCAGTGATGAGGTTGCCTTTAGTATTTCCGTAGAACCACATAAAATGTTTACCTATGTACCCCAGATCAACCAAGTCTTCCCTAGAGACCGCATCCTTAAAGTTTGACATCGAAGCTGAGGGTTGGATGATTCAACCCCTCTTTTCCTTATGGAACATAATATAATTGAAATCTCCTTCGATGAAGATAGGGATCTGTAATTCTTGTCATGGATTGAATAGAAGATCCCATGACTTCACCTTAACTTTATGGGTCAACTAGCCATATAATCCCACAAAAGTCCAGGGTGGGTAAAAGTCTGTTTGAATAGTCGCTTCCACATAGTGCAAGGAAAAAGTCAAAATTTTGACGTTGATATTGTCCTATGACAAGAGATAGATGCCCTCAGAATGGCCTTGACTAGGCACTGGAATTCATTCTTGGAAGTAGCACTTATGAGAAATACCTTTGGATATCTTGTATTCCAGTATGGTTTCAGACAGGAAAACAATATTAGGGCGACTTTGAGCCCAATTGCGCTGAAGAATGTGAACCATTAGTGGGTTGCCAAACCCTTGATAGCTCCAACATAAAGAAATCATTTATCTATGAGGGGATGGGTCTCACTCGCCACTGCCTCTGGTTCCTCTAGGATTCCTTCTTCATTTGACGTTTTCCATCTTTTGGGGGGATTCATCCCTGATTGACATGTTCCATATTGTCTTTTCCTGACCTCGGATTTTGGGTCTTCCATGTACCCATCACTCTCACCCCGTTAAACCCTTTTCCATGTTTGATGGGTGATTAGGCCCAATATTGGAGATCCTGACATTCCACGAGTGCCCATTGTTAGAATGCCTACTACAGTCGATTGTGGGTCAGGATCCGGATCTGGTTGTTCGACATGCATCAACATTGACTTTGAGCAATGTGATATTGATACATTTTGCATCGTCAAAAACCTCATCGAAGTTTGAGTATTGTCCTTTAGGGGGTTAGGGTGAACTACAGATTATCTATGAGTGGGAGGGTCAGTATTTAGGAAATCCATTGGTCCTAGCATTAGAGCTTTTTTAGGTATGGGTTTCGCCTGACTGGTATGTACCAATGTGAGACAGTCACGACCCTTTTGTATTTCAATCTCAGGGATGAAAACATATTTATTTGTTTTGGCACAGAGAAAAGGGCCATATTGGAGGGTAATGTTACCCACTCTACTCATATGTTTTATGGTGCACATTCTTTTCAAATGTACACTGTGACCACATAAAAAGAAAAATATTGGGAGTTTATCGAACTCAAATGATATCCAAGTGTTGGTATATTCAATATTCAATAACATTCCCCTCATTAGTGGATCTGACACTTCAATCTCCACGTTGATCCAAACCTCGTGTCCCCATTGTATTGGGTCTGAACTATCCCAGTCAGGAAAGTGACCTGAACTATCCCCAATTCCTCTCATGGTACATTTCATTCTTACATGGAAGGTGATTCATTTAACTCTTATCTATAAGGGGGAATAGGATAAATTCACTCACTGGATATCATCCCCCCATAGGATTCTTCCATTAGGAGGAGTTGATTATCAAAGGACCATGGTCTACCGCGCAATATTTTTTCTCTATCTTTCTCGTTAAATTACTCAATGGCATAGCGGTTGATCCCCACTTCCCAAATATCCACTCCTTCGTCATGTTTCCAGATGTGCTGTAGAGTGTTTTTGAGAGCCCCCTGATTTACTGAAATTTATTCCATGAACATTCCCACCATGAGCAGAGACAAGCAGTTTCCTCTAGTGTGTATATGTTTCTACCTGCCTCAATCATCACCTTTTTTTTCGTCAGAGACAACCTATTCCATTGATTTAAAAATTCCATACATGTTGTGCAAAAATTCATTCCGAAGCCTCCTTATGGACTAGCACCCCAGAAGTCCCCATGACCCTCACATGAGTCAAATACCGGACCAATATGTGTCTCCCTAGACTCGATGCAACTATGCGGCCTCCTGCCACGAATCAAACAACTGGGACAGGCTGCACGACCTTCACATAAAACCATGCCCCTTGAGTGGTCGTGCCCAAGAAACCCTCACCACGGCAGACACCAGTCTTCGCAGATCAATACCCCTGGTGGACCTTCATGGCTTCACAATACACATAGTGCTTCATGGAGACACATTGAAAAACAGGCCTGCAACAAGCCATGACGTAGCTGAGCTTTGAAAAAACAAGGGAATGGCCTCTCATCCGTATGTCACCACCTTCAACATAGTGCACACCCCGACTTCACAGAACAACACCATATGGCTGGATCTTCATGATGGACACTTCGCGAAATCTCAACATGGTGAACCCTCATTGGAGGTGCTTCGCGAGTCAAACAACTTTGCGTAGGCCACTTCGCGATCTCTCAGCACGGTGAACCATCGCAGAAGGAGCTTCATGATTTAAACCATGTCATGGTGGAAACTTCGTGAAATAAGGAGACGAATTACCATCTACAGATCATATCCAACTTCGCGGAAGAAGGAAAGAAAAGAAAAAGGGGAATGAAAACCTCAAACTCAAGTTTTTCCTCAAGAATCTGAGCACTCGGATCTGAAAGCTGAAAGGGGTTTGTGACTAGGAAAATGTTCTCCTCGAAAACTGGTAAAAGTCTCGAGACAAGATAACATGGATCTGGATTGCTGATGAATAATGAGAAAATGAAATCTAGCACCGCGTTCCCTCTCATAGATCTGAATTTGGAGAGGGATTACGACAACAGAAGGATCTTCAGGACCCCGGGGGAGGCATGGTACAATGCCTAAGGTCGAAGTCGATCAAATGAAGAAGAAACCAGACTCCATCCAGAACACAGAAGATGGGATCTGGGACCAAACGAAGGATAATAGGAGGAAAAGAACACATATTCTTACCACGGAGGGTCGGGGAGAGACACAAAAAGGATGAAACGAACCATAGGCACTGGATTTGAAGAAGTAGCGTACAACGCAGACCTGGAGCGGGGTGCACAGAGGGAGATGACGCTACCAGAAATTGGTCGTACAATGGAGAATGAAAACCTAAGATGCCCTTGGAGAGACACTATCTCACACAGGAGAGACTTACTCAATACAGTTTGAAGATAATCCCCTTTAAATGTTCTTTCATGGTAATCTCAAGAATGTTCCTTCGCTTCTCTGTATGCCATCATGGTATCAAAGTTGATCTTGAGAAAACAAAATCAATCCTTGGTATTTCACCTCCTCAAAATTTGATAGAAATAAGATGAATCCAAGGAAACATAGCATATATTCGGTGTTTATCACCAATTTGGTAGGAAAGTGTTTGGCCTTCACCAGATTAATTAAGAAGGTAGTCACCTATCAATGGACTAAAGACTGTCAAGAAACATTTGATACCCTCATGGTATATCTCTATAGTCTACTAGTATTAATGCCACCTATTGATGGAAGACTACGTATTCTCTATGTGATAGCTTTAGAGTCATCACTCAGTTCCTTCCCATCCCAAAAGAAAAAAATCTAGGAATGAAAAGAACCATTACTATCTCAGGAGAACTATGCTTTTTGTGAAAAATTGGTATTCAAGTGTTGATAAGTGCTTCTTGGCATTTATCTATGAATTTAAGAAATTGAGACACTATTTGCAACATTATTAGGTCTAATTGGTATCTTCCAATAACCTGGTCAATTTTATCTTCAGTCATCCTATGCTTACAGGGCTTCTGGCACAGTGGGATCTTATTTTGCAACAGTTTGATATCCAGTTTATGCCTCAAAATGCAATAAAAGGAAATGATTTGACTGAATTCATTGCTGATAATACATCTACATAAGATACATCATTAAATACTAAATGTTCTGATGAAGAGGTCTTCTCTTTTCAGGATAATTCCAAAACATAAGAAATGTACATTGATGGTCCTTCTAGAAGTCCCGCAGGGAAGATAATGGAAAACCCTAAACTCAAAAAATTTGGGTTTGGAATTTTCTTTATTTACCTTGAAAATGAAGTGTATCTTTATTCCTTCCTATTGTCGGATGGTGCTACCAATAATGAGGCAGAAAATCAAGCTCTCATCATAGGTTTAGAATTTTACCTTCAGGTGAAAGTGAAACATATGAAAGTAAAAGGTGATTTAAAATTTTTAATCAATCAAATAAATGAGGAATATTTTATTAAAAAAATAGTTAATTCCGTTTGTGTGATTACATTATATGGTTAATAGATGAATTTTCCTCAGATCCAACATTGTTTTATGTCTTGCGATCACATAATACCCAAGTAGATGCACCATCTAATGTAGCTACACCCTTGGTAGATCTAAATCAGGATAATATAGTTATTGTCATAACCCATCATCAGGTGGTCTCACATTTTGTTCATACCAAAATAGTGTAAATTAATGTAATTATCCCTTTTTTCTGATCCATATGGTCATACAACAGGATATAGAACATCTATCATAGAATATCATCAATTTGGAGTACTTCCACTTAATAGACCTGAAAAATAACATATCTAATGAAAAAAAAAATCCAATTTTACCCTTTATGATTGTCAAGACCACAAAAATATCCTCTATACGTGAAGTTTTATTGAAATAATATTCAGATATAATGATGGATAAGAGACTGTAGTTGTCAAGAAAGAAGTACATCCAAGAGTTTTTGGTTCCAACTAGTTTGGGCACCGACTCTCTGATCAGATCTAAATGCTTGTATACTTTTGGTCTTCAATGACGTAGTATTGCATAGACTTCACTATAAATTGTCATTCTTACCATGTGAATGCCAACTTCATTCATCAACCCTTGGAGTTTCTACATACAACTAAACACTCTCGGCCATTTCCCACATGGGTATTGGATGTAGTAGGGATTTATCCTCCCTCTACAACTAAGCATTTCATGTATATCCTTACCACTACTGGCGTCTTTTCTAAACGGGCCGAGGAAATATATTTCAATGATGATGGAGCCAAAAGCATTTTTATTATTGTAAAAACCAACATCATCACCAGATTTGGTGTCTTTCATAGTATTTTTTCAGAAATTGAAACCATATTTTTTTGGATGAGGTAAAAAAGTTATATCATGGACATAATATCAAATACAAACATTCATCCCACTTTCAGGAAACATCCAATGAACAGATAGTGGATTTCAAAAAGAACCTATAAAATATACTCCAGAATATGGGGGATAAGGATTAGAAATCATGGCCTGATAAACTTCTGAATGCTTTACAGGCTTATTGAATCACTATTCATACTACCACCCAAGAAACTCCTTATTCCTTGGTATATAGAACAGAAGCATTTTTTCAACATTAAATAAAATTACCTTAACCCAAAGTAGTAATATGTTATCAGTTTTCTATAGATGGGTGGTCACTGAAATGGTTTAAAAGGAAGGAATGATTAGATGAAAAAATATTTCATAATTTGAATAATTCAAAATTCTATCAGAACAGAATAGTGTGATCTTTTAACAAGAAATTTGTCTCCATTCATTTTTTCAAGGAGAAATGGTATTGGTCATTAGGAATCTAATGATAACAGGGAAGAAACCTCCAATTATTTATCCAGTGTGGGAAGGACATTATTCCATAAATATGGACTATTCAAGGGGAGTTTGTGCCTTAATCTCAATAGATGGAGAGCTTATTACAAATCCAACCAATGAAATATTCATAAATAAATACATTATGTAGTTGTAAATGGTCCACACAACAAGACATAAAATAGCACAGTATAATGTCCATGCTGCAAGACCAAAAAATTACATGGCCCTCATTTCCTTACTGTAAGTCTAAAAAAATTCACAACCCATATGTCCTCACTGCATGAATATAAACTACATATTATAATGACGTACTAACAAGACATTAAACTGTATAATAACTAGAAGTGTTCATGCTACATTATATTAAAATATGTAGTATCTTTCTCCTTATCACATGACATTAAACTGTAAGGAATCATTTTTCCTCGTTACATAACATCAAACTATACTACTAACATTTCTCTATTAGACATTAGAAGCTTCCATAATCCAAAATCATTAACATCATTTCAACTCCATAGTAGAACATGAGTCCCTTTCATTACTATTTCTGAGTAAGATATGCACAGAGACCTTATTTCTTGAACTATGTGTGGCTTAGTTCTCATTTTCCATGAGATATATAGGGATCCCTAAATCTCCAATTTTGGGCCCAACCACAATCAAAAAATCTTATAATATTATTTCTCCTCCTGTATAAGAATCAGATTTATACAGTGTGTTTCCATAAGATATTTTATTTGGTCCTCAAACTATTTTATGTCTTTTGATTTACTATTCTCTCATAACATGTCAAAAATCCCCATTCTTCATGTCAAACTCGATTGGCGTGAGGAATGAATTTATAAAGAAATACATATTGTATGATTATAATTTATTTGAGATGCATAGAGATGCATAGATCTCCAATATTGGGCTCAGCCAAAGTAAAAAACCTTTATTCCTTGTATAAAAATAAACATGCATAGGGAATGATTTAAGAACTATGTATGCCTTGATTCTTTCCCCAGGAAGACACGTAGTGACAATTGGGGTTTATCGCTTAGTCTAACTACAACATTTAATTCATTTCATATATGTTCATCTTTTTCCTTCCCACATGACATTGAATTTCATGGAAATATAACACCCATATCGTTCACTTGTGACTCCATTGTGTTAAAAAAATATGCATTTACGGCTAAGTGTTTTTCACACCGAGCATAGCTCAAGTGGGCTTAGGAATTGAGTAAAATACTTTTTTATAAAAATAAATTGTCTCAAATTCTTATAGGGATATTAATATCTTCCCTGAATGACTTAAAACTGAAGAGTATAATGTCCTCATTCCATGACTTTAAATTGTACATCATATAGTAAATTCAAAAGGAAACAAAGAATGTCCCCCTTTTACATTCAAATCATATCTATATAAGGGATTCCAAATTCATGGTAAATACTGATTCAAATATTCCTCGTATATATTGAGAATTACATATTTCTATATTTCACTCTCCTAATATTGAATATTATCAAATATTCATAATCTTTATCGTGGTTTCTGTTGACCGAGTTTCCAATACATGAGAACTCTTTTCCTGGACTGTAATGCACATGCCCTTAGATGGCTTTGAATAAGTTTCCTACATAATGGGCATGTCAGTCAAAGGATTCCATTATATGGAAATGCAGTATATACCTTAATTATCCCAACATTATATATCCCCCTTAACAGGTCTGTAAAATGATGGTAACCTCATTCTTGATTATAGAATCTTTTTTCCCTTCAAACATTGATGAAAATATATAAGAATCTGTATTTTAAAATAGTCATTCAGATATATTGGTCCAATTATCTATCTCTTGATTTAAAAATCTTTAAGACCATAACTTAAAATTCTCTCTCTCCATGTGTTCAAATAAATATGAAATATCCTTGGAATCACCTCACCACATATCACATAATGTTTCCATTTTTGTTCCTAGTTATATGACCTAAAACTACAAAAATCACCCCTCTTTTGTTTTGATTGTACCTACATCAAATTAATTTTCCTCCTATTATTTGGAAATCATTCATGGAAATCCCCTTTATATATTCAGGTACCTTTCCCTATAAACCAAATTCCATTGTTTGGAAAATTGTAATCGCCATGCGCTTTCATAATTTATTAGTAGCAAAATGTTAAATTATTAAAGAACTCTTTTGCTTGACTATACAGTACATGCCCTTAGGTGTCCATGCCTATGTTTCCAACATAATGGGTCTGTAAGTCAAAAGATCCCACTATTTTTCTTATGTATCATATTCCCTAGTTAGACCTGAAAAATACAACCCCCATAACAGGTTTGTCAAATAATGGTAACATCGTTCTTAGAAAACACTTCCTCTAATGCTTTTAGCCCTTTTCACATATCAACCTTTGGATTTAGAAATTATTAAATCACAATTTATGATTTTACATTTCATACATGGATATGGTAGTATATTTCTAATAAAATTAACAAGAAATAGGAAGAATTTCATATTTTTTGTCAAAGCTAAAGACATCCAATTGAAGACACACAATGTCTTTACTACAAGACTTAAAATTGCATAGTACAAATGTCCTCATTGCCTAAATTAAAACTGGTCAGTACAATGTCTTCACAGCATGACAGAAAATTTCATAGTACAATTCCTTCACTGCATGAATTAAAACTACACAATAATATTTTTTCCACTGCATGACTTAAAACCGCATGATAAAATATAAAAAATTCCTCATTTTGATAAATTTTAAAACCATTCCTCAAACTCCAAATTAGTATGGAAATTATTTTTCTATTCATGACATATGTCAGCATAAATTATCCCAATAATTCTTAAAATTTCATTCCTTGGGAAAACCAACCAATTTGGTCTTGAGTCACCCATGTATTATATTCCCCTGTCTATATGTTGTGAAATGTTAAATTTCTAAGAGCTCTTTTTCTTGACTATGCAGTATGTGCCCTTAGGTGGCCTTGTATAAGTTGCCTACATGATGGTCCTGTCATCCAAAATATGCCACTATTTGGCTATGAAACATATGCCCTTGTTGTCCCTATATAACAAAACCCCCATAACATGTTTTTCAAATAATGATAACATCGTTATTGGAAGAGACTCCAATTATGATGATACATGTTTTAAATTTGGTGGCCATAAAAATCATGGATCAATATTTAAATTGGAAATAATTTAATAATATTAATCCAATTCTTAGTTTCAAAGACTTTTTTAGGAACTAAATTCTAAATTTATGGTCAAAGATTTTTAAACCCAAAATATTATATATTTATAGACCAACATGCATGACTCCAAACAACCAACCACAAAAAAACTCGGTACTCATTACATTGAGAGCCCGTAATGGGCACTCTAATCAAAATTAGAGTCCCAACTCACTAAACATACATTTTTGTATTATTTAGGTAATGTTGAGAACAAAAAAAATAAAATGATACAAAAGTTGTGTGGTTGTCTATATAAACCTATCGAAAATATAATTATTCTTATTAGGTCTATTGGCTTAATATAAAAAAAATATGAGCACTCAATTCTTTTCATTGTAATAATGATTTTATAATATGAAGTTTTAGTGATATAAAAATGGTTATTAACCTCATTAACTTTAATATTGAAATCCTATAAAATAGTAATGAAGACATATATGATTTAAGGAAAAATTTCATTCATTCATTTGAACTCATAAGGACATCCAGAGAACAGAGCTTCTCTATCATGCGTCACAAAAAACTCTCAAAATGAAATTTCTTTTATTGAATAGCTTCATAGGAATTATCAACTACCTATTGATTTTGAGATAGCTAAGTAACTCCAGCCGCCTTGTCTTGACAAAGTGCTTCCTTAGAAGCTGCAATGGCATTTATCCCCTTTAGTTGGGTTTCTCCCAATGTATGATTCAATTTCTCAAATTTGTTATGAACAAAATCCAGTTTTTTAAAGATATAATGACTCATTCATGGATTATTTGATTTTATTGATAATTTCAATTGATTTTGTGTTATGATTTGCCTCCTCCTCAGCTATAATATCTTAAAATACCTCAATATTTTTAAGCTATTTAGCTTCTTTAAAATCATATGATAGTTTCTTCTCCTTCTCATCTCGGGGAATGATTTCATTCATATCATCATAGAATGGTTGATAATTAAATACACTAAATCCCAATAAGCAAAATAATACTAGGAGATTGAAAAAATGAGACAACTGTTCATCTAAAAGATTCTCATAAATTATGCCCCAGATATGCTGCCATGTTTTTTTATGTGCCAGGTCAAGAGAATATTGCATCTCTATATCGAAATCTAAGTTACTGCCATGAAGTATAATATATTATGGAAACCGATCACTTAATGATATACGTTGTTCTACATATCTCTGAATAATAGATGCTTCACCTTATGATCTAGGAGCTGATAACCCTAAATGATAAATCATGTTCATTGTATGTTTCAAAAGGAATAAATATACATTATTCGGACATCTGATTATATTTACTTAATAATAAGTTGGCTACTTTATTGGTTTTATCCCCTATATTCTCAGCTTCAGTGATTTGAAACGATATATCATCTGAAGGGTAATTCCCTTAAGTTTTCTCAGTTATCATATTTGAAGGCTCTGGAGTATCTTTTGATGGAGGATCCTCTACAAGTATTTCTCCCGGTCCAATAAAATGATACAGTGGAAAACCCCATTCTTGAAGCGCCTTTGTAACATTTTCTCCCAATAAAACACCAAACAATGAACATTGATGTAATGAATCGTATAAAAAAGAACCATTATTTTTGGAAAATGTAAGAATAATGACTTACAACATTGAAATACCTCATGAAAATCCCAAAACACCTTGATGAAACCTGGAATATTAATATTTAGATTAATGGATTCCATTGTTTTAGTGTATGTGTCATAGAATGTTATATCATCCTCACTATTTAAGGTATCCAAAAAACATTGGTTGATGCCCAACTTGGCATTGCTGGCATTCTATTCTGTTGGTTCTTCAATCAGTACAACTTCATCATGTATTTCCAGGTTTGGGCCAACATCATTATTTATCTCAGATTTCCCTGGGGCATCATTCCATCCTTATGAAGTAACAGGAACATCATCATTAATTATTTCAAGATCTGCTGACGAAAGAACCTGAGTAATGAATTTAATATTACAGTGGATTTTCTCTCTCATAGTAGAGACCAGAGAGGGTATAGCTGAATCTTTTGAAGATTTATCTACTGAGATAGTAGATTCATCAATATGAACTTGGGTTTCTAATGGGGTTTCCATCTCTGCTATATAAGAATAAACTATTAGTCCCTTTAGAGAAGATAGACACACATATCTTGTAAGAGGAAACATAATTACAAGAGTGTTTTGAGAAAATTATATTCTCTAAGGTCAATATAAATACTTACTCCATCGACGTACACTTCGTATCAATCTCATTGCTATCTAGAGTTTCTTTTCAAAAGCATGGAGAGATATAGAAACACTCTTCTTTGTAGGAGAAACTTGTGGTAATGGTTGATGATTATCCATCACCATTACCCCAGTCATAATTCTTTCTCTAGGAGAATATTCTAGAGACCTTGAAGGATCATTCATTGAATCAATGGGAGATCCTACAGGCCCATACTTTGGTTATTCATGAACTGGTCTGGATTTTCCTTTCCTACATTAAAGATTCAAAAAAACATTTTCTTCATGATTAATGATGATGAATGGTAATGAAATGTTGATATAAAATAAAAATTATAATACATTTTAATTATTAGCATAAATATCCCACTCCTCCTCAAAGTCAATAATTACCCCTTTTCATTCTCTTAATTCCATCATATGAGATACTCATTTAGAGGCAGGGATTTTTTCCTCAGTTGCAAATATAAACATTTCTAGCTCTTTAATATGGTTATGTACTTCAGCCAAGTTATTATCACGATTTCAATCAGACAGTTTCTTAATGTTCCCAACATCTGGTATTCAAATTCAATTCTTGAGGAATGCTCATGAATTCCTAAGATCACATGTCACACTCTATTAATGTTGAATGGATGAAGGTCAAAAATAATTCATTCTTGGTATGGTTGATTATGGGCGATATTAGTCACCTTTCGACTGGTGAGTCTTTTTTGGACTCCATTCTTCATCAGAGAGTTTAATAGATGGAATAGGAACCTCTGTTTGATGGTGGTGACTGGATCACCTTGTCATTGGAGGTATTTCTTATCATTCCATAGTATTCATGATATACCTCATACTAATTCTTTTGGAGGTCTCTAAAACCTCTGAAATTTATGTATCATCTATGGACATGGAATTCTTACCATGATTACCATGTGACAAAGTCGTTATAGATGCCATTTGATATATTACTTTTGTCAAATTCCCTTAAAGATATGAGGAAGCCCATGCTTTGGAATCTCTAGATTCCAATCTGAATGATGCATCAGATCGAGGCAATGCAATCGAAAATTTGGACAACTCTAAAAATGTTAGAATCCATTATTGTCTTGCATACATTGGGTTATTCTCTTGTGTATCATACATAAGTGGGAAACTGGTTGATTGTTGACGAAATTTGAACTGATGAGCAAAAATATAAGGGATATAATCATCAAGGATAATTTCACCATCAGTTCTGATGGATAATACACCATCCCTGAATGCCATTATAAAAGATCTCAACTCATTATTATTTTCTTTACCATAATTAATAAAAGTTTCAGTTGGTGGGTTACCAAAAAAAGAAGCTAAATTATCATGATACATTCAATGCCTTTAACACCAAATAAGGTCTCAAATTTAGTTGCTGAATACTATAAAATTTCCATAAAAATGGGGTGAATCAACCATTGGGAACTCCAACTGAGTTCAACATCAAGTACGAAGAAAACTCTGCTGTAGTCCAGCCCCACAACACTTGGAATGGCCCTGTAATTCTAAAGGAATCCTTCCCATTGTATAAATGCAGCATGAGATGGTAAATTCTTTCTAATGTAGGGGTTTCTAACCCCAAATATACTTTCTTTCAACTAATTTAGATTCAATGAATAAAATAATTTGATCTTACACAACCTCTGGATTCACAGAATGGAAGCGAGTTAACACTTAGACACATATGAAGGAAGGTATCTAAGAACAACCTTACATCTATATCATGTTTTACTCTATATCCCCAGTGCTTTTAGTATTTTCTTTTTAGTGTAGGACAATATGTGCCTCAACTACCCAATTATCTGCAGATGTAAAAATAGTAGGATGTCTATAGGTTAGACTTTTCTCTGTTGTTAGTTCTAAGAAGGCTTCCATCCATACACTGGCATAAATATATTTCTTATATTTGGGTATATCTTTTTCTATTTTAAATATTTCATGGGCCAACAGTGCTGTTATGGTAGCATCACCCCATGTTGTAATGGGCGTCATGAATTCATCATTCATTTCCCCATGAATGGGAATTCTAGCTATTTGTTAAATATTCCATAGACTAATACCAACTACACCATGCATCAAATGGAAGGAATTAATTTGTGGACTCTATAGGCTCAGTAATTTAGGAATGAAATCATTTTTATAAACATATGTTTTCCCTATCCAGATAGCATCATTGATATGAATACATGATAACTCATTCTTGAATTCTACACAAGTCTATCACACCCAAAATGCCTATATCCACTAGGGATTAAAACCTCCTCCAGAATAAAGATCACAACCTTCCTTACAACCATTATATTGATCTGTTTGAGAATCCTGAAAAGTGGAATAATAAAAATGTGATATTGGTTCTAAAACTTGATCCTTCATATGTATAGAGAAACCACTATGATGATGGATACAACCAATAGATATTGTTACTTATTTTACTGGAACCCCCTTTCACTTTTTTTCATGTAGTTACAATTGGAGTATTGATGAAACAAATTCATTGGAAAGTACTTCTTTACAAATAGAACATGGACATCTGACAAAATCCCATTTTGGTACAAGGGTAAGTGGGGACTTTGTTGATAGTCACCATTGTATAGAAATAAACCCTTCCATAGACCATGAAGATTACTTTAAAAAAAATTCATAAAAGTCTAGTCTAATGATCTTCATCATTTCATTTTGATGAGACTTATCTTCTTTAGTATGGGTCATCAAATGAGCCATTTTTTTCATGCAAAAGAATAACAAGCATCCCATTTTAGGTTGGAATTTTAACTTAAAATTCAAATTAAGGAAAAATGGGGAATCAACGATTTATCAAAGGACACAATTCGTATATGTCCTTCGAGAAGGTCCACCACATAGGTCCTTAGACCAGGTCCCTAATGTAGGTCCCATGACAAGGGTCCTAGCGAAACTCTTTCAATTATGTTCATCCGTGTAGCTCCATCAGTCAAATAGTTCCACCTCGAGAAACATTAAAGGAAACGACATGAGATAAAAATGTGTCAAGGCATGGCTAAGGAGCAACGCAATGAGAGCCAAGAAAAGTTGAAGGCAGGGGTGAATAAAATTTCTAAGGATCAAACCTATTTATAGCCCTCCATGGACCTATGCGACATGTATGCGTGATAGCACTCAGCTCCATAACTTCTAGAAGTAGCTCTATGATAAACCTGCACGATCCAGTAATATACTCATAGTTATTTCCTCACAAGATTACCTCAGATCTTGACCCTCTTTCTAATTTGATCCAATATTGATGGGGGAATTTTTTTTAAACTAATTTAGAATAAAAAAATATCATGACGATCTATGTGGATATTTCAAAATCCCAAGGGGAAGTTTGATGAAATTCAAAGGAATGCTAAATCCACCAAAGAACTATGGGGAAAAGCTACATGACAGACATGCACAACAACTATCCATGACAGACCTATGAAGAAGTGATATGCAACATACCTATGTGGGCAAGCTACATGTTGGACCAGCAAGGCCATGCTACGTGACAGACCTGGACAGTCAGGCTATGCGATAGAAAAATTTTGGTTTCTCTGCACGAAGGACATGCAGAGAGGACCTACATGGACAAAACATCAATAAACTAGGATCCTCTTAGTCTATAAATAGAGCAATTTGGTTCCCCATTTTATGGATTGAAAAAGTTGAAAGACTCTAAGAAGCTCCCATTGCATAGTTCATTCACCAATATCCCTAAAATTGTCTGACGTAACACTCTAAAACATGATAGAAGATATACTTAAACATGATAAGAATGTTTCGAATTAATTTTACAAGTTTTACATATGTTTTTTTCTCCTATGTGAAACACATTCTTTAGTCTTCATTCACACCAGCACGACAAACCTGTGCGCCACACCTACAAAACATACCTGCATGCCACACCTGTGCCGCATACCTGCGCAGCATGCCTACCTGGTATTCTTGCATGGTACATCAACGCTTTGTACCTATGTGGCATACCTGTGTGAGGTTCCTACGTGATAGATCTTAGTATAAAGACTACATACCAACTCAAGAACCCTCATTAAATTCCATTCATTTAAGGGTATCTCCTTCTATGGTTCCGTTATCTAAAAGTGACAAAGTAGAAGCCTCCACCAAAACCTACTGACTTATCAAACCATTTGGAAAGGCATATTATTGTGTCTCCTTTTTCGGATTTTATTTCCTCACTTAGAGGTTTCCCATATTTGTTTTATATGGGATTTAGGTTACATTGAATGTCAATGGGTATTATATTTACATTCACATTGACCATTCTCCCAGAAATAGTATTGGGAAGTTCTAGGGTTTGAGGATTATGGTCTAGGTTCTGCCATCCCCTTTTCATCACTATGACCCAGAAGCTCAGGTCACTGGTAGGGATTGTATGGCTCATGATTTATTTTCTATGCGTGAAAAAGTGAAGTATACTTCACAAACCAAGATCAAATTTAAGTCAACCATACTGGAGTAAGCCCCGTGATTGTCTGGCAGGAGGTAGCATCACCCTCCTCCTTTCTTCTTCAGTGCCGAAGAATAGAGGGGAGATTGGTTGAGGGAATCTTGTTACCCTTTCCCTCTCTCGTTGGGATTTTTCATTATGGGAATCCATCCTGGTGTTAACCCCTAACATTTCTCCCTTCCTATTTTCATTGGACCCTTGTCCAATGTAAAGTAAAAAAATGGAAATCTCATCGCCTTGCCCTCTTCCTAGGTCTCCTTGACCTCATCCACCCTTGCCACCATAGGTTCACCCTCTCCCATTAGAGAAGAAGGAATTTCTTTGAATATGCCTTTGTTGAATCTTCCACATCCTCTTGTTTCTCACAATGAGCATGACTCACGTGGGGTTAGAGATTTGTAGTGATTACAAAATCTTTACAAACAATCATAATATAAATGAACTATATGAACTATGATTCCCACCATAATTAGGACACGTAGGAAGCATTTTTAGGTCTCGAGATCACAACAATACCTCTTTAGGAATAAAACCCTAAATCCTTTAATTTGGGAATCCTACTTAAGATAAATCCCCAAATTAAACCCCAAAATTATCAAGGCTTCATTTTTAGGATGTAAACCAAAACTTATTTTTTCCAAGGGATAATATTTTCCTTTGAAAATTATAAAACTATGTAGAATTTGATTCCCATCTATATGACATGCATAGGAAGACTCCTTGAGGATTAAACCCAATACTTTAAATCAACCCTGTTCCCCTTTGGCCATATTCCTAACATGGTCTAATCCTACATGGAAACCCATATCCTTTACATGTTCCTTGGGATACATCGGTATAAGTCCCACACTATGTATTGACTAAGAACCTTCTTCTTAGATGTCCATACCACATGACATTAAACTATTTAGATAGGTCTTTATCACATTATTGAAAAAGGTCTCTTGTTTCAATTTAAGTGGCACTGAACTACGAGGGTTATGATTCTTTTTATAAAGATAAATAGGTCGCCCATTTTATGGGGATGATACCAAGATCAATCAAATCATTCATCTCCCTGGATGAGAAGAAATTTCACAGTTCACAACTGAGTGGATTAAAAACAATAATCAACATAATGATGATTAAAATAATATTGAAATAGTATATTAGAGGATAACATTGTCGGATATCCTCAAATACAAAAAATATATCTAAATTAATGAAGAACCTTGAATTCCTACTGATGACTCTAAACATTACACATGTTTATAAGTGATTGAAAATTTCAAGGGATACTAATGATATACATGGTTAATAAAAAATGATTCATGTAAGTATTTTAAATTGTTAAGAGAGACCCGGTGTAGAAAATAATTATCCCCAAAAGGGTCTGATGAGTCTGAACTCCCATCCTCTCAACCAGTGCATGTTATTAAGTATCGTAATGTTCAAACATAATGAATTCCTACCATTGGGAAGCAGACCCCCTTTGGAAAAAGAACTATTTGATGTTTCTGGTTCCATAAATAAATCCAATGGAAACCTACTGGAAGCAGTGATTCTTAAAAATAAAATAAACATTTTAAGGATCTTCGAAACAATGTGTATAATAGGTTCATTTGTTTCCAATGAAAAATCAATATTTGAATACAAGTTACTGAGGAATAAGCTGGTGACGCTTTCATGAATTGTTGTTGATTTAAGCATTGAATTATACACTTTATCGATTCTCTATGAGGATAACTCTAACTATTGTTCAATCAGACATAAGTTCCAAGACTTTTCGGGAGGTGATACATTCTTAAAACACTTGAGGAAGACCATGAAATACTCAATTGCATGAGGATAAATAAGATCCATCCAATGAATCCTTAATGAAGCGTGTATATTATGCCTTAATTCTTGAGGAATTAACAAATGATCCATCAACCATCAATGATTGGATCAAAACAACTTAAGGAAGAATGATGATTTTTTGAAGAAAAAATAAAAGACATTGAAGAAGGGGCGTTGATAGTTGAAGTTGGCTATAAATTTTAGTTTATTATGTATAAATATTTTTATCATAATTTTCCAAAAAGGAGCCAACCATGGAGGTCCTACTGAGGTTCTCACATAAAGAACTTGTAGGACCTGTGGGTTGACCAGGCTCAAGGGAAGCCCACGAGGCTATCCTCGCATGAGGCTAGTGTGCGTGAGTAGTGAATAAGCCCACAGGTGCCACACAGTGATGAACGCATGCAGAGTGGGTGCTAGGTGCTTGCTTGAAGAGCAGAGTGGGAAAAAATAGTGTGCCCATAAGGTGAACACAATACATGGTGGTATTGTGGAAGGAGGATGAGAATTCTAAGATATGCTCGGGGTGGCTTGTATTATAAATGAGTCGTGCCCATGTCTCCATTTCGATGTGGGGTGGATTTTTTAAAAATGCAGAACTAATCATGGTCCCTCATCTCATTTCATGTCTCGCTCAACTATTTGATCAATCCCACTATCGATAACGTGCATCCAGTCTGTCCATCGGATCTCAGTGGTTTGGAAATCTATCAGTTCCATCTGATATTTTTTCCATGGTCGTCTTCAACATCCAGACTCCTGATTTCCACCCGTGAACTAAAAATAATGCCAAATGTTGATCTCATCTCTTCAGGAATCATTTGATACAATTTCGAGCCCATGGTGATTTTTTGGAAGAAGCAAACTCATGCATGCATTAAAATATTCATACTTGTGAATGAAATGAAGAATACACAAAGGCTGAAGCAAAAAAAGGTGTGATGTTACGTCATATCACTCAAGAACATAAAGAGATGCCTTTAATTCATTATTAAATTCCTTCATGTGATGTACTCACCACGAAATAATGAGTTTTTATTGAACAAAATAAATTGAGATACTCTCTATATCCTGATCCACATTCAAAAAATGCCAAAACGCCAAATATTTAGGGCATTCAATGATTTAAACCCCACAGTTTTGAATGAACTCCTTACATATAAAATGAAGATCCCATTATATGAAGAGGTGGATGACATTGTTGAAGAAAGTTTCTCTTGTTTCTCCAATGAAATAGGGCAACCATGGACCCCTCTGGTTCACAGATGGGAAGAAGGAATCCACATAATTTTTCTACATGAAGAAGAGGTTTATATGCATCTCTTGCAAGAAGGTGTACCGTTCATCCATTGTATGGTGCGGAAGATTCATACCCATCTTTCAAAGAAGAAGCTGAACATACCTTTCATGAAGAGAAGAACTGTGAACCCCCTTGTTCGCAAAAGAACTCACACTCCTTGTGCAAATTTCTCACAAGAACGTGATAGGTTCTTTGAACCCTCATTGTGTCTTTGTGAGGAGTTTTCTTCAGGCAAGATAACTAGTCCAACTTCACCCTTGTTTTTCATTCACGATGATAGAACCATGAACATATCTTGTTCTATGGAAGAGATACAACCACACTCCTTGTGCGAAGAAGAATACCCCACGTGCTCTCTAATTTCAACGATGAAGAAGAAGACCCTTCTATCAAATCATATATATATATATATATATTCTTTTATATATTCAGGATTCCAGTCATGTGAAGGTCAATAACTTTGTGTTACAATAAGAATAAGATAGTGTATACTTACGCTTCCCTAGGAGAGGAAGAAGGGGCCTGATGCAGTTTGTGGAAGAAGGAGAATCCATGCATGATTGACATGTAGTTATATGCCTAGATGTAGATACCCAAGAGGGTAAGAAACATGTAAAACTGTGGAATACACTAATTTGGGTTTGATGAAAAAATATTCAAGACACACATAAAATACATATTAAAAGAAGATGTTTGTGTGTGCTAAGAACTAAAAGGAATGAAAAAAATGAAAAAGAAGAAAGAGGAAGTCTGTTTCTAAAAGTCAACACCCATTAGGGTTTTCACACAAGAATGAATAAAAGAATTTTCCATGCATTAATTCATGAACATGAGTACCTAAAGGCACTTAAAAAATGATAATTATTGATAGTGAACGTTTTTAAACAAGAAGAAGAAATTATATTTAACACTTTCATGAAGCATGGATAATTCAGATGATGCCAAGTGATCTGATCTTCACTGTTCAAATAATCACATAAGTGTATGTGAATATTTTCCAGAAAATTGGGAGAATGTTTAGTGTATTCTATTATAGCACTAAAGAAGATGAAATTGAGATTTCCAAATACAAGATGTATTGGATCCCATTCAATCCATTCATAAAGTAAATGAGAGTTGATATTGAAGGCTGATAGTGATAAAGATGTCCTTTTATCTAAGTGTTCAGTAATTGATAATCCAATAAGAATGATAGTAGTGATGTTCTCCAAGATTAATCTTGAATAATATACTCATGAAGAATTTTTGTCCAAAATTGGAACACATATATGATAGGCCCAGAATTCATAATAATAAGAAGGAATTTCCCAAGCATTGTTGAGACTCAGAACTGATCTACTCAAGATATCAAAAATATTGAGCAAGGCCAAAAGTACGCACCAAATGTTGTTGAAGATCCTTGAATAGATTCATAGGAAAGTTTGATTCAGCAAGCATGTTTGGAGAGAGAAAAAAATAATCTATAGTGAATCAAATAAGAACACAAAGAAGGAAGTTGCTCATGTGACTCAAGACCAAGAAGAACAATGTGAGATTCAGGGAGGAGAATAAGTCTTCAGTGGGACTCTGATTCAGGCCAGTGGGACTTTGGTAACACAATGTGAAGTAGTATAAATATACTCCTATGGGACTTAAGAGAGATACAGTGTGAATCAGTATCGACCATTGTAATTACTAATGAAATATTAGTTGAGAATCTGTGTTGGGAGAATATACAACACAACACAAAGTAGGTCTTTAAACCGAACCTTGTAAATCCATGTCTTCTATGCCATTACATTTACTTCATTATTCAAGGAAAGGCTGTGAGACACAAGAAGAGTGGATAGAGGCTTGAACCAGCCATAAGGAATTAATTTGAAAGAATCAATTCGTAAAAACACTTAAAGGGAATATTGATTAACCACCACCCCCTATCAGTGATTCACATTGATAAATGAACATCTTATGAGATGGGATATTGGAATGTGGTTCCCTGAGTGAGAGTTTATAAGTATATATTGTATATTTTTGGACTCAACATAAGTGAGGGGATAATCCAATGGATTAACATATCTGAGTGGGAAATGGTCTAAGATGTGGAAATGTGGTCTCACAATGGGTAATAGGGTGATGCAATTCACTAACCTAGTGGAGTGAGTGTTCTTCTCTATTATGATAGTTATACCCAGATTACGTGATTATGTTTCAGTAGATATGAATTATCATTAAAATGTTTTAGGGAACACCATAAGATATTTGGAACTACAATTATAATTGGTTTTTATTTATTTAATTGTATTAATCCTCAAAACTGGATGAACACATCCTGTGATGAATTTATACAGGGTAATATCATATATAAAGTACAATTAATTTTTATAGATAACAATTAACTTTTCTCATATCAATTCACTTTTCTTACTGTATCACAATTTTTATTGTTGATGAAAATATATATTTCCCACTACAGTATCCACACAAGCTCTGAGTACCTCATAATGTCACCACATAATATCAATGGGCTTACACGGATGATCCAAAAAAAATGTTTCATTCCCAACTGATTACAATAGAAATCTCATCCAATCGTGTAGTATTTTTTCTAGTTTTCTTTATTCATGATTGGAAGGAGGAGGAGAGTATAACTAAATTATTGAACATTTTCTTGGAATGTTCTCTATTGTGATTTTGAGATTATTTTTAGAATTCATTATGCTCGTAATTCCCTATTTCTTATAAAATAATATTTCCATGTTTATATACATATGTAATACAAATAATTATTTCCCAGAGTCCATAAAAAATATCATATTCATAAGATAAATCCATGTTCAACAACTATATTTTTATAATTTTACTCAGTTGTGAATTGTTTTGGACAATTTATATATTTTTTATTTCATAAAAACAATTAAATTTATTAACAAGATATTAAATAAATAATTTTTTCTCCCATAACTCTATCAATAAATCATCTTAATCATTTATAGAACCTTAAATAACATTTTTTTCATTAAATAAATAAATGTAATAGTATTTTTCAATTATTAATTAAATGAGTGACGCTTATGGACTGAATAGTTTTTCATCAAAAAGAGATTATATTTTATATTCTAGTTTTAATTTAAAATAAAATTTAACTAATCTTATGGATAACAGATATGATTAAACCTCAAGGCCTCCTTAATTGTATAATTAGAAAACATTACATAATGTTTCATATTATCATATATATATACACAAACAAACCAATAAATATTGATGAAAATGATATATTAATTACAACCTCATACAAATACACATTTTGTAATATAATACAACATTCATGAAATTTCAAAAATCATGATTAATTATTTTTTCATTCATATGTGATATTTATATATGTTTTTTTAATATCAAGAAATTATGTTTTCGATTAGGATCCCATGTCCATAAACTTAATTAGATAGTTTTATTCCTATCAATGGGGTTTTTTATATTCATCATTAACCCTAATAGGAATAATCAATTATTAAATTATCATTAATGTTATACCACATATGATACATCCAATATATCCTTCTATAATTCAAACTTATGTTACAATAGTTTTAATCATCACATTAACTTTTTTATTCATTATATTCCTTTATAATAAAATCATATCTAAGGACCAATACACACAATCAATGATATGAATATCGAGTAAAAAATATAACTTTTGGAACTCCTACAAGTGGGTTTTTAATATAACCTAATATTTTGAAAATTATAGGGGATAAAATTATAAAAATAATTATCAATGAATTATGAACCAGAAATACAAATAAAATTCATCATATATGTTGTATTTGTAATATTTCATTTGACCATCATACCTAAATTTATCAATATATTAATAAGAAATCAATGTTCCTATCATAGTGGTGAATTATGATATCCATATAATGTGATTTTTACTTTAATATAATAATAAAAATAGTAACACATGGAAGAAAAATCATCATGTGATAGGTTTTTTTATTAATAAATATTCCTTTAAATATATGTAATCAAAGAAAAATTTGTATTTGTTATAATTTAACTACTATAATTAACTCCTACTTTCCATAGGACTGACATAAATTACTATAAATTCATTATCTCACTTATGATGTTAATTATTCTTGTGTGAAAAGGATTTGGATAGTGGATCCAATATGTTCTCTTCCACTAAATTATTGTGTAGTGTGACGTCATTATTTAGGGAAAAAACATAATATTTGATATAAAAAAATTATAATATTTATTTGTTAATGTGTCAACAAAACCAGAGATAAATACACCAATTATATAATGTCTTTATGAAATATGATAATATATTTATATTTTATGAATGATAGAAATACATTAGATGAATCCTTATATGTAAAAAACAATTTAACAACATAAAAAGTACACATTGAATCTAATTTAACATAGGTCTCCACATCTACATATTGGATCTTATATAAAAAACACCTCTATTAAAGAATATTTCATATCCAAAATTTTATTTTATATCTTTTTGATATATCATTAAAGTAGAATTTATATATCTATTTCTAACTAGTTCATTATTGACTCTTTAATACAAGAACAAAACCATAGTATACCAATTATTCATTAGGATTGTGCTAATAAATTTTACATGTTGTTAACCTAAGTATAAATGATATTTGGATACTATAAATGGTGAATATTAATTTTCAAGCCTTGTTTATATCATTTAATACATGAAAGAGTTTTTCATTGATATTAAATATATCATGCCTATCCAATATCATTTCCATTATGTATGAGAACAATATATTTTAAATGGATGATTATATCAAAACATTGAAACTATTAACATCATATAATGTTACATATTGAATATCATTTGTAACTTTTTGTTATTTAAATAATTATTGAATTAATTTATTCTCTTATATATATAGTGAATTTTCCTACTCCATTCAATAGAGACTACATCACCAATTTCATTCATATTGATGCACTTGTTCGACAATATCTTATCTAAAAGTAAGGATATTTACTAATTTGTAATCAGTAAAATTTCATTGTAAAATATAACTATGAAAATATTATAACTCTCACTAATCAAACAGTAGGAATAGGTATAACATTTAATTCATATAATACTATATTCTTTTATGCATTAATCATTAAAAATGTTTAATGAACTTAATGAGTTCGTTACCTAATAAATGGGTTCCTACAATATTAATACCTTATTGAAATTATTTATTGTCATAAAACCGTCTTGATTATTCACATGTAAATATTAAATAAAGTCCCAATTAAGGAATGAAATTTTAAAAAAAAATTTATGGATCAAAAATGATGTTAAGCTTCAATGAAAAAGATACTAATGGTTTTTTCAAAAAAGATGGATAAAAAAGACTCATCCTGGTGAACACATTGATTCTTTACAAAACCATTTGTATATATTCTTACCTAATATGTAAATAATTTACCATCAATGCATAAATTATATTTTAATATCAATTTTCAGCCAATGGGATTTATATCTAGTAAATTTCCTTCTAAAAAAGTGAAATAGTTCTGATATATATAATAAATTTTATAATTAGAGGAATTATTAGATCATGAAACTTATGAGAGTATTACTAATTGTTTTTGAATTTAGATTCACAATTATCAACTAATAATAAATCACCATCCCTGGAGATAGAAAAAAAATTCCTCTATAGTTATGTATCCTCTTTGGTGTCTCTATATAATAATTCTGCAAATTAAATAACCTATTATTTTAATATATTTGGAATATTTTCCTATGATAGCTAAATTTTATGTTAAACATAAAATTCATCGACATAAATCTAGATCTCCTTATATAGTTTACATATGTTATCCCACTACATGAACTTGGGAAGTATTGACACAGTTAAAATTTTATTTTAGGGGTTCTGTAAATTGTATTATATTATTCCTCTAGTATATCCTATAATTGTATGCTTTATGTCATCCCTTGAATGTTTCAATTCTAATGTGGATTAGTAAAATGATTCTCAATCTCACACAGAAAGGTTTTAGAAAAAAATATTTTCTCATACAACCAAACACATATATGATATTTATTATTTGTATTGAAGGAAATAATTTTATTATGTCTGTTGTAGTTTGCAATACATATCACCAAAAAGAAAATGTATAGTATGCATGAATCTTCCTTAAAACCCCCCGACCAGAAAGTTACAATTTCTCCTCTTATGGTATCATTCTAAATGGTGGATAAAGATGCGTGATTAGATATATAATACCAAAATCACTATGATAGTTAGTGAAGGTAGGGTTATGATTTTCTACCCATTAATCTTAGTGTAGTTTCATTAGTATCTTACATTTATTATGTTATATATCATTCCAAAACTATTTAAATTCTTTTGTATGGATTCATACATATTTCCTATTAATAAATATATCACTATATAATGATGTAATTGTAAAATATTTTATGTAAAATTTTTTACTGTTAGATTCAATAGTAATAAGTCCTCACAAATAAATTTGAATTGATTCATGATGCTCTCTAATATTTTCACCATTTAAAGTTAATTAATGTTTCATCATTTCTCTATCTATATATGTGTAGAAAATATTAATTTTTTTTACATTGGAATATAAATAAAAATATTGTTATATATTTTTAAATAATTTTTTATAAGGATATCATGATGATACAATAACTATGATTGATATGAGTTTAGTAAACATGATTTTGTGGAAATATTCAACATTTTTTGTATATATGGTCCACAAATTATAAAATTATGATATAATATAGAATATAAAATACTATATTTATGTAAAATTATATTTTTATTTTTAAAAATGAATATAAAGAAATCCCTTTAAAATTGTTTAAGAAAATAATTTTCATTAAACCAAAAATAACAGAATAAAAATTCATGAAATATAGGCAAATTCATTTCAATAACATCAGGTTGTAATTAATATATATAAATAATCAAATCATGCTAAATTGATAGATCAATGGTCCATATAAACTATTTAATCATTCTTAAATTTAATTAGTTCAAATATCGGGATACAAATTTGAGACAAAAATGGTATCTTATACTCCATTGGTTGAAATGATGAGATTATAATAGATACCCAATTCACATGAATGCTTCTCATAATGTTTCATTATAGTGTTGTTCTTAATTTATTAGAACTTCATTCCTAAGAAAGACTTTTTAGAAAATATTCAATATACTATATCTAGAACCTATTCTACTTAGTAAGGTATTTTGAATAATCTATAAAATTTAATTATTCTTAAGACATTTTTATTTATCTTCATCCTCTTTACCATATATAAAATAGGATTTTCAGAAATATTTTCCTTGTACACCATAAATTATAAGATATGTTGTTCCATAATAGATTATAAAATTTTGTTAATATTTATATTAATAATAAAATAATATATCCTATTTGGTAATGAGGATATTGGGATGTTAGTGCACAACTAATTTAGTAGCATACAATTAAATATGTTTAAATTCATAGTATAACCAGTAATCTTGAAAACATATGGTCCAAAATGTTCCCATTCTCCAAGATTTCATTTGATATGTTACAAGATTATCTCAATCCTTATATGTTTTTCATTCTCTTGATAAAGATAATTGATGTGGGAATTTAAATTATATCATTATTTTTCCTCATAAATGTTCTATATCTCACTAGACCAAGAAAATAACTTCTAGTGATGGGTAAAAAGTGCATCATAATTATGTTCCTATAAGATAGTATTTTCTTCCCCCCTTGCCTCATTGGATTTGTGTTTTATATAATAGAGAACTCTAGAAAACATTATATTTTCAACTATAATTTTATGATATTTGAGAAAATACTTCAATCCAATAAATTTTGGATGATGATGAAATTTTCTATCACTAATATTGATAAAATGGATAATAAATACGTTATGTTACATTCTATATTCTTTATATAAAATTAAAATTTTGGTTTTGTACATTATCTTAATAACAAAAAAATATTTATGTAATACATATAATTGATTAGTCTTCTTCTTGTTTTAAAAAATAAAAATATCATTTACCATTGGATTCAAAATATATTTTCATATAGAAACTATATTCACATTTATCTATATTTTCATAATAATATCTCAAATAAGGGCTTGAAAAAAAAATTATTTATGATGGTATTATTCCGAAAAACATAAAATCATAATTCCATGATCCATTGTATGAGCATTTAAATTATGTAATACTATACGCAAATTTATTTGACAGTAGCCTCTTCATTACACCATATATCTCAAATGAATCAACTATTGATTAAAAAGTTTCTCAATATATGAAAAAACATTAAAACTCAATGTTAAGTAGTTGTGTATGATAAGGGCTTGTATAAAAAATAATTCTATATTATTTTCATAAATCAATTAATGGAGATAATTGACATCCTTATATTTTATTAGCGGTATTTAATTAACATTTGTGTATAAATACTTTATTTTATTATTTATATTCATATTAATATGAGGTTGATTTTATAAAATTATTTAATTATGTTATTAATATAAAATGTATTAATAATAATTTTATTTTATTATATCATTCATGCTTATTAATGAATTTAATTTTTTTTATAATATTTAAACATTATATAAAATTGCATCTAATTAATATGTAATTCACCATTCACTAAAAAATATAAAATACATATATGGTGTGATCATAAGATTTTACTACTGGTCATTTAATAAACCCGCTAATAAATTAACCCATTACTCATGGGGAATGAATCCCTAAATGTGGATGGTATCATGTGTTAGTATTCCACCATTATCTAATATATCTCTATAGTTACTTTCTCACTATGTCCATCTTAATCTGTCTCAAAAAAATAGAAAACTATATCTTTTTATTATTATAACATAAACAAAATTATGGGGAACCAGGGATACAGGGTTAAATAAATAGAACCATGAGCATGTATTTTTTTAAAAAAATCAACAATCGTGTTTTTGATGGTTATAAAATTAATAAAATAATTATTATTATAAAAACATAAAAAAAATAATTATATTAATTTAAATCCAACAGATAGATAACTTTGACATTCCCATTATCTTTCATTCCTGAAAAAAAATATTTTAATACAATGGAAGGTTAATTTAAATAAAATTATTTAATATAACATCCCAAAATTAAATAATTACTTATCTAATTAAATAAATAATTAAGCTCTCATAATTGTCTATCCAAATATTTTTGGTGGTTCACATCTACTATAAATTAATATAAAAGAAAACTATTTATTTTAAATTAAAAATATTTTATACACAATGTGTATTTATAGAGAACATGAAATTTACTAATCTACCACTTATTAAATTAATTCTATAATTTAACAAGTTATGTAAGGAAATATAGTTTCTACCCCACTATATTACATGGCTTGAACTATCACATCTTTGCATTTGATATCATCCTACATGGTCTTTTTCATGTATTTTGTGCGTAAATGAAATGTTTTACACATGACCATTAATGAAATTACATAATGTATTGTTCCAATATTAAATCCTTGTTTTTAATATGATATATAGGATTTAAATTAATTCCATTGATTATATAAGGAATGTTTCATAGAAACTTCTTGTGATGCACATCACTTATATGAGGCCCATACATGTCATGTGTCTATATAATTACCCCAAAATAATCAATTAATAAATGTAATACCTCACACTAAAAACATAATACTCAACATTGAATATGTGATATAAAACCCTATCAAAATTAATGTATATATTGATATATCAATATCATGTAGACCTAAGCAACATTACCTGGGACTAAGAGTGTTTTCAAAAAAGGTTATTACATAGCACATGGAGTTTACTATATGATACATGTTGCATACTTCTAATAATGATATATCTATTATTTAGAAGTAAATACATGATTTATATTAATTATATGTTTCATACATTAGACACTTGGACTTAGTGATTCCCATAATGTGAAACCATATTGGATTACTAACAAAAGATACTTATTTTATGACATTTACCCCTTTTCAACCCTCATTACAATTGTTGGTAAATACTCAATAGTAATAATGTTTCATACTTTTCTTCCATGTAAAAAAACCTGATTAGTGTGGGTCTCCCTTACGTGGTTGACAAAGGATACAAAACATTTATTTCTCATTTACACATCGTTAAATATTTAGCATCCAACTAGAATCATTGGAACCTTAAAATACGTTCATAGAGTGTTCATAAAATTTTCTTGGCATATTTTTGTCCAAATGAAATCAAATGTTAATTATATATCAAAATAAATATTAATGAATGAAAAAATACAAAAGAAGTTATTTCAAAATAAATTTATATTTGATAACTGATTAATAAATCATTTGAAACTTTTAACTGTTGACTTTCATACCACTTGAAGGATATGGATCATTGAGAAAGTATTTAGGCAAAAAAATATCAGTTTTTTATTTATTTCAATTGGTAATTCCTTGGATCGTGATACCAATTAATTATTTTTTGGGAAAAGATAATATTTTCTTAGATATTATATAATTAATTTATCTAGAATGAATTTAAAATTGTTGGAATTTTTTATTCATTATCAAATTTGTTGACCTTTTATATCATAACATATTGGTTATCAAGGATATATGGATATAATATTTCTTGAAATATACAAACATATTCCATGATCCTCAAAACTTTTATGTAGATTAATTAAAATTAATGTAAATGAACAAATTCCATTTTATAATTATTTATTGATCAAAAAAGTAATCCCAACCAAAAATGAAAGAATCTAGCTAATTATATTCTTCTTAAGAGGCTTGATATATATGATTTATCTCTATTATTGAAAATTTTATTTATAAGTTCTCGTAATTTTCTGAGATAAATCACTATATTATATATAGTGTGAAATACTGTGTATTTCTAAAAATAATAATATAATATGATTTATATATCCCAGTTAGAGAATTCTTTTTTCACAAATTCTATAAATAAAATTCCTTACACTATGTAATCCCCATCCCAATTATTATTAATTTTTTATCACTATTTGTTCACATGTTTATAAAAAATGGATATTTGAATACAATTTCATAATTAAATTTATATATGTATTTATATGAATGATAGTAATTAAAATATATCATATTTTTCTAAGTTCTTTACATGGTGTGTCAATCCACCACATAATTTACGGAAGCATGAATATAATAAATATAATTAAATAAATTATATAATAATATTATTAATTCAATAAATATAATGGGATTTATATAACCAAAATATTTTTTTCATAAAAATGGAATATAAATTTATTTAATTTAACATTAAAATGTATGTTAAATGATATTATATATACCATATGTGTTAGAATCTCAAAACCTATTCCTTGAAGTCATTAATACAACATACCTGGTATCCTTGAACAGTATCTAGAGAGATTATAAGTAACCCATAAAGGAATATTATAATTTTACAATGAAACATATATATATAGTTGAACAAAATATATTATAATGCCTGTACATGGAAATGTAATCATTATATTTTTATAATTATGTCATCAACCTATATTATTGATATATCAATCCTTGAAATTACTGAAATGGAATCATCAATAAAATATCCATATCATTCTCCTCAATCAAATAATTTCATCCTATAATGGGGCATAATATATCTACATATATTATTAAATATGAGATAAATCCTTTCATAAATTATTCATTAATTTCATACCACATATTATTCACTGAACATATCATAACATGATATGATGATATGTTATCACAATATTTTCAACACATTATAATACATGATTCCTAATACTTATAATTTTTAACCTCAAGTCTATGGGCCAACAAACATGACCATATAAAATAATATCCCTTGGAACATGTAACATATAAAATTCATTCTGGTGAATGTTTTCTCATTAACTCTAATTTTGGAGATTTCCATGTGTCTCCTTCAGGAGAAGAAGACTCAAGTTTTTATTACCCTCATATAGTAGAAATATTTTGTCATCTAAATCTTATTTAATAGATTTAATATTTAAATATAGAATATATTAAATAAAATTATCATGCTATCGAATTTTTCACTTTATCATAGAGAACTACATTGAAATTTCAATGGAACGTATACTATAGTAATATTATCACATCTCCTCTATGTATAATAACACACATCGTGTAATAATATATTTGACAATATTCATGTTTTTTGAAAATAATGTAAATCGAACGTATAGAAAATATTATTCTAGGAAAATACTATCATAGTATAGAATACGACTTTTCATTGAACATTTAGTCTCTGAGTACTAGAATAGACAACACTGAGTGAGGGGGTATTAGGCCAGGATGTGATTGTCTAACCCACTATAAGAGTGAGGGTAGTGGACTACGTGATGCCTCATGGTACAGGTCATGAGGCCTTACCATATTGACTTTTTTTGGTATAGAACACTCTAATAGGATGGTTACTGAGATATTATTTAATTGTGAGATAATTCCCTTTTGTTTAGGGTTAATGATCAATACTTGGTTCGATATAGATATGTTTTTTATAGACCCAACATTGAGTTAGATGGAAGTGTTTATTGTTGTTGTACCTATCTCTGTTATATTGTTTTATGGTAAAAAACGATGTGTTGTGTTTTTAATTTTACATTGTATTGTTGTTTAATATCAATGTTTTTTATTTAACTAATACAATTAACTATATAAATGAAAATATTAACTTCTGTTAAAGATATCCTTTTATTTTGATAATGAATTGAGATTTTTTTTGGATTTTGAAGTAATTAATTGATAATACTAAATATTCTATGTCAAAAAATAAATGATTTATATTTCATGAAATTTTCAAAAACATTATTAGACTTCAAGACTCAAAGAAGTATCATTAATATCTGACAAAAAGATGGGAATACACTAGAATTTGATCAGAAATCAAAGACTATGAATACTATAACATTTTATTCAATGAACTAAATTAAAAGCATCCATGGATAACCAATCTTGATTCCCTTGCCTACCTAGTGCACCTCAATCACATATCTTTTAGTGTATATAAAATGACTTCCATGATAAAATGAAGTACATATATATATTTCAATAAATATTACATTATAAATCAATGATAATCCCATTCTGAATATCTTGCATTTATAATATCCTATTAAATATACAAATAAATATGAATTCATTTTTAAACTGAAAGGATCACAATATATATATTCTCGTAATATATCATCAGATATTTTACAAACATAATATTTGTATTAACGAAGATGAATTGTATTAGATTTGGGCTATATAAAAAATCATATTCTTATCTAATACTATAATAGTTTCTTAAAATCAACAACTTTTTGGACATATTACCTGGTTACTAATGATGTTTAAGAGGTTTATCATAATCATAATTTTCAGGGACATTTTTATGAATCACTTTCATGATCATGGGAGTAATAAAATATATACCTTGATCATGGGACACATTTTTCTGAATCACATTCCCGGGTTATTTATAATTGATTATATTTGATAAATTTATTAAATATGTGAATACATACATGATAATTATTCAAATTATATATCTAATAATTTTTAAATTATTCAACTTCTCAAATAATTTGATTTATCTCTTTCTTAATTAATATTATTTTCATTTTTAATTTTTCTATTATATTATATTTAATTTTACTGGGTTGCTAACCCCGACCAATTAAGGAAATGAGGTACTAGAATTTTATGAGTAATTAAATAATGTGACTTAAAATGAATTATATATTCTCAAAAAATAATACCATTGATCAACCTCTTTTATGATCTAAATGCAGTTTCAATAATAAATAAAATGACTTTGGAAATATCACTATAAAAATATATATTATAATAGCTAATTGTAGAAAACCTGTATAATGGATCAACTATATTTTGTCTATTCTACCAATCAATAGGTTTAAATCTATTATTGTTTTGATGGAATTATACTTTCACATTAATTTATTACTCACTAATATAAGAGACATGTTAAATGGTGTTTTTAGAAAAAAAATATTTTGGAAACAACCACATATTTTTAAAAATTATTTATTTTAATATAATATTACAAATAAATTAATTCCTTATAGGATTTAAAGAAATTACTTCCTGATTCATATGTACATTTAACAAAATGTATTTTTCTCAAATGGTTTTCAAAAGAGGAATTTAAATTCTACCATTTTTTCTAAAACACATACAGTTTAATTATTACATGCCTATATTTATATTAATGATGGGATTTTGACATTAGAAGATGAATATCATTGGTATTATTGATTAAAAATACATCTCAATTTTTCTATTACTTTTCTGAATTTATATTACTGATGTGATTTTGACCTCATCCGTTGAATCTCATAGTTATTATTGTTTAAATAAAATATAAAATTTTAATTCGCTTTATGGGTTATATCAATTTCATCCTTTCATTTCAAATTTATAAAAATCACATTCATATTTTTATAAATAAATCTAAATCAGTAATGAAATATTAGAAATAGTAATCACTAATCATGAATGTAACACCCCATGATTTCATAGTACATTATCTCTTCAAAGTAATTTAATAACTTGTGGAACACGAAACACCAAGTTTGAGCAAACCACAAATTACCAAACTAGCCATTCAAAAAGCAGTTATGAATAAATTTAATTAAATTTTTAATTTTATATTCTATATAAAATTTTAAAACCCTTATAATGTGTCTCTTAGACATAATATAAGGACAAATTCATTTTTTTAGATAAAAAAACTATTTTCAAAAAATAAAATTATACCGCATTATAATTGTGAACCCATTTTAAATCCAATATTAGACACTTTTATATTTTCAATTTGAATAAATTATCTTCTTATTTATAATCGGGGCATAAAAATTTAGTTTTGATATGTTTTTGGTGTTTTTCTGATAACTTTCATATTTTGGTGAATTGTGAAAATTACTAAATTTTAACTGAAAACAAATTTTTTAATAAAAAAACTTATAGTGTTAAATTATACATTTTAATTGTATGGAATTATAATTAGATTATATTTTTATCATTTAATACATTTTTCATTATTATAATTAATTTCACATTTAAATTTGACCTAAACAAATGTCAAACTGTTGATAGTTTTTAATTTCATAAAAACCCACATTTTGGTTTTTTCAATGGGAAAAAATTTTAAATTAATAAATGTAACTTATAATTTATAAATTTGGTAAAATATACATTATATTTTAATTCATAAAATGAAATTTGGAATAGGGTGATTTTGTCATATTATTCTGAAAACATTTATTTTTTGATAAATAGTGAAAAACACTACGTTATTCATTAAAGCCAACTTTTTATTTAAGTAATTAGTTATTTTATTTTAATTTATATTATGTAAAAATAAATACATAATACCAATATATGTTCAATGTGATTCATTGGAGTCATTTTATAATAATTTTAGATATATAAAATTTTATTGAACTTTTTATCCTCTTTTACCCACCTTCTAGGATCACTTTAAAATATGCATAAAATGTAATTTTACCGCTTCTGTGAGTTGAATTTCAAAAATCTGAGAAACACGGTTATACTCATTAAGTAAAATGTTGTTCAATAATATGAAAACAATTTTTGGTGAATAGTAACTTTTGACTTTTATTTACCACAATTAAGAGTAAAGAGGTTAATTAAGGGTAAAAATGATATTATAATTACCCTTACACATATCCTAATTCATTTGGATTAGTGTAATTCGACTAAAAACAACCATAGGAATAAAATATGATCCTTTAGGTCCCCATGAATTTAATTAGAACATTTACTATTATTTAATTTAAACAAGAGTTAAATGTTTCAAATTCAAGTTATCATAACTAAAATTTTTTAATATTGGGTTATACATAAGATATATTAGAATATAAATATTAATTATAAATATAAAAGTATTTACTACATGATGGTATTTTTCTTATAATTTTATGACATTAAATAATTAAATTTATTTAGGAAACAATGATGATGCAATTAATACCATATTAATAACAGATTAAAATTATTGATATTATAATTTCCCAAATAAATGTAATTTGATACTATTGATGAATTACAATAATTTTATAGGTTAATATGAAATGGCAGAGTTTATTCAATAAATGTTTTTTAAGTAATCATGCTGTTACGATTTTAACAAAAGACAAATACCAAATAGTGTCAAAATTGACATAAAATTATTTTTAATACAAAAACATTATTATTAGCTTATATAATTTTCTTAAAAATAAAAAGATTGGAAAAAGGGATTAAATAATATTATACATGTCATTAATGAACCAGTTGATGATTTCTAGGATTTATAGTGTATGTTTATTAACCATATCGAGTAAGAATACAAGAAGACACAGTAAAAGTAAAACTATTTAAGTAAGAGTTAAATGTATAAATAATGTTAAAATGGTAACCTATACATGTATAAACCAATTGGTTGAGATGATTTCGACCCCTATTCACCTAACTATCAAAATAATTTCATTTCAAACCATTATAAAATGAATATGATTGTATAATAAATTAATACTTTAGTATTTTCCCAAAGTGATCATCACCCCTCTTATAAAAGGGAACTTCCATTCTCTCAAAATCCCACATCAAAAGCCATTTTTCTCACCAAGACCTTCCCAAATATCAACCCAACAGTCCAAAATTCTACATAGTGTCATTACATTGATTAGAAAGCCCACCTAAGTAACCCTTTTTATCAACTCAAAAGGAAACACCCGAAGAAGAGGTAATAATTTCACAACCCTCTTTCAAGTATTTTTCTTTTCCACTTACTCTTTATCAATTATTACCATACCAAAATAATAAATCTAGTACATTATACATAATATGTTGTTATTATAAATATTACAAAACCATATTAATTTTTCTATCCATCCTATGAATGATAATTTCACCATGCGTTCCTACCTACGGCTTACCGTCTCCACGTCATGGTGAACTTTTTTATTCAAAAAAATATTATTTGGATGGATATAATGATAATTAATATGTAAGTAAATAATAAAAATAACATGATAATTTTTCTGTAAAATTAATAATCTATTCAATTCCACACCTTTAAATCATTAGGTAAATGATATCATCAATCGTGTGTACGCACGGATTACAGTTTCCACGACTCGATGAGATTCATTTCCGAGGTCACCATTCGATGATGAATATAAAAATATATATTATTAATAAGTATTTAATATATGAAATAACAATTTTACTTGATATATATATATGTATTTACGTATTTACATGTATCTTATTCAATTACTTCTGTTCAAAATGAAATGAAAAAAGAAACAACGTTTATGCGTACGTACAGCCTACCGTCTTCATAAATGTTGTTTTCCATTTCATTTATCTATTTATTATAAATATTTATATTCTAAATTTATATGATATAGAAATCAAGTTTATATTATGAAATTATTTATATAATTATCAAAATGATACAATCATGAATAACAAGTTAAAACACGTACGACAAAGAAAGCGATTATTACTTGACATGTTAATTTAACATGGAAGGTAGTATAAAGTACTAAATGAATCGTATATAATATAATAAATATGAATATGGTTCTGGTATAATTTAATAACATATTATATTCATTATACATGAGGTTAAGCATACCCTCTACCAGTGGAATGTGCAAGGTAAGTGTTATTTCCTCAATCTTACTATTATCTGAGATTGTTCATGTGTAAATATTTTATGGTAAATTCTTATCATTCATACCCATATTTCATAAAAATATTATCAAAAGAAATAATTTAAGGTTTTATGGGAGGGTCTATTTAACTAGATCATCATTATAAATGTTTTAATGATTTATCTTTCTAAACACTTTTAATTAATGTCCATGTTTTCAAAATTATTTTAAGGATTTATTTATATGGAAAAGATTGTTATGAAATGATAATTATCTTAAAAAGATTACATGTTTTATGGGACACATTGATTCAAAATTATCTTTAAAATCACTTCCTTTATAAATTGTGAGACTTTTAAATGATTTCATAAAATGGGGTATTTCTCTCAAAGAATATAACTGATCATTTTCATCTATATCAATATCCTTTGATGGATTTTAAACTTGTTTGAAGTGGATTTATTATAGATATAATATTCAATATTGTATTGAAGGTTTTGTGATATGTTTGACTGTGGATGTTCTATTTTTATACCATTAATGGTTCATGGTTACAGTATTGACATTTCATATACTAGTTTTAATAGGAATGTTAATGTTATGTTTCAAATTGTTCATATGAGTAATGTGTTGGACTTAGTATGTAATGGGTGGATCCCTCTATAACTCCATGATACATCAATAGGTCTCATAAGACAAACTAATTTCTTGGCACAAGGCCTTGGCAACAAATATTATTTGTATTCTTGGAACAAGACCTTGAATTTGTGGTTATGATGTCTGACATTATGCATTCCATCATTATGAAATTAGTTATTACAAGTGATTATTTGACTACTATAATATCCATGTTCATGTTAGTATGGTAATATTTGATGTAATTTTTACATATTATGTTAGTGTTTATGTCTAAAGGCAGTTTTTCTATTACACATCTTCCCTTAAAAATTTATAGCTACTGCAATATTATTTACCCTTACAAAGAATCTGATATCACATCTTTCTTATGTTTTATTTACCCAGGATCCCAAGAAGTGTTTTATAATTGAGATACAGGGTTATGGTAAGGGAACAATTTCATTTTAAAAGGATTCTTTATGTTGTGTTGTATGTTAGAAAGTGTGATGTAATGTTCATGTATGTAATCTATTTTTAGATACTGCTAAACCATTCGGTCCTTCAGGACATGATTCCCTGAAATCATGCCAGTGTATTAACGTAATGCACCAAATTTGGGTAATTGGGATCGGGGAATTACATTTTTTATCCGAGGATGTTTATTAAAAACCTTTAGAACTATATTTAAAAAAAGTCTGATTAGATAACAGAACCCTAAGATAGGCATTGATGATTTGTATAGAAGAACATCCTAGAATTTTGATACGGAATAGATTTCGTGAGTTTACTGGGCAATATATCCATGTCTGGATACGATCAGGTTGAGGCGGCTCTAGAACAGATATACATAGGGGTAAAACCCAAAAACACTGCTTTGAGCATGACTAGAATGGAATCTGGTGCGCGAAAATGGGCCTTGGTGTACTCTTGGTTACGACACTCTCGAGGGATATCATTTGGATAAATAAAATTTTCATTACAGGCCATTATGAAAGATTTTTGAGTAAATACTTCCTCAAAGAAAGTTTTTTTATGATTATGGATTATATCCCTAAACTATTCAATTAATATTAGGTATTTTAAAGGTTTGGAATTATGAATTGTGATTCATAAGTTGACCTAGTGTATGACATTATTTAGAAATGGCACCCAGTAAATGGAATGAGAACTCCAACAAAACATATAACCCAAAAATTAAGAAGGATCGTATATTTAATTGAATTAAGCTAACATTTAGAAGGTAAATAGTCTCCCATGCATTTTGAATATATGAAGAAAGAGTATCTTGTGTTAATAATATAATTATATAATTCACTGAGTTCTATGTCTTTGTAGAGAAAAAATAGATGAAAAGGATGGTAGATAGAATGATGTATAAATGGAAGAGGGGAAAGAAGGATTTTCCAACATGTGATAACTATGGAAAGAATCACCCTGGTAAATTTTTTAAGGGGATTTTAGATTGTTATATTTGCGAAGAAAAATTACACCAATTACATGATTTTAAGGGTAAGATAATGGTTTCAAATGTAAAATGCTTCATCTACAAGGAGTTGCAGCAATATGAGAATCAATGTCCCTATTATTAGAGTATAACACAAATGGTGATATTAAATAATAATAAAATTATGATACTACCATAGATTAAGAGTAATTAAGAGTGTTCTTATGTTGTTATTAAATAATTATTCGATTTTAATGTTGAATCGATGATAGGCAAGTAATATGAATTTTGTTAATAAATAAGGAATGTACTGTAGTACTATTTCATTGAGGATTTGAGATTATATGGTTTTATGAATAATGAATCAACCATTAGTTCAGGATTTGGGAAAATAAATAGTTGGTGGAAAGATAAACCTTAATATGGTCCTGATACTGAGGTAGTAATTTTCAAATAAGAGATGGTTGATTTGGATAAATTATATTGGATATTCTTGAATACCTTGGAACTAATTAATGGTTTGTTTATTTCATCACTGATTTAGTGTTACAAATTTTTGGATTTACGGAATATATCTAGTAATATATTAGGAATAATGGAGCATGAATGTAATCAATAAGGTATTATGGTAATTTAGGGTGTTACCATGTTTTGAAAGAAAACATGATGATGATATTCACATGTAATTATGTGAGAAAAAAAATATCCTAATTTTCTTTACCTTCCTTATATATTTTGGACAATATTTTTGGAAAAAAGTATTTTGGATAAGTATAATGGATGGAAAGGATTAATATTGAAATTAAATACTATTTTTAAGGTCATATTATATATTAATATTATTTTTAAATTTTTATAAAATGGAAAAACCGGAGGTCGGGAGATAACCTGTCACGTCCATCAAGGTCTCGAGACTTGAACCCACAACCGATGGGTGACAAGGGTGAATCAACTACCACTAGCCTACGTGATGTCTTGGTTTGTGTAATGTATTTTTTTACAATATTATAACAAATTAATTATAAATTCATTATTTTTGTAACCCTATAAGATTACAATAAATTTAATATTTTTTAATTCTGTTATCTTTTGAAGTAAAAGACGAGTTTGTGATAGGAATTAGTTGAAGGATGATACTCTACATGTCAACTATATTTTATTCCTCCTATTCTAATAATAAATTAATTCTTATTCTTTAGTGAAGGGATATTAAAAAAATGTGTTATCCTAATACCTTATATTTTGTTGAAATGATAGTATTTAAATCATCATAGATTTATGGATTTGTGGCCCCCAATATTAGGTTTCTTGTTCACTTGTTTATGATCGATGACCTCAATCACTACCTATAAATATTTACATTAGTCATCCAATTATGTGTCTAAAATTCCCACCAATGTTGTCCAGTTTGAAACCCTATTTTTGAGGTGATGTGTTCATTTCCCTTTCCCTTATATTAAGAATAAATTTTAATAACCTGATTTATGTTGTGGGTTTTCACAAAGGTATTTTCTATTTTTAACCTTTTATTTTAAAAGAACAATTTCAAATTACGGGGACACAATTTATTGAAGTAGGGGGTAATTTATCACCATAATATTTCATAGTATGTTATCTCTTCAATGTAAATTATCAACGTGTGCAACACACATCACCACGATTGAGTGCACCACAACTTACCAAACTAGCCGTTCAAAAAGAGGTTATGAATAGTGTAATGTGAATTTTGAATTTTATATACTATATAAAATATAAAAATCCATATTATGTGTTTCTTTGACAAAATATATAAAAAATTCATTTTTTTTCAAATAAAAGAAGTATTTTTCAAAAAATGCAATTTTACGACCTTTTCATAGAGAACCCTTTTTATATCCAGTATTTGACACATTTATTTGTTAATTTTGACAAAATATACTGCTTATTTAGAATGAAGACATAAAAATTTGTTTTCGAAAATTTTTTGGTTTTTTTTCGAAAACATTCATATAAGGGTGAATAGTGAAAATTACTAAATTGTTATTGAAAACAACATTTTTTATCAAAATAATTTGTAGTGTTAAATTATACATTTGAATGGTTTGGAAGTATAATTAGATTATATTCTTATCATTTAAAAAAATATTGTCTATTTTAGGTAATTTCATATTTAAATTTGACATTAAAACATGTCAATCTTTTGATAGTTTTTACTTTTTAAAAAACCTACTTTTTTTGTTTCCACAAGAGGAATTAATTTTCAATTAATAAATGTAAATTATATTTTTTAAATTTGGTAATATATACTTAATTTTTTAATTCATAATATCAAAATTTTCTTAGGGTTAATTTGTGGTATTTTTCTAAAAACATTCAATTTTTTATGAATAGTGAAAATTTAAAACCGACTTTTTATTTAAGTAATTTGTTATTTTATTTTAATTTATTTTATTTCAAAATACATACATAATACCTATATATGTTCAATGTGATAAATTAGATTCATTTTATAAAATGTTTAGTTATATAAAATTTTATTTAACTTTTTTCCGACTTTTACCCACCTTCTAGGAGAACTTGAAAATTTTCACAAAACATAATTTTATCACTTATTTGATATGTATTTAAAAAATACATGAGAAATAGCTAACTACAATATTTATAATGTGTTTCAATAATGTGTAAATAATTTTTAATGAATAGTTACTTTTGAATTTTATTTACCACAGTTAAAAGAAAAGAAGGTAAAAAAGGGTAAAAATGATACTATAATTATCCTAAAATGTGTCCTAATTCTATCAGATATGATTAATTCTACCAGAAACAACTTTAGGAATAAAATATTATCCTTTAGGTCCACTTTGATTAGTTTAGGACATTTATTACTATTTAATTTAATGAAGAGTTAAATGTGTTAAATTCGGGTTTTCATAACTAAAACATTTTCTATATAGGGTTATACATAAGATAAATTCAACAATAAATATTTATGAGAAATCTAAAAATATTTCCAACATAATTTTATTTTATATATAATTTTTTGACAATAAATAATTAAATATATTTATGACACAATGATGATGCAGTAATTACCTTATTAATAAAAGAATAAAAATAATTCAAATTATAAATACACAAATAAATGTAATTTTAGACATTCGATGAATTCCACTAAATTTATAGGTTAATACGACATGTTAGGTTGATTCAATAAGTTTTTTTCGAAGTAATCATACTATTATGATTTTATCAAAAAAACAAATACCAAATAGTGTCAAAATTGACATAAAATTGTTTTTTAAAAAACTATATTATTGGTTGATATAATATTATTAAAAATATAATGTTTGGACCAAGGGATTAAATAATATTATATATGTCATTAGTGAACCACCTGAGGTTATATTGGAAGTTTATTGTATGTTTTTAAACCATATAGTGTAAGAATACAAGAAGACACGGTAAAAGTTAAAATATTTAACTAAGAGTTAAATCTAAATGATAATGTAAAAATCATAACCAAATTTGACCTAAATCCTATTGGTTGTGATTATTTAGACCCATAAACACCTATGTCCAGACATAAATTCATTTTGAGCCATTATAAACTGAATATGATTGTATAATAAATTATTACTTAAATCTTTTCCAAAAGTGATCCTCACCCCTCTTATAAAAAGGCACTTACCCTTCTCTCAAAATCACACCTCCAAATCCATTTGGCTTGGCTAAAACCTTCCCAAATATCCTCAAAACATCCTTCAATTAATCCTAGAGTCCATAATTTGATCAAAAATCCCACTTAATGATCCCTTTTGATCAACATAAAAGCGAACACCCGAAGAAGAGGTAATAATTTCACCACCCTCTTTTATTTTCTTTTCTTCTTCCACTTCTTCATTCATTGTTATTACCATAGAAAAATAATATATCCAGTAAATTATACATAATGTGATATTATTATAAATATTTAACAACAATATTCATTATTCTATCCATCCTATGAATGATAATGTCAACATCCGTGCGTATGTATGACATACCGTCTCCACGACGTGGTGTAATTTGTTATACAACACCATGTTATTTTGGTGGATATAATGATGAGTAGTATGTAAGTAAATAATGAAAATAACATGATAATGTTTCTGTAAAATTATTATACCATCCAATTCCATACCTTTTAATCATTAATAAAATGATATCCTTACTCATGTGTACATACGCATTACCATCTCCACGACTTGATGAGATTCATTTCCAGGTTCAACATTCAACGATGATTATAAAAATATGTATTATTAATAAGTATGTAATATATTTCATAATAATGGTATCAGATACATATATATAAATATATATATATATATGTATTTATGTACTTACATATATCTTATTCACTTACTCACGTTCAATACGATATGAAAACAGAAACAACATTTATGCATACATATGACCTACCATCCCTATAAACTGTGTTTTCCATTTCATATATCTAACTATTATAAATACTTATATTCTAAATATATATGATATCTAAATCATCTTTATATTCTATAAGTATTTAAATCATGATATAAGTGATATGATCAAGAATAACAAGTTAAAACATGTACGATAATGAAAGTGATTATTTCATGAAATGATAATTTGACATTGAAATCATTATTAAATGGGTCGTATAAAGTCATAAATGAATCATGTATAATATAATTAATATTTATATGGTTCATTTATAATTTAATTACATACTATGGTCATTATAAATATTGTTAAGCATACCCTCGGCCAAAGGAAAGTGCCAGGTAAGGGTTATTTCCTCAATCTCATTATTAACTGAGATTTTTTGTGTGTAAGTATTTTCTGGGAAATATGTATAATCGATACCCATATTTCATAAAATTGTTTTCAAAATGAATCTTTTAAGGTTTTATGGGAGGGTATATTTAACTATATCATCATTTTAAATTTTTTAAACATTTATCTTTCTAAACCATTTTAATTAATATCCATGTTTTCAAAATGATTTTAAGGGTTTATTTATATTGACATCAATTTTTTGAAATGATAATTCTTTTAAAAATTTTCAATCTGGTATGGGACACTTCGATTCAATAATCTCTTTTAATTAACTTCCTTTAAAAATTCTGATATATTTAAATGGTTTCATTAAAAAGGGGTATTTATCTCAAATCATTTTACTGATCATTTTCTTCAATGTCAACATCCTTTGATAGATTTTAAACATGTTTAACGTGGTTTTATTATAGATACAATCTTTCATATTGTATTGACGGTTTTGTGATATTTTTGACTGTAGATGTGCTATTTTTATACAATTCATGGTCCATGGTTAATTTATTGAAATTTCATATACTAGTTTAAATATGAATGTTTATATTATGTTTCAAACTTTTCATATGAGGAATGCATTGGACTTAGTTAGTGATGGGTGGAGACGTCTATAACTCCACGATGTATCAGTAGGTCTATTGAGACAAACTAGTGTCTTGGCATAAGGCAGTGGGAAAAAATTTATTTGTAGTCTTGGAACGAGGCCTTGAAGATGTGGTTATGATGTCCGACATTATGAATTCCCTAATTATGAGATCAGTTATTACATGTCATTTTTAGACTAGTATAATATACATGTTCATGTTTGATTTATTGTTTCCATATTATGTTCATGTTTATGTTTAAAAGGATGTTGTTTTTATTTCGTATGTTGCCTTAAATGTTTATAGCTTCTGCTAATTTTTTTACCCTTACTAAGCATTTGAGATCGGCTATTTATTACGTTTTATTTACCTGGGATCCCTAGACGTGTTTTATGATTGAGATTCGGGGTTATTCTAAGGGAATAATGGTGTTCTCAAAGGATTATTTATGATGTTTTGTATGTCAGAAAGTGTAATGTAACGTTCGTGTATGTAATCTATTTTTTTAGATTGCTAAAATGATCGGTCCTTTGGGACTTGATTCCTTATAATCATCCAAATGTCTTAAAGTAATGCACCAACTCCAGGTAATTGGGGTCGGGGAATTATAATGAAAATTAAAAATTTTCACCCAACAGTATAACATGTAAGATGACATTGTATAAATCCATTAATATTATAAATAATTTTTTTGGTATATTATTATTATTTTACATTATCATTATATCTAATGATCTAATATAATGATTAGTGTTTTTTTAATTTCCTTTAATATTATCAATTACATGTCATTTTAGATAAATTTAAAGGATATATAATTATTTAAATTGAATTAAAATCATCATTTTTTAACATAAATATGTTTATATTTTTAACTAAATATTTTATTAGTCACTAATTTTGGTGGATGTATAAAATATAGGAAAAGTAAATGTTGGTCATTCCTCCAATATGTAAAAACCCTTTTCACTTATATTAGTAAGAAGAAAATCATTTTCCCAATTTTTTTAGATGAAGATGAATTAATATGTATTAGGATTTGATTCAACAAAACAATCTGGATGTGACACAATATGCTAGACTTTACATTTACATATGCCAATATCCCTGTAATGTGTGGCTAGAGAAGTGTAATAAATATTACCAAAAAAATGATCTATTAATACTTATCAAAAAAATTGACCTAAGGATATCTTTATTATTATACCTTTATCAAAAAGGTGATTTCTAATTGAATTGTTTTACAAAAGACTTCAATCATGTTATCATTTTTACTAAACCTGTTGTAGTTGATCATTTTTATTTAATTAATGTTAAATTAATAAGATTATTCTGGTTATGATATCAAATTAATATGGCTAACATCAGTAGTGTTTTAAAAAAAAAAATTTTATCGACATATTTATTTAAATATTTTTATCTTTCATCTTAAAATATTTACATTCTTGATTTCAAATCAGTTTTCAATAAAAATATCTCTTATCTAAGAAACATATATATAATCTGAGCATTCGATTTAGGTGGATATATTTATATTTCAATAATATATTTTCATTAATAGTGTTTTATTAAGAATTATATTGAAAAAATTAGTCTATTACATACTGAGATCAAATACATATTTTCTATAAACCAGTGCTTTTAAAATAATTTAATGTTTATAAATAATAAAAATCACATTGCTTTAAAAAACCCAATTCACATATGGATTTTTTTAAATCAGTTATTATGTTTCTTAGAAAATCATATCTAATAAATTAATAATATTATTTATAATATTTAATTCATTTTATAATTTATTAGAAGATTAATTACTTGTAAAGCATCATATAAATAATTGTCTCTATAAATGATTTCTTGAGTTATCTAAGTAAAAATATAAATGACATAAGCTTTCTAATTTTTCATTCATGATCAGGTGAACTCATTCCGGATTTCAAAATGAAGGAATCAATCCATGGTTGTCAATTAACTATATAATATAATGATTCACATGGAATGGATGTGTACCAATTTTCAATTTTACATATGTTTTTATTTGTTTCGTTTTTTTTAATTTATCTTATATTCTAATTTCCCCTCTTTTATAAGTCATTTTTTAAGAATTATTATTTATATATCTATTACTTATATCAATTGTTCATAATAAAATGGTATTTTTTTCATGTTTTTTCTGTTTTATATATCCTTTTACCTCACATCTATTAATAATAAAAATATTTATAAATATTATCTTAAACTACAAAAATAAATATCATTTTTTTATTTTATTTATTATCTAATTTTTAAAAAATATTTATTTATATTTCATCAATTACTTACCTTTATTTCTTGCATTGATTATATAGTTTTTTAAAATAAATTAATTTGATAATTTACTGAACAATAAAGGGGACGTATTTAGAGAATAATGGGACAATTTTTGGACATTTAGGGTAGGGGTTTAAGGTAATTAATTCCTTTAATTTTTAATATTTTATTTTATTTCATGTTTATATGTGTTCGTGATTAATTATTTTATTGGGGGAGAGTAATATGTTTGATTTTATTCATCCATTTTGAAAGATTACAAAATTAACAAAAGAAGTGGATGAGAACCTAAGAAAAGAGAGATCATTGATCATTAATTAATTTTAAAATAAATTAAATGATTGAATACCTATCAGCTATTTATTGAATTTTTCTTTATATTATTGAAATTAATAATATTTATTGAGGATGGAGAGGTATAGTGACATATAGCACATTTTTTGCACAGGAGTATAAAAGGAAATCGATAAAAAAACAGTATCAGTATAATAATTGTGTTAAGGGGTTTTGGTAGATACTAAAATTGGATAAATGATGTTTTGTGAGTTTATAACATTAGAATAGTCTTTTATATATCTTATAAATAAATTCATTATAAGTGTATCTCATCCTCATAAATAAGTGAAACCTATGGGAATTCAAATACATAACACGTCACATATTGTTGGGTCCTAAAAAATCATCCTAAAAGAAGAAGAAACTTTCATCAATTTGGATATGGAAGAAAAAAAAATAAAGGAACAATTGAAGGAAAAAATGATCAAATGTGATGAAATTTTACAACATAAATGACACTGTATAGTAGGAATCCCTGTATGGATCATTGATCCATATGGTGGTACACTGATCCACAACATCCATAATAAGTGAAATTTCATGTGGAGGGTGTAGAGACCCAAATCCTGACGTACATGGAAATTACATTAAATTTTTGGAATACTTAATACAAACAAAAATAGACACAGAAGGGCCGTAATAGTTTAGTGTCTTTGGAAACTCAGAATGTTATCTTCTAATCGTGGTGAAAGATCTTCAACAACTCCATTAATGATCTTCCCCTTTGTTTTCTTACCTAAAACCTTTCTTTAAATCCTAGGGAAGAGAAAACATATAAAGGGTGAGATCAAATTCTTAGAAAGGGTAAGCATAGAGAACATAAATCAATCCTTAGACATTTGAATGTAAAAAAATGATCATAAAATCGAAACATCAAAATCTTGAGCAATGAAATAACACATGGCAGTATATAAGGAATACATCATGAAGAAACATTAATCATGATAAATTAGCATGGAAATAAAACATGTAATTGTGGAAAACAATTAAGCACGTGATATTATTTCCATAGTATCCAAGGAATTACTACCAAGACCATCTTAGTGGATAAAGTCCCTTTTTGAATCGAGTTCACTCCTTGTTCTAGTCCTGTATTACTGAACTGGTTTAACTTTCCATTCCAGCCATGTCTATCGCATGAGATATAAATCATTACCCAATGCATTGGAGGGAGATATAGGACCCACCCATCTCATAATGAAATCATTCTTATGTTTTCCACAACATAAACATAAATCATTCATCATAACCCAAAGAATAAAATGGGTTTCATAAATATCATTTCATCAAAACATAATCCATATAAAACAAATGGATATAATATTATCATAGGAAGAATGAAACCATTTAAATCATATAGACATTATACTTGAAACATACACATATGAAATAATGTCATTTTAGATGGAAAATGGTTTTGATAAAACACTTGAAATGAATTCTTGAGGAAAATATCCTTTCTTTTTCAACATAATTTTCTTTTCACAAAATTCCTTGAATATTTTAAAAGAACAGGGTTTTTTTGAAAATAATTATGCAATCTCATTGAGTTTGATTCATGAAAATGAGGCGTTATGAAACCATAAAAATCCGTTCACACCGTATAAGTTAAAAATAACATTCATCTCGTACTTTTGTCGGAAAAGTCAAAAAGTACCCCGTGTGGTAAAAAAAGGTAAGATTCTATTCATAACATGTGGTAAATTCCAAAAGTGGGTAAAAAGGACTTTATAAATACATGAAATCATTTTTTTTAAACATGGGCATGGATGAAAATAATAACCCCAGTAATTACTTACAAATAACAATCTCAGATAAGAACGAGATTTGAATAGTTATCCCTTACCATAGGTCTGATATGCTTCGTACATATCCGAACCTTCTTTATAATGATTTAAATAATGAAATTGACTTATTAAGGAATCAAATTCATTGTTATGATATAATATATGGTTCAGTTATGACTTTATATTACCCGTTCTTTTCTAAATTCCATGTTAAAGAGCATTTTGGGTAAAATTGTTTCATTTGCCATCCGTGTTTTGACTTGTTATTATTCATATGATTACTTAGATCATGATTAATTAATTCCAGAATATAAAACATGATTTATATAAAATCTATATACATAATATACATATATATAATAGATCGACAAATGGAAAGAAATACACCGATCCTGGAGACGGTAGGCCATACGTACACATGAACGTTGTTTTTGTTTCCTCATTGAACTGAATGGAATTAATTGGATGACATACATATATATATACATAAATCCAATATCATTATAATTCCATATATTTTATGATTACTTATTATATATACTTTATAATCATTCATGAATGGTTAATCATTGAGAATGAATCTCATCGTATCGTGGAGACGGTAGTCCGTACGTACGCACGAGTGATGATATCGTAACCATAATTATTGAATTGAGTTGGAGTGGATGATACAATATATCAAACACAGTATGATGTTAAAATAACTATGTATAGTTATTCTTTACACAATTATACCCATCCAAGTACGGTGGTGTTGTAAAAACAGATTACACCATGGTGTGGAGACGGTATTACGTACGTACGCACGCGCAGTGATTTTGTTTTCCTTAGGATAGATAGAAGGTGAAATAGGGTTATTTCATATTTATAATAACATATCAGTATATGAGGGATACTTATGTTTTTACTTAATAATGAAACAACTAATTAAGAGGGAGTAGAAGAAGAATGGAACTTGAAGAAAACGGTAGAAGGTATTACCTCTTTCTCGTAGTGCCTCCTTTAAAATTTCTCTTAGGGAACTAAATTTGGTCTTTGAAGAAGACCAGGACCTCTAGGATATTTCTAGGGATGGGTAGAAGGTAATTTGGTAGGGTTTGGCCGAGCTTTAAGGTGCAATGTGGTGTGAGGAAGAGAGGGAGGTGGTGCCCTTTTATAAGGGATGAGAGGGGAACCTTTTGAAATATAAAAAATATTAGTTTATATTAAATCCCAAACCCACATAAAAACATCCAAAATGACTCATATCCGAAGATTAGATGATATAGGGCTGTAATATCATCAAAAAATAAAATTTAGACATGTTAGAAATTTATTTTAAACTTTATCAACTTGATTTTCCTTATTTATCAATTTAATTTTATTTGTGGTAATAATATTCTAAATTATAAATTATTATAAATAATTACTAATGCGGTGTGAATTTTCCATAATTTTACACTTTATGGCATTTGAAACCATATAAATTTTAATTTATAATTTTTAAATATGTTTGTTATTTTTAAACAATTTAATAATATGTTATGTTTATAAAATAACAATAGTGTCAATTTTGACATTATTCATTTATTTGAATTTAAATAAACAATATACAAAAGATATTTTCTAACTAAAAGATTTAATTGATTCATAACATGTCATATTTATCTAGAAAATTAGTTTATCACATTAAATAGTTCATATAATATTTATTTTAATATTTTTAAAACCATTTATTTAATATTTCTCTTAAAAAAATAATTTTAACATCACTATTATGTCACCTTTAATGATAATTATTTAATACCTAAAAATTATAAATAATTTAATATGATTTATATAATTTTATTTTCGTTCTATAAACATTTCTTGTTCGTTGTTTCAATAATTTTATCACTAAATTAAAATTATTATACTTATAATATTTAAGAAAGTGACTTGTTGTCACTTTCATTGGTTTTAATAATAATTAAATTATTTTCATGGAAACAATTCTATTAAATGAATCTAATCTGACCTATAGGTGATATGGTTCCACTTTTAGTCATCCAATATGATTTTGACATGTGTTAGTGTATTTTTATAATCTTATATTTTCCCTTAATTACACGATTTACCTTTAACTATGGTAAATAAAATTTACCGTAGTTACTATTCATAATGCCCAAAAATAAAAAGTATCTCATTAACATAATTTGGACACACTGATTCCAAGTATGGAATCCATTTTACCAAATTCAACAGACAAAATTTGCATAAATTAAATTAAAATTAATCTCTTTGTAGAAAGAAAACGAGGTTTTGTTTAAAACATTGCAAAAGATTGAATTGGTTTAACCTACGAATTAAAAGTAAAATCAATGCTAATGACATAAATTATATTAAATGGTAAAAATATATTCTATTTATACCTTAAAATCATTCAATATTATAATTTAACCATATAAATTATTATGATGAAAAAAGTTGTTTTTAATTAAAATATATTGTGTTTTTACTATTCAATAAAATATGAAAGTTATCAGAAAAATATCAAAACTTTATCCAATGTAAATTTTTATATCCTGATTCAAAATAAGAAGTTTATTTTGTAAAATTGAACTTATAAACATGTCAAAAAAATATTTAAGGTGGGTGTGCCATCAAAAGGCGGCAAAGTTTCATTTTTTGAAAAATACTTTTCTAACCAAAAAAATTTATTTTGTTCACATAAAATGTTTTAGAAAATTTATAAGATGAATAATAAAGTTATAAAATTCAAAATGTAGTTAATATTATTCATAATGGCTAGTCCATAATAATATTATAACAATATATCGTCATTTAGTGAAACCTAGTATGGCGTACAACACACGATATCAAGGAAGGTCGTGATTTCCTGTAATGCAAGCAAAGACATGGTTGTGTATTGTGAAAGACTCCATTGTTGTTTTGTTATAATAAAATCAAACCATTTTTCATTTATATATTTAATATATATATATATATATACTCATGGTTACATAGAATGACTATTATCAAACGAACATGAAATTATGTGTAACACAATCTAAGAATAGTGTTGCATATATTGCAAGCTAATACAGTGTTGCGTATAGCACAAGATAATCTTGATGTAGCATAAAACACATGAAATCAAATAAATGAAAATAATACTTATCATAAAATATCATGTTGTTACATTCTACCCCACTTAAAATGAATTTCAACCTCGAAATTCGTTGGGATTATACATGGTTTTATATTTGAAAGATTATTTAATGAAACCCACATCATAAAATGAAATACCAAAACATAACATTAAAAACTAATATATGAAACGTAACTTTTACCCAAATTAACTAATCCCTAGGTTTCCACCTAGGAGAACATATTTTTAAATATAGATATGGAAGAGAAATCTAACCATCATGTTCTGATGGAGAGTGGTAGAGAACATGGCTATGAAAAAGACATTAATCACAAAGCCATAAATTTGTGATTATTTAAGGTACCTTCTTATTCATCAGATATAAGGGAACTAGGACAACATTTTTGGTTTTCAAAATGATTTCCCTAAAGTTGAAGAAATTGGAATTATAAGAAATACTTTCTTGATTTTGTTATAGTCTCACCATTGGTCATTCCTTGTACAATTTCAACTTCATCTCTTAAAAAAATGAAGTTGAATTTGTCATTCGTGAAGTGTTACCATATCATGTGATAGAATGTTGGGTCATTACATCGGTCTCAAATAAATGGTTAGAAAAAGTTAACAAAAAATACATAAGTCCATCTATAGTGAGATTAATCATATATGGTCCCTAAAATGGACTTATATTTTATATTTCATACTGCTTAATATAATAAAACGGGTTTCAAATAAACAGGGACATCCTGTAGGCTAGTGGTGGGCGATAAAGGCCTGTCGCACTTCGGTTGTGGGTTCAATTCTGATAGCCTTGTCCGACACAATGGGCTGTTGCCCGTCCTGCATGTTTTCCTTTTTATAAAACTAAATTACCATAACATCCCATCTATAATAGAAAAAGAAAGTTATATACTTAAACAATACTAACTTATGTCCAACATAATCCATTCCAATCTTTAGGCTTTTCTAAAATATTTCGGTCCATGTTCATAGTATAAAGAAAATTATTACTTGAAATGTCACATAACAATCACGTTAATACCATCATTTATCCCCCATATATCATAAGATATATATTATTTGTCAAATTACAAACATGTGAATACCTTAATCATGTATTCTCTTGAAAAAAATTAAAACCCATTTAACCTTAGTGAAAACAAGAATGTTGTCAAAAGTTAACTCTTTCCACATACCAAAATCCCAAAAAAATCTATATACGCAAACCATGATATCACTTAGTCCTTATATCAATCATGAGCTCCTGAATATAATCAAACATCTCATTATCTTCTTATCCCTTCATTATATGCATATCATCTACTTTCCAAAAATATCTGAATAATCTTCCATGGTTACCAGTACCATTCAACATATACTTTCGTATACTTTAGGAAAAAAAATAGTGTAACAATCCCAATATGATTATTTATTCCATAGTACCATACATTATTCATTATATTCATACATTCATTCCACTAAATTCTTAAACTACTGACTGAGCTTCATCATTTCTGTCATCTCATATTTCATTTGTAGTCTTTTCATCATCATCCACATAAATACTACTCATATGACCATGCTGATTCTCTTCATGGGTTTTTCTATTAGGTCATTGTTTTTCATAATGTCCATAAATTCCACATTTAAATAATCTAATAATTGTTGATGTCGTAGCAATAACATTATTCTTGTTCATGGTGTTAGCCGAACCTTTTCCTTTTCACTTCCTGGTTTTGTGTCCTTCTTTTCCACACCCAAAGCATTCTCCAGTTCCTTTGAAACATTCTCCCTGATGCCTCTTCCCACATGATTTACATGAGGGAAATTGAACTTTCATTCCTCTATGATCATCATGAAACACCATCGTTCTCTTATTATATGAGTCGGGAAACTTACCAAATTTGAGATTATTGATCAATTATGAGTTTTCTGATTAAGCATAATAACGATATTTGGACTTCCAAATCCCGTTTCATTTGGTTTCTCATAAAAAATATCATTAAATTTTCCATCATATCCTCCATTATCGTGAATCTTCCTGTTTCCATCCATTTTCTAAAACCCAAAAAGAATAGTGTGAGAGGAAAAAATCATGCTAGGGAAAACAACATAGTAAAGGGGGAGTGCCCTCAATATCTAACATTTGAGGTTAAATTCTAAGATCGTTAGCATAGTTCAAGGACTATATCCTATACGTATACTTATCCTTAGGGACATCCCTAGACATACCTTAGAAATATCTCTAGGGATCTCACTAACGTTTTCACATCCTAGTTTCCAAAGGTTGACTAAACCTTTCCTATGATACCTACTGTAGAGACCCAAAGCCTGACCTACATGGAAATTACATTACATTTGCAAAATACTTAATACATAACAAAAACAGACACACAAGGACCGTCATACTTTAGTGTCTTTGTAAACCTAGAATATTATCTTCTAATCATGGTGAATGATCTTCAGAATCTCCATTAATGATCTTACAATTTATTTTTTTACCTAAAACCTTTCTTTAAAACCTAGGGAAGATAAAACTTATAAATAGTGAGCTCAAATGCTCAGTAAGGGAAAGCATAGAGAATATAAAATAATCCTTATACATTTGAATGTAAAAAACAATGAGAATAAAATCTAAACATCAAAATCTTGAGCAATGACATAAAACATGGAATTATATAAGGCATAGTTAATGAAGAAACATTAATCATGATAAATTAGCATGGGAATAAAACATGTAATTGTGGAAAACCATTAAGCACATGATATGATTTCCATAGTAGCCAAGGCATTACTTCCAAAACCATATCAGTGGACAGAGACCCTTTTTGAATGGAGTTCACTCCTCCTTCCAGTCCTGTATTCCTGAACCGGTTTAACATTCCATTCCAGCCATGTCCATCTCATGAGATATAAATCTTTTCCCAATTCATTGGAGGGAGATATAGGTCCCACCCATCTCATAATGAGATCTTTCATACATGTGCCCCAACATAAACATAAATCATTCATCATAACCCAAAGAATAAAATGGGTTTCATAAATATTATCTCATCATAACATAATATATATAAAACAAATGGATATCATTTCATCATAGGAAGAGTGAAACCATGTAAATCATATAGACATTATCCTTGAAACATACACATATGAATTAATGTCATCATAGATGGAAAATGGTTTTGATAAACACTTGAAATGAATTCTTGAGGAAAATATCACATCTTTTTCAAAATAATTTTATTTTAACAAAATTCCATGGAAATTTTAAAATGAAAGGGTTTTGTTGAGAATAGTCATGAAATATTGTAGAGAAAGCATCATGAAAATGAGGCGTTATGAAACCGTAAAAATCCATTCATTTCGTATAAGATAAAAATAACATTCTTCTCATACTTTTGTCAAAAAAGTCAAAAAGTTCCCAGTGTGGTAAAAAAGTAGGATTCTAATCATAACATGCGGTAAATTCCATAAATGGGTAAAAGGGACTTTAAAAATACATGACATCATTTTTAGAAAACATAGGCATGGATGAATACAACAACCCCTGTAAATACATACGAATAACAATCTCAGATAAGAACGAGATTGAAATAGCTATCTCTTACCTTAGGTCCAATATGCTTTGTACGTATCTGAATCTCCTGTATATGATTTAAATAATGTCAATGACTTATTAAAGAATCATATTCATTGTTTTGATATCATATATGGTTCACTTATGAGTTTATATTACCTGTTCCTTTGTAAACTCAATGTAAATGATCGTTTTGGGTAAAATCGTTTCATTTGTCGTCTGTGTTTTGACTTGTAATTATTCATATGATTACATAGATCATGATTATATAATTCAAAAAAATAAAACATGATTTATATATAATATATATTCAGAATATACATATATATAATAGATTGATAAATGGAATGAAATACACCGTTCATTTAGACGGTAGGTTGTACGTACACGTGAACGTTGTTTTCGTTTCCTCATTGAATTGAATGGAATTAATTGGATGAAATACATATATATATATATATACATAAATCCAGTATCATTATTATGTCATATATTTCATGATTACTTATTATATATACTATATAATCATTCATTAATGGTTAATCATTGAGAATGAATCTCATCACGTTGTGGAGACGGTAGTCCGTACATAAGCACGAGGGATGATATCATTCCCATAATTATTGAATTGAATTGGTGTGGATGATAAAATATATCAGAATCAGTATGATGTTATAATAAATATGTATAGTTATTAATTACACCATTATACCCATCCAAGTAAGGTGGTGTTAAAAAAACAGATTACACCACGGCGTGGAGACGGTATTCTGTACGTACGCATGCGCGATGATTTCATTTTCCTTAAGATGGATAGAAGGTGGAACATGGTTCTTTCATATTTATAATAACATATCAATATATGAGGTATAATGATGTTATTACTTCATAATGAAACAACTAATGAATATGGAGTATAAGAAGAATGGAACTTGAAGAAAACGGTAGAAGGTATTACCTCTTTCTCGAAGTGCCTCCTTTAAACATTCTCTTAGGGCACTACAATTGGTCTTTAAAGAAGACCAGGACCTCTAGGATACTTCTAGGGAAGTGTAGAAGAGAATTTTTAGGGGTTGGCTGAGCATGAAGGCTCAATTTCGTGTGAGGAAGAGAGGTTGGATGTGCCCTTTTATAAGGGAGGAGAGGGGCACCATTGGAAATATAAAAAATATTAGTTTATATTAAATCCCAAACCCACATAAAAACTTCCAAAACGACTAATATTCAAATATTAAATGATATAGGGTTGTAATATCATCAAAAAAATAAAATTTAGTCATTTTAGGAATTTATTTCAAAAATTATCAACTTGATTTATCCTTATTTATCAATATGATTGTATTTCTGGTAATAATATTCTAAATTTTAAATTATTATAAGTAATTACATATGTGTTGTGAATTTTCTATTATTTGAAAAATTATGTCATTTTAGACCAAATAAATTTTAATTTATAATTTTTAAATATTTTTGTGATTTTTAATCAATTTAATAATATGTTATTTTTATAAAATAACAATAGTGTCAATTTTGACATTATTCATTTATTTAAATTTAAATAAACAATATACAGAAGATATGTTCAAAATAAAATCTTTAATAGATTCATAACATGTCATATGTATCTAAAAAATTAGTGTATCACATTAAATAGTTCATATAATATTAATTTTAATATTTCTAAAACCATTTATTTGAAATTTCTCTAAATAAAATAATTTAAACATCACAATTATGTCTCCTTTAATGATATTTATTTAATCCCTAAAAATACTAAATAAGTTCATATGATGTAGATAATTGTATTATATTTCTATAGACTATACATGTTCGAAATTACATTATGTTTATCACTGAATTAAAATTATTATACTTATAAGATTTAAGAAAGTGACATGTTGTCACTTTCTTTAGTTTTGATAATAATTAAATTATTTTCATGGAAATAAGTCCATTAAATGAATCTAATCCGACCCTTAGGTGATATGGGTCTACTTTTAGTCATCCAATAGGATTTTTACAGGTGTTAGGGTAATTTAATAATCTAATATTTACCTTAATTACCCGAATTACCTTTAACAATGGTAAATAAAAATTACCGTAATTACTATTCATAAGGCCCAAATATAAAAAGTAGCTTATTAACATAATTTGGACCCACTGATTCCAAATATGGAATCCATTTTTCCAAATTCAATAGACAAAAGTTGCAGAAATTAAATTAAAATTAATCAAGTTGTCGAAAGAAAACAATTTTTTTTTAAAACGTTGCAAAAGATTGAATTGGTTTAACCTACGAATTCAATGTAAAATAAATGATAATTACATACATTATATTAAATTGTAAAAATATATTATATTTATACTTTAAAACCATTAAATATGATAATTCAACTATATAAATTTTTACGATGAAAAAATTTGTTTTTAATTAAAATATAGCGTGTTTTTACTATTCATTAAAATATGAAAGTTATCAGAAAAATAACAAAACATTATCCAATGTAAATTTTTATATCCTGATTCAAAATAAGAAGTTTATTTTGTAATATTTAACTTATAAACATGTTAAAAACTAGATTAAATGTTGGTGCGCCATCAAAAGGAGGAAAATCTGTATTTTTTGAAAAATAATTTTCTTACCCGAAAAAATTATTTTGTTCACAAAAAATGTTTTATAAAATTTATAAGATGAATAATAAAGTTATAAAATTAAAAATATAGTCAATAATATTCATAAATTCTTGTCCATAATAATATTATAACAATATATCGTCGTTTAGTGAAACCTGGTATTACGTACAACACACGCTATCGAGGAAGGTCGTGATTGCGTGTAATGGAAGCCAAGTCAGGGTTGTGTATTGTGCAAGACTCCTTTTTGATTTGTTATAACAGAATCCAACCATTTTCCATTTAAATATTGAATATATATATATATATACTCAATGTTGCGTAGAATGACTTTTATAAAATGAACATGAAATTGTGTGTAACACAATCTAAGAATTGGGTTGCGTATACTGCAAGCTCATATGGTGTTGCGTATAGCACAAGATAATCTTGTTGTAGCATAAAACACATGACATAAAGTAAATTAAAAATAATAAATATCATAAAATATCGGGTTGTTATAGAGGGGCTAGACCCAACAGTTCCTATGAATGATATATATTATTTTACAGAATGGGGTGGTGATATCTACTCTTGTAGATGATATCCCTTGAATTAGATAATTCATGGGGAAATACGGTGTCACCGGATCCCTCAAATTTTAAAAAAGTTATTTGTGGAGACATATGGGTACATTAGTGACCACAAAATCCCCCCTAATGATGAATAAGTAATTCATGGGATTTCAAAAAATATGCTCTATGGAATACCATGGGAGACCACCTATGTATTTAGCTACTTTCTCATATAATAGGTAAATAGAATCCAAGGGGAACCAAAAAGGGGGATCCAGACATGGGGGGATGGCCACACATGGACGAACGAAGCTATAGAATCCAGAAGTGAGACACTCGAAAAGAAAAAATTCTTCGATTATTTACTAAAGTTAATTCGTACTTCATATCATTATAGTGGATAAAAAAATTAATTTAGTGGTCCTCCAATACAAAAAACCTTTTGTGGATGTAATTCCCATTGGTAGAAATCCAATGGTACCATTGACCATAGGCATATCATATATGAATACACTATTTAGATGGATCCCTTTCTCTCATATCGAAATAGTATGTGGGTGAAACCCTACCCCATGTATCCATACCCAAAACTGATAGAACATAACTCATACTATAAAAATGATATGTAGATCAAACTCAGGATTAGTTACCATGATGGAACATGGAAGAATACCTTAGCTGGATATTACTATGCTAAATAAGGGTAACCCAATGCCACATGATAAAATTCATGGTGGATTGGGGAATCCTAGGGAACTTTACACTCTATCTCAAACCATAATCTTCTATTATATCGAAAACCCCTTTCTTGAAAGCCCCATGAACTACTCTGATCCCACCAGGACAAGGACCATTCAAAAGCCACCCGAGGCTTATGATAATATCACCAGGATCATCAGTGTATCCTTTTAGGTTTACATATTCATCATATGTAGAGTCGCATGGTTAATCCGTTTAGAAAGGTAGATCCTATGAATGTCCCCATTTTTACATTCGCATGGTAATGAGGGATTTGACCATGGGGTGGTCACATGAGCCTCAATATTCTATGGATTATGTGAAACTACTATCCTTTCACTGAAATGAGGTTCAATGCTGAATATTTAAATATTTGGAACTTCGTCTATGGTTATTCGTTATCGCTTCATACAAGAAGTGTCTCTTTTTCTCCTATTTTCTTCTATCTTTGAGTATTCAAGATAGATATCAAGATATAACTATCCTAAGAAAATATGATAGGTAATGGGAACACACAATTCCCTCTCTCCCTATCCCCCTTTGGGCTCCAAAACCATACATCATCTGATGGAGGAGACACGATATTCTGATCCACATCATCCTATTACTTCTCACATGGAGTATGACTCATATAGACTTAGATGTAAGCTGAAATCATGATATCTACACAATATGAAAGAAAATAAAATTGGCATTCTCCCTATATATAATCCCAAAAACCAATCTCAATTGGCCTCCTATAAGGTATAATCCATGATTAAATCCTCTGAAAAGGGTCGCTTCCCAGTGTAAGCCCTAATGGTTCACCCTTAAGGGACCTCCCCTAAATTGTTAGACACTACTCAAAAAACTATAAGCTATTTTTTACCAACTAACTATGATACTTCAAAATACTCCATGAGGTCCGAACCCAATATCCAAATCAGCCTAATGTTCTTTAGACCACATCCCTTGTAGGGAAACAATCACATTAGAGACTATATATCTTCTAGTAATTTCAATCCACCTTGGTGTAATCCTCACACTATCAATTACTAGGAACCCTTTTAATGAATGTTATTTCTACATGATATTAAACAAAATGTTTGGGTCGTCAACAAAGAACCATAAAGCTGATGTCTCCAGTTAAGTGACACAAAAAATGTGGGTTCTGATTTCTCTCAAAATGAAACATATGAAGTTTATTCTTTTGTTTCCATCTAGACATCAAAACTTATAAGGTATCACCATGATGATAATAATATATAATGTGCCTCACCATGGATTAAAACCAGTGCCTTGTCAATTAGAAAACGAATAATCAATATGTGCACTAAAATATAACATTGAGGGATAACCTCAGATACGTACATATATATTTATCATGGTAGAACCTCTAATACATATATATTATTAATAAACCATGTGTAAACGTGATAAATTATTACATTATGGGTAATATACGGAAAACATATTGAGAGTGATCAAAAAAATCATAAACAATTCATAAATCTACAATAGTGTCCTGAAACATGAAATGGTTCCCCCAAAAAGGGTGTGATGAAACCAATTTCCCATCATCTCAAAAAATGTGCATTCTTAAGATTCATTGGCTAAATCATCCAATGAACACATAAAATTGGAAATTTGGTCCATGAATCATGGATATGAGATTCATTGGTTGTTTCTGGTTGCACATACAAACCCATTAGAGACTATATGATGATGTTATACCTAACATCATTGATTTCACACCAGTTAACACCTACTATCATCCAAATCATGAAAAACCTTATCTTTAATAGAAACAATAATGGAAAACTATGCATTAATGAATTGACTAGGGAACCTACATCGTGAGATAAAAATAATATATTACCCAATACCCATCCGATCATTATTTCTAAGAATATACACGTCTTTGGATAGAACAAAATATGAAGATGAAATGAATACTTAACCATTATGGCGGTGATACCCCACCACTATCCTATTTCATAAAAAAATGAAGAAGTTCAATGAAGGTCATAAATTACACATATAGTCATGATTTTCTACTTTGATGACGTTTTATTGTCTATATATGTCACAAATATTACTAGAAATATTTAGACCTTCTTTCAATAAAATGGAATATCCCAAGTTTACTATGAAACATGCACCAGTGACTGCACAAATATCTGGGTACACAATTAAGTAGAGGACGCCATTTCCCACCCAACATCTTCAATGTTGGGTCAAAAATTCTATGGTTAGGAATTAACATCAATAGCATACACACCACATGCTAGAGGAATAAATGCAGTCCCTTAGGAAATGAATCCTTCTCAACCATCCATCCAAAAATATTCAGAATCCCAACATATGGGGGCTCCACTAGTTGTCTCTGAACATTTCAAGAACCTGTCCTCGAAACGTGACAATGAGTGCCTCCCATAACATAGAGATACTGATTATGTCTTCACTAATGATTTAATATCTATAGTATAGTTATACCATCCTATGGACATATCTTGGAATCATCATCTCCCATGTCTTATGGCCCTATTTTCTCACTCTATGTAGGATATCACCCCAAAGGATCATGTTGAAGTTTAACGAACCTGAGTCCCTTAATTGTTCATCCAAGGGATACTACAAGACAACCGTGGATGGGTTACTGTCCTAAATTCTAATGAAGAATCATTATATGGATTTATATCTTCAACCAATTATTGGAATTATATTCCCACTCACTCATATGAATCCCAACATTTAAATATGGTGGAATATTTTGATAGTGCACAAATTTACACTTATTATCACCAGACACATTATGAAAATATGGAGGAAATTTATAGGAAAACAAAAATATATTTCAATGCACATGAAGATTGAAAACAAAATATTATTGAAACTGGCTATGATCATGTCTTAATTAAACCTTTTACATATCATTACTATAATCCAAATAGGGCTGAAAACTACATGCATGTTCATTTCCTTGCCAACACGTATGAACCCTATCTGTCAAATATTACTTTGATCAACACGATGATGTAAATCCCAACTCGTAAATATGAACCCCATCAGTTTGATATGATTTTACACAAATATAATAACAGTAAAATTCCCTATACTAATATCAAGACCATTATATAAAATAACGAGGAAAATAATTACAGGTTCATATCCCTTATAATACATGTCAACCCATTAGTCAAATCTCGTGGTGATCAATGATAAACATAAATACCTACACAAGAATGTGAAAACCATCAGTCAAATATGATTGTACCCAAATATAAGAAGGGTCATATTCTTTGGGATACATATTCAGAATTCTAAAAAAATGCAGTGTAAAACATGGAGATGCAAATCTCTAAATGTGAATACCGGAACCATCTTTCCATTATAGGTTTAACTGGATAAAAGTTTTTGCATACCGCAGCTATAAACAAGGGTTATACCCATTCATCTAATCCCACATAGGGGTAATGTTAATAATAATATGTATAAAATAGAGGTTTGATGTAGAAACATATTCATTCTCTAACATCAAAATGGGATAATATTCTCGTCCACCTCAAAGTCATTTATAAACACATCTTGGGTATAATGGAGTATCAAAAAACAATTTTAGAACATATCATTTATTTTTGTAAATTTTTATTTATGTACATAGAAATAGAAAGGAGTCTGTACCACAAACCCACCTCACAATATGTAGTGGCTAATCCAAAAACTTAGGTGGTCACCTCAGAGCAGACATGCTTTCCTACCTCTATCCATGAGGTTCTTCTGTCATGTTGTATGTTAAATGGACAATGATATTGAGTATAAATACCTTTTTGAACTGGGTGACACCGATAAAACATAGTGGATTCTCTAGGATGGGAATATATCTCTTTCAAAACTGATGATGTTGTCTTGAGTATCTTGGAAGAACCACTTGAGCAAATCAAATAAGAGAGCATACATAAAGATCATTACCCAAAATAAGTGTCCCCAATCACCAACAAGAGTGTTCTGAAAGAAAAATTACACTAATTGTAGAGGGAAAATGAATATAATATACAAGTTACATTCATATTGGAAGAAAGATATGTTGACAATGTCAAACAATTATCTATGGTGGTAGAATATCCTTTATATCCGTTACCAAATTACGAAATTAGAAGTAATAGTTCTGAAATACCATCCTATAATATTTCTACAAGGAGATCTTATAGTCATCCCAATAGAATGTACCATTTTAATTAAAAAAAATTATTAATGAAAATTCTTCTTGATCTAATTAAATGTCTAATTATGTAAAATGGTTATATAAAACATATGCAAATACATGGTTTTATGATCTTGGATTTAAAAATAACATTAAGAGTTGTTTCCATTTTTAATATTGGAATTGAATATTGATTACTTGATTTGTTTAAATATTGGGATTTAAAAAATCCAATTTACCATGAAAAAGGATGTGATGGCATCATTTATTAGAATTGTTCCATACGAAGCCCATTTTTTGATGCTCAAATAAGAGGTGGTGTTACATGGCTTCACACTTGACCAACCCCAAGATGGGTTTCAACATGTTATTCATGAACAGAACCACCTACAGTAGAAGTCGATGTTAATCGAGTTTTCTACCTGAGAGATGTTATCTAGGCCACCCAAAGACTTTATCGCCATCGTGATCCTTACACTTAGGTGTTATGTGGGTATTATAAGGGGTTATGTAACATGATCCGACACTATTATTGTATTATTTAGTTTTTTGTAAATAATATAGATTCATTTTATTACTGTTACATTGTAAATTATTTTTAATGCACAAATAGTATTTTTAGTTAGTATTTAATTTCAATTAAGAAATTTATTTCGATGAATTAATGGATTTTTTAATTAAATAATATATTAAAAAATTATTATTACTAAATTACTTTTCATTACATATAAAAGATCGTATAATTTTTAAGAATAAAACTATAATTAATATTGAGGTTTGAAAACATTTTTTGGTCAAAACCCATGAATTTTCAATAAATGATGGTTTTTATAGTAAACAATTCACATATTTTGTAAATTATTTAGATAAAATGAATATTTTTTTTGGATTCGTGATACAGAAATTATCTAATGGTGGATTGTTCACAATTTTCATAGAAAATCCAATTTTTGGGTAAAAATTAAATATAGTTTAAATATATAATTTGTTTTATGAAATTTTTTTTACTCAATAGTGATGTAATAAAATACTATAAAATGTATATTCAGCCAATATATATTTTTACTTTAAAATATTTTGATTTTAGATTTGTTACATTAATTTTAAAATGCCTTGGTGGAGCCCCCAAGACTTATAATACATTTTATCATTTTAAAATGATTTCCTTGATATTGTGACTGACCTCCAGATAATAAAGACTAATATTTTAATAATTTATGCCATTTTACATATAACATAATGTTTTCCACTTTAATTTGGAAAAAACATGGAAAAACCATGGTATTGTTTTTTTATTATTTTAATGTGTAGTGTCAAAAAAATAAATAATAAATAATTCTCTCTCATTTACTATATAAACAAACTCAATCTCCCATTCCTCTTCACTCAAACCATTTTTAGCTCAACCAAAACCATAATTCCTCTCTCAATAATACTCCCAATGAGCCCCCATGCTCCCAATAATACTCTCTCAAGTCTCTCCCAAAGCCATTGGGATCACAGATCCAAGTAAGGGATTTATTCCACTCTCATTTTTTTCCAATTTTCATTATGATGATATAACATATTCATTAAATTAAAAATGTTGGGGTATTATTTATGACCTCTCCCATACTACCCTCATTATGTTTGAATTATTAGAGACCAATTTATCTCTCACTAAATCCTCCCATGTACATCCATTACAATGTCCAAAGTCCATAAGGAATTTCTATCTTCTTATTTACATTTAAGAAATTATTTTATATTATTCATCTAAATTACATTAAAAATAATGGGATATTTTTTACATGAACCCTTACTATCTGTCTCATATATAAATGTTGATATACCCCTTTCTCTCTAATCAAATATTTTACAATTTCTATTTGACGTCGTTATATTGCCGAAGTTACAACCAAATTTCCCATGCCAAAATCGTCGTTTATGTGAATACCATTCCCATTTCTCTACCAAGGGAATTCAACATTGTGTGCATGTACATGTTTATTGTAACGACCCAATTTTTTTCAACAGAAATTCCCTTCTTAAAATTATGTCAAAAAATAGCATTAAAACACAACATAAGGAACTAATAAGTGATAAGTTACCGTTAAACATATGTTTTCCACTTCTGTGTTTGAAATTTTGAAAATCTGGCATACACGATTGTGTTCAAGATTATTTTTTGAGTCTAATAATACAAAAATAATTATTGGTGAATTGTAACCTACCCTTATGAATACTAACCTACCCTTATGAATAGTATCATAGCCTTATGAATAGTGATATATGCCAATTAATAGAAACCTTACCTGTTATAGTATAAAAATAATATTCAAGTGAAAGTATGATGTACCTATATTTTAGAATAAGTAAATGAATGTTTTAAAAGTGTTTTAAACTATAATTTAAATTAAATATTAATTAAATAATATTTTTAAAATTATTTTGGAAAAATGGACTTCATTTTTGTATTCTACACGTCGAAAAATGGTTGGGTAAAATTTTGGGATTTTTTCTAAAATACTAGATTTTTTGGTGAAATGTAAAATACATCAATTTACAATATAAATTCATTATAATTAAAAACCACTTCCTAACCTCACAAGTGATGTAAGCACCCAAATCTCGAACTCACACTCCTTATTTTCTATTCATGGTCTTGGATGACTCACTATTCCTTCTCTTAGGGGAAATTAATAAACTAATGAATTTTATATTAATGAAACCCCTCTCCCCTCCACTATAAAAACCATCCTTCACACCCTCATTTCCTCACACCTCTCAAGATCCAAGACATCCGTAAACTCTTCCAAAAAATAATCCATACCCCCTCTCCCAAGTTCATGAGCTTCTGGTCTCATCAAAATACCAATCCTAGCTTCCTTAAGGAGGATCGCAAGAGGAAGATTTAAGATGTAATTTTTCTCCCTCTTCTACTTTAATTTCCTTTCATGTTCAAGTTCATTTCATGATACTTCCCCACCTATAATCATCCAAATTGTATTTTAACTCTATTATTATACATGTACTATAATTTTATGATTCTAATGGAAAATTATATCATCTAACCCCCTTTCCCTCTTCCTTTTATTTTATTAAAGAGAACGCTGTTCGGGAGGTTTTAATTTATCACCTTCAAGAACGACATGCATTCTTCTTCCATTTCTACTTTCAGATCTGGTCATAAAACCATTTTTATGGTTGAACCTGAATTTTTTATATTTATTATTTCTTATTTAATGTTCTGGAAATAACTTATGCCCATATTAATGTGTGATATATTAAAACAAGTTTGTAGTGATCGGAAAAATGCCCAAATTAACCAAAATAATCATTATTTAATTCTTATCTAATGATTCATCCACATGGATAAAATATTATTCATTATAAGATCATTTAATATCATGTAATATCAGTTCTGTATGTTTACTTACATTCTACCCAAACATCATTTTAAGAAAACAAGTGAAACACTCAATAAAACCATAAAAAAACATTCTCGAACAATGTTTTAACACTCTATAACACATCCAAAGGCACAAAAAATAACATAAAGAATCCATAATGATCCATATTAATGTATAAATGTTTCTATATTTCTAATTAATTAATATATTTTCATTATACAGGACATTAAAGAGAAGAAGCATTCAGATACAAGGTGAGGAAAAATCTCGAACTCAATTTTCTTTCTTCGGGTTCTCCCACTTTCACTCTATTTTTGATATGTTTACTCCTTGAATAAATTTTTTACATCATTGTATTTTATTTTTATGGGATATAAATGTTTACCACAACTTTTTATGTCAAACAAAATGTTTTCCCAAAGAACTCTTCTTTTTACGAACCCACCTTTTACTTCTCATTCAAGGTTGATAGTTCTTTTATCAAGTATGTTATACCCTATTTGTTTTGGGAACAAAATGTTTATGAATGTGTTCATATAATATGTAACACATTAAATTCCATGGGATATTTATGTTCACTTTTGGTATATGTTCCATGTGGAAATCATGATGATGATAATGTTATGATGTGATGGGTGCGCCCAGAATTATATAGCACAATATGAATGGTTGAAGGTGACGGGTGCGCCCGAAATTATACAATGCTCCAATGAATTGGGAAGAGTGATGAATCACCTGAGTAAATGTGAAATTATGTGTGAAAAATTGTCTCTCTTGGTTCACAAGTATATGTGTTATTTAACCACTAAGACATGATGTTTCATTTTTTATGCATTTCCACATTTCAAGTATTTTATTTATGCTCCTCTAATTTTCATGATCTTTTTCCTATGACATGATTATGCTCACCCCATGCTATATTGTTCTTATCAATCCACTTACTAGGATTTTAGCTCACCCATTTTTATGTATATCCTTATGTGGATATATTTACTAAGGAGAGGTCAAGTGAAAATAAGAAGCTAGAGAAGAAGAAATTAATTAAATGTTTATGTTTGATATTGTAATTGTTATGTGTGGTCCTAGTTTTCTCAAGACACAAAACCATTGGATATTATATGTGTAATACTATTGTGTTTTTACCTTTAAAATGATGTAATAATAATTTAAGAAATGGTTGGGTCACCATAGTTGGTATTAGAGGAAATGATTAGTTAATTTGGGAATTAGTATTAGTGAAATCTAGAGAAAACCTATTGCATGAGACTAAGTAAAAATATACACACAAGAACATTTACATAGAGTCCCAATATGTTATGTTTTTGGTAGAAATTGTTTAAATGAATATGTTATTCATGACTTTTTTACATCTGTTTCGTTCTAACTTTTTATATTTTAGAAAATGGTGGGAACCTGGAGAAATCAGGCCATCAACTTGTGCAAGGTCCAATGCAAAAATTTGATGAATTACATCCCCAATTATTTGGGAGGTGGAGTTCAAAACATCATAATGATTCTTACCCAATTATCACTAGATATAAAAAATAAACATAATAATGGGGAACATCCTCCTTCACCAAAGAGGAAGAAAATTCCAATCTAATGTTTTATGTCGCAATTACCCCTGACGTTTAGTGGATCTTCTGATCCACTAGTTGCAGACCTGTGGGTCAACACCCTGGAGAAGATCTTTTCTGTGCATCACTATACTGAGATAGAGAAGGTGACTCTAGACAGTTATCATCTAGATGAATAAGACGATCAATGGTGGGATTTTATTAATAACACCAATCCAAGGGAGGAAATTAAAGAGATGGAATGGGAAGAAGTTAGAAAACGTTTCTTAACAAGTATTTCCCAAGAACTCTTCGCACAAAGATAGAGATAGAATTCATAGAGCTCAAGAAAAATAAAGGAGAATTTGTCATAACCTATGAAGTGAATTTCACAAGACTTGGAAGGTACTCATCAGGTTTATTTATCAACAATGATAACAAAATTTATAGATTCATTAGTGGATTAAAACCACACCTTCAAAAGGCTCTCACAATAAGAGACATTGGGAGTTATGAAGAAGTTGTTCGATGTTCACTCAAAGTGGAGATGGAGTTTGGAGATTGGTCCAATGGATATGGTGACAAGAAACTAAAGATGGAGTTTCATGCCGATTGATGTAATGATAAAGGTATGAAAAAAAAACTCAATGACCCACATGCCAAAAATGTGCAATGTTGCACCATGGGAACTACCTCAAAGAGATGAAGAAATGAATAATGGGTGGTAATGACAGACACCATGATCAAGAGTATCAGAAAGACACAAAAAGAAGGAGAATGTAGCCAATGAAAGGAGAGAACCAACCTCGGTTCAATGCAATAACTGTAGGGATCTAGGGAACAATGAAAACCAGTGCAGTAAACCTTGAGTTCTTGAGGGTAATCAACATCAGCAGCCACCAAATCCAAAGGAACAATGGATGGCTTATCCCATCACTACTATGTAGGTGGATCCTGATAATGAAGTCAATCAAGGTACACATCCTATTCACTCAAGAATGGAAAATTTCTTATTTGATTATGGTTCTACGCATTCCTTTATATATTTCAAGTTTGGTATAACTATAGAGTAGAGGCCCCCAATCCTTGATGAAGATATATCTGTAAAAACACCAAGTGGTGCAATAATTTCAATCCAAGTGTTTGACTCTTCTCCTGTTGGCGTATCTGGGAAGATTCTTTTGGAAAATCTCATAATACTTCCCTCAGTGGAATTCAATGCTATAATGGGAATAGATTGTCTCTCGTTATATAGATCACACATCAACTATTGGGAAAAGGAAATTTCTTTTCATATTCTGAATCATCCCATTCTCCTCTACAAAATCAAGGAATATCATGAATCTCCTTTGAAAAATCCGTCAATGGTGTGGGTGTTGAATCCCTATGAAGAAGCATACCTCACCCAAATGGTTGAGAAGAATGAAAGTTACAACCTTGAGGAAATTAGAATCATAAGGGTGATGTACTTCTCAAAGAGTTGCCCAAAATTCCCCTGGATGGGGAGGTAGAGTTCTGAATTGAACTAATACCCGGAGCTACTCCTACCTCTACGTTTCCCTATAGGATGGATCTTATCGAACGAGAGGAGTTAAATAACCAGCTGCAAGAGAATCTGGACAAAGGGTTCATACGCCCTAGTGCATCACCTTGGGGTCTGCCAATGCTCATTGGGATGAAGAAGGATAGAACAATGCAGTTGTGTATTGATTATCGAGAACTCAATAAGAACACCTTAATGAACAAGTATCCTCTTCCAAGGATTGACGAACTATTTGAACAGTTAAGAGGTTCTCAATACATATTAATGGTGGATCTTCAATCTGGATATCATCATGTAAATGTGAAGAAGGGATATATTTAGATGACTGGATTCCAAACAAGGTGTGGGCACTATGAGTTTTTGGTGCTGCCCTTCGGACATAATAATTCCCCTCCAATATTCATGGATTTTATGAATAGAGTCTTTAGAAATTACCTAGACAAATTTTTGGTAGTGTTTGTTGATGATATTATCATCTACTCCAAGAGCAAGGAGGAACATGAAGAACATATAAAACTTGTGTTGGCGACATTAGGAAAAGAGAATTTGTACGCCATGTTCAGAATGTGTGACATTTGGATAAAACAAGTCATGGTCTTGGGAAATGTGATCAGAAGAGGGGGAATTTATGTGGATCCTTCAAGAAAAGGCAATTGAGGAATGGACCAGGCCCTCTAGTGTCATAGAAATCCATAGTTTTCTTGGATTAGCAAGGTACTACCGATGTTTTGTGGGAAACTTCTCACAATTGTCAAGCCTTCTAACTATGTTAACAAAGAAAGGTGTAATGTACCTCTAGATGGAAGAATGTGAGGAAAGCATCAAGGAGCTTAAGATAAGTCTGATAGCTGCACCTGTACTCACACTACTGAAAAGTGGAGAAATTTTTGTGATATACAATGATGCTTCAATGAAAGTCTTGGGTGTGTACTCATGCAAAATTATAATGTGATAGACTATGACTCATGACAGTTGACGATCCATGAGTAGATCTACCCGATGCATGATCTAGAGCTGGCAGCCATGATTTTTGCCTTGAAATATGGAGGCAGTACCTTTATGGTATGAAGTGTGACATATAGACCAACCACAAGAGCCTAAAGTATATATTCATAGAAAATGAGCTCAACATGAGTTAAAGGAGATGGTTAGATCTATTCAAGTATTATTATTGATCTATTCACTATCATCCTGGAAATCTAAACAAGGTAGTTGATGCTCTACGATGAAAGGAACCCGCTACTCTATCCATGATGTGGATAGAGAAAGACCCTATCTTCCTAGAAATGCAATGAATGGATATGGAAATCATAGGGGAAGGGGATACATCCTACCAAGCCCAAATGATTGTGCAACCATCCATCTAGGATAAGATTAACGAAGCACAAAGGGATGATGTGGAGATACAAAAGAGGGTGAATTCAATAAAAGAAGGGAAGATACAAGAGTTCCATATCGACGGTGATGGTGTGATTCGGATTGGAACGTGGCTTTGTGTGCCTTCATCACTCGGGAAAAAGAAGGATACATTGGATAAAGCACATAGCTCAATATTCTTTATCCATCCTAGGAGTACCAACATGTATCGTGATATCCGAGAACACTTCTAGTTGGAAAACATGAAGAAGGATATTGTGGAATATATATCAAGGTTCTTGGTATGTCAGCAAGTTAAAGGTGAGAGACAACATTCCAAAGGTATGATGCATCCATTGTCTATACCCATGAGGAAATGGAAAAATATTACTATGGACTTTATCACAGGTCTCCTGAAGACGTTGAAGGGAAATAATGAGATATGGGTTGTGGTTGACTTACTCACCAAGACTTACCATTTTATCACCATTCAGGATGATCCCCCACCTGAAAAACTTGCAAAGATATATGTGAAGGAATTGGTGAAACTACACAGTGTTCCACTCTCAATTATCTCTAACCATGATCCAAGGTGCACATATAAATTCTGAAGGAGCCTTCGACTTTCTATGTGTACTCAAGTATATTTCAGCATGACCTATCACCCCCAGATTGATGGTCAGTCTCAAAGAACAATTTGGGTGCTTGAAGATAAGTTAGGAGACTGCTATCTAGATTTCAAAGGGGTATGGGATCATTATCTCCAATTGGTTGAGTTCTCAAACAAAAATAGCTTCCACTCGAGTATTCAGATGCTCCATATGAAGCTCTGTATGGATATCAATGCTGAAATCAAACCTGTTGGGACGATGTTGGAGAAATAAAGCTATTTGGGCCCGATCTTGTTCAAGAGATGACATAGAAGGTTCAAGTCATCTAGAAAAACATCAAATCTACTCAATGTTGGAAAAATATCTATGCTAAGAACCATCAAAAGGGCTTGGATTTTGACATTGTCGATAATTCTTTCTTTAGAATATCTCCATGGAAGAGAGTCATGTGATTCAGGAAGAAAGGGAAGCTAACGACAAAGTATATTGGCCCCTTAGTAATACTTGAGCACATAGGAGTCGTGGCCTATCATCTTGCACTTCCACCGATTATGTATCAGGTTCACGATGTGTTTCATGTATCACTAATGATTATGTACTTCCCAGACCCCTCACATGTACTAAACTCAAAGGTGGTATAGCTGAAAGATGGTATCTCCTATGAGGAGCAGCCAGTAAAGATTCTAGATCGGAGAGATAAGGTTCTACTCAACAAGATAACCCATCTTGTCAATTTATTGTAGAGGAACCTCGTGTTTTAGGAAGTAACTTGGGGAAAATAAGAATAAATGAAGGAGAAACACCCACACTTGTTTAAGTAAAGTGAAATTTCGGGGGCGAAATTTTTTAAGGGGGGAAGAATGTAACTACCCAAAGTATTTCAATGGAAATTACCTTCTTATAATTATGTCATTAAATAACATGAAAACACAACATAATAAACTGTTATGTGATAATTGACCTTTAAACATATGTTTGTCACTTATGTGTTTGGAATTTTGAAAATCTGATATACACTGTTGTGTTGAAGATGATTTTTGGAGTCTAATAAAAATATTTGGTGAATATTAACCTACCCTTATGAATAATTACATACCCTTATGAATAGTGATATACCCTAATTAATAGTATCCTTAACTATGATAGTATAAAATTAATATTCAAGTGAAAGTATGATGTACCTATATTTTAGAATATTTTAATGAGGGTTTTAAAACTATTTTAAACTATTATTTTAATTAAATATTAAATTAATTATATTTAGAAAAATATTTTTCATAAATGGACTTCATTTTTTGATTCTACACGTCGAAAAATGGTTGGGGTAATATTTTTGGATTTTTTCTAAAATACTTGAATTTTTGTGAATAGTAAAATACATTAATTTACCCTATAAATAAATTATAATTTAAACCCACTATTCCTGAAATCACATGTGTTTTAAGCAATCAAATATAGATCCCACATGACTTATTTACTATTATTGGTCATGTATGACTCACTATTCCTTGTCTTGGGTGAAATTAATAAACTAATGAATTTTATATTAAGGAAACCCCTCTCTCCTCCACTATAAAAACCACCCTTCACACCTCATTTCCTCACACCTCCGAAGCTACAAGAATTCTCTAAAATCTACCCAAACATCCTCCCTAGACCCTATCCCATGTTCCAGAGCTGCTGGTCTCAAAAAAATACCAATCCCAGCTTTCGTAAGGAGGATCTCAAGAGGAAGATCTAAGAGGTAATTTCTCTCCCTCTTCACCTATAATTTCCATTCATCTTCATGTTTATTTCTTGATCCCTCCCCACCTATCTTCATCCAAATTGTATTGTAACTAAATTATTATACATTTACTATAATTTTATGATTCTAATTGGATATGATATCATCCAAACCCCTTTCCCTCTTCTATTTATTTTATTAAAGAGAAAGTTGTCCGTGAGGTGTTAATTTATCACCATCAAGAACGACATGAATTATTATTCCATTTCTACCTTAATATCTTGTCATGAAACCATTTTTATTGTTGAAATATAATTTTTTATATGTATTATTTCTTATTTAATGTTCTGTAAGTAACTTATGTCAATATTACTAAGTGATAAATTAAAACAAGTTTGTTGTGATTGAAAAACTGCCCAAATTAACCCAAATAATCATCATTTAGTTTTTATATAATGATTCATCTAAATAGTTATAATATTATTCATTATAAGATCATTTAATATCATGTAATATAAGTTCTGTATGTTTTACCCATGTTCTAGTCAAACTTCAATTTAAGTATACAAGTGAATCACTCCAGAAAACCATAAAAACAAACATTCTCGAACAATGTTTCAAACCTCTATAACTCATCCAAAGGCACATAAAATAACTTAATGAAACCATAATGAATCATATTAATGTAAAAATGATTCTGGATTTCCAATTAATGAATATAATTTAATTATACCGGACATTAATGTGAATGAAGCTTACAGATACAAGGAAAGGGGAAATATCGAAATCAGTTTTCTTTCTTTCGGTTACCCCTCTTTTACTCCATTTTGGATATGGTTACTCCTTAAAGATTATTTTTCCATACTTGTATATACATTTCTAGGATATAAATGTTTACCACTACTGTATATGTCAAACAAAATTTTTCCCAAAAGAACTCTTCTTTTAAGAACTCACCTTTTACATCTCAATCAAGGTTGATGGTTCTTATATCAAGTTTGTTATTCCCTCTTTGTTTTAGGACCCCAAAGTTTATGAATTTGTTCTAATGAGATGTAACCCATTCCATTACATGGTTTAGTTATTCTCACTTTTGATATATTTTCCATGTGGAAATCATGATGATGATAATGTTATGATGTGACGGGTGCTCCCAGAATTATATTGCGCAATATGAATGATTGAATGTGACAGGTGCTCTCGGAATTATACAATGCTCAAATGAATTGGGTAAAGTGATGAATATCATGAGTAAATTTTAAAAGATGGTTGAACAAGATGCTAGCTTGGTTCACAAGTATGTTTTGTATTTAACCATGAAGATATGATGTTTTATTTTTTATGCAATTCCACATTTCAAGTCATTTATTTATGCACCTCTCATGTTCATGATCTTTTGCCTCTTTTATTATTATACTAAACCCATGATATATTGATCATATCTATCCTCTTACTGGGATTTTAGCTCACCCCTTTTGATGTTTATCCTTTGGTGGCTATATGTAATATTGAGAGGTCAAGTTCCAATAAGAATATATAGAATAAGAAATTAAATAACTATTTGTGCTTGAAGTTGTAATTATTATGTATGGCCCTAGTTTTCCCAAAAAAAATAAACCATTGGATCTTATATGTATAATACTATTAGGTTTTTACATTTAAAATAATGTAATATTATTGTATGAAAAGGCTAGGAATCTATAGTTGATATCAGAGGAATGGTTTAGTTCATTTGGGAATCTGGATTAGTGAACCCTAGAGAAAACCTATAGCATGAGACTATGTACAAATATGCACACATGAATATTTACATAGTGATCACATATGTTATTTTTTCAATAAATTTTTTAAATGATTAATTTATTCATGACTAGTTTACTTATGTTTTGTTCTAACCTTTTATATTTTAGAAAATAGTGGGAACTAGGGGAAATCAGGCCAACAACTCATGTGAGGTCCAATGTAATGATTTCCCAAACGACATCCTAAATGATTTGGGAGGTGGAGTTCAAAAAGTTATGACGATGCTTACCAAATTATCTCAGGTTATGAAAAATAGCCATAATAAAGGAGACCGTCCTCCTTCACTAAAGAGGGAGAAACTGGCTATAGAATGTTTTATGCGATGACGACCACTGATGTTTAGTGTATCTTCGGATCCACTAGTTAAAGAAGAGTGGGTCAACTCCATGGAGTATATCTTTTCTGTGATTCACTTTTCTATGATGGATAAAGTGAATCTAGATGATTATCGTCTAGATGGAGAATAAGATCAATGGTGGGATTTTATTAAGAACACCAACCCAAGGGAAAAATTGAAGATATGGAATCGGAACACTTTTAGATAATGTTTCTTAACAATAATTTCCCAAGAACACTTCGCACGGAGATGGAGAGATAATTCATAGAGCTCAAGAAAAAAGAAGGAGCATATATCACAACCTATGAAGTGAATTTTAGAAGGATTTCAAGGTATGATTCAGGTTTTGTTATCAACAACTATATCAAAATTGATAGATTCTTTAGTGGATTAAAACAACTCCTTTGAAAGGCTCTAGTAATCTGTGAATTTGAGTGTTATGAAGAAGTTGTTCAATGTGCCCTCTAAGTGGATATGGAGTATGGAGAATGGTACCATGGATATGGTGATAAGAAACTAAAGATGGAGTTTCGTGCTGGTGGATCTAATGATAAGGGTGGGATGAAAACTCAACGAACCACTTGCCAAAAATGTGGAAAGATGCACAATGGGAACAACCTCAAAGGGATGGGGAAATTCTTCAAGTGTGAGAAATAAGGACACCATGCTCAAGAGTGTCGAAACAACATGAAAATGAATAAGAATGTAGCCAATGAAAGGAGAGAACCACTCATGGTTTAATTCTACAAATGTAGGGAGCTAGGGAACTATGCAAAACTGTGCCCTAAACCTTGAGTTCTCGAAGGTAATTAGTGTCAGCAGCCACCAAAGACAAATGAACATGGGAAGGATTATGCCATCACTACTGCGAAGGTGGAGCATGATAATGAAGTCATACAGGGTAGAATTAGTATTCACTCTTTAATGGGAAAAGTATTATTTTATTATGTTTCTATTCCTTCCTTTATATCTTGCATGTTTGCTAGAAATATAGAATCGAAGCCCCGAATCCTTGAAGTAGAGATATTTGTAGAAACTCAAAGTGGTGCAATCAATGTAACCAAAGTGTTTGACTCTTCTCCTATTGGCGTTTGTGGGATGATTATAATTGAAAATATTGTAATACTTTCCTTGGTGGAATTCGACGCTATAATGGGAATGGATTGGATCTCGTTATATAGAGCACATATTAACTGTCAGGAAAAGGAAAATATTTTCATATTATAATCCATCCCATGCTCCACTACAAATGAATGGAAGATAATGAATCTCCTTTGAAAAATCCTTCAATGGTGTAGGTGTTGATTCCCTATCAAGAAGCATACATAACACCAATGGATGAGTCAAAGGAATGATACAACCTTGAGAAAATTCCCATCATGAGGGAATACAATGATGTATTTCCTGAAGAGTTACCCGGAATTCCACAAGATCGTGAGGTAGAGTTCTCAATTGAACTCATACCCGGAGCTACTCATATCTCAATGTGGGCCTATAGTATGGACACTATCAAACTGGTGGAGTTAAAGAAGTAGCTGGAAGAGCATCTAGACAAAGGGTTCATACGCCCTAGTCCATCACCTTAGGGTGTGCTAGTACTCTTTGTGAAGAAGAAGGATGAATCAATGCAGTTGTGTATCGATTATATAAAACTCAACAAGATAACCATAATGAACAAGTATATTCTTCCAAGGATTGAAGACTTATTCGATCAGTTAAGAGATGCTCAATACCTCTCAAAGGTGGATCTTCATTCTGGATATCATCAGGTAATGGTGAAGAAGGAAGATATTCAAATGACTGCCATCCGACCAAGGTATGGTCACTATGAGATTTTGGTGATGCCCTTCAGACTTACTATTGCCCTTGCAATCATCATGTATTTGTTAAATATAGTCTTTAGACATTACCTAGACAACATTGTGGTTGTTTTTATTGATGATATTATCATCTAATCCAAGAGAAAGGAGGAACATGAAGATCATCTAATACATGTGATGACGACATTATGAAAGGTCAAGTAGTACGCCATGTTCTGAAAATTTGACTTTTGTATGAAGCAAGTCACATTCATGGGACATGTGATCACAAGTGATGGAATTTTTGTAGATCCTTACGAAACAAAGACAATTGACGAATAGCCCATGCCCTCTAGTGTCATAGAAATTTTTATTTTTCTTAGATTAGCTGGGTACTACCAAGGTTTTTTGAGAAACTTCACATGATTGTCAAGCCCACTAACTATGTTAACAAGGAAAAGGGTAATGTATGTCTAGACGGAAGAATGTGAGGGAAGCTCCAAGGAGCTAAAGAGAAGGCCGATAACTGCACCTATACTCACACTACCGAAAAGTGAAGAACGTTTTCTGATATATATTGATCCTTCAAAGAAAGCATTTGGTTGCATACTCATGCCAAATCATAATGTCATAGCCTACGCTTCATGGCAGTTGAAGATCCATGATAAGAACTACCCGACACATGATCTATAGATGGCTACTATGATTTTTTCCATGAAAATATGGAGGCACTACCTTTATGGTGTGAAGTGTGGCATATAAACCGACCACAGGAGACTAAAGTATATATTCACACAAAATGAGATAAACATGAATTAATGGAGATGGTTAGAGCTAATCAAGGATTATGATTGATTTATTTACTATCATCCTAGAACGGTGAACAAGGTAGATGATACTATAAGAAGAAAATAACCTGCTACTCTATTAATGCTTTAGATAGAGAAAGATCATATCTTCATGGATATGCAAAGAATGGATTTGGAAAAAATAAGGGCAGGGGATACATTCTACCTTTTCCAAATGATTGTGTAACCATCCATCCAGGAGAAGATGATAGAAGCACAAAGGGATGACGTGGAGATACATAAGATGATGATTGTAGTAATGTAATGGAAGCTAAAAGACTTCCATATCGACGATGATGGCGTGATTCGGTTTGTAACACAGATTTGTGCGCCTTAACCACCTGGGATAATGAAGGAGCTATTAGATAATGCACATATCTCAATATTCTCTATCCATCCTGGGAGTACCAATATGAACCATGATCTCTAAGAACACTTCTAGTGGAATAAAATGAAGAATAATGTTGTGGAATATATATCAAGTTTCTTACTATGTCATCAAGTTGAATTTGAGAAAAAAAGGTTCAAAGGTAAGATGCAGCCACATCTTATACCCATGTGGAAATGGGAAAATGTTACTATGGACTTTGTCATAGGTCTCCTGAAGATGTCCAGGAGAAATAATGCGATAGGGGTTATGGTTGACCAACTCACCAAGACATCCCATTTTATATCTATTCAGGAACATCTCTCGCTTTAACAAATTGCAATGATATATGTGAAGGAAGTAGTGAGACTTCACGATGTTCCACTCTCAATTATCATTGAATGTGATCCAAGGTTAATATCTAAATTCTTGAGTAGCCTTCAACATGCATTGAGTACTAAATTAAATTTCAGCATGACCTATCACACCCAAACTGATGGCATGTCTGAACGAACTACTCAGATGCTTGCAGATATTCTAAGAGCCTGATATCAAGAATTCAAAGGTGGATGAGATCATCATCTCCCATTGGTTGAGTTCTCATACAAAAATAGCTTCCACTTGAGTATTTAGATGGATCCATAAGAAGGTCTTTATGGAAAGTGATGTAGAAATCCAACCTCTTGGGATGAAGTTGGAGAAAGAAATCTACATGGACCGAATCTTGTTCAAAAGATGACAGATATTGTTAAAGTCATCCAGAAATACATCAAAGCTACTCAAAGTCAGCAAAAGAGCTATGTGGACAACCATCAAAGGGACTTGGATTTTGACATTGGAGATAAAGTCGTCCTTCAAATATCTGCATCGATGAGAGTCTTGTGATACGATAATGGAATATAATCCCAAGGTATATTGGTATCTTTGAGATCCTTGACTACATATGAGATGTGTCCTATCATCTTGCACTTTCACCTAATATGGCCCAAGTTCATGATTTGTTTCATGTGTCACTATTGATAAAATACATACAAGACCCTCACATGTACTAAACTCAGAGGTGGTGCAGCTAGAAGATGATCTCTCTTATGAAGAGTAGCAAGTATAGATTCTGGATCAGAGAGATAAGGTTCTATGAAACATTACAACCCATCTTGTCAAAGTGTTGTGGAGGAACCATTAGTTTGAGAAAGAAACTTGGGAACCAGAAGAGGAAATTAAGGAGAAACACCCTCACCTGTTTGTGTAACGTTAAATTTCAGGGGCGATATTTCTTAAGGGGGAAAAATGTAACGAACCAAATTTTTTCAATGGAAATTACCTTCTTATAATTATGTCATAAAATAACATAAAAACACAACATAATGAACTAATAAGTGATAAGTAACCTTTAAAAATATGTTTGTCTCTTCTGTGTTTGGAATTTAGAAAATATGACATACATGGTTGTGTTCAACATGATTTTTGGAGACTAATAAAACAAAAATAATATTTGGTGAATAGTAAACTACCCATATAAATATTAAACTACCCATATGAATAGTAACATACCCTTATGAGTTTTGATATACAATAATTAATAGTAACCTTACATATGATTGTTTAAAAAAAATATTTTAGTGAAAGTATCATGTACCTATATTTTAGAACAATTAAATGAATGTTTTAAAACTGTCTTAAACTACGATTTTAAATAAATATTAAATTAATCATATTTTAAAAGTTATTTTTGAAAAAATGACTTCATTTGTAGATTCTACGCATCGAAAAATGATGGGGTAATATATTGGTATTTTTTCTAAAATACATGAATTATTTCTGAATAGTAAAATACATTAATTTACCATATAGAAACATTATATTTAAAAACCACTATTACTGACATCAAAAATGTTGTAAGAACCCAAATATCGAACTCACATGCCTTATTTACTATTCTTGGTCATGGATGACTCACTATTCATTGTCTTATGGGAAATTCAAAAAATAATGAATTTTATATTAAGGAAACCCCTCTCCCCTCCACCATAAAAACCACCCTTAACACACTCATTTCCTCACACCTCTCAAGCTCCACGACTTCTCTAAACACTACTGAAACATCCTCCATAGCCACTATCCCACGTTCAAGATCTATTGGACTCATCAAAAGACCAAGCCTAGCTTCCTTAAGAAGGAACTCAAGAGGAATATTTAAGAGGTAATTTCTCTCCCTCTTCTCCTTTAATTTCATTTTATGTTCAAGTTCCTTTGTTGATATATCCCTACCTATCTTAATACAAATGGTATTGTAACACCATTATTATACATGTAATGTAATGTTATTATGCTAGTGGTATATTATATCATCCAACCCCCTTTCTCCCTACCTTTTATTTTATTAAAGAGAATGTCGTTCGTGAGGGGGAAATTTATCATCTTCAAGAACTACCTGATTTCTTCTTCCATTTTTACCTTCAGATCGGGTAGTGAAACCATTTTTATGGTTGAAACTGAATTTGTTATATGTATTATTTCTTATTTAATGTTATGTAAATATCTTATGGCCATATTACTAAGTGATAACATAAAACAAGTTCGTTCTAATCGAAAACCTCCCAAATTAACCAAAATAATAATAATATAATTCTTATCTAATGATTCATCCACATGGATATAATACGATTAATTATAAGATCATTAAATATAATTTAATATCAGTTCTTTATGTTTATCAATGCTTTACACAAACATCAATTTAATAATACAAGTGAACTACTCAAGAAAAGAAAAAAAACGAACATTCTTGAACAATGTTTTAAAACACTATAACTCATCCAAAGGCACATTAAATCACTTAATGAAACCAAAATGAACCATATAAATGTAAAAAAGTTTCTGGATTTATATTTAATTAATATAATTTCATTATACAAGACATTAAAGAGAAAGAATCATTCAGATACAATGTATGGGGAAATCATGAACTAAGTTTTCTTTCTTCGGGTTCTCCCTCTTTCACTCCATTTTTTACATGGTTACTCATTAAAGATCATTTTTTCATCATCGAATTTACTTTCCAAGGATATACATGTTTACCACTACTTTTTATGTCAAACAAAATGTTTTCCAAAATAACTCTTCTTTTAAGAACTCACCTTTTACTTCCCATTCATGGCTGATGGTTCTTGTATCAAGTAATTTATTCCCTCTTTGTTTTGGGAACCTAATGTTTATGAATGTGTTATTGTGAGACGTAACCCATTACATTCCATGTGTTTCTTATGATCACTTTTGATATGTGTTCAATGTTGAAATCATGATGATGAAAATGTTACTATGTGACAGGTGAGCGTAGAATTATATTGCACAATATGAATGATTGAATAAGATGGGTGCACCTGGAATTATACAACGATCCAATGCATTGGGTAATGTGATGAATCTCATGAGTATATTTTAAACGATGTGAAAAAAATATGCTATCTTGGTTCATAAGTATGTGTGGTATTTAACCACTAATACATGATGTTTCATTTTTATGAATTTCCACATTTCAAGTTTATTATTTCTGCTCGTCTCATGTTCATGACCTTTTACCTATGTCATGATTATTCTCACTCCATTCTATATTGCTCTTATCTATCCTCTTATTGTTCTTTTAGCTCACCCCTTTTGATGTATATACTAAGGTGGCTACATGTACTAATGAGAGGTCATGTTTTAATAAGAAGCAAGATGAGAAGAAATTAAATAAAGGTTTGTGCATGATATTGTAATTGTTATGTATGGTCCTTGTTTTCCTAAGACACTAAACCATTGGATCCTCTATGTGTAATACTATTATGTTTTTACCATTAAAATGATGTAATATTATTGTATGAAAATTTTGGGTCGCTATATATATTGAGGACTTACATTTATGTATTTCACACCTCTTATTCATGTAATAAATCATGATGATTAATGAATCCATGTTGTATGATCCATGTGGCACACTTAGCCATGATGTGAAATATTTACTAACGGTGAGTCGTGTTAGCTATCCAATGCATTGGGAAAATATTGTCATCATGATACATTAAGTGTAGTGATTGTTTTTTCTTGATAATTCAATCCCAATGAAGGTTTACTAATGATCCATGTTCAAGGTACCTTGGATCGTGCTAATATCTTGTTAAATGTTGTTACCACATTTCCATTTTATAATAATCATGTTATAACATTACTTTATGACTATATTTCTCTTGTGCTCCATTGATATGTCTATTTAAAAGAAAGTACTATATTCTTCATATTATACCTTGTTCACTCCCTTACTAGTCTTTATAGGTTACCATTATCTTATACATGTCCTCAGGTTATCTCATGCAATGCTAAGTAGGAAGGAATTTTGTGTTCATGTAAATGAAGTTTTCAATAAAGATGTTGTTTTTTATGTTATAAGTTGTTATGTAATGTTACTAATTCTCCCCAGACACTAGACATATCAATCCTATTTTTTCGGTTCATTTTTATGTAATAAATCTTTATAATGTGTGCAATAATGAGAATGGTTGTTATAACCATGATGTCGTAATTTATGGGTTAGATATTATTGATCATGAGAGATTATACCTAGATGAGCATTACAATATCCCTCATTGTAGCCGTATTATGAAATATAATGAAGGTTATCCCATTTTTATCATCCACTATGATGGTCCTCTATAGGTTTTACAATTCAGATATTCCCCCCAAAGTCATATATATAGTTGTGTTGTTAGTCCCTGCCATGATTGATTCAACTATGAATGTCCTCCCTGTAGTGAATTCTATGTCTAGAAAAATGGACCTTCGCTTTATATATTCCTACATGAAGGACCTCCTAGTTTATAAGATAAAAAATTATGCTGATATTCAGACATCAACTATGATGGTAATACTCACCATTGTATGAACAATTGTGAAGGTCCTCTCTAAAGTCTTGTTCTATATTAGTAGGATGGACCTCCCCTTACTAAATCAAATGAAAAATGTCTAATATGTTGAGGAACATAGTGGGATGGGGTCAATTATGTTAGATACCATATCAATAACATGATACCTACATTCTCAACTAAAATAATTCTCAATTATACAGTCATCTTATGATCCACTTATAGACCATTCACATGTCAACATGCCCTCTATTATCCCTGATACATTTAATAACATCATCAAGAAGCATATAAGTTGGGAAGAATAGGTATATGATTTTCACATAGTGTAATAAAAATATATGTTTCTTATAATAAAATTAGATGCTAGGAATGAAATAATTGCTTTTTTCCCAAAACAACTAATTATTTTGACATTCCAAGGAAGTTTCAAAAACAATACATACATAACATTCTTCTAACTCTCTGGAAAACTCTCTACCACCTAAAAGAAATGTGCATTCCCTATAATGGGAATATAAATGATTTAATAATAGTTTGAAAATTTTCATTTGATTTAATTGGAATCCCTATCGTCTACATGGTTACCACAATCAGAGATGTATAAAAAATATCATGAATAGAACTGCCTCAATTCCCTTCTGATGTTTCGTCATTTAATTATTGATTCCCTAATTGGAGTTAATATTTGGGGATGGGGAGACCATGGATCTTGTAATTTCACCACATTCCCCATCCAGAAGGACACATTTCAATTAGAATCATGTATTTTCATTAACCTAATATGAAAATCAAATGAAATTCCTACCTAGGAATGATGTAATGATCAGCACAAACCATCCATGGGTGTGTCTTAAAAGCATCCAACACAAAAAGATAAATCTATAGTAAAAATCTTGAACTATGAATCTATGAAAATTTAATTGGATTTTCTCCTAAGGGAATCAAATCAACTAGCACTATTGGTGTCATAAAAAACAGTTCACATGTAAAATCGACACTATATCTTGATCATACTCGAATGGGAATGCATGAGATTAAGAAATCAGAATTAATAGTTAAAACCACGACAATAGGGTGTCAACCATATACTATAGATTTATGGTAAATTTTAACCCAAAATTCCCTCAAAAGGACAAAAAATCAAAGACGGGGAACAAAAATAATATAATGGTAGAAACCCTAGATTATAGGGATGGGGGAATTTTTAAAACAACCAATATCCAATCAGAAGTTAGTCTTTTCTTATTTTGGAGGATAAAAAGTAGAGGGGTCCCAAATTCCATCCGATCTCATGAATCCTTCCACCAAGAAGGGAGGTGTACGTAAATACTAAATTTAGGTTCTATTTTGTTACCATTTTCCATGATTATAACACCCTGACTGAAGAAGCTTAGAGTTGGTGCATTATTTTAATACATTGGCATGATTACAGGAAATCAAATCCTAAATGACTGATCAGTTTAGTAGTATTGGATATACTAGATACATACATGGAAACAGTTTTACATTTGTAAGTGAAACAAAATATGATTCCTAACAAAATCTAATAATCGACATCCATGAAAACTCAATAATTGATCTCTTCTTCTAATACTAGGGTAGGAAAAACAAATGAAAGGGTGTTATCAAATGACCCTTAAGGGTTAGGTAATATAGAGTAAGGTAACATAAACATAAACATTAGATAGGGTAAAAAATAAAACCACAACACTTTAAAAAAATTTAAATAGAATATGGAAAACATAAGAGCTGAGTAAATATTTCCATAATAAAACAGAAGAATTATTATTCTACTAGTTGAATAACAAAATGAACATTGAATTTCTAGAATCATAATGTGGTAAGTGCATGGAAAATACATTATGAAAGTTTTTTTCAAGGCCTCTACCAATACGTCTAAAAAGGATTAAGGACTTGGCCAAAACCATATATCAAATTGGGTCAGCCCTCAGCCAAGCCCATGTCTATTTGTCTCAAGAGTCCTATCAATGCACTAATGGGTTATAGCAGGACCCACCCTACACAAACGAAGTCAAATTAATTCATAATATGAATAGGGTTAACATAAAAAACATACACATTCATATTGAAACTAACCTATGATATGTAAATTACTTTTCCCATTCATTAATCGTAAACACAACCTTTTAGAGTAATATGGTGAATGGTTTCAAGATTGAACATAAATAATCAAACTAATAATAAATAATAAAAAAACATAGTGGATGATAACATATGAGATAAAATTCAATGAAGAAAAAAATTCAATAAAGGATGTTGACTTGGATGAAGATACATTTAAATCAGACCATTGAAAAATATTTGAGGAAATAGTCCTTACACATTTCAAAGTGTCCCATAAAACCTTGAAACATTCAAATCATACTCCCTTTGAATATCATGATAATAAAGAGACTCTTTATATGATATAAATGAGGGTATTATGTTAACAACAAATAATAAGTAAGTGGTGAAAAAGGAAAAGATCTCATAAATTAAAATGTGGTATGGGAAAATTCCTTTTTAACTTTGGAAGGAATATTACTTTTGGAAAATCATATGTATTTTCCATGAAATCAGTTAGTAAACATTAATATAGATGAAAATTAAATAATAGTACATTGAAATTATATTATAGGCATAAATTATGTCCCATTGATGTAAAATTATATAAAATGAGTTCATATGATTCATTAGAAATAAATCATTTTAGAGCATTTTAAGGAAATTATTAAAGATAATTTTAAAGTGGAATGACAAGTTTTTTATCATAAATAAATAAATGATCTAAGATAATTTTTCATGTTAAAATGAGAATTTTTAAATAAATAATTGTTTTTTATAACATATTCTAGTGTACACTTGAAAATCGGTAAGCATTCGAAAAGATCTCGTGAACCATGTTTGTATTTCAAAAATAATTTTGAGTGTCCCATTTAAGATGTGTAACTCCCTATAAAATAATGATAGATTATGGTTGGAAAAAATATATAAAAAATTCACACACGATTTATAAGGATTACATAAGATTAAATAACAATGTCTTTGATGTGAATAGAGAATAAGAACAACCCGAATGAAATTGAAGTTTTAGGTGTAAAACCCTTATCACTTTGTAATCAAAAAATATCTATTCCCCAAAATTAATAATATTAAAATTATAAATTTAAAACCATAAATATAAATATATTAATGATATGTTACCTAAATTGGTAGTATACATACACTATACTGATGTGTTAGTAGTGAATATGGAAAATCTTACAATAATGGAAGTGAGATGGAGAAACCCTTACCTTAAGTCCGAATGTGCTCCACTGTTGAATATAAGGTCCTGGAAGATAAAATTAGACTTGTTTTAAAAACCTATTAGAAATTTATTTAGTTTATAATAATTTTTTTAGTTTATTTATGACCTTATTGATATGTCATTATATTGAATTATGTCGTTATAGAGTGTTTGATTTCTTGATTTTCATAATCAGTTAACTTATTTTTCAGTAAAGGAGTTTTGTGGAATGGATGTAAATCTCCAGAAATGGAAATAAATATTTTTTAGGAAAATACATAATTGTTAATTGTAATTTTTATAATTTTGTTTCTTGAAAAATGATGAATCATTAGATTAAATATTAATGACATTTAGAAATATTATTATAGCAGTATTTTGATTATTAGGAACTGGTATGGTCATATGATTAAATAATTTGTATATATACTGGTTACAGTATATTATTTAGGTTATAATACATATATTATAGTCTTTTGCAACCATAAAAATGGTTTCAGGACCAGTAATGAAGGATAAATTGAAGAACAAAACTTCGTGGTCCAAGAAGGATATAAATTGGAACTTCATGGACGTTGATTTCATTTTTAAAATAAAAGGGAGAGAGTAAGAATATTGATGTTATTTATTCCATTAGAATGATATAATCCCATTATATAGATGATAATATAGTTTTAATGGTCATTTTGATATAGGATGTGGGGAGAGGATAACAAAATAAGATTAATTTAAATGAAACTAAATGAAAAATAAGGATGTTTTACCTCTCGAAATAACATATTTGAGAACCTCTTTAAGGGAAGAGATTATGGAATTTTGGAATGACCAAGATATTAATAGACTTGGGGAGTGACTATGTGAGGGTATTTGGGAAGAATAGTTTGGATATTCAGGTCCTATATAAGTGAAGTGAATAGGGACTCGTGGGGGTTATAGTGGAGGAGATGAGCGATTTACAATATTTTAATCATTATTATAATATTTTTTCTCAAGACTATAAATAGTTTTTATTCATGTGACCCAAAATACTAATAATGACATCTAAGTTAGAACCATGTGGGATTACATCACTTATGATTTTATAAATACTGTATTTAGCTGATTATTTGAATATACGATATTTTAATATATTTCACTATTCATCAAAAATTAAAGAATTTTAGAAATATCCCAATAATTAACCCTATCCATTATTTGATGTGTAGAATTCATAGATGAACCTATTTTCTGGAAAATAAAATTCTAAATATTATTATTTTAATTTTTAAATAAAAAAACATTTATTTGAAAAAAAACGATAAAACTAAAAATCGTTTCATAAGACATTAATGAATTAATCAAGGCCCCATAAATTTATCTAATAAACATAAGAAAAAATTGGTTAAATTTATGAATACATTTTATGATATTAAGTTTCCATCTAAAAATATTAAAGAAATCTTAGAATTGTAATTAAAATATTTATGATATGATAAAAAATACTTATATTATCATCATTTTTATAACTTTTATTATTTCTAAAATGTATTTATACATTTTTGGGTGAAGTTTCTACTTTTTTGAAATTTTTTCATAAATTACTGTTATTTAAATTTTGTAAGGGTATGTAACTATTCATAAGGGTATTCTACTATTCACCAAAAATTATTTTTGTCTTATCAAACATTAAATATCTTACTGAATGCATCCATGTATGTCAGTTTTTTGAAATTCAATTCATAGAGGTTAAAAAATTATGTTTACATAGCTAGGTAATAACAAATTTGTATTTTTTAGAGACTCAGGGGTTCATGAATTCTATATTTAATCTATTTGTGAATTCATGGGGTGGTACACTATCCCCTCCTAATGAAAATTTCATCCTCAAAATTTGAAATTTAATTTCAAATGTTAAGGGTTGATACTTGAAAAATCCCTTCTGGTAAACCCAAATCAGGAATATGGAATAAATATTTTCATTATAGGATGAAGGGTGAATTCATCGATTACTACCAAAAAATAAATTCAAACTAAAAAACATGTAATGGATGAATAATCAAACAACCATGTAGTGACATTAAACTCTAAAAACACCATACAATGATCAACTTAAACCATTTCTTAAATAGATAAAAAAATCAAAATATAAGGATTCAAAACATTATAATGAAGGTATCTAATTCTCAATGATAAAAATATCATTGAACCATAATAAAAATGGAGAAGCTCTAAAATTCACATTCCAATCATGTGAATAATTTCATCATGCATCCTCTTGAAATATGTATATAATTTGAATTACAGTAAAAACCATATTTGGAACATGCATTCCTCCATATTCATTAATGTTTCATGTAATTAGATATATTCCATAAATTCAAAAGTGTAGTAAAATCCATTTATTATAGAATAGATGAGCTCTTGAAAAGTTAATATTTAGTTCCAAGGTAGTTAGTACAAATCTAAATAAATTATGTCCTCATCATTATCTCAACATCTGATATATATTAAGGGTTATCTTTCCCTCAATCTTGTTTTTTCCAACATGTTTAAATTTCTTCTAAATCGCTTTTCCTTTATACCATCCATCATATACCATTAAATCCTTACTGAAATAATACTTTAGTATAATCCTTATACATCATATAATTCATATAACCAGTACATTACTGACAAAATATTTAAATTAAATTATTCTTTACAAGGTATATCAATCATTCTACTTCATCTATGATAACATCATTACTTGATCATTATATAGAATCATCATTTGGGGTATATTACATTTATACTTGGTGATTTTATTTTCATAGTGTCCCATCTCCATGAATTTGAAGCGTTGTACATTGGAAACCATTTTCATACCTTGAAATCATGAACATGGTGTCCTCTTTCTCCACACGTACATCCAAAATCCATTCCCTTCAAGAATTTACCATGGATATTCATTCCACAGTTATCACATGTGAAAAAACCCTTATTTCCTTTCTTCCCTTTATCCATGTATTTCTCTTCCATACTCTCATTCATTTTCTTCCCTTCAAATCCATAGGACTCAAAAAAGTCTTTACATACCATGTTTACACATGATATTATTTCCTCATATGACCATGATACATGGGAGAAAATATTCCATTGAAAATATGGGTTAAAACCATTAGAGATATTATTCTTCTTACTCTCTACATCTCATGCATTAGTGAAGATCTCATTCCTTCTACTATGCATAGTTTATAATCAATTCCATATTATATATTAGTTCATTAAATTATGAACACTCTATATCTCTAAACATAATATAACACATAACATTATGCATCCTATATTCTAGAATCATATACTTTGGTTACTTTGTGGGAATAAGTCCTTCATAATGGTGTGTAAATAAAATGTGAATTTTCCTAAGAATATCCCCCAGGAGTGTCAAACCAAGATAGTATCAAGGGATATTTCTGTGTACTTGGATACCTCGGTTCAAGCCCGAAACTCCTTGTTGGTATTTTTACTCTTAGGTACTTTTGTGCCAGACCCACCTATACTTGTTTGTACCCATATAGTGATGTATTTGGTAGAAAGATCTACATAATATATTCCTTTCCAAAATTATAGGATGTTCTTATTTTTTTACCCTCAAATTCTATCTTAGGTCTTTACTTACAAATATAATTTTTCTATATATAGTTTCCAGGTTTTCTACTAAACATACTTTGATACAATATTTAACACCCAAACCCCATAAGCTCAAAGTTGGTGTATTATTTCAATACATTGGATTGATTACGAGGAATCAAATCCTGAAAGACCAATTATATTAGTAGTCTTGATGAAACTAGAATCATTCATGGAACCCATTTTACATTTTTAAAAGAAACAAAATATGATACACAATAAAATCTACTAAATTCCATCCTTGAAAACTCATTAAATGATCTCTTCTTCTAATCTTGGGGAATGATAAATAATGAAAGGGTGAGACCAAATTATCAATAAGGGTTAAGTAATATTGGGGAAGATAACATAAACATAAACATTAGACATGGTGAACCACTAAACTCACATGCCTTTTGAAATAAACATGAACAGAATAAGGAAAAAATATGAGCAGAGTAAATATTTCAATAATAAAACAAAATAATGGTTATTCTACTGGTCAAATAACCACATAAACTATGAATTTCAAGATTCATAATGATGGAAGTGAATATGAAAGAAATTTTGAAACATTTTTTCAGGGCCTCAGCCTAGACGTCTAAAAATGATTAATGCCTCAGCCAAATCTATATATCAAATTTGAAAGGCCTCGGCCAAGTCCATGTCTATTTTTCTCATGAGACCTACTGATGAACCGAGGGGATATATTGGACCATGCTTGACACTTAATAAGTCCAATTCATTCCTCATATGAATGGGGTGAACATAAACAAAATACATATTCATATTGAAACTAACATATGAAATTTAAATTACTGTCCCCAATCATTAATTGTAAACACAACCATTCAGAGTAATGTGGTGAATGGTTTCAAGATAGCACATACACAATAAAACTTATAAAAAACCATTCAATAAAAAAATGGTTAATGATAACATATGAGATAATCCCTAATTAAGAAAAATATTCATCTAAGGACATTGACATGGATGAAGATACATTTAAACGAGACCATTGAAAAAACCTTGAGTAAAAAATCCTTAAACATACCAATACATCCCATACCATGTTAAAACATTAAAATCACACCCCATTATAATATCATGAGAATAAGGATACTATTTATATGATATGACAAGCTATAGTACATACATCACATGTAAAACATAAGTGGTGACCAAGTAATATATCTCATAAAAAATGTTAGATGAGAAAAATCCTTTTTTACTTTGGAAAGAGGAGTTCTTTTGGAAAATCCTTATATTTTCCATGAAATAAGTTAGTAAACATTAATATCCTAGATAAAAAAATACTTGGAAATTTAAATTATATTTTAGTCATAAATGATGTCCCAAATAATGTTTAATCATCTAAAAATAGTTCTTCAGATTCTTTCAAAATAAATCAGTTTAGACATTTTAAGGAAAGAATTAAAGATAATTTTAAAGTAGAAAGACACATTTTTTATCATAAATCTATAAATTATACAAGATAATTTTTCATGATAAAATGAATATTTTTACAAAAATAATGGTTTCGTAAAATAGATTCTGGTGTACACATGAAAACTTGTAAGAATACGAAATGATCCTTTGAATATGGTTTGTATTTCTGAATTAATTTTGAATGTTCCTTCTAAAATGTGTAACACCACATTAAATAAAGAAGATTATGGTTGGTAAAAATATATAGAACTTTCACCAATTTTATTTAGATTACATAATAATAAATAATAATTTCATTGATGTGAATAGAGAATAAGATCAACCCAATGAAAAATAGAGGCTTAGGTGGAAAACCCGTATCACTTTGTAATCAAATGATTCCTATGCCACAAAATTAATATTATTAAAATGATAATTTTTATACCATTAAAATAATTATATTAATGATATGTTACTTGAATTTCCAGTTTATATAAACCATACACATGTATTATTAGTGAATATGTGAAATCTCACAAAAATGGAAGTGAGATGGAGAAACCATTACCTTAAGTCTGAATGTGTCCTGCACTTGAACATAAGGTCCAAGAAAACGAAATTATACTTATTAATAAATTATTTAATAACCATTTATAAATTTATTTATTTTTTCATAATTATTTTTATTTAATTTATGTCCTCTTAGATAAGTTATTGTATTGAATTTTGTTGTTCCAGAGTGTTTGATTTCTTTATTTTCATAATCGGTTCACTAGTTTTTAAGTAATGGAGTTCATGTGGAATGGATGTAAATCTACAAAATTGAAATAATATAATATTTATGAACATAAAAAAAGTGTTAATTTTAATTTATAACATTTTCATACATTAAAAAATTATAAATCATTAAATGAAATATTAATGACATCCACTTAGATTATTTTATCGGTATTTTGATTATTAGGAACTAGTTTTGTCATATCATTTAATAATGTGTACATATACTGGTTCTGAAATGTTAATTAGGTTATAATTCATATATTATATTCTATTTAAACAATCAAAATGGTTTCATGACCAGTAATTAAGGATAAATTGAACAACAAAACTTCATATTCAACGAAGGTTATGAATTAGAACTTCATGGATGTTGATTTCATTTATAAAATAGAAGGAAGAGAGTTAGAATATTGATAATGTTTCTTCCATTAACATGATATAATTCATGTTTATATATTATAATGGTCTTATCTTGGTCATTTGGATATTTTATGTTGGGGGAGGTGAAAAATAGAACATAAATTGAAATGAAACAAAATGAAAAAAGGGTACTTAAACTTTTGAAAAAACCTCCGGGAGAACCTCCTTAAGGTATGAAATTTTGGCCTTTTGGAATGACCATGTGATTCATGGATGTGAGGAGATACTAGGGTATGTTATTTGGGTAGTTATGTTAGGAGATTAATGGCTTAGATGAGTGATGATTAGAGGGGATGTTTGGGTTTTTATAGAGGATGAGAGGTGGAATTTTACATTATTTTAATCATTATATTAATATTTTTGATCAAGACTATGAATAGTATTAATTAATGTGACCCCAAATAGTAATAATGGCATGTGACTTCAAAAAAGTGCTATTACATCACTTATGATTTCATAAATAGTGTATTTAGCTTATTATTTGAATATACGTTATTTTACTATATTTAACTATTCATCAAAAATTCGAGAATTTTAAAAAAATCCCAAAAAATTCATCCTAACCATTTTTCAATGTGTAAAATTAAAAAATTAAAATATTTTTTAAAAAATAATATTCTAAATATATATGATTTAATTTGTTAATAAAATTATAATCTTTTTGAAAACAAACATTAAAACTATATCTCATTTTATAACACATTAAGGAATTAATCAAGGCACTATAAAATTAGCTTATAAAGACAATAAAGTAACAATTTTTGAGTAAATTAAATAAGAATAAATATCCACTTAATATTATTATATTAATCATAATATTGTAGTTTAAATATTTATGACATGCAAAAATAGAAATACTTTTTTTATGATTATTTTTTGACATTTAAGATGTCAAAAATGTAATTGTACATTAACGGGTGAAGATTATATTTTTTGGCCAATTTATTATTCATTATTATTCTTTACCATTAATACAGGAATGTTAATATTTATAATGGTATGTTACTATTCAGAAAACATTAAGTATGTCTTATAAGACTCTAAATATCTTGTTGAACGCAACTGTGAATTTTAGTTTTTCAACATTCAAATCACAGAGGTGGAAAAATTATGTTTAAATGACAATGTTATAATTTAGTTGAGTTTTTGAGAGACATAGTGGTTCATGTATTCTATATTAAATCAATTTGAAAATTCTTAGGGTGTTACATTATCCCCTCCTTTAGAAAATTTCAAACTCAAAATTTGAAATTTAATTTCAAAAGTTAATGGTTGATACATGAAAAATACCATGTGTGAAACCCATATAAAGAATATGGTTAAAATATACTCTTTATAAGAGTAAAGGGAAATACATGAATTACAACAAAACAATGCATTCTAATTAGAGAACATGGTCATGGAAGAATAATCAAACCACCATGTAGTGATATTAAACACTAAAAACCCCATACAATGCTCAACTTAAACCATCATGTAAATGGTTAAAAATTTGAAAATTATAATGATTAAACACATTATAATGACGTTCTATAATTCATAGTTATGAAATTATCATTAACCCTTAATAAACAAGAATTAGCACTAAAATTATCATTCCAAACATGTGAATAACATCATCTTGTATCCTCTTGAAATATGGTAAGAACACGAATTATCATAAAAACCATATTAGGAACATGAATTCCTACATATTATTTAAGATAAAAGTAATTTGATGAATTCCATAAATATAGAAGTGTTTTAAACTCAATTGATGATTGCATATACCACCTCTTGATAAGTCAATAATCAGTTCCATGGTAGTCAGTACATATTCTAATCAATCATATCCTCATCATTAACTAAAAATTAGAAATATATTAAGTGTTTTGTTTCCCTCAATCATGTTTTTTATAAATTTTTTGTCTTTATACTAAATCAAATTTACTTTATACCATTTATCATAAAACCTCAAATCCTTAATGAAATAATACTACAGAAAAATCATTATATATTTAAGAAATCAAATAACCATTACATTATTGAAAGAATATTGAAATGACATGATTCTTAAGTAGTCATATTATTCATTCTACATCATATGTGGTAGCATCATAACTTTATCATTATCCAGAATCATCATTGTATATTCCCTTGACGCTTGATGAATTGATTCACATAGTGTCACATCTCCTTGAATATGAAAAATTGTTCATTAGATACCATTTTCTTACCCTTTAAATCATGAACGTAGTATACTTTTTCTCCACTCTTATAGAAAACATCCATTCCCTACAAGAATTTACCATGGTGATTTTTCCACAATTATCACATTTGGGAAAACTCTTCTTTCCCTTCTTCCCTTTATCAATGTATTTTTCTACCATTATATAATTCATTTTTTCCCGTCAAATACATTGGATGCAGAGAAGTCTTTACATACATTTTTAACACAATATATTATTTCATTATATGATGAGGATACTTGGGAGATAATCTTTCATTGAAAATATGGATTAGGACTATAAGAGATATGATCCATCTTACTCTTTGAATCTCATGTATTGATGAAGTTATCAATCAATATTGTAGGAACCATTTCTAATCAATTCCATATCATATATTAGCTCATAAAATTATGATCTATCGATATCATTAATCATGGAATAACACATATGTTTATGCATGGTTGCACCCAAATTTACCCTACTGGTAAAAGCGGTCGTTGAAGTACAAGTAGGGATCGAATCCACAGGGACCGAAGAAGTAACCTTGAGACGCTATGATTTATTGATGGATTGGCTATGAAGTGGCCAACTTTGAGGTAGATTTTAATTGAAGAACTAAAGATATAATTTAAATAATATATAATAAAAAATGATCTGAACTAAGAAATTATTGATGGTGGGTTGATCTTAGGGTTTTGCTTGGGGTGGATTGGATGAATTTCTTTTCATAGAAAATTTCATGTCATTAATTCAAGACATATCCAAACAATGAGATAATTCTTCCAAATCATTCACCAATTTAATCCCTACACAATTCCAAGGCTAATCACTAATTCACTTTAGGGATCACTTTAATGAGCACTCAAAGGAAATAGATCGTTCTAGCACTCAAAATGTGTCATCGTTAAAGTTGGCAAAGATGAGAAATAATGTAACTCATCAAATAGAAATCCTAAAATAACGAATAGATTTAAATATTAAGTACATGAAATAACATTCAATCCATGACCTTGCTACTCCCTTGGATCAACCCTTAATAGGTTAGCCCTCCATTGATGCTATTCTACAAATGGAAGTGGGATGTAGACTTATGGGGGCGGAATTGAAGAAGAAGAAAATTATTAAAAGAACGAACACTCCACCGTTGTGTGATTGAAATCACAATTGCGGGTGTGAATAAATTCACACCTAGATTTAACGGTATCAACGTGTGAATAAAATAAAAAGAAAAAATAAAGAAGAAGAACAAATTTTATTAAGATACTCAACGTGAAAAAAAAACATACATGGGAAAAATTGACGATACGATTACAAAAGGAAAGCAGAAAATTACAATTGAAAGGAAAATACAATGGATGAAAGAAAAACATGGATTCCAAGAAAAATGTTAGATGATTATTACCTTCACCACCAGATCCTTATATAGGCATATTAGGAGCCTTATGTCCACCCCCAACATTAAATTCACCCCCCAACAATTAAGAGAGTCAAAAGGAGGGTGAAGAATCAAAAGGAAATTGACGTTTCGAAGTTGACCCGGAAAACTGTCCAGATTCGTCCTCCATTTTGACGTGTATGTTTGACACTTCATATGGCCGAATCCGAAGGTGTCATAAATATAAAATATCTTATTCCATGTGTCTTCAAGAATCTCTCAAAATTTCAGTAAATATGGCTCATCCGTTTGGACGTTATGGTCGCAATGGTGGGACGGATTTCTGTGCATTAATGACGAGTCCACCATTTAAATCTCAACTTCAGATCCCTTTATCATCATGAAAACATCAGAGTTAGCTCCAGCCACAGTTGAATAAAATGATCCTCATATTTTTATATTTCTACTTTATGAATTTGAGCTTCATTGGGCTTGGTTTCTGGGCCCCACATTTGTTTGATGGGCCTTAGGCCCATTATGCTTTTTCCAGCAAGTTTCTGGCTTCAGGCGCAAAATTCTCCATCTTCCTTTGGGATTCATCCATCGGACCTAAAAGATAAAATGTTCCAAAAAACGTTATAAATCATATCCCAAAATTTAAAATTCACAAAATGAATATAATATTGTCAACAAACAAATGAATGATTGGGCCCAAATTTTCATTTTAAACATGAATTGCATTTTTGATGGGAAATGAAGTTCTATTTATGTAATGCACTAAAAACAATGTTTATGGACTTTGGAACAATGAATATAAAGATATTAACAATTAATATTATCCACTTTCAGTGACTAATCACACCCCCCAACTTGAGTTTTTCTAGTCCCGAGCAAAATAAATTACAAATATGAAATTCAAATCCCCCTTTCCAAAAACATTTTAATACACATTACTCACCCAAATATCTAATACCAAACAAAAATATGAAAACCCATCAAAATCATTTAAAAAAAGCTAGGTCCATAAGCATATCCCAAGCCCAATCCCATTCCTTTGTTCAAATTCATCGCCACATTTCATCCAATTCCAATTAAGCATGATAAAGTGTTGTGAATCATAAAAGATATAGGGCCCATTTTATTGTTCAATGGGAAAAAATGGAAGCGCTAGGTGGGAATCACATTAAACCTTAAGATGAGTATCCATTTTTTTAATTTTTTTGATTTTTTTGAATTTTTTTTTAACCACAATAGATATGAAAAGACTAACTCTGGGCAAGACAACTATGGAGTCACGATCCCCAAGTGCCGGACGCCATGCAATTTGTCAATTTCATGCTCTAAAATAGAGATATAAAGCCTAAATCTGGGCAAGACAACTATGGAGTCACGATCCCCAAGTGCCGGATGCCACGCATTTGGAAAAAACATTGCTCTATGTGGTCATTTTTTTTTGTTTATGTTTTGTTTTTGTTTTTTTTTCTGTTTTTTTTTTGGATACTCAAATTAAACTAAAAGTGACCCCAGAACCCTATGCTATAATGAAAGGGACCCGAGAACTCAAATTTACACCCACGATCCAGTAGACGTGCATTGTGGCATTTTTATTAAGAGGATGAAAATGTAAACTTTGAAAAATCACATCAGAAAACCGCACTTTCCAAAAACTATGCTCATGAACATAAACTTGCATTAAAATCAGAATCAAGGCATGCAAAATTTATTTGATATCCAATTTTAGAGTTTTCAATGTGTGTTATCATGTTTATGGTTAATGGAATGTTTCTTTTCATGCATGTTTTTATTCACAAAATAAAAAAAAATTCATTTTTTATCTCCCCCCAACTTAGAATGACACTGTCCCCAGTGTTTAAAGAAAAGAAAAGTTAGAACGGGGTAGGAGAGGAGTTCAAACAAGAAATTTAAAATGAAAATCATGGAATGAAGTCACCTGGTGGTTGATGATGATAGCACATTCCATAGTCTCCCTTCAATCCTGGATTTGAGTCTCAGTGGCTTGGATGGTGGTGAATGGATTTTCCTTATGGCTTATGACATGTCCTTTTATTTTTTTTAAACCTATAAAAACATAGAAATAAAACAAAACAAAATAAACTGATGATACATTGTCTTCTTTATATTTTCTGGGTAAGGTATTACTCAGAGATCACACCCCGTGACACGGATGAATATGGCGCTCCCCTTTCATACCCATCTTTACTCATAAAAGAAGAACAGGTCAACAGTTTATGGTAATTTATTATATGAAAAAAAATGATTCAAAATTATTAGAAACATGAAATCCATGGGTTGCCTCCCATGCAGCGCTTTTGTTTAACGTCGTTAGCTCGACTTGAACCCCTCAACTTATCCAATTCAAACTTTCATCATTTTTAGGACCCCATTTTTGTCCACTTCAACTTTATTCAGATTGATTTTTTTATAATTTGATTCATGTGAAATCCTATTTTCTACAATGATTGGTAAAATCCAAGGAATATCTAAAATGGTTGATCGTGTTTTATCTGGTGTATTTCCTAAGATTTCAAGGATCATTCCTACATTATTGGTTTCATGAGATGGATGAATGATAACTGAGAGGTCTTGTTTGTACCCTATGATGGGATGCCTGAGTGGGGAAGTAAGGACATTGATTTTAAGTTCAGTTTGGATAGGACATTCAAAAATAGATAAGGAATTAAAATCAATATCAATTTCATTTTCAAAAATTCCAAACACAATTGGTTCCCTTTGAATTGAAGATTCAACCCCAAAATTTTCTAGATGAGTTTCATAAATGGGTATGGGTTTGATGTTTGTAATTTCTCCTAATGGTTCAGTGATTGGTGTATCTGAAAAATCATCATTGTAGAAATATTCCTAACATTCAATCTCTGAAGAAAAATTTCCCTCTTGTGAATTCATAAAATCAATTTCATCCTGATTTAAACACTTGTTAACAATTCCCTCATGTTCATTAGCTTGAATTTCAAAATTACCTGACCAATTCACTTCATTATCCAACTCTGTTTTCCAAGATTCTAAAGTGGGTTCATCACTAAATTCAAATAATTTATGTGGGTAACAAGATTCTTCTATAAGTTTTGTGGAAGGGATAACCAGAGTTGGAGTGGGTTCCAAAAATGATTCAATGCTTTGTAGTTCTACTCTCAGTGATGAAACTTCTGAATTCATTTTATCCATTTTTTCAAACAAATGTTCAATAATTGTTTTCAGAATTAGGATTGATAGATGTTTGGACCTCATTAACTTCATTATGTTTTATCTCTTCAATCATTTTTGATAGGTATGGAAATTGATCTTGTAAACATTCAGCATCCCATTGATTGTACATCTCATCTGGTGTGGTGTATTCAATTAAGGATTGGTCAATGAAATTCCCTATTTGAGGTGTTTCCCAATATTGATTTCTGAATTGATTATAGCATTGATTTATGAAGGGGTATTTTGGAGGATAATCCATTGGAATTGATTGAAAATTGGCTTTGGGGTTTTTTTGAACACAGAGGAATAGAAAGGGGAAAAGAGAAGGGAAATATAGGTGAGAAAAGAGAAGTTAGGTGAGAATAGAAGGTGGGTGTCTAAGAAAACTTACTTGGGTCCCCGGCAACGGTGCCAAAATTTGGTTGCTCCCAAATTTACACTACTGGTAAAAGCGGTCGTCGAAGTACAAGTAGGGATCGAATCCACATGGACCGAAGAAGTAACCTTGAGACGCTATGATTTATTGATGGATTGGCTATGAAGTGGCCAACTTTGAGGTAGATTTTAATTGAAGAACTAAAGATATAATTTAAATAATATATAATAAAAAATTATGTGAACTAAACAATTATTGATGGTGGGTTGATCTTAGGGTTTTGCTTGGGGTGGATTGGATGAATTTCTTTTCTTAGAAAATTTCATGTCATTAATTCAAGACATATCCAAACAATGAGATAATTCTTCCAAATCATTCACCAATTTAATCCCTACACAATTCCAAGGCTAATCACTAATTCACTTTAAGGATCACTTTAATTAGAACTCAAAGGAAATAGATCATACTAGCACTCAAAATGTGTCATCGTTAAAGTTGGCAAAGATGAGAAAGAATGTAACTCATCAAATGGAAATCCTAAAATAACGAATAGATTTAAATATTAAGTACATGAAATAACATTCAATCCATGACCTTTCTACTCCCTTGGATCAACCCTTAATAGGTTATCCCTCCATTGATGCTATTCTACAAATGGAAGCGGGATGTAGACTTATGGGGGCGGAATTGAAGAAGAAGAAAATTATTAAAAGAACGAACACTCCACCGTTGTGTGATTGAAATCACAAGTGCGGGTGTGAATAAATTCACACCTAGATTCAACGGTATCAACGTGTGAATAAAATAAAAAGAAAAAATAAAGAAGAAGAACAAATTTTATTAAGATACTCAACGTGAAAAAAAACTTACCTGGAAAAAATTGACGATACGATTACAAAAGGAAAGTAGAAAATTACAATTGAAAGGAAAATACAATGGATGAAAGAAAAACATGGATTCCAAGAAAAATGTTATATGATTATTAACTTCACCACCTGCTCCTTATATAGGAATATTAGGAGCCTTATGTCCACCCCCAACATTAAATTCACCCCCCAACAATTAAGAGAGTCAAAAGGAGGGTGAAGAATCAAAAGGAAATTGACGTTTCGAAGTTGACCTGGAAAATTGTCCAGATTCGTCCTCCATTTTGACGTGTGAGTTTGACACTTCATATGGCCGAATCCGAAGGTTTCATAAATATAAAATATCTTAGTCCATGTGTCTTATAGATGCTCTCAAAATTTCAGTAAATATGGCTCAGCCGTTTGGACGTTATGGTCGCAATGGTGGGACGGATTTCTGTGCATTAATGACGAGTCCACCATTTAAATCTCAACTTCAGATCCCTTTATCATCGTGAAAACATCAGAGTTAGCTCCAGACACAGTTGAATAAAATGATCCTAATATTTTTATATTTCTACTTTATGAATTTGAGCTTCATTGGGCTAGTTTTCTGGGCCCCACATTTGTTTGATGGGCCTTAGGCCCATTATGCTTTTTCCAGCAAGTTTCTGGCTTCAGGCGCAAAATTCTCCATCTTCCTTTGGGATTCATCCATCGGACCTAAAAGATAAAATGTTCCAAAAAAAGTGATCAATCATATCCCAAAATTTAAAATTCACAAAATGAATATAATATTGTCAAAAATCAAATGAATGATTGGGCCCAAATTTGCATTTTAAACATGAATTGCATTTTTGATGAGAAATGAAGTTCTATTTATGTAATGCACTAAAAACAATGTTTATGGACTTTGGAACAATGAATATAAAGATATTAACAATTAATATTATCCACTTTCAGTGACTAATAAATGCATAATAAATTCTAGAATCATATACTTAGGTAACATTGAGGGAATAAATCATTCATAATGGTGGGAAAATAAAATTTGAATTATCCTAAAAATTTGCATGGGGAGTGTCAAACCAAGAGTGAATCAAGGCCCATTGTCATGTACCAGGATAACCCAAGTCATTTTAGAAACTCCTTGTCAGATTTTCTACTCTTAGATACATCTCTGGCATAGCCACCTCTAGTTGTTTGAATCCATACATAGATATATTTGGTAGAAAGATCCGTATAATCTATTCCTTACCATAATTCTAGGATGTTATTGTTCTTTTTCCTCAATGTTTGTATTAGGTCTTTGCTTACAAATTTGATTTTTCTACATCTAGTTTCCATGTTTTCTACATAACTTCCTTTAATACCAACTTTACAACCTGACCCCAGAAGCTCTGATATAGTGCATTATTTTAATACATTGGCATGACCACAAGGAATCAACTAGTTAGTTTATTATTATCTAAGAATTTAGTTACATACATGGAAGCCATTAAAAATTATTAAAAGAGACAAAATATGATACATAATAGAATCTAATAAACTGCATACATGATAAATAAATAAATGATATCTTCTTATTATCCATTAGAAGGATAGGAAAAAGATAGGGTGACTTCAAATGCTCAGTTAGGGTTAATCCATATACCAGAATATTACATAAACATAAACAATAGACATGGTGAACAAATAAAACCAAATGGAATTAAAAATATAAACTTGAAGTGAATATGGTAAAAATATGAGCTCAGTAAATATTTCCATAATAAAACATAAATACGGGAATTATACTATTATAATAACCACATGAACTATAAATTTAATGCATCCTAATTAGGGAACATCATATATTGGATATTCTGAAATATGTTTTCAAGGCATCGTCCAAGATGTCTAAAAATTATTATGGTCTCGACTAAAACCATATATCAAATTAGAAAAGGCCTCGACCAATTCCACATCTATTTGCCTCATGAGACATGTCGATGCACCGAGGGGCTATAGAGGGCCCCACCCAACAAATTCTATGTCTAATGAATTCCTCATATGAATGGGGTGAACATAAAAAACATAGACATTTGTATTGAAACAATCATATACAATGTAAATAACATTCCCCAATCATTAATCACAAACAGAACCATTTAGATTAATATGGTGAATGGTTTCAAGATAGCATATCCACAATCAAAATAATCAAAACCCATTCTATAAAACATGGTGGATGATAACATATGAGATAATAATCAATGAATAAAAAGATTCAATAATGTACGTTGACATGGTTGAAGATAATATTAAATGATACCATTGAAAAATCATTGAGGAAATAATCCTTAAACATTCCAAAGTGTCCCAAACCACCCTGAAACATTCAAATCATACTCCATTAGAATATCATGAAAATAAGGAGATACTTAACATGACATACCAAAGGGTGTTATATAAACCAAAATTAATAATTTTTTGGTGAAAAAGGAATATATCTCATAAAAGATAATGTGAGATGAGATAAATTCTTTTATTTACGTTGGAAACAAGAGTTCATTTGGAAAATCATTTTTTAAAATTATATTAGCTTGAAAAAATAATATATCAGGAAATAATATTCTAGGAATGTTAAATTTTATTTTTGTCATAAATTAATTCCAACTAATATAAAATCATGTCAAAAGAGTTATTAATATTTATTAGAAATAAATAATTTTAGATAATTTTAAGGAATGTATAAAATAGAATTCTAAAGTGGAAAGACATGTTTCTCTCTTAAATAAAAAAATGATCCATGATATTTTTTTTGACAAAATGTGTATCTTTTTAAAAAATATTGGTGTCTTAAAATATATTCTAGTGTAAACTTGAAAACATGTATGAATTTGAAAGGATCCCTTGAATCATGTTTGTATTTCAGAAATAATTTTGAACGATCCTTCTAAAATGTGAAAAACCGAATAAAATAAGTAAGGATTAAGGTTTGAAAAATATTTAGAATAGTAAAATCAAATTTATGAGGATTAAATTAGAATAACTAAAAATTTCATTGACCTAAATAGAGAATAAGAGCCAACCTAAGGAAAATGGTGGTTCAGGTGAAAAAACCTTATCACTTTTTAATCAAATGATTCCAATGCCCCACAATTAGTAATATTAAAATGATAAATTAAAAACCATGAAAATAAATACATTAATGATATGTTACATAGATGTGATGAATACATATATCATTCACATGTTTTAGTAGTGAATATAAAAAATCACAAAAAAATGGAAGTGAGCTGGATAAACAGGTACCTTAAGTATGAATGTGTTTCGCTCTTAAACGTAAGGCCCTGTAATATAAAATCAGACTTGTTAATAAACTATTTTGGAACATATTATAATTGTATTTAGTTTATAATAATTTTATTTAGTTCATTTAGGTACTTATATATATGATATTATATTGAATTATGTCGTTCTAGTGTGTTTTATTTCTTGATTTTCATAATCGATTAACTAGTTTTTAAGTAATGGAGTTCATGTGGAATGGATCTAAATCTCAAAAATTGGAATTAAATATTATTTATGAACATTTATAAAATTTAATAGTAATTTATATCATTTTATTACATAAAAAATAATGAATCATTATATGAAATATTAATGACATTCCGTTAGATTAGTTTAGTGGTATTTTTATTATTAAGAAATAGTTTGGTCATATGATTTAATAATATGTATGTGTATTAGTTCATGAATACTAATTAGCCTATAATATATATATATATATATATATATATTATATTATGGTTTAAATATCTAAATGCTTTCTTGACTAGTAATGAAGAATAAATTGAAAAATGAAACTTCATCATCCACAAAGGTTATAAATTAGACCTTCATGGTTGTTGATTTTATTTTTAAAATAAAAGAAAGAGATTAAGAATATTGAAGATGATTCATCTATTAACATGATATAATTCAAGTATATAGATGACACTATATTTCTCATGTTATTTTGGATATAGGATGTGGGCAAGGACAACAAAAGAAGATAAATTGAAATGAAACTAAATGAAAAATAAGGGTGTTTTACCTTTTGAAATAACCTCCTTGAGAGCCTCTGTAAGGGAAGGTATTTTGTTCTTTTGGAAAGAAGAAGAGCTTCATGCATGTGGAGAGTGACTGAGTGATAATATTTGGGAAGAACATTGTGGATATTCAAGGCATAAAGGATTGAAGAGAAGAGGGGATGGTGGGCGGTTTTTATAGTGGAGGAGAAGAGCTATTTACATTATTTTAATCATTATTTTAATATTTTTCTCCATAATATGAATAGTGTATTTAACTGATTATTTGAATATATGGTATTTTACCGTATTTCACTATTCATCAAAAAATTGATGAATTTTAGAAAAAGCTCAAAAAATACACGTAACAATTTTTTGATGTATAGAATTCAAAAAGGAATATTTTTTTGTAAATAATTATTTTTATATTTATAATTTAATTTTAAATTAAAATAATAATTTTTTTTAAAAAAACATTAAAATTATAACTCATTTTATAAGACATTAAGAAATTAATCAAGGACCCATAAAATTATCTTATAAAAATAAAAAATAATGATTCAATTTAATAATAAATTTTTTTAAAATATATTTAAATTTTCAATTATTAAATTATTCATAAAATAGTAATTAAAATATTTATGACATGAAAAAGAAGAAATACTTATACTTTTATCATTTTTTATTTTAAGATGTCTAAAAGGTATTTACACATTTATGGGTGATGTTTCTATTTTTATTTTGGCCAATTTACTATTCATTACTATTCATAAGGATGTGTTACTATTCATAAGGATTTTTTACTATTCACCAAAAATTATGTTTGTCTTTTAAGACTCTAAATATCTTACTGAACACAACCATGTGTGTTAGTTTTTCGAAATTCAACTCATCGAGGTGAAATAATTATTTTTAAATTGATAGGTTTTAACATAGTTTTGTTTTTTAGATATTAAATGGTTCATGCATTCTATATTAAATGTATTTGTAAATTTTTGGGGTGTTACAAAGATGACCGAAAAATATCCCATAATTGAAGGAGGAGACCCAAAAAAAATAACTACTTTACCATTCAGTAGTTGGTACGCCATTCATAATGCATTATGCATCTTGGAATACAATTGACATCAATGATACTGACCACACATAAAATGATTCAAATGAAGAAGAGGAAGTAGAAGATTTTTCCACCTAGAATCTAATCCACACTAGGAATGAAGGTGTGCTAACAGAAATCTAGTGGGTCACCGGGAGCTTGGGCATTCCCAAAATCAATCCTCCATCACCTCCTCTGTGAAACCATCAATAAGAGACGAATAAAAAAATGTCACAGATGACTCACCACTTCCCCTAAATGAAAATGATCCCATTACTCTCAAGAATGTATGATCCCAATAGGAAAAATAAATGAATGGGGTATGAAGAATCAACACATATCCAATTCAAAGAATCTGTGATGTCTGATATTATCCATGGGAAGAGCCTCAATGTACATATCCATGTGGTATACCTCTACCATAAGGGTTTATCCTAACCAATGATGAAATCCATGGAGATTCCCAAATTAATGATATATAACCATTAACCAACTAGTAACCAGTCATTTAAAGATAACAAGAGTTTCCCCTATAATAGAAACAATCCGAGTAGGCTCAGTCAAATCCAAAAAAAATCCAATTGTTAGATTACTTCCCCAGTTACCAGTAGAACCGGGTTGTCAAAATCGTTCCCCCCCACTATTCCCACCCATGATCAGGTTCAATCAAACAATCATCAAGGTATCATCAACACCATCGAGTCATTAGAATATCCATTTATATCCATGGAGGAGCAGTGTGCACTGGTACTACAAGAATAAAAATGTAGCCCTGATTGGTTGAGTGATACTCCACCACAACCCAATTTCATGAGTCTCATGTTCCTGATATTCAATGGTTCAGGTGATCCAGAACAACATCTGTACAACTATATATCTTATTATGATCCCACGATGGTAACCGTAGATAAAAAAGATGTAGTTAAACATAGACTCTTTGGGCATGCTTTGCAACATTCATCCATTTTATGGTACACCAATTTGAATGCATGGTTGATAACCAAAATGGATTATCTCCCTAGGTTGTTACATTTCAAATTCAGGTCAACACATCCACGGAAAATAGTCAATGACCTCTCAAACTGCCAAAAATAGAAAAATGAGAGAGTCTCGCAATTCATAGGAAGATGGAAAGAGATTTCCTAATATTTGAAATTACCACTCTCCCAATACAAGATGATTTTTTTTACATCCAAAACCTCCATGATTATGTGTGAACACAACTCATCCCGATGAAAATATAGATCTGGATTTCAGGAGAACTCTGGTATTTCACAAAGAATATATTATTATATACATCAAAATAACCACATGTTATGGGTAACCTCATTGGTCCTATGAAAATTAATGAGGATAGATGAAGTGACATCCTTTACACTTATGACTCCCCAACACAGGCTCAGCGCAAAGGCATGCATTAAATTGTGTAGGGCCCTTTAGGCATAAAAAAAACAAAAATGGACTAGGAGAGCATATGGGATCTAGGAGAAATCAATTATAGGGCCAAAGTAATAATAATTACAAATTTTGAGATGAAAAATCCCCCTACCTTTTTCTAGCCACACTGAAATTAATTTTTTCTCATCCACCAAATCCAAATAGAGCCAAATAAGCCATTATTAAATACCAGTTAGATTATTTACCCTTTCACCAGATACTAGGTCGCACCATTTTGGAAATTTTAATCATTAAAGACCTCATATATAGAATGATATAATCTAGGAAAGTGAAAATGGTACCATTACCATCACAAGTGGTATATATTTCCATTAATTAACCAGATGAAGGAGGAAAGTGGTATGAAATTTTCAAAAATATAGAACAAAATATCAATAGTATTATGAATCAAAAGACAATATACCAATATCATGGTATTCTTCATGTATAGTTAAAATAATAAAATTTACCCCCACTACTCTTATTGCAACTCATCCGACACGCTCGACCACACAACCCTCTAAAAGTCAACCGTCCAAAATTTAGTTTTACTAGAAATATTGAGAAATGTTCAAGTAGATGAAATTATAATGATTAAAAATTCATCTTCGGTTTTCACTAATTTCATTCCGACAATTGTTATATAATTGATACCGCCCCACTAATCAGTACCACCAAAGGTATCCATTCAGGAAAAATCATCATCAGATGAGGAGTTGATCATCATGTCCATTAATGCCATTCACATAATGTTTCACTTCTCTGATGAAGCATGTGGATATGAACCGATGATACCCACAACTGATCAGGGAGTTAGCATAAGAGGTCTCATAATCCAAGGATACAAAGGAAGATACATTCGTTGAAGAAACCAAGATTATGGCCCCTCCACTGCTCAAACCACGAATGTTACTAAAACTCATAGAAGATCCCTTCAGTAGCCCCAACAAAAAAAGAATGAAATTCCACTCCACCTAAAAAAATACACTCTAGCCCCATCATTATAGAATATCCATTTGAAGATGTATAGGTGTTTAGTCAACCTTGGTGTGTAGACACACCTTCTCGGTTCAATCCAAATTGAATAGAAGCAACCCAAGTTGGTATGTTAAGGGTTGATTGATCTTTATCTAATGATAATGTACATAAAGCACATATCAAAGAGAATACTCATTTGGGGAAGAAACACCCTTTATAACACAATTATGAAATACTAATAAAGTTTCCTTGGTTTCAACCAATATATTAATTTTTTATGATCTGATTTTTTTAAAATATTGTAGTGATGCAATTATATGTGATTTTCTAAGCCATAAAGAGTTTGAAGTTAAAGTGGTCACTACAAAAGACTATCAGAATGAGAATGATCATGCAGAATTCCATGTGATCATTTTCTTCATGTATCAAGATGAAGATGTCATTCTGCATGGAGACATCTGACCCCTATATGAGTCCTCTTGGATAAATGATGTTGATATACGAAAATTATTCATTGAAAATTTATCTAGATTTAATCTCATGATAGTATAAAAACTTTGTTGGATTGGATGCAATGTGGATAACCTGATACACTTTTTGAGAACTTTTTTTAGCTATGAAAAAATATTGATAAATCTAATAGTTTATACCAATATAAAAATAGATTTACCAGAACTCATAGTTGACATATAAAAATGGTGATTTGGAACAAAAGTCCTTTAATTTCTTTCTAGGTAGGCCTTTTTTTATATGTATAGAGTGATTCTGTCATCATACCTTATATGCATCCAATATTGCATCAATTAAAAAATGGTAAATATCATGATGATAAGTCCCCATTATAATCTTATCATGTCATACTTTATTGATCCAAGATTTACCTAAAAAAATTGAAGCAACCATTGGCTGATGGAATTGATTGGGTTACTACAAAAAATAGTTTGGAAATGTTTTCAGCTGACCCTTCATGAAATCTCAGAAATGAATATATACTTCCAATCAACCAGTTTAGGTGTGTGATTCCATGAACAGATGCATATTTAGCATTTATTAGTATTTCAATCATGAAAAATAGTCTAAAACTTTCTAAAAATTCATTAACCCTTAAGACAATGGTAAATGGTCATATATAAATTCCATCAATACATCCTTAGAGATCAAAGATACCCATTAATTATTAAATGTGGTAGAATATGTGGATATAATTCCTCCATACCCTACTCCATCATATCAATAGAATTACCCACTATTAATCGTGTTAGAAGAAGCTGCTTCATCTTCTAAATACAAATATCTCAACTCATCTCCCAATTATGATGAACTAATCACTTGAATTATTTCACTATATTATCAAGGGGAACCTTATTAAATATAATAATAATGATATATAAGAGTAAGAGGAAGAGTAAGAAGACCATATAGATTCCCATATAGAAAATGTGTAATGTTTATCTACCATAATTGATCAATATGGGGAAAAATATTTGAGTATATTAGAGGATCCATATACCCCAATGATTACTATTTCAATTCCTACTAATGAGAAACATGTATACAACTTCATTAAAAGGAAGAAATAAGGTGTATTCACCTATATATACATTTAAATTTCATACTTTATCTCAAGGTGACTACACACCACCTAGGCATTCTAGAGGACGATCGTGGATATAAATAAACCACTCGAAGGAGGCCTCTGACACATGTTGCCATGAAAATGGTTGATGTTGACAACATCATCGGATCAAACTTCATTCATGATGTCCAATATCATGTATAGATGTTTAATAATTTCCATATTAAAAATAATTTTTGACATATTAGAGTTTTCAACAATTTCACATATCATAATCGACACTACCAGAAAGATGATTTCCCAGTCCTGATTATAGATCAAGTAATTGTAAAATTGAAAAATATTAGGCCCCTCTTTCATGAATGACTATTCATGATACAACAAAATTAGATTGGATCTAGAATATAACAAATACACCACCTTCAGGCCCCCTAGGGTATATTTTTTTATAGAGTGATTTTCTTTTTCTTAAAGAATGTCGGCGCGACATCTCAACATGCCATATATCAGATAATAAAATTTATCATGGGAATGTTTGTAGAATTTTATGTTGATGACGTGGTGGTTAAATTTCATCAATGCTCAGACCACCGACCATAAAATTAAATGATTATTAACAAAATGAGACAACATGTTCTAAAAATGAACCACTGAAAAGTGATTTTGGTTTCACCTTTAGAAAATTACATAGCTTCTTCGTACCCCATCATGGCATCATATTTGATTTTTTGAAGACAAATTATACCATAGAAATGTCACATTCTCACAATATTAGTGGGGAGAGGGGAAATAATGGAAACTTACCTGCATTAAATTATTCAGAGACAACCTCAAAGAAAAATGTTATCCCCTTCCTATGTTGATAAAAAGTGGTTTCATATCAATGGACCAATGTTTTACAAGATGAATTATATTGTATTAAGAAATATATCTTAAGACCACTAGTGCTAATGAATCTTTTCAACAGAATACAACTTATTTTGTATGTGACATCCCTAGAGTGAACCATTTGTGACTTCCTTATTTAGAGGAATGATGCTAACATAAAAAACATCCTTTATTATTTCATCTAAATCATGATCAATGTTGAGACTGATTACTAATGTATCAATAAGAGTTGTATAGAGAATAACATTATGGTCTAGAATAGAAGGCAATTCCTGGATCCCCAAGAGGTCCACATGGTCTCACGTAGTAACCCACTCATGTAAATAATCATCCTTACAATATTTAATGGATGTCTGTCATGGTGGGTGGACATCCTGTAATAGTTTGAAAAATAATTTATGCCTCCAAAACTCATAAATGTCTAAGCATTTTCCAATTTTCTTATTGATCACCCCTCAATAGAAACGACCTCAATGGATAGATATTTTTCTTGATAAAGTATTTTTATCTGTTCAAGAGGTCCTCCTGTATAGGAATACAAATTTGTATGGTGCATCTAGAAGCTTGATAGGTAAAAGGATAGAAGACCTTATGCTCAAGAAATAAAAGCTAAGATTCGTACTCATATATCCAGCAAAGGTCATCCTACCTTACTTCTTACCATCAGAGGGGTTCAAAATATTGATGTGTAATTCACTCTCATCACATGGATAGATCTACCACTTAAACTACATGTAAAACACTTAAAGATAAAAGGGAAATCAAAACTGATAATAATGATGGTAAATGGAAATTATTCGATTAAAAGGTATAGATAATTACCTTATAAGACCATATATAATGATTAATGGAACAATTACCATTATATTATAAATTAAATCATGTCCCCAATCATAAAATGCATAGGATAATGCATGGAAAAATTCACTCCCCCTAGAAAATACAAAATTGGATGACAGGGTCATCAGTATTGTACGTAAGTAGATAGTCTCACCATACATTCATGAAAACATAGAAGAAAATATTGAGATTAGCCTGATCCCTGATCCATGTGGTCCTACCACCGATTGGATTACCCACATTATGGTATACCATTAAAATAGATAGCTCCCACTTGATTGGATTGTAAGGGATGAAATATAGAGAGGAACATGTAATATTGTTCTATATAATGGAACAATTAATCAACATCCTCTATACATGGAGCCTTGATAGGGTCCTTCTCATGTACATTTATGAAGATGAAATAATTGGTTTAAAGAATGATATACACAATAGAACCATCGGTTCCCACCAATTCAAATAAAATATTTCCAATCAAATTTGATGGATTGGATACTACATTCCACTATAACATAGAATTTCACTTAATCTATAAGTATGTGTCATTACAACCATGTTTATTCCAATTTAATTTAATATTCCTCATATCAACATCATAAAGACATGTAATCATAGCCTTTTACTAAATAGTGAATGGTAATTGTGGGACCATATCCACCAGACATATATAATCAATTAATGTATATTCTCACTAAGGTCACTTTTCTTTCCCCTACTAGGTTTCTCCATCTGTGAATCATTATTAAAATATGATAAATTCAAAATATGGAAAGATTAATTGGAACAAATATATGAAAAAATATTGGATACCTTTCTTCATTTAGAAATTCACCAAAACCAGATTGCATGAGATTTACAAAAATGTATAACCCTCCGTATTTACCTAAAGGAGAAATAGTATTGGTACTCAAGACTGTGGTGATACCTAGAATGAAGCCTCTGATGCTAGTGCCAAAAATTGAAGGTCCTTAAGCCATAGATATGGCCTACTCAATGGGAGCTTATTCGAAGATATTTATAGATTACAAGCTCACTACATCCCCCACCAAATAATGGTTCCAAAATTTATATATTTTGTAGCCAAGAAGAAAAGAAACCTCTTGATCGAAAGACATTAATCTACATGATATCATCATCCTTTCAAAATGATGGTAGTCTATATTGGAATTTTCCTGATCACATGATGATTAATATTCTTGAATAATTTTCTTTTTGTATGATGTTAAATTTGTGAACAAACATAGTTTTATAAATTTGGAGGAAATTTCCAATGAAATTGGTCATCCACTATGCAACATAGAAAAACTACATGTGACTATATTCTCGTACACTCATGATACGTAGTGAAACCTATGATTTATATATTGTCTCATCCACACAATATAAAAGGTTAAAATGCCTCCCTTTCTCTAGAAATGGGTCAGACCTGCATTGAGATTTTCTAATATGAACTATGTGTGGCTTGATTATCATTTAATTGAGATACTTAGTGATTCCATACTTCTCATGATTGAACTAGTAAAAAAATTCCTCATATATGAGATGATTTTCTTACTAACAATTGGACTTAGTGTCACTTTTCTTGTGAGGATTATTTTTATCAGTAGTTTATGATATCATAATTCCACATTTTTCACCTATATTATTTGTTACATGATGCTAAATTGTACCATCTCATCATCATTACATGATGTTAAACTGTATAGATTCATTATCTTTCATTTCATTTGATCCTCGTTTTCAATATTTGATGTTAAACTACATGGTCCATCAAGAACTAAATATGGGTTGATTACTATTCATATATGATACATAGAGACAAACATATTTTATATCATCGACCATCCATAGAAAATAAATGTCACATTTTCCTTCATTATGTAAAGACCCGTAAATTTCATGGAAATTTTTTTTCTTAAGTTTCTTTGGAATTTTACAAGAGCGCAGCTTCTGACGGAACCTGATTCCGAGGCCCGGTGTGCCCGGAATCAATTTCCGATGTTTGGCTCGGGTACGTTCAGTGAACGGACAAGCGGGTTTTTTCTAACTTTTGAACTGGTGCCCGGAATCGAATTCTGAGGGCTCCGATGAAATCGTAGCGCCGGTATTCTCTTAGAAACACCTCTTCCGGAGTTGCGTTTTCTCGGGTGTGGTTTTTAATTTTCGGGCTTAGTGTTAAGAATGAAAATAATTTTGCTACAACTTTATTTTATTTCGCTTAAGCCACTTGGAAGCCACTTGAAGCCACTTAAAGGTGGCTTGAACTGAGTTGAACTGGATAGAATGCTATCCAGAAATATCCTACCTATTGGTAGGATATTTGTGAGGTAGGGCCCACACGAGCCCCGCAATTTCTTTCCGCTAAGAAACGCACCCGTGAAAACCCGTCTTAATGAAAGTCAACTGACACATTTCTTAAAATCTTAACAGACAATTTAATTTGGCTCTTTCTTTCATAAATTAAATGAGTTGTTTCTTTCGTTGAATTAATTCTACGAATTAATGGTTCGTTTCTTATCTTTTGAAATTCAAATGTTTAGTTGTGTAAATAAAATAAGGCTTAAGCTTATTTTATTTTGGGATGAAACTTGTGGCGTGGAGAGGATTTGGAGGAAAGCATTCTTCTTCGGTGAAGAACGCGAAGAACGCGAAGAACGCCAAACCTGCGGAGATCGACGACGCGAAGCCTTGTACTGCGACGCCAACGGATCTCCCTTCGCGACGCTTCTTCCGCGACGATCCAACCCCGCGACACCCTTCGATCGACAACAACCAAGGTAGGGGGTTGCGCTTCTTTTTATTTTCTTTTTGGATTTCAACAACAACATGGATTTAATTATTATTAATTAAATCTGTATGTTCTTGGTCCTCGGAGATCGTCGAAGCGACGCCCTTCCGCGGTGTGACGATCACCTCCTTCCGCGACGGTCAATTCCGCGACGACCTCGCATCCGACAGCGACAGCGAGGTAGGGATTTATTTTGGGAATTACCCCCCTTTTCTTTTTATATTCCCATTTTTGTTTCTTTAAAAAGTTAAAGAACTGGATTTGTGAACAATTTTAAAATTATTAAAATTGTTGTTTCCGTTCAAATAAGGAACCCGTTTTTATGAAACAATTTTATTTCATTAAAAAATTGTTTCGGATATGCGTTCATGTGTTGAAAATTAATTTCACGAGTTGTTTATATCTAACACGGAGGGTGCGGGCCAAAAGAACACGGCTCGACAACCCTCCGCCGTTCTTTGTTCTTGTGCGGATTTGACGGCCAACGACGGAACGTGCCGCAACGGATGTTTGATGATCCCGCAGTAATGAATGGAACCCGGGAGGAACAACGGCGCAGATGGGAAGGAAAACGGGCCACCGGAGCGACTCCGGCGGCCCGTGGCAGCCGGTGGCTGCGCGGGTCGCCGGCGCGGCGGACGGAGGCGGCGGCACCCCGCGGGTGTCCAGCGCGACACCCCGCGGGTGTCCAGCGCGGCACCCCGCGGGTGTCCAGGGCGGCACCCCGCGAGTGTCGCTGGGTTGTCACGCGGCGCGTCCGGCTTTCTGGCCGACACCTCGCGGGTGCCGCGGGGGTGTCACGCGTGGCGGCGGCTTTCCCCCGCGTCAGCCGCCCGGTCGAGCCGAGCCGGACCGGCCCTGGCCGGGCCGGGTCGGCCCGGGCCCGGACCCCCCGTCTTCAGACGACATTCGTTCAAACGCTCGTAACTTGAGCTATGGGCCTCCAAACGACTCGCCTTCAGCGGCAACACAATCCTTGGAGCGAGACGGTCGTTTCGGTCTGTCTCACTCAATGTTTCGGAATACCTTGGGTTCGGCCGGGTTGGTTCGTACACGAAACCATCCGGGCCCTCGGAGCGGAAATGCCCATATCTTGAGCTACGGACGTCCGATTGACGTACAGTCAGCTTTGTTAGTTTCCTCTTAGTGAGACGGATCTTTTGGCTCACTCCGCCCGGGGTTTGAGCACAGGTGGAGTACGGTCGGGTTGGTTATGCCTTAAAAACCAACCGGGCCCCTGGGACGAAAAAGCCAATAACTCTCAGACCGGGCGTCCGATTGACGCGCCGTCTATTGCGTTGAGTTCCTGTTGACGATACGGAACTTTTGGCATCCTTCGCCCGAGTTTTGGATACAGTTGGTAGTAGCCGGGTTGGATCGCACCTGAAATCCAACCGGGCCCCTGGAACGGAAAAGCTGATATCTTTCAGACATGACGTCTGTTTGACGAACCGTCAGCGGCGTTGACGTTCACGTTGAGAAACGGTCCCTATGAGTATACCCTATGAGATCTCGGGGTACAGTTGATATACGACTGGGTTTGGTTCGCTCAGGAAACCAACCGGGCCCCTGGGAGGAAAAGGCTAATAACTCACAGACCGGGCGTCCGATCGACGCGTCGTCTGTTGCGTTGAGACCCCTGTGACGAGGCGGTCCATTGAGTTACTTTTTCATGGGACCTTGAGATACATGGAGTATCGACTTGCAGCTCATGGAGCGGACCCTCCTAGAGACGAGCGTGCGGAGTACGGAGACCGTGTAGCCGACTGAGACCTGACAACTACTTGACCGACTCGACTTGGAGTGAGTCGACTAGCCTAGTGGACAGAGCACTACTTTGTTTGGGTGTAGACCCATGGCGGACAGAGCACTACCTGTGTGATAGTGCAGACCCGCGGTACTCGTCCGGAGAGTACCTCGGCAGGCTACTAGGGGGTGTGCACTACTGTGTTTGAGTGACATACCTCGGTGGGAAGCACTACTGTGTTTGGGTGGCTGGCCCGCGGTACTCGACAGGAGGAGTACCTCAGCAGTCTTAGGTTAGTGAGCAGTACCTCGGAGTCGTGACAGGACCACTGTACACTCTAGAGACGGAGATCTTCAGCAGTTACGGTTTCGATAATGAAAATCCTGGTTTGAGCTGAGACTTTTGACCTTTGTGTTTCCTCATGATTGAGATGGGTTACTTGATAACATAGGTATATGTATGGGCATATACCTGGGTAGTGTTTATCCGTTGATCTCATTATCCTTGTGTTTCCTCATGATTGAGATGAATTACTTGATAACTTAGGTATATGTATGGGCATATACCTAAGTAGAGGTTATCTATTGAGATCTTATTTATGGTTATCCTTGTTGGATTTAGTGAGACCATGAGGGTCTCGGGGTCCCTACTGAGTATCGTTATACTCACCCCTGCACGGGCTATGCCCGCACCTCGTTGTGTTGGTTGCAAACGACAGGCAGTGCTGACGGAGGCCGAGTGTTCAAGGACTGGACGGTACCCGGAGGTGGACTACACGACAAGTCAGTGTCCGGAGGTGGACTTCACGGCGAGACGACACTCGGAGGAGGTTGACGGACGAGAGCACTGTGGAGGCTATCTGTACCTACCCTTCAGGTAGGATTCGTGGTGGACGATCCAGGAGCTGCGCCATCTGTACCTACCCTTCAGGTAGGATCCGAGGAGGACGACCCAGGAGCCACTTCCGTCCCTCCAGCTGTTGTCTTTTACTGTTTTACATTGTTCAGTTGTAGTTGTACTTTCTTTTGGGTTTGTATTCTGGCCCATTTACTTTTCAGCACTTCTTTTTGTACTTAGTGTTTTACTTCTGCTTGTACTCTGTGGTGTTTTGTTACTTTTATAAAGGCAATGTCTTCCCAGTTATCGGGATTTACGCCTTTGGTGCTAGTCGCCAGCCCCTGGCCTATGGAAGGCGGGCTTGGGGTAGTCACAGCACGGGCCCCGAGGACGGGTCGTGACAAATTGGTATCAGAGGTGGTCAGTTCTACCGCAGACTCTGATCATTCTTTTTGTGAAGAAATAATATTAAGGGTACCGAGTGTGGTTTTCAGTTCAGGGAGTCCAGTGTTGGTGCGGGCGGCCGACGTATCCATAGACCAGGACCCTGGAAACTGATTTCTGACTTTGTGCATGAAAACACTGATTGCGTGTGTGTTTTCAAAGGTTTCCCCCCTTAAAACAGCTCAAACCTGGTCAGCTCACCAGGTATAATCGTTTGACCGTGTTACGTTGTCTCTTTCAGGATGCCTTTTCTCGGACGACCAGTTAGAGCCCAGAGGGATGTGCGTGCTGACAGCATGTCGAGTGACGAGGCTTCAGTACAGGGCCCTCTTGCAGTTAAGGCACCAGCGGAGGAACCAGCGGTACTACCATACGTTGGGCCATCGATTCCACCAGCCCCAGCAGTAGGTGATGCCCGCTACTTGAGCGCACTGCATGAGTTGTAGCGCCAGAGGCCACCCAGGTTCGGGGGAGAGACGGACCCGCAGGCGGCTGAGGATTGACTGGAGGCTGTGGTGGGAGTCTTCAGTCTAGTGGGGACGCCATCAGACTTCATGGTGACCTTTGCTACCAGCCTTCTTCAGGCAGCAGCAGGCAGGTGGTGGAGCCACTTGTTCCAGTTTTGCGATGGGATGGCTTTCACAGGGGAAGACTTCGAGACATTCTTCAGGGTGGAGTTTGTGCCAGTAGCTCTACACCCCGAGCGTGTTCAGGAGCTGCTACCTTTGCCGCATGTTTTTCGATCAGAAGCCGAGTTATCTGTGGGCAGTAGACAGATGATGCAGAGGTCCAGGAGGACCAGACCAGCAGTTGGGCGATCTCAGGTTTTAGGACCGGTGGTGCGGGGAACCCGGGGTGGGTTCAGAGCCAGGCGTGCCAGAAGCTGACTGTGTTACTCGTGCGGTGGAAAGGGGCACCTGGCATGCGACTGTCCGACTCCTCGTACAGTTGACCCATAGGATTTTGAGGAGCCACCGAGGTAGAGGCAGCGACGAATGCTTGAGCAATAGTAGAGCAGTGGACAAGGCAGTAGATCTCCTATAGTAGGTGGACAGGAGTGGAACTAGTGGATACGTCTCTTGTACTTCTAGATCCATGTTGATGTTGTTTTTGTGTCTTTGTACCATGAGCTGCAATAAAATAAAGACACTTATCTTGTGATGTTTTCTTTATTGTCCTCTTTTGTGATGTTACTAAGTGGTCTTGGTTAAGACTGTTGACTTGACCCTCACATTCGAAATTCCTACTAGAGGAGACCCAGTGACCTCACACTGATGCCGACAGTGTGACTCGACCCTTGGAGGAGAGAGTGACAGTTGGATCTCTTAGTAGTTACGTCGAGGCCTTACGACGTCATCCATGGCATGAATGCATCCTTCATGCCAGGATTGACTGTATTAGGCAACGAATGTGGTTCATCTAGGGGATGAGACCAGATTTCTCTTATCGTCAAAGAAGAAATCATAGCAGCTCTTGTGAGACTAAAGGAGGTGCTGTTCATCCAGGAGCGGATGAAGACTGCACAATGCAGTAAGAAAAAAGGAACCGGTGCCAGTCTTAGAGACTCGGGCGTGATAAATGTTTCAAGAAGAGGTAGCTTTAAATAGAGATGAGTATGAGAAGTGGAAAACGTGTAGGCAATGCTAGGAGAGCAGCATGAGGTGGTGTACATCTTAACATGCTACAACCACCCGCCTTAGTTATTCCCGCCAGGCTCAGGGAGCTCGAGGGCGGAGGAAGAGTGCGTCTGCATGCAGTCAAGGAGTGTGACCCAATGGCTCTAGAAATGATTCAAGGGACAGTCTATGTCCACTACTAGCTATTGTAGTAACATACGTTGATATGAATCATTCCTCGCTTCCAAAAATCTTGTTCCAGACCTAGAGTTTCCGGTAAGCGTTGGACTTGACCCTCACGTCTGGAGATACCTTGGGAGGATACTTGATAATCACACTTACGCCGACGGTGTGGTCAGACCCTCGAGGCGAGAGTTCTGGTTGGAATCTCTTGGTGGCAGCGTCGAGGCCTTACGACGTTAGTTTGAGTATGGAATGGGTAATAAATGTTCATACTCAAATTGACGATTTTAGGAAAACGTTGGGATGGGTTTTCCTTGGTCGGTGGAAAAGGAAACCCCAGGCAGTGCATGGTAACTCTTGCACAGGAGGGTGCGACCGATCACTCTTGAGTCGGTCAACCTTACACTCATAGCAACAGTCGTTTTGAGTTTCAGTTCCAGCAAGAATTGGAGACCTCTGGAGTTCGAGGATGACGATCACGTCCTGATACGGGTCTCACATCGACGAGGGTTACGGAGATGTGGCCAAGGCGGCAAGTTATCTCCGAGGTTCAATGGACCTTTCTAGGTCCTCAGCTGGGTAGGCGAGATGGTTTACCACTTGGTCCATCCACCTCAGCTGCACTAGGTGCACGACGTTTCCACGTATCTTAGCGGAGGAGATACATTCACGACCCGACACAAATCTTTGACCATGGGGAGATGGTCTTTGGTGATGAGGTGTCATTTATGGAGTTTCCTGTGGGGATCAAGGATCGACAGGAGTGGATCCTAGGAGGACGTTCGATTCCTCTTGTGCACTTTCTTTGGCAGCTCGGGGACCTCCCGGAGAGCACTTGGGAGTGGAAGGCTCAGATGCGTGCTCAGTACCGCCTTTGTTTCCCTAAGTTTGTATTGGAGCTTTACGGGGACGTAAAGCCCTGTGGTGGGAGTAATGTAAAAACCCTTAAATTTCAAGGAATTTTTTTTTCTTAATTTTCTTTGGAATTTTACAAGAGCGCAGCTTCTGACGGAGCTTGATTCCGAGGCCCGGTGTGCCCGGAATCAATTTCCGAAGTTTGGCTCGGGTACGTTCAGTGAACGGACGAGCGGGTTTTTTCTAACTTTTGAACCGGTGCCCGGAATCGAATTCTGAGAACTCCGATGAAATCGCAGCGCCGATATTCGCTTAGAAACGCCTCTTTCGGAGTTGTGTTTTCTCGTGTGTGGTTTTTAATTTTCGGGCTTAGAGTTAAGAAATAAAATAATTTTGCTACAACTTTATTTTATTTCTCTTAAGCCACTTGGAAGCCACTTGAATCCACTTAAAAGAGGCTTGAACTGAGATGAACTGGATAGGATGTTATTCAGAAATATCCTACCCCTTGATGGATATTTGTGAGGTGGGGCCCGCACGAGCCCCTCCATTTCTTTCCGCTAAGAAACGCAACCGTGAAAACCCGTCTTAATGAAAGTCAACTGACGCGTTTCTTAAAATCTTATCAGACCATTTAATTGGGCTCTTTCTTTCGTAAATTAAATGAGTTGTTTCTTTTGTTGAATTAATTCTACGAATTAATGGTTCGTTTCTTATCTTTTGAAATTCAAATGTTTAGTTGTGTAAATAAAATAAAGCTTAAGCTTATTTTATTTTGGGTTGAAACTTGTGGTGTGGAGAGGATTTGGAGGAAAGCGTTCTTCTTCGGCGAAAAACGTGAAGAACGCGAAGAACACAAAGAACGCCAAACCTGCGGAGATCGACGACGCAAAGCCTTGTACCGCGACGCCAACAGATCTCCCTTCGCGACGCTTCTTCCGCGACGATCCAACCCCGCGACAGCCTTCGATCGACAACAACCAAGGTAGGGGGTTGCGCTTCTTTTTATTTTCTTTTTGTATTTCAACAACAACCTGGATTTAATTATTATTAATTAAATCCGTATGTTCTTGGTCCTCGGAGATCGTCGACGCGATGCCCTTCCGCGGTGTGACGATCACCTCCTTCCGCGACGGTCAATTCCGCGACGACCTCGCATCCGACAGCGACAGCGAGGTAGGGATTTATTTTGGGAATTACCCCCCTTTTCTTTTTATATTCCCGTTTTTGTTTCTTTAAAAAGTTAAAGAACTGGATTTGTGAAAAATTTTAAAATTATTAAAATTGTTGTTTCCGTTCAAATAAGGAACCCGTTTTTATGAAACAATTTTATTTCATTAAATTTTTTTTTCGGATATGCGTTCATGTGTTGAACTTTAATTTCACCCGTTGTTTATATCTAACGCGGAGGGTGCGGGCCAAACGAACACGGCCCGACAACCCTCCGCTGTTCTTCGTTCTTGTGCGGATTTGACGGCCAACTACGGAACGTGCCGTAACGGATGTTTGATGATCCTGCAGTAAAGAACTGAACCCGGGAGGAACAACGGCGCAGACGGGAAGGAAAACGGGTCACTAGAGCGACTCCGGCGGCCCGCGGAAGCCGGTGGCGGCGCGGGTCACCGGCGGCCGGAGGCGGCGGCACCCCGCGGGTGTCCAGGGCGACACCCCGCGGGTGTCCAGCGCGGCACCCTGTGGGTGCCGCGGGGTTGTCACGCGGCACCCTGCGGGTGTCTAGGGCGGCACCCCGCGGGTGTCGTGGGGTTGTCACGCGGCGCGTCCGGCTGTCTGGCCGACACCCCGCGGGTGCCGCGAGGGTGTCACGCATGGCAGCGGCTTTCCCCCGCGTCGGCCGCTCGGCTGCTCGGCCGAGCCGAGCCGGACCGGCCCTGGCCGGGCCGGGCCGGGCGGACCGGGTCGGACCCGACCCGGTTCGGGCCAACCAGGGGGGGTCGGGCCGGGTCGGCCCGGGCCCGGACCCCCTGTCTTCGGACGACTTTCGTTCAAACGCCCGTAACTTGAGCTACGGGCCTCCAAACGCCTCGCCGTCAGCGGCAACACAATCCTTCGAGCGAGACGGTCGTTTAGGTCTATCTCACTCAAGGTTTCGGAATACCTTGGGTTCGGCCAGGTTGGTTCGTACACGAAACCAACCGGGCCCTCGGAGCGAAAACACTCATATCTTGAGCTACGGACGTCCGATTGACGTACCGCCAGCTTTGTTAGTTTCCTCTTAGTGAAACAGATCTTTTGGCTCACTCCGCCCGGGGTTTGGGCGCAGGTGGAGTACGGTCGGGTTGGTTTTGCCTTAAAACCCAACCGGGACCCTGGGACGAAAAAGCCAATAACTCTCAGACCGGGCGTCCGATTGACGCGCCGTCTATTGCGTTGAGTTCCTGTTGACGATACAGAACTTTTGACATCCTTCGCCCGAGTTTTGGATACAGTTGGTAGTGTCCGGGTTGGATCGCACCCGAAATCCAACCGGGCCCCTGGAACGGAAAAGCTGATATCTTTCAGACATGACGTCCGTTTGACGAACCGTCAGCGGCGTTGATGTTCACGTTGAGAAACGGTCCCTATGAGTATACCATATGAGAGCTCGGGGTACAGTTGAGATACGGTTGGGTTTGGTTCGCTCACGAAACCAACCGGGCCCCTGGGCGAAAAGGCTAATAACTCACAGACCGGGCGTCCGATCGACGCGCCGTCTGTTGCGTTGAGACCCCTGTGACGAGGCGGTCCTTTGAGTTACTTCTTCATGGGACCTTGAGATACATGGAGTATCTACTTGCAGCTCATGGAGCGGACCCTCCCAGAGACGAGCGTGCGGAGTACGGAGACCGTGTAGCCGACTGAGACCTGACGACTGCTTGACCGACTCGACTTGGAGTGAGTCGACTAGCCCAGTGGACGGAGCACTACTTTTTTTGGGTGCAGACCCATGGCGGACGGAGCACTACATGTGTGATAGTGCAGACCCGCGGTACTCGTCCGGAGAGTACCTCTGCAGGCTACTAGGGGGTGTCCACTACTGTGTTTGAGTGACATACCTCGGCGGGAAGCACTACTGTTTTTGGGTGGCTGGCCCGTGGTACTCGACAGGAGGAGTACCTCAGCAATCTTAGGTTAGTGAGCAGTACCTCAGAGTCGTGACAGGACCACTGTACACTCTAGAGACGGAGCTCTTCAGCAGTTACGGTTTCGATAATGAAAATCCTGGTTTGAGCTGAGACTTTTGACCTTTGTGTTTCCTCATGATTGAGATAGGTTACATGATAACTTAGATATATGTATGGGCATATACCTGGGTAGTGTTTATCCGTTGATCTCATGATCCTTGTGTTTCCTAATGATTGAGATGAGTTACTTGATAACTTAGGTATATGTATGGGCATATACCTAAGTTGAGGTTATCTATTGAGATCTTCTTTGTGGTTATCCTTGTTGGATTTAGTGAGACCTTGAGGGTCTCGGGGTCCCTAATTAGTATCGCTATACTCACCCCTACACGGGCTATGCCCGCACCTCGTTGTGTTGGTTGCAGATGACAGGCAGTGCTGACGGAGGCCGAGTGTTCGAGGACTGGACGGTACCCTGAGGTGGACTACATGTCAAGTCAGTGTCCGGAGGTGGACTTCACGGCGAGACGACACTCGGAGGAGGTTGACGGATGAGAGCACTGTGGAGGCTATCTGTACCTACCCTTCAGGTAGGATTTGTGGTGGACGATCCAGGAGCTGCGCCATCTGTACCTACCCTTCAGGTAGGATCCGAGGAGGACGACCCCGGAGCCGCTTCCGTCCCTCCAGCTGTTGTCTTTTTCTGTTGTACTTTGTTTAGTTGTAGTTGTACTTTCTTTTGGGTTTGTATTCTGGCCCATTTACTTTTCATCACTTCTTTTTGTACTTAGTGTTTTACTTCCGCTTGTACTCTGTGGTGTTTTGTTACTTTTATAAAGGCAATGCCTTCCCAGTTATCGGGATTTACGCCTTTGGTGCTAGTCGCCAGCCCCTGGCCTATGGAAGGCGGGCTTGGGGTAGTCACGGCACGGGCCCCGAGGACGGGTCGTGACACATTACTTGGATATGGGTTAGACCTATGCATGAAACCTCAACGGACTAAATCCTAAATGATACTCGCTCTGACGAGGTATGTAGAGAGGAATGTATATTATGCCCTATATTAGCTTCCACTAAAAAACCCCCTTCATTATGTACAAGTCATACCTCACAGAGAACATCAAATAACAAAGTTTGGCTTGACTTTCATCATAATGAGATACATATTGACACCAGATCATATGAGCGAGTCAGCTATGAATTATAAAAAATGCTCCCTCCCGTGAATACAAAAAAATTGAAACTGGAACTCTAAATTATGACTTACCCTTTGGATCATTTTCATAAAAGGAACCCTCTTTCTATTCATGAACCATATCTATGAAAAGAAGACACTCGTGATCTATTGTTGTCTTGATTCATTCCCTCTCATAATAAGTACTAACTACAAGTTCACCACACCTAGGTTCGGCTTTATCAAATAATAAGAAATCCCCCATGTGATTGAATACGATCTTCATATGTTGGTTTCTAAGAACAATGTGTTGATCGATTCCTACATATGAATGATACATAGGGACTACAACACACAAATATTTTAGATTATTCCACCTTTTAAATTTAACTTCCTCTATGGCTTACCATCTTAGAAATAATTTAAATATAATTATATATTTCTTATAGTTATATTCTAGATGTTTTAAAAGGAGGGGATGAATGATATTTTATAAATTATGAAAATATATATTACATATTTTTATAAAATTAATTTACCTTTTACTAATAAATTATAAATTAAGACCAATAGAATTTAAAGTATATATTTTTATAAAATCACTTTTTAATCCCATAATGAAATTTTAACTATTAAAAAAATTAATTCATTATTAAGTAAATAAATTTAAGAAATTTATATGTTATAAATTAAATCAAATAATTTTAAATTCATAAAATAAATTTTTATAGGCATATGATAAGAATAATTGCTATTTTAAACATTAATGGATATATTTTTCAAAACATATTTTACCAACTTTTAGAAGTTATGCTATTTTAAATAAAAATTTTGAAACTTTTATATGTTATTACTGAAATGATATACATCTTTATAGAAACATAATATCAAAATTTTCTCGATACAGTTTTTCGGTATTATTCAAATATGTTACATTTTATATAAATAGTAATGTGGTCAATGAAAAAAAATTATAACATTTAGGAATAGTAATGTGCAAATTATAACAGTAACCTCACCAATGAATGTGAAAATAAATTTATTCATCTTATAAATGATAAAATCATAAAATTAGATCATTGTATAAGTAAATAATTTTCTTTAAAAATATCAATTAATTGTTGTTATTTTTATAAAAAGTAAATATATATTTTCAATTTTATAAATTATCCAATGATTTAAAAGAAAATATATATTCATAAAATATATCAAAAAAATAATATTTTGTTTTATTCAGACTATTACATAATTTTTGGGCACCAAATTTAATTTTTCAATATGTTATACAATCCAATATAATTTTAAATTCAATCATTTCCCAACAAATGATGATTTTAATTAAAAATTAAATTTCTTTAGTTTTATTAAATTAGATATAAAAAATGGAGTTAATTATTTAAATTTAAAGATCAATCAATGGTTAGGGTGAATTTTTTTCTAAAGTAGTTGAATTTTTTATTGAATATTGAAATATGATACTTTACGGTATAAATACATAATAATTAAAATATAGTATTCCACTAGTCATGGATATTGTAAGCACTATTGGATCGAACTCAAATTGAATGGTTACTATACTTAGTCAAAAAAAACAACAACTAATATTCTTAATCTAAAATAAATCCCAAAGAATATAATATTCAAATTACACCCCTCTACTCCACTATAAATACCACCCCATCTCCTTACACATTCCATGATTTAAGACTTATAAAGTTTATACCAGTACCCTCCCACAGACGCTTTCTAATTTCTGGGAGCCTTTGGTCTCAATAAAAGACCAAAACCAATCCCTTTAACTATGTTCTCAATGATGGAAATTCAAGAGGGACAAATTTTTTCTTTTCATTCTAATTTCATTTATTTTCCTATTCTTCCATCACCTACACTATCCATAGTGACATAAAACACCAATATAATGTATGTACTATAATTATATCATGTTAATGGAATAACCATCATCAAATCCCTTCTCCTTCTATTTTAATATAGAAATGAAAAACATCTCCCATGATGTGTCAATTTACCAAAATCATGGATAGTGAATTTTTAGTTTCTATTAATGCGTTATATTTGTGTTAGAAACCAAATTTTTATTTAAAAAAATATAATATTTTTATTACAGCGTATTTAATGTTCGTGGACCATTATATATAAAATAATTCAACTCATAAGACAAAACTTTTTTTCTACAATCGAAAAACTGATAAAATTTATTTCAACGATTATCAATAACATCGCATCTACTGATTCATCCTCACCCCATTATCCAAATGAAATATACGGCCTTTAAATATTATATGAATCCATTAATAACATATATCAACAATTAAATATATTTATTCACATTTCACATGATCATACAAACATGTATACAAGTGAACCAATCACGAAAACCAAGGAAACAAACACTTCTGAGTGATGATATTAAATATTATAACTCCTAAAAACGCCATAAAATAAGTAAATAAAATAATAATAAATAAATTAAATGTAAAAAACATTAAAAATAATTTTATTATTTGATAAAATTTGAATATCCATCATGTAATGGTCATGGGATGAACACTATATGACATGTGGTAAGGGATTCTACTCGAACCCCCATTTATCCATCGGATTACTCATTCTCTCACTTTACTCAAATATAATTACTATTTATTTTTTTATAATTATTATAATGAAATTTTATATTTTTTAAAAAAATATACGTATCACATAATCATTCTTTTATGAGGAAATATATTTTAAAAAAGGGTTACCTTCTCAAATATCCCTGAAAATCAACCCCGATTATAATGAATTTTTTATTTCATACATATTCTTATGTGGTATCCATAATTCTTTAATACATAACTATTGCAATAAAATCACTCATTTTTTCAATAAAAAAACATGGTTTATATCATTTTTTATAAAAAAATATTCCTTTTTCATTTTAATGACTATGATTTTCCATAAACTGCCTTAAAACAGCTCATTTCTGAAGACTCTAAAACACATTTTTTACATGTTTTTAATTCCATATGACATAATTTATTCCAAAAATAGAATTTTAATTTCATTAAATATAATTTCCTAAAATATAAATTTTTACTAAATGATTTTATGATAAATTCAAATGATTTTACAAAAGAAGTATTCTTTCCAAAGCAAAGAAAACATTTTTCTCATCTAACTTTTAATTCTGTGAGATTTATTCCTCGATCACCACATATTCCATTCATATAGTGTATGTACTAACCATTAATATATCAAATCAAGAGTATAAAATTTATTATAATATTTATTTGATGTTATTATTTATAGATATTAATATTTAAATTTTTCAAAGTCGTATGAGACACTATCTAATATTTCATTATTATTTTTTCAAAAGAATTTATCAATGATTTTCATGGGTATTTTCATACATGATAATGATTTAAATACATAATATTTTTTAGGAAAAATTATTTTCATATATATTTCTATTAGACATAATTTTAATTCTGTTTAATTGGTAAGTGATATGAGGATATAGCTATATCACCCTGATGCATTAGTATGTCACCTATGACAAAACAAAAATTGATTTAGGTCGAGTCCTTAACCATTTATTTTTTTTAAAGTCTTGGTCGATGCTTTTATGGTATATTTATGATGTCTGGAATATTAATTACTTCATTAAGACATTAGTAATTAATAAATCATAAAATTATTTGACTATTAGAATATCCATGGTTATGATTCATGAGATTATTTAGATGTCATTTTCTATTCTTCTTTTATTCTTTCTATATTATGGCCATGAATACCTTTTAATAACATTACCTTTTAGATATTCACCATGCCTTATTGTTGACATTGGCTTTGTCTATATTAAATACCCTTACTGAAAATCTCACCGCATTATCTTCTTATTGATTATTTTTCCCTAGGATGTGAAGATGTACTATATAAATGACTTACAGGGATTATCTAAAAGATTATGGTTGATTCCAATGTATTTTCTATATTATTTTCCATTAATGTAGAAATTTGTTTTATAAAATTTATCTAGTTTTCCAAAACTAATTATCTATTAGATCATTTGGGATGTGACTTCCTTATTTATTAAAAGAATGTAATATATAATGTCACTAGCTATAGGAAACAAGGATCATGATTATTAAAATTATTATTAGAAACGTTTTAGTAGAAACCATAAAAAAAATTTAAAAAACAAATATTGGGGATCATATCCCTATGATATTAATTTATAATTTGGATATAAGAATTTCAAGGAATTTTGGTATGGTATATATTATATATATATTCCAATATATAAATCCATTTATATATACTACATGTGGAATTTGTTTCTAGAATTGATGTATATAGGGGTAACAACTCTCACAAGGTTTCATGGGCCTAACTTGGTGTTACCTGGTATGTGATAATAGGACTCTAATTAACTCTGGTTTTGTCACATCTGGTGGATATTCTTATGAGAAATCAATTTTTTTGTTAAACATTATGAGGTATTTAAAAGTAAATATGCACCCAAATAAACCATTATTAATATTATGAGAGTAGTTACAATTAAATTATTCAATTTATCTTAATTATTTCACTTGGTTTGGGTTTACACAATATGATTCATTATGTAATGATCTAATATATTGTATAAAACTATTTAGAAGTGTCTCATATAAAATAGAATGGTAACTGAATCAATTCACATAATCCAAGGAGTATGAATGATATTTCTTTTGATGGGTATAAGATAGTATTTTCAATGGAAATAGTCTATATTTTCCTCATAATGTGAGAGGATAATATAACATTATAGATAGAATGAAAAGGTTTTTTTTATTATGGATTCAAAGTGAAGAATGAAAACAATATTAAATCTATGAAAAAAATTTATAACGTAAATAAGGGAAGGAAGTATTTTCCCACATGTGATAATTATCGGAAGAAGTGCCATGGTACTTAATTAAGATGAATGAGAGTATTCAAAATGTGTAGAGAGAAAATATAACAATTATAGTTATTACAAGGGTAATTTTTTTTCCAATTTTCAATGATTCAATTTCAAGGAGCTAGAGCACTACACAAATGAGTGTATGAAACATCAATATTATATAGCTTAGAAAAATAATAAGGATCAAGGAAAAGCTTACGCCTCTACCTAAAAATAATAAGAATGATTAATATGAATGAGTGTGGATTAAAAATGTATTGTATTTGATTATTTTATCAATAACATTTTGTTTATAATAATCATGAGATGTTTAAATATTTTACTATATTAGTTTTTTCATTATGGATTTGAAATGATGTGTTGGATGGTACCAAAAAAAGTGTTTTTGTAGAGAGTTTACCATTTGAAAAAACAAATTTTTGAAAGATAACACTAAAACTTTTCTTGAAGATAAGATAATAATAAATAGATGGATATGGTATACTATTGGTGACCATGAACTTGGTAGTGATTTGATGATTAATATTATCTTTATTGGGATTATTATATGTTTGGATTTAAGTAAAATATTTCACCAGTAGAAAATTTTACTCATGGAGGAATGAATGATTTATAATTGTTTAAAGGTGATTATGTTTATCATATATTTTTTATGTGGGATAATGAGATACATTATTAGGAGAATATTATGATATGTTTATTTTATAAATTTAGTGACCTTCCTTCAAAATTTGTTTTCGTTTAATGTGGAAATACATGATTTAAAGGTGTCATAAAAATAGATACATATAAAATATATTAAGATGTAATATGGAAATTATTTTTCATTGAAAACATGTTCATACATTTTTGTATTCATAAATTGTTAAAGGTAAAATTAATGGAATAATGACCATATGATTCTTAAAAGGTTCTTTGAGCATGAATAATTCCTCAAGAACATTAATTTATAGGTGCATGGGATGATATGAAACCAGATCAATGTACAACCAAAGGATGATATTATTCTTATTATATAGAAATTAATACTCTATGGTTACTTTCTGATGATATTATCTTGATATTACATGAATCCCACAACTCTAGAAAAATATTTTTGAGACAAAGATGTTGTTTGTGTACGTATCATTCTAGGATTCTGTGTTATTTTAATCAATAACATGATTTATGATTTTGTGATTGTTAACATTTAAATTACCATATTATTGATTAATCTCTATAATAATATTATGATTAAATTATTATTCCATATTTTTACTTCACAAAAATGTTATTTTATACAAAATCTTAGTGTTTTGGTGACCTATGCATTTACATTTCCATCATATTATGAGGAAATTTTATTAACTCAATTCTCTATGAGGGTTTCACATAAAATAATTTTAAATTATCAATATATTATTATTTAGAATAAGTTCTAAATGGGAGGATGCAAATTTTTTAATGAGGGGAGAATATAACCCCCCAATATTTTACAATATGCTACTTTTTAAATTCAAGTTCATTGATTTCTTAACAGCTTAAATACGATTTACATATAAATATAATATTATTATATTTATATCCTAGATGTCAGGAATGGTTAAAATGAATCAGAATATATAAATTATGAAAATATATATTTCACATGTTTATAAATTTAATTAATTTGTTACCAATTAATTATAAATGAAAACCAATAGAATATCAAGGATGTAATTGTTAAAAAATATTTTATTCCCACAATGAAATTTTATAACAATTAATTAAATTAATACATATTATTTAATGATATTAATGAAGTTTATATATTAAATATTCCATGAAGTATTTTTAAATTCATCTAAAACATATTTAGAGGCATAAGTTAAGAACTAATCCAATTTTACACATAAAAGGATATATATATATATATAAATTTAAATTCAACACCTTTTAGTGGCGAACATGTTTTAAATATATGGTTTTGAAAAATTTATAAATTATATTTTACTAAATAAAAATTATTTTTGAATTTCTAATATCAAATTTTCGTTTGGTTAAATTTTTAATATCTTTTTGATAAGTTTAAGTTTTGTTGAATTTTAATGATACCATTGGTTTAACAATATTACCATTAGAAAAATTAAAATAAAAATTATAACTATATCCTCACATATGAAATTAAAATATAAAATTTATGCATTTATTAAAAGGTAAAATGTTATAATTATATCATAGTATAAGTATATAAATTATTAAAAATTATAATATAAGCCTGACTATTTTTATAAAACATAAATGTTTATTTGAAATATTATTATTAATATAATAACATAATATAAATTTTATATTCATAAAATTTATTAAAAAATTAATATTTTGTGTTTGGTTAATATATGGTTATTTTTTTGTATCTTAATTATTTTTTCAATGTGTTATAAAATAATTTATAATTTGAAAATTAGTATGTTTCCAATAATTGATAATTTAAAATGAAATTTAAAGTTATCCTATTTAGGAAATTATATACATAAAATTTAGTTCATTTATGTATTCTAAATGTCAAAAAATATAATGGGTGATTTATCAAAAATAGTTTAATTTTGGGTGAAAAGTGAAATACAATAATTTACTATGTATATACATTATAAGTGAAATACACTATTCTTTGAGTCATTGATGATTTAAAAACCATTTGTTCATGATAAAATTAACATTTTACTTAATTATTCATAATTATAACAACGATTCACCATCTTGAGTTAAAATAATAAATAAATGAATAAAATATTCTAAAATCACCCCACTCCTTTATAAATACCACCTCACACGACCCCTTATCCTTACTTAATCCAAGCATTCAAACTTGTCAAATTTCTAACCAGTATTATTCCCATATCCCTCCCCCAACGTCTGAGAGCCTCTTCTATCCACAAAATACAAAAACCAATCTTTTTTGTAGAGGTTCTCATAGAAGAGAATTCAAGAGGTAAAAATCCTCTTTCTTTTCTTTTTAATTTATATTATTTTCTTATGCATCCCTAACCTACCCTATTGAAAGAGAATTGAAAACAACATTATCATTTTTATACAATAATTATTTCATTTTAATGGAATATTCATTATCAATATACATTCTATCTATTATTTATTTTATAAATGAAAACATCTCCCGTGATTTGTCTATTTATGGACATCATGGAAGAAGATTTTTCATTTTCCATTAACACCTTATAAGAATGTCATAAATGATTTGTATGGTTATGAAAAATTATAATTTATGTATTAAATAATTTTTAATTTTTTTAACAACAATATAAATGATGTGTTATTTAATAATACAAATCTTCTTCGTAATGATCTATAAACCGCTAACAATAACATAAAAGATTATCACTAACATCTAATCATGTGATTCTTCTTCTCACCAAATAGCAAAATAACTTATATAAAAATTTAATCATATAAATCTAAATTAATATCTTATAACTTCATGTGTGGATATTTACTTCCATTTCACATAATCTTTAAAACATGTATACTAGTGATCCAATTGTGAAAACCAAGGAAACAAACACTTCTAAATAACAAAATTGATTCTTATAACTCCTCAAAAGGGCCATAAATGAACATAAAAAATTTATTAAAAATAAAATAAATTAAAAAATGTTTAATAAATAACTAATTAAATGATTTAAAATTATTTTAATTGTTATTAAGTTCATATGATGTACACTTTTAGACAAAAGGTAAGGGATTCTACCCAATCCTCCATTTTTCCTTTTAGATACAGTTTCTCTCTTTTTAATTCAATGTGATGCTTCTTTATTTTTTTAAATCTTAAAATTTATATGTATAATTTCCAAAATCATTTTTACAGATCATATCATCCTTCTTTGTTGTGGAAATATATGTTTAAAAAAAATTACTCTCAAATTATATGGATAAGTGAGCTTGATTAAATGGAATTTTCTTGGTTTCATAAACATTCTCATGTTCTACCCATAATATATTTTAATAGAACAATACTTTTATAAAAAAAATAATTTTTTAATGAAACAAAATAATATCTAATATCTATTTTTTAATAAAAAAATATTCATTTTTCTATTTGAATAACTATTATATTTTCCTTAAATAGGGTTAATAATTCTCATTTCTAATGATTCTTAAACACTGTGTATACAATATTTCATCTTCTATTTGGCATCATTTATTAATAAATTATAATTTAATTATAATTATTTTATTTTTTGGGATATATATTTTTCAATATTAATTTTGAAAAATTACAAATGATTTTCTAAATTAAATCTTCATTCTTAAGTGAAAACATCTTTTCTCATCACAATTTTACTTTTATAAGATTTATAAATTATTCTCTACTTATACCATTCACGGGGTTTATGTAAATTCTATTAATACATCAAATATTGAATCATATTATTATTATTATATTCATTTAATTTAATTTCTTCATATTAATTAGGATTTTAATATTTCAATGTGTTATGTGACACATTGGATCTTTAAAAGATTATTTTCCTCAGGAATTTATCAGTTATCTTATAACAGAATTTTATTATTTAATAATTATTAGTATATTAAAAAATTATATGGGAAACATTGATTAAAATATTTTTTTATACATATGAGGAATTTATTTGACATAGTAAGTTATGGGTAAGGCCCACTATAGCCCATCAATGTATCAGTTAGTCACATAAGACAAAAAAAGGTATTTTTCACGAGAACCTATCCATTTTTTTCCAAACTCTTGGTTGAGGACATGATATTATTTTTTTGATATATATTATATGAATTATGTCATTTTGAAATTATTAATTTATAAATCATATGATTATTAAAATATTAGAATACACATCGATTTTTTTCAAGTGATTATTTATATGGTATTATTTATTTTGATTTTATTCATTCTATATTATACTAAATATTATTTTTTAATGACATTAATTTATAGACATTCACCATTCCTTATTGTTTATATTAGCATTGAATATATTACATACCCTTACTAATCATCTGATTTCATCAATTAATTATGTTTTATTTTTCCCCAAGATGTAATGATATATATTATGAATGACTTACATAGATAAAAGCGGAGATTATGGACATTTCCAATAGAGTTCATATTTTTATTATCCTTTCATGTGGTAATTTAAACTTATGTTTTTATCTAGTTTTCCAAAATTAATAATATATTCTGTATTTTTGGATGTGACTTCCTTTTTTATTATAACCACATAAAAAACCAAGGCACTACATCCGAGAAACTGGTGTCAGGGTCTTTATAGTGATGTCTATATATCCAAACCTGGGTACACCTGCAAAAATGTATCATAATTCCCCCATGGATGAATTTGATATTCATAAAAATGGTTTTAAGAACTGTATTTCGATTGATTATTATTTCAAAAAATTTCAAAGTCACTACTATTCATTGAATCCATGTCCCAACCATGGAGTATAGAAAAAGTAAAACATCCCCTAATATTATCCTTAAATATTGATCTATGAGTAAAGTTTCATGTTTAAATCCAACATAATGGATTTGTTACGGAATTTAAATTACCACATGTATTAATTATATAAATATATATAAGAAAATTTATACTCCATGGATAATTATTTTACGTATGTTTCTTAAAAGTTCAGATACATGTCTTAATTCATCAAAAATTATTCCCCGAATAATTTAATATCTTCACAATCATCAAATAGTCCCCATAAATGGAGGGCCAATTTCTATATGACACATTTGGTTGACTGTGCAATGTATGCCCTGCTTGATCTCTATATGTTTCCACCAAAAAATCTAGTTAACCGTCATAAAATTCATTCTCTAGAGAGGCTTTCCTATATCTATACATCCCATTAGATTCCATGCCCTGTCCCATTCTTCCAAATACGTCAATCATCAGAATCATGGTATAATTTTTCTTCCCACTTCAGATCTGGGTTATTTCATAACATAATGGAATGACTTATTTCCAAAATATTCATGGTTTATATTGAAATTTTTTCTAATCACATGTCAATAAATTTAATGATAAATGTCCTTACTATATGAAATTTATCCACACAACACCATATTGTTTTCACTAGAATCAACACTTTTCTCATCATCGAAAATCCACCATGTTATATTATAGAACTATGTATTTATTGATTCCTATTATTTTATAATATGTAGTGATTCATGGTTACTACATCATTTCACATCCACCACCAATTTTAGAAAATACCTCATAACCAACATATGGGTGAAACCTATAAAGGGATATTTCCTATCAACAGCAATATATGGATTGATTCACATATACATAAAACTTGTATAGACGTCACTAGACAATTTACATGAAATTAAATTGTGTTGTCGACATCACATCCATAAAAGAATAAAACAGATAAACCCATCATGATTCCCTAAAAATAAATGACATAACCCCTAATATCATTCAGCCATTGTTCCATGTTCAAATAAGCCCACCTCTCTGTGCATGAGTCAGAACGACACAAGTATCTCCTTTCTATTAAAACACATTGTTTTATACTGACACATAAAAGATATATAGTGAATTCTTGGCCCTGTTTCTTATTCCGGTACATGCTGTAAGGAATTGAAAAATATTATCTCTTCTAATGTACATAGTTATTTGGGGGATTAAAAATTTGGGTCCCTTATTTAGAGATCTATCAGAGAGAAATATATATTCCTTATGTATTAGTTAGATAAATGAAGTGAGTTACCTACTCCATGGACATTCATGGTATAAATGATTCTAATATTCATAGAAACATAATTTTATTATCTCAACCTCCACGCCCCAAGAAAATTCAGATCTCTATAAAGTTACATGGCAATCAGATGTTATGAACATTTTTATTAGGTCACCTCTATTTGACTATGCACAGTCTACCATAGTGTAACTGCATATGTTTCCCACAAAAAAATCTACTAGAAAAAATAATTCCCCAGTAGATGATTTTTCTAACTTCATACATCCCAATGTATTTTACACCTAGTACCATTTATAGTCATATGAGAAACCCCCAGATCATGGTTTACATCATCGTTCCTCCTCATATCCAAGGAAAGTTAGAATATCATGTCTTGTTTATCCTCTAGTTAATCATGGATTAAATAATAATTTCCTAATAATGTGACATTAATTTTCAAGTAATTGGTACCCAATGATCGACAATGGGTTCGGCCACAAAAATGATTAGATTGTTTTCCTATTGTGTGGGTCAAGCCCACACCAGAAGATTCGAGACAGAAAAAATAATGTATCCCCTCATATTCCAATAAAAGAAATAAATATACACAAGAATATACCATATGAGAGCCTCATTATTTTTGAGATAATTCATAGGAAAAAAGTTACCAATCAAATGAATATAAAAATACCGCAAGATGTTATACATCCTCGCTAATTTTTATTTCCTTTGAATGGGTCAGAAATGTGTAGGTAACCTCCTTACACTTGCTTAGGGATAATTTTCTATCTTATTCATTGAAATTATGACCTGAACATCCATGTTAATGTTTATGAACCTTAATTTCACAAACCAAACATTGTTTCTAGAAATTTATAAATCCTCAGAACCTTCCTCGGTGATCGGATAAGAAAGGTCAGTGTCTGGATAAAATAATTGTTTGATTATGAACAATATTCCCTGGTGGATCTACAGATGTTTCTAACCAAATTATTCTATCAAATAGAGGAAAATTAATCATTTTAAAAGGATTTTCATACATCTTAATGACAAATAAATTTTACATCCCATATCACTTATACGATTTAGAAATCCCAAAATTACTGTTTATATCCTTTCACCACATCATTCTTGAATTTGATTGAACATTTCTATTTATAAAAATATAAATATGGACAATGAATTATACCTTGGTTTTAATTTAAAACATTAATTTCAAATCAATAATATATTAAACTGCTCCAACTATATCCTAGTCTCATGATGTTAAAATACAACATGATTCAACCTTCCTTTTCAAAAGTGAAATTCATGTGGGAGAGGCTTCCCATACAACAATCATTCAAATACCCTCATAGTTTTCAAATATATTTCCCTCGATATCCCACCCATAACGGTCTTATATTTTGTTTGAAAATCATATAAAATTTCACATCCATAAAAAATTCAAGGTTAGAGTCCTAAGAGAACCTATGTTTGACTATTCACTATATGACTGGGCGGCTCTTCATAAGTTTCCCACAATCATTTTCATGTGATATCTAAGTAAATTAATCAATGATTGAGGCTTTTACTACATTCCTATTACATATGTAATTCAAGCCTCATATCATGATCATATTAAAAAAAATCAAAAACTAAGGTTAAGAAAAATCCATCGTTCATGCATGAAGAGTATTAGATCATTCTCAGTCTAAAAATCTTTGTGGTCCTCACCACATAATTCATGGTCAAAGATGATTGACCTAAAACATTAATAATGTTGGTATGGGTTTGTAATTCATTAAATTAACCTTGAAAAATAATAGCATAGAACATGATATGATGAATATCCGCAATGTAAAACCATATTAAAAGTCATGTATCTACTCATTAGAGGAACACTCCATAATTTTTGCCCAAAATTTAGAGAGATCAAGAAATAATGTGACACACAACATGTTAGGTTGAAAGAATATATTTAGTGGCCTAATAAAAGGTCATGATATACCAATTATGATATTGCTGAATTTGGTTTCAAAAAAAATTAGTTTAACAATAGAGAAGACACAATGTTCATAATGTTTCTTATATAAAGAGAGAATTAGCTATAACAATTCTCATTTATTCCCTTAACTGAAGAAAAAAAATAAAGGATTATCTATTTAGTCATTTAAATCATGACCACATTCTACATAGGAACTACATCCTCTTCATCTCGGTCAGACCCCATTATAATTTTGAGGTTTTTCATTCCTAAAAATTTCCCTTGATAGATAAATAAACATTCATTTATTTTTGAAGGGAAGATAAAAAATATTAATGAATAACTGAAGAAAAAATAATAATTAATGTTGGAAAATTAAGAAGGAAATGATATCGTGAACCAATGATACCATTTCATACCACCACTCTGCATAGTGGTACCCATATCCATGAAATCCCTGCGAATGGAAACTGTTCACATAGGAGGTGGATCTAGTGACACTTGCGAGTGAAATAAATTAATTTGTGGATAGGGATAGTGATATGTACTAAAGAAGGAAAATTAAATTGAATTGAATCACTGAAAGAACCCATATCATCATTGCATGTATGAATCTTGTTTTCATGATTTTTTTTTTGAAAAATTATAGTTTTTGTAAATTGAAGGACAACATACCATGTGTTTAGGAGTACAAGTCATGTACTCAGTTTTCATGGGTAGCCGGGTAATCGCCATGTAACGACTGTGTATACAGTTGTGTGTAGTGACCGACAGACCGCCTAAAGATGGTCCCAGTAAATTCATATACACATAATGTATCTTTAGAGAAAATTTTGATTTTTTTTATTATTTTATATATTAGACCGAGATTGCATCCCATTTAAATAAATGACATCTTATAGCTCTGTCTCATCCATGAGTGACTAGGATTGATGATTCTTCTTTGAGCCCCAGATCGGCTGACAAAGCTCAAAATCGAACATAATTGATTTTTTTGGAAACTCAATGGTGATTTCTTTCTTCTTCATGATCCTCTCCTCTAGTTTTATTTTCATTCATGATATATCATTGGATTAGTGTTTTTGACCTTTTTGTAGAACTACGAAATTCTAGGTTGATTCAAAGTCTAAGATTCAACAATATCGATCGTACAACATCGATGTAGTTAGTTTATTCTTTTTTGTAGCAGTCTTTGGATTACATATGTGAAAAGTTCCAAATACCATATTATAGGGAATTTGTGTTTTAAATAATTAACACTTTAATGACTTCTATGCTTCATTTTTTTGATTAAGGGTTTTTTATTATGAATTGGGTTTATTATCTTGCTCGAGATTTGTTTTCCAATGATTGATTGATATTGGTTGTTGGGTATGGAACTTCATGTTATGTTGTGTTTGTTTTTTATTCCTAGTAATGTTTAGATGGATTATATATCAAATGATATTTCTGTGATATTCATTGTAATTTTTAACCATGTAGTATTTTGAGATTTACATTGGCTGCTGAATATCATTTCAGCATGATTTCATTAAACTGGGCTATGAGAACCTGTTGTAGTTAGACAACAATGGGGAATTAAAGCTAAGGGATTCCCTAGAGTGTCTGTGACCTTTCACGTTGTGAGACCATAGGGGGGATGGATTATGAGTTCCCCCTCAATGTGCATATAGTATACTATTTTGAGACCATAAAGGGAATTGGACAATGAGTGATAACTAAGAGAGTATATAGTTTATCATTAAAATACCATATAAGGAATTTACAGTTAGTGCTTCATCAAAGAGTCTTTTCATAAGATTAACTAGATGGGTTAGACTGTGAGAACATAAAAGAGGGTTACATGTGTATTATTGGTCGATTAATTGGTAAATTTAAATGAATGTAGTTTAAACTATAAGATTTTTTAATTTTATTACATCCTTGTTTATTACTTCATTTTACATATTTTCTTGTTATATATATTCAATGACAGTTAGGTATAGGTGTTTTGGTGGTTGCCTATTGGGATTCCACTCTCACCTATTGGGTTATGATTTTGTGCCCAAAAATATTATATTATTGCAGATATAAATAAGGGAAAGAGCCTTTCTACTTCTGGTAATTGATTGCTATGGATCTAGAGAGCATGAGACCAATATTAGGATTGCGATGCGGCAAGAGCTTATTATTTTTATTTTATTTTCGTTTAATAATATATATCCATCATTTTGACAAGTTTTTCTACTTTCCTAGACATATGTGACATGAAAAATTATACAAGTTCCCTGGTTTTTTATTTACATTCATTCTTTTGATGTTTACATATTGTATTGTATTATAACATTTGATACTATTTTATATTTTTCCCTTGATTACTCTTCCAATTAGGTCATAGTTTCACCAAAATCACACCCAAGTCCCTCACTACTAGTCGGCATTCATTGGCATTCAGGGAAATGTGCATGTGGCTATGTGACCAACCGGGTAAGTGGAACCTTTGGGAAGCACTCAGAAATAGGACATTACAAAGTTGTACTATAATAAATTCTTTTCTTATTGACTTACTATTTATAGCCTATGGAGAGTGTTAGGAAGTAATATATATTTGGTAATAAGTTGTGCCTAAGAGTAGCTAACCCATGTTCAAGGAAAATCTAATCTTCCATGTATATTTCACTTTATCATGTTTTTCAATTTTTATAGTTGGATTTATTTCACCATTGGGTTATTGACATGTTATATACTGTTATCATTATTATTATTGAGGTTATATTTCTGTTTCACCCCAATGAGATGAGGGTATACCATCTCTAGCATCACATAGGAACTTTCAAGAGATCACATGCCATTAATTTTTCTAATTCCATTTAGGGAGAATTACTAATTTCATTTTGTTATTGTATATGTTATGATAGATAAGCATGTTGTTTTGATAGATTCCTTGATTAAATACATTTTTTTTGATTGGGTATTTCAAATATGTAATGTGATAATTGGATGAATTCCAAACATTGGTCCCTAAGGTGTTGTGGGCCCTCGTGGATTGAAATTCGGTGGATTATGTGATTAATTACACTAAATCCATGTGTATATATAAATAATATGCCATGCTTTTATTCTCAAGGATTATTTTCCCCCATGGATCATAATATAACACATTAATGTTTTTTTAGTGTTTTTATGGGTTTGAAAATAGTTTCTAACACTTATGGTCCCAAATAAATCAGAATACATGGTGTTTTATGAGGAATGCATGCCATCTATCCTTATTTTTGGGAAGGAAAAACATTTCTTAAGTACACATCGTGTACATTGAGTACACGCCATTTAGTCTTTAACCATGTGACTATCGGCTTTGGTAGAGACACTGGGATGATAAATCCTTGATGAAACACTCTGAGTACCAGTCGTTCACGCCATGTTGTTAGGACCATGTATCTGACCATGTGACTAATTACGTGGGTTGGTTAAATACTTCTGTTACATGCCGTTTCTGGCATAAATGATCTGTATAGAGTCAACCGTGTCTATGACCATGTGACCAATGACCTGTGTGAATGATAATCAGGTAGTAAATGTTATGTCCATATTGAACACTCCATGTGCAGTCGACCCTATAACTGATCATTTGACAAATTACATGAATGGTTTTGACATAAGGGATACATTCCATGTTTGGGACATACACACATCATTTAGAGATACCCAGGATGGTGTGATGTGTATAACCGTGTAGAGGGTGTCAGGCATGGGGGAATTGATTCGAGTACATAACATGTCATAGGAGAACATACCATGTGTATAGGGTGTTACACGACTAGGTTTTTTAAAAGTACACACCCATGTAAAGGATTAATGGAAAACGCTATGTAAGGGACATACATGATGTGTATCCATGTATTGAAATTATTTAATGATTTCTTCCCCTTGTTCCTTTCTTGCACATCAATGTATTAGTCCTTGATAATCTTGAACAAAGGTATGTGCTTGACCTTGAATAGTCATGCCTCCATTACATCCTCCAATTGTACTCAAGATTCCATGCAACGATCAGACACCAGATAGGGTGGATCATGAAACACCAATAGATCCAACTATCATGCCCATCTTTGCCCTAGCCGTTATTCTAGAAACATGTTCTATTGCACAATTATGAGAATGTTTCATGATTTTTTTTCAGACCTTTTAGGGATAACTGTATCCTGCCCTATCTAGGGATGCATTGATGGTGGAATTTCAATATCCAAGTCCTACTTACTCAGTGGATATAGGAAATCGGGCTATAGAGTCATTGATGGAAATAATGCTATCCATATCCGAGCATCTAGAGACACCTCTAGTGAGGAGGTTTAAGCTCACTATGTACATTCTTTGGGATTCATACATGAGATGGTGGGATGTGATATCACAGACGGGATGACAGAAGGATATGGATTGGGATGACTTCTAGTGTGCTTTCTAGGATTCCTTCTACCCAGAGACCATTGAGAGGAAATTGAGCCCGAGTGTTTAGTTGATTGAAGTAGGTTACACTATTAGAAATGGAGTATTATTCTTATTTAAAAGAGTTACAGCACTTCACACCCATTCTAGTGGGTGATGAGTCATTTATGGCAGGTAAGATTGAGGATGTTCTCTGGCATGACTTTAGATCTCACGTGAACATCTTCAGGTTGACATCCATCACATTAATAGTCTACCAGGTGATGATCACAGATTAGAACCTAAGGGATTTTGTAGCTGTGTGATAGGGTAGTTCAACATCAAGAGATGGTACCCTTCAAACTGACAGCAGGAAGCACCATAGGGTGTCTACATATGGAGACTGTATTAGGTTATATACTCCTTCAAGTTTCTAGGTGGTATGCTACAATTGTAGACAGAGAAGGAATATGGGCCACATGTCCCGAATGACCTAGTGGAGTGCTGATCATGTGGTAATATGGGTCATTTTAGTGTTTCTGTATGTTTTTCTCAACAACATCTGGTGATAGGTTCTATTTTGACTCCACATAACAGAGTAGGACCACAAGCCCCACATCAGGCTGGGGGATGGAGTTTATCCAACTATTCCAGGTGAGGTGGAGGTTTTGGCAGTAGTGGTCCAATATAGGGTTTTCGACAGCTGTAGCGTGGGTGAGCTCAATGATCATATACATCTTCACAGGGCCACAGTGCAGGTTATTCATTTGCAATAGAGTATACCCAGCAGTAGAAAGATCTTGGAGACTCTACAGTTATAGGTTCAATTCTTGTTTCCTCAGTTTTAGCTTTTGTAACTTTTGATATAGGGTCTTCCCATAATTTCAAATCTATTATTTTTGTGGATATCCTGGGTCTTTGTATCTTTATTTATAAATATGTTTTATGATAGGTAGTCTGTTGGGGACTAGAATAACTAGTTTACATTAGAGAATGGATTTCCCTCTTGTGGTTAGAGGGTGTCACTTCTTTTGGTACAATTACACCTTAGATATGATGGGTTATGATGTCATTCTTTGAATAGATTGGTAAGTTTCCTTCCAGGTTGTGGTCGATTTCAATAATTATAGGGTGTGTTTCAAGTCACTAGAGGTGGAATTATTTCTATATAAGGATTAATGATATTTCCAAGGGAGAAGAGATAGAACCGTGCATCATGGGTTTGGAGGAGCAACAACCTAGATTTTTAGACTATATCTGGATGACCAGGGGACTTCATAGATGGAATTTCATCGAGTGGTGGATTGTTTCAGAGATGTCTTTCCCAATGGACTTTCAGGTTTTTCCTCTTGAGTGATAGGTGTATTTCACTATTGAGCATGTGCCACGAGTGGAACTGGTGTCCATTTTTCCTAATCGGATAGCTACACCAGAGTTACAGGATCTGACGAACAAGTTCAAGGTGTTTCAAGAAAAGGGTTTCATCTGAACTAGTACTTCTCCATGGGGTTTTCTAGTACTATTTGAGAAGAAGGTGGACATTACCCTCACACTTTGTGTGGATTATCATTATATGAACCAGTTTATAGTCAAGAACTGTTATCCCTTATCGAGGATTGATTATTTATTTGATCATCTTTGAGGAACCCAGGGGTTCTGGATGATCGACTTGAGATATGGTTATCATCATTTTCACGTTATACAATCTGATATACCACTTATATACTTTCGGAGTAGGTATGGTCGAAATGTGTATGGGGTCATTCCATTCTATCTCACTAACATGCCTGTAGTTTTTATAGCACTGATGAACTGAGTGTTCCATCCATACTTGGATTCCCTTGTGGTGGTTTATTTGATGATATATTTTTGTAATATCACACTCGAAACAACCATGCCACACATGTTGAGATCTTTTTGAGTACACTAAGAGAGCATACGTTATATGCTAAGATCACAAAATGATACTTTTTGGATAGACCAGACCCACTTCATGGGTCATGTTATCTCAAATATAAGAGTGTCAGTTGTCCCAGAGAATATGAGAGCATTATTTTTCTCTGAGGAGATGAATAATGTCTTTGAGTTATAGAATTTTCTAGGGAAAGATGGTTTCTATATACGTTTTATACTAGACTTTCTACTATTATAAGTTCAATTGACTAGCCTGACTAAGAATGGTGTGAAGTACCTATGGACTGATTCCTGTGATTCATCCTTTTAGGAGCTAAATGGGATGTTGACTTTAGTGTTGATACTAGTTCTATAGGAGTCAAGAAAGAGCTATACTGTTTATTATGATTCATTAGGTATCAGGCTTGGAGTAGTGTATTTGTATGTGGAAGGAGTCGTTGCATACGGGTCTCAGTAGTTAAGGCCGCATGAGAGGACACACCTGATGCACAATATTGAGTTGGCTATAGTTGTTCATGCTTTACGCTATAAGAGAAATTATATATTGTGAGGGAATATTGTGGTTTTCCCCGAGCTCAAATGTTTCTATTATATATTCACTCATCGTGATCTAAATTTGAGATAGCGTATGTGGATTGTGTACCTTATGTCATTTGATTTAATGCTTTCTCACATGCATGGGAAATGCAACACAATGACACATGTGTTGAGAAGGTGGACTCAGATACAAGTAGTTCAAAAGGCTAGCAGTGAGTGGCAGCTTATGACAATGTTCATTGAGAATCATTTGTATGTGCATAATAGATAGTGTCTGAAGTTTCTTTTATTCTATAATTGTTACCTCTACACTACTTGATCGTGTTTAATTGGGGAAACTATCATATTCTGAATGCATAGTTCTACGGGATTATGTGTTAGGAGAAGACCCTATTCAAAGATGGACCATAATCGAGGATGAGATCTTGAATTTTTATGGGCACGTATGGGTGTTAACAGACATTCACGATGATCTTATGTGAGATATTCAATATTGAATTTGGGTAGTTTATCATGTATTCACCAAGATGTACTGAGATCTACATTGTTAGTATTGGTGGACAAGTATGAAATGAGATGTTTCAAGTTTTGTGATGAGGTGTTCCACCTGTCAGTAGATGAAGGTTGAGAAATAATGACTAGTATAGATTTTTCAGTAGTTACCCATTCTTGAGTGGGAGTGGAATGATGCCTTGATAGAATTTGTGATAGGCTTACCTAGGTCACCTCGAAATAATGATGCAATTTGGGTTTTCATTGATAAACTCATGAAAGTTTTTCACTTTTTACCCATCAAGAGGACCTTTAGTGTTGATGAGCTGGGATGGTTGTACATCCAGGAGATTTTATGTTTACATGGGTATCATCACACTATAATTTCTTATAGGGATGCATATTTTACTTCTCGGGTCTAGCAGGGACTACTTACGGATTTGGGTACACTGGTACATCTAGGTACAACATATGATCCCCAGACAGATGGCTAGTCTGAGTGTACAATTCAGGTGGTGGAGGACAAGCTTCATACATGCATCCTAAATTTTGTAAGTTCTTGGGAGAAGCAAAAATATTTGGTGGAGTTTTCTTACAATAATAGTTCTCAAGAATCTATTCAGATGTCAACTTATGGGGCTTTGTATGGTAGGCCATGCCGATCACCCCTATATTGGTTGGAGGTGGGAGAGAAAACTATGATGGGACTGCATCTAGTCCAAAAGACCCCAAAACAAATATACTTGATACAGATGAGGATGGACACTACACTATCATGACATCAGTCTTATGCTGATTGGAGGAGGATACCTCTAGAGTTTAAGGTTGGAGATCAGGTTTTCTTACATCTCACACTGAGGTTGGGACATAGGAGGACTATAAGACATTGAATTCCTTCACAGATATACATTGGGTCGTTTTAGGTTTAGGAGATAGTCGGACTGGTTTCCTATCATTTTCAGTTACCTCAGAGGTTCTGGTAATTGAACGATGTCTTCCACGTTTATCAGCTACAGTGTTACTTTATAGACTTGCCTCATGTTTTTCAACCCGAGGAGGTTGAGTTGGAGGTGGATGCATCATTCGAACAGAATCCTATCCAGATCATTCATCATAACATGAAGGTTCTATGTGGGTAGTCTATTCCACTGGTATATGTTCAATGGCCTCATAGGCGAGTACATGAAAAGTCTTTGGAGATGGAGGCCAATGTACAATCTCCATGGCCAGAGTTGTTCGAGGATTATTTTACATCACCACCTTGCTAAGAAAATTTGAGGAAAAATTACTTTACGGAGGGTATTTTATAAGTTCCCAGATCATTATTTTAGGTACGGATCTTATTTTTCGGAGTTTTTGAGAAAAATGATGGTTTTTAGAATTCTAAAGAGTACACACTGTGTACATAGGAGTATATGCCATGTGCTTTATTGTTGTGGGTATCTGTATATTGTAGGTGTAATGGTTGAGTATGTGGTTGTGTGAGGTGACTGGAAGACTACCTATAGTGGGTCCGGATAAAGGTATATACATGTCCTATATATTTAAAGAGAACACCGTGTATTTTTTATTTTTATTTGATATATTGGACAAGGACCACAACTCGTTTATAGAGACGGATTCTTCTGGATCTGTCTCATCCAAGAGTGACTGGGAGTGACAATTTCTCTTTGATCCCCTGATCGACCGCCTTAGCACAGAATCAAACACTGTTGATTGTGTTGGAATCTACATTGTGAGTTATTCCTTCTTCTAGAGCTTATACACCAGTTTTATCCCCTTCCGAGAGATATCTGTGGTTGAATCTTTTGGAATTTTTTTAGATCTACGATATTCGTGGTTGAATCAATGGATGAGATTCAAGTATATTCATCGTACATTGTTGAGGTAGGTGGTTTGTGCTTTTTTGTAGTTGTCTTTGGATTATATATGGGAAAATTGTCGAATACCATAGTTTAGGGTGTTGTGTGTTTTTGTAATTTAACCTTATTAATGCCTGTTATGACATATTTTCTTGAGTAATGGTGTATGATTATGAATCGGGTTTATTACCTTGTTTTAGATGTATTTTACCACCATTGATTGATATTGGTCATTGGGAATAGAACTACCTGTTAGGCTGTGTATGTTCACCATGCCTAATACTATAAGGATAGATTTGATATTATATTATAAGTTTTTTCAATGCATTTAGTTGTTATCCATGTAGTATTTAGATATTTACTTTTTTGCGGAATATAGTTTTTTCACGATTGAATTACACATAGATGTGGGAACATGGTTTAGTTATACCATATGGGGAATAAACGCTAAAGGATTCCCTAGAGATTCTATTACCTTTCATGTTACAAGACCACCGAGCGGATGGACGTTGAGTTCTCCCTTGGAGTGTCTATAGAATTCTGTTGCACGAACACATGTAAAATTATACATTGAGTTCTTCCTTAGAGTTTCTATAGTTTACATTTAAAAGACCACATGAGGAATTGACAGTGAGTACTTCCTTAGAGAGTTTTTTTCCTAGTTGAAACAGAGGGGTTAGACTATGAGAAATTCCCAAAGCGTTGATAATGTTTGATTGGTTAAATAATTGGTAAATTTAAATGAATGTAGATGAAACTGTAGGATTGTTTACTTTCAGTACTTCCTTGTTTATTAATTTAGTTTTTATATTTTGCTTCTATATATAATCATTTATAGTTGGGCACAAGTGTTATGGTTATTTCCTAAAGGGAATCGTCGCACACCTATTTGCGTCAATCTTTTTAACCCAAACATATTATATTATTTTAGGTATAGATAAGGGAATGAGTCGTTATGTTTCAGGTACTTGATTATTGTGAAGATGGAGAGCATGTGTCCATGATGTGGATTGTGATGCTGATGGATTTAATTTTTTTCTTTGTATTGTGGATTAATACTATATTTCTAACATTGTAATTTGTTTGGCTACTTTCCTAGACATATGTGACATGAATCATTATACATGCGCCCCCGTTTCTTATTTACTTTCAGTCATATATTGTTTATATATTAAATGGTATTTATGCTTCTAATAGTGTAATCTGTTTGTTTCTGATGTGTTACTCATCCAATGAGGTCATAGATCCCCCATTATCACACCAAAGTCCCCCACTGCAAGTCAGCAACCTATGGCTTTCGAGGAAATTCACTTAAGGTCATGTGACCAACTGGGTATGCGGCACCATTGGGAGGAACTCAGAACATTTATGTTACCATCATTTATGAGTAAAGGTTGTTTCTCTAGCACACACAAATGAAAAAAATTGACTATTGTAGATCCTGGAGGGATTTCAGCTGCTGAAAAAGGCTCCCTTTTGACAAAGACCGTTATAAGCTCCCTACAAAGATGCTCCATATCCCACCATTGATGATTGGATATGCCAGTATCCAGTTATTACACATCTCTATTAATAAAACATGATGTATCAAAAAAATTTGTATCATGACACTTTAAGAAGGATACACTGGGATGAAGAAATCCGAAGAGAGCCAATGTGTGGAACCACAAAATATGGACTAGTTAAATGATTATTTGTCGGTGAATCAAACCACATAGTGTTAAGATATAAATAAAAACTCATTCAGTATTCCACAAAACATAAAAAGGGATTGATGATATAATTCTCATAGGGAAAAAACAAATGGTTCCTTTATCAACACGAATCCTACATAGAAAATCACTATGCGGTTGTAACCCATCCCCACATAGCCAAATGATACATTGGTTGAAACCTACCCAAAATAGACAAATTCTATATAGATGGAACTCATCCCCACATACCAAAACACTATACATACATAACCCAGGTTCCCATTCCATGATGGAATGCGGGAAAATCCCTAACCTGCATAGAAATATTATTTATAGAGGGAACCCTATCTCCACATGAGAAAATGTTGGGATGAATGGGGAATACAATGGGTTTTTACCCCCTTTTACTAACCATCATCCTCAATTATATAATCAGTCTCAATGATGGCCCCAACACAAACCAGTCCATTGGCACAAGTCCCAGGCCTCCTCTAAAGTTTCCTGATACACATGATCAGATCTTCCAGCCCATCAGTATGTCCTTTCTGGTTTACCTAATCATGGTATGTATTTCCACATTAGTAATCCCTATAGTAATTTGGGTAATTAAAATTACATAATGTTTACATTACCATAGTAATGATGGTTCTGATAATGGTGTTCTCATGTGAACTTCATCATTAATGGGATTATGGTAAACTGAAGGACATTCTCATCAATTAGGGAAACTGTTGAATATTCTATCATTTTCTTAGGAACCAAATATAGGGAAATGCTGCTATGGTAACCATAGAAATTGTTATAAGAGGAGGCACATTTTATCCTCTTTTCCTCCACCCATTATGTATAAAGATAGATCCAAATAAATGACTATCATAGATATGGAAACCAGAGTGGAAATGGAAACACTCAATTCCCTCTCTCACTTTCACCCTTAGGGATTCAAAACAATCCATTAGAGTATATTGTAGGAAAATGGATCTTCATATCCTCTACCTTATATTTTTTCTCACACCTAGTATGATTCACATCAACTTAGAGGTTTGTGATGATGATGAGATCCATGTAATCCCAAAAAAACTCCATGTAAGACTTTTTTACAGATGTATGCATCATATTAAATCCTAATGGGCCTTCTATAAGGTATAAGACTGGATAAAGTCCCATCAAATTAGAATATCCCATGTGTAAGCCCCATTATTTACCCCTTAATGGTCCTTCTATAAATTTTATGCTCCATATCTAGCTAAACTACGCGGGATTTGATTCCCAACTAACTATGATTTGTAAGAAACCTATCTGAGGTCTGTAGCAGACAACCAAATCACCCCATTGTTATTTGGACCACATTTCTAACAAGGTCACACCCACCAGTGCAACAATATCTCTTCTGTTAATTTTTGGCTGCCTTGATGTAAGCCCTACACTATTGTTGACTAATCACACTTCACTTGGACGTCCTTACTGCATGAAATTAAACCTCATGGTCAGGTCCTCGTCAGCAGACCAAAAAATGTGATGTGTCCAACTATGATACAATGAACTACATGTATTTTTATTTCTCTCAAGAAGATACATAGGACTACCATATTAGTTCTTTGATCCTAACATCAAAACAACTAGTGCCTCCCTGGATGACTATAAACACTAGATCTCCTCACCGTGATTAAAACCAGCATAATCTCCTTAAGAAAAGGAATCATTGATTTTTCAAAAAATGGATACATTTATTGAGAACCTCAAATACATATAGGTATCTCCATTGATGGAGAACCTCAGAATCATATAGTTGATTACAAACCCATGCGTATTCAGGATAAACTATTACATTAGGGGTAATCTAAATACATATCCTTGGGAATGAACCAAGGATTCATGATCATATATTAAATCTATGATAGGGTCATGTAAAAGGAAATATTTACCCCCAAAATGGTGTGATCAGCCCAACATTCCATCCTCTCAAAAAATGTGAGTTCTTAAGATTCATTGGCTAAAGAATCCAATGAACTCTTACCTATGGAAAGAAGGTCCACGAAATAATGTAATGAGATTTATTGGGGATTTTTTGGATCCAAGAACAAACTCATTGGAGAACACTCACTAATATTACACCTGAAATCAGTGATTCCATAGTGGTTGAACCCATACATTCAATCCAAACGGGTAAATTCCATTCTTTGAGTGAATAAAAAATGGTGAAATCAATAAGGATTATTTGAATACGGAACCTGCTTCATGAGATAAAGTGGATATGCCTCCCAGTCCCCATAATGCCATTTTTTATGGGTACATACATGTATTCGGGTCGAAACACATGTGTTCCATCATATATGTTATAGTTCATTGAATTAATTCAATAAAAAAATGAAAAAGTATAAATCCATATAACTGATGAGAAAACCATTATAAGAAATACTTAATATAAATATATATATTGAGATATATTTTTTACATGCATCACATGAATGAATATTAATGAATTAAATGAATATATTCATTTTAATCCTTATATAACATCAAATATGTAAAATATAAACATATATCATGGACCAAATTCTTCTATACATGCATCTCTTAAGTCTGGCCTTTTTTGTGCATCCATCAATCTCGCACATGCACTAAAATACTTTAATGTCTTTTTGAAAAATATCATAACTCTATGTGATTCCAACCAATATATATTGGATATAGTTTTTTCAAAAAATGGACAAAATTTTGAATATAATTATTCTTTTGAAAATTATCCTTATTCTAGGGAATAATTACATTACACTATAAGTCTTACTAAAATGGAAAACTACAATGATATCTCAATTTCTATTATATAATCATAGTGTGGATCCTAAAAACTAATTAGTGGTATGTAAATTAACAAGGGATCTGCTGAGATCTACATCAATCGTTCATGTATCTATACATGAACATGTAAACCACATGATTTATAATATATGTCATATGTCATATATATATTCCATTTTTCATTGAAATCAAGATACCACTAGATATGGAAGATGTTAATTTTGTACATAACACTTATCATCTCATTATTCTATATAATATAGAAACCATGAGAATGGATTCATCACACACCATTTATCAAATGGATAAGAACATAAAATTCCACTAATATATGTTTCTAGAAACAATAAATTTAAAACAACATAGCATGGGAATGAATTTTCCATTCCAAAATCAATAAGATTCCAGATGTCTTTTCATGTCAATCATGAAGTCCAAAATCATCTATATTTCTCTCAAAATTAAAAAATATTCCGAATCACACCCAAGAACCCACCTAATTATCTATGATAATATGATTTCTTCTGTATCTAACATATCTAGGTATAAATGTTTTCATGCTAGGTGTCTCACCAAAATTATCTAATAATGATTGATGAAAAATATAAATCCCAAATTATATATATTACCATATAATATTTTGGGATATATAAATTCATGGATCAATCCATGTAATAATTATAGACATATTGCCTCATAAATCCATTCCTCATGTCTCATGTTAATTATAAGAAACATATACATGATTATATTCATACTATCGTTTTCATATCTTTTTAACCCATAATACTTTTTAATGGTACCCAATTAGTGGGAAATAATAGTCAATAATTGTGCTTATATTAATATTAAAAACATTATGTAAAATTTAACTAAAACACTCTTCTGTTTACACTATGATTATTTGAGTTTAATAATTTAAAAAAATTTCTATACCTTTTTTATATTTTAAATTGAAATTAAATAAAACAATCTTTTTTATTTATTACATAATGTGGTCTTTATAAAAAAATGGCCAAAAATACCCATCAAATTGTTTAATCCCTCAACCATGTTGGGAGAAATTGATGTCAATCCCAAGGAAGAGAATACCACAGGCCATCTATGGTAGTTTTCCTATGTATGGGTGTCAATTTTAGTAATGCATGAAGTAAAGTGTTTGAGTAAGGATTGACTATCTGGGTTAGGGTGAAAATGTGTATGGGTAGGTGATTCGGGGCCCATGTGGAGTGTTGTTCATTTTAATAAGTGTTGATACCCTATATCTGGTATGAATCATTGGTGGAATAAATTAAATGATATATCATAGGCTAAAATTCAAAATTAATTGTTATGGGACACACCTCTTGTGGATACGATTGTTTATTTTATAAGAACCTACCTGAACATATGCCACATGACCAATACAGTCAAAAATGTATGACCAGCCCTTCCCATAAACATTGACATCTAGAATCATAAGAAAATTTACGGTCATGGTTCTCCTTCATTATCCAACACTAATCAAACAGATGATGAAGTGGGATAATTGTGATCGAATTTTTATGACAATGTTACGCTGAAATCATGGATGAAACTATGATTTTCCTGAATTACATTATTTCAATGGTTGACCCCCCTCATCTACATCACAAAACATTTTATTCAAGATGACGGTGAATCTATGTACTATACTGGTTATTCTTTTGTACATGGTAGTGAGAACTTTCGACCTTGGAAGTAGTCCTTTGAATGTTATTTATCAAATTTATTATCAACTACACCATATTTAACCATGGTGACTACACCTCATTTGTGAGATAACAGATCCATCATCAGCTAACATTCTTTCCAGCCCAAACTATAATGAACTGAAAGTCATTTGACCATAGAATATACAACAACATGAAAAATATAGTTAAAATCAGTGAGATTATATTAGGAATAATATCTCACTATGAAGGATTATTTGAACATATTTATGTGTGTGGAATTAATATTAATATTAATCAATATAAACTACCCTAAGTACAACTAACCTATATTTAATTGGTAAAGTGATGCTATTATGTGAATGGTGTACATACCATGAATCCTCAAGGAGTAATACCACAATAGAAACCACTTCAAGTGAACTATAAGTAAACATATTAGATAAGGTAATTATACTGACTACACTATATCTCATTTATAGCACGTCTCGTGGTTTATAAACCATCCTCAATAATAATTTATCACATGTTTAGTTTTTTTACTTCGTTCTTTTTTTAGAAAAACTATATTTTTCATTACTGTCTATTGTAATGTGATTTTGGAAATAATAATTGTTACAATATTATAAATTTTTTATTTATCATTATTTTTCATTGAATTTAAATATATAATATAACTACTATGTGGTTATTGATTTATGTATAAAATATTGGGAAATATTTTTTCCAATATTTTTTTTCATAACAATTATTTGATAATCTATTATATATATATATTATAATTTATAATTTTTATAAGCATCAAAATGTATTTTTAATATTTTATTTAATTTTATAAATATAATATGTATTAAAATTAATTTTTTTGTGTTTAAATGTTCTTTCATGTAGAAAAAATGGCAATGATGAATCAATGAATTAATTAAATTTTTAGTTAATAGTGTAATTTAAATATTTCATTTTTTTCTAATGTTTAATTCTATGATTAGAGAATGATATTCTCAATGATATATATTTTTAATGACATTTATAAATGGAATATATATATGACATATGAAAAACATATATTACTATTTTTGTATAATTATGTACTGTAACACATCTATATGTAAAAAAATTTCTAAAATCTATATGACTTTCAAATTCACACATCAATGAACTAAATAGTTTAAGAGAGCCAAAACTGGTATTCATAAAGATGTTTTTCAATAATTCCTAATGTTTTATCAAGAGAGACACAGGCAGAAGTAAAAAAAATCACCAAAATTGTAGTTCACATGGGTTAACTCATGCTGATCTTGTTAAAAGAATCTCTTATCAAAAGATTAATTATATATCTACCCATTGTGTGTAACTCAAATAATTATATAATTAATGAGTGTATATATTCAACTAAATATTCAATAGTTGAAATGATTGAATCCAGTTTTTTGGTATATGCTATATATTAATAATGAAAATGATGATAATCAATACAATGAAAATATTACATTTTTTTAATATATATATATATATATATAATTTCACATTTCTATGATTCATAATTTTAGAAATGTCGAAAGGTTGAAATTTATAATACCACCATAAGTGTATAGAAGAAAATTAAATTAAAGAGAGGATTTATGAAGATTCCAAAAATAAATATTTATTAGGTTGATAGAAAGAGATATTAATGAGTTAAAAGTTGTAAATAAAATGTTTATAAATTGATATTATATAACCATATAAAGAGGTCTATGTAAAATTTTAACAGTTTAAATTTAAAAAATGGAAAACAGAATCAATATAATAAATAACTAGAAAAATATTATTATGCAGGATAAAGTGGTATAAAAGTGTCTGAATCTTGTCTAGCTTGTTTTAAGTATGAAAATGAATTAATATATTTTTTCTTGATGGAATCAACAAATAATGATGAAAAATTTGATTTTTATTGTAGTTATATTAATGAGTTTGATATTGAAAATGAAGTTAAATAATTAACTAAAATAAATGAAACGTTTCGAAGTGATATTTTGAAAAAGTGTGAAATGAGTACATAACATCAATGATTAAATATGATTGATTAATAGTTGAAAAATGATTCATATAATGAAATTATACATTTTAATTATGATATATTGATAATATGTGATTTAATGTATAAAATAGATAAGGATCAACATATAGAATTTAAATTAGTGTTTTATAATTTTTTTAAAATTGAAATGTATAATAATTATAATGAAAAAGTAATTAGAAAATAGGAAAATAAATGATATTGTTTTATTATAAATATATTTGATGATCTAAAACTAAATTAAAAGAATAATGGAAATTTTACAAGGTATATAACAAAAAATCGAAATATTTTTTTCTTCTTGGAATACAAATTGAAAATATTTTAGCATTATTTAAAACTAATAATGTAAAAGGCTTTTTTTGTAGATCGATTCCTAACACATATAAAACTACTTTTTTAGATGGATTTTAAAAAAATTATGAAATATTACATAATTCAAATGTATTCTCAAAGGTTATTAAGATAACAAATATACATTATGAATTATTTAATATATTTATTAATAGATGAATTTTTTTATAATAGTGTATCAGATTTATTGCACTATAAAAATGGTTTTAATCATTTGGGGTTTATTTTAATTTTATTACTTATCCAGTTATACCCAAAATATCATGGGTTAAAAAAAATAACCCACTTAATATATGTTTTTGTATACAATCCTAAATTTTTTTAAATATACATAGAACATGGATATTGGGTAATCATTGAACATGAGTGGTGAAATCTTAATCCATTGTCTTTTAATTATTTCAATCAAACAACTATAATTTTTTTGGACAACATTAAAGGCATGGTAATAGTATTATAAAAGTTGGTATTTTAGAACCTATTATAATTTTTAAATGTACTAAATATGGGGATTATTACTCAATTTAAATAGTATATCATAACATTATAATGATGGTAAGTGTGTAGATATTGTAGTTAATAATCTTCCTATTTAGAAATTAAATACGAATTTATTGTAATTCATACAGAGAAGAAAATATATATTCAATATACTTTTTGAGCTAACCTAGAAAAATGTGTTGTGATTATTCACTATAATAATAGACCACATTCATTGAAATAAATTGTTAGGAGATGTTTATCTATAATAAAAAAAGTTTCAAAAATGGAATGGTTCTAGATGTTCCCATATTTTAAAATAGTTATATTATTTAATATTTTATGAAAGGTGTGAAAAAAGTGTCATTTAGGTCATTTAATATGGTTAACACTATTAGATAATAAAAAAATATGTATTAAAATATTTAGAACACTGATTACTTACAATTTAGCTTGCAATATATACATTATTTAAATATTACATGAATTTAATTGAATGGATCACTAAATTTCTTATGATTACTATTAGTTATCAATATATGTGACTATTTAAACTTTTCCTCCATGACCAAATCATCACCTATGTTATCCTATGTAGGGACCTAGTTATGATTTACATTTTTTTCTATTAATTTCAAATAATTCTTTTTTTAATATAAATTTTAGTCATGTGTATGAGGTGGGTTTTTGTGAAATGTACTTTCCTGTATTAAATCCTTTAACAACCAAACTAAATTCTAGGGGGAAAAAATATTAATGGGGGTATAATATCATTCCATGATATTTTTATGAGATATATTATTTTTTATTTTTTTGATTTTTTGTGTTAATCACTACATTAAGATAGGCTTTCATTATACACAACACCAACATAGCTTGTAGTGTATGCAACATTATGATTAGATTTTGTTGTATAAAATTTCAATTTATTTGGATATAATTCTTTTCAAAAAAGGATTATTTTAAATTAGCATATAAATATTATTATGTTACCCTACAACCTAGTAAATATAATTATGGTTATAACATGTAAAAACTTTCCTATGAAAATCTATTTATTTTAAAATAAGTGAATCATAAAATAATAAACTCACCCTTAATGGATTTTATTAATTTAATATATATATATATATATAATATTAAATATAATTTATAAAATTCATATTTCATGCTTTTTATATATTATATAAGAAGAAATTCAATTTTTCAGATAAAAAATGTATTTTTCAAAAGTGTATTTTTGCTGCATTTAAATAGAGAACCAATTTGAAATCTAGTTTGTGTCACTTTTATATATTCTATTTTAAAAAATAAAATTATTATTTCGAAATGTTATATAAAAATACACTTTGGATGATTTATTGATATTTGTTTTACATGTTTTGAGTTTTGATGAATTGTAAAAATATACCAAATTTTAGTTGAAAACAGCGTTTTTCATCGAAATAATTTATTTGGATAATTTATTTTATTTAATGGGTTTAAATTAATGATATAATATATTTTTGTCAATTAATATGATTTTTATCACTGTAATTAATTTTAAAATGATTTATTTAGTAAAATATATTCAATATTTAGTATTGTTTTATTTTAAAAAATTATTTTTTATTTTGACAATTATAATAATTTAAAATAAATTACTGCAACAATTGTGTTTTAAATATATAAAAATTGATTCTGTATTTTTAATCATTATATAAAAATTTTATAAATTTAATTATTTTATTTTTGGGAATTTTTAATTGTACCATTATTAATTATTATTAATATGGTGAAAGGTAAATCTAGAAATTATGGGAAATATAATATTATAAAATTAACCTTACCATTTTCCTAATATGATCGGATTATTGATTTTCAACCTCAAACATCTTTTTCTCTTAATGATACCCGTTTAAGCAACTTGGATTATATTTTTTCATTTAAAATATTTTAATTCAAGAAAATTAAAATATTCCTTAGTGAATTTTTAATAAAAATATCAATGTTTAAAATAAGGCTTTATAGAAGATAAAGTAGTTTATAAATAATAATTTTTAAGATAGAATGTTTTTAATTATCATGAAAATATATTTACATTTTTTAGAAATAAATAATTATAGTAAAAGTTTATAGATTGATGAATTTGAAATTATTTAATTGATGGAAAATGGATAATTATTTTTATTAGAATATAATAACAATTACAAAACAAAAACACTTGAAAAATTCAATTGGATGACTATATATCAAAAATAAAAATCCAAAGGTGTATTTATTGACCATTTGGATCTATATGGAATATATTAAGGCTTGTATAATATTTTATTTTATGTGATGCTAAATTTGTCACATTCATATTTTAATACATATATTATTTTTAGAAAGTATTTTCCTGGAGATATATTCCATAATAATTATTCTCATGAAATATAGAGGATTTAACGTTGTTATGGTATTTTATTTATAAATTTTACACAACATATACGTGTATATAATAATTATAAATAAACTAATGTATTAATTATTTTTTATTGGAAATACCAAATTAATATTATTAATAATCAAAAAATAATTTAATTTAGAATAAATAATTTATTTGAAAAAATATCTAAAGTATATTTACACATTATAGATATAATAAATTATTTTTATGTGGTAGAAATCATAAATTGATTTTAAAAAAAATCTATTATATGAACTATGTCAAATGAAACTACTATTATTTTGTAAAAATAATTATTTATTAAACTCTTTAAAAATCATAAAATATTTTAAAAAATATAAAAAAATTTAATTTTACTATAAAATATTCAATATTGTTCATTTATGATTTTATTGACATCATTTAAGTAAAAATAAAACAAATTTAATGTTGAAATGTTTGTTAACATTGTTAAAATTAAAAGAGAATAACTAATGGTAAAATGAAATTATAACATTTAAATTGAAATCAAAACATGTCTAAAAATATAGGATTATTTTATTAAAATAGTAACTAATATCATATTATAAATAAAGGTATTTTTGAGGGTTATTTATGTGGTTTGACATTATTATAAATTAATAATTTTGGAGATTCAGAAAATACCCCTCAGCTCGATTATAAAAGTGAACTACCTCCCTAACATCTTCATTTCACTTTGAGCCTTCAAGATCTAAAATACATAGACCATTAACCATATAAAACTATATATTTACATTATAAAGGTTTTTTTTAATTCTAAAAATACCAACTATAGTGCCTTTAAGAGAAGATCTAGTGGGATCACGTTGAAGAAGATGTAATATCTTCTACTGATTCGTTCAAATTTATGTCTTCTTATACTTATATTTCATGAGTTTATTATAGTATAAATTAATAAATGTATTTAAAAATATATATTGAGATTTTATTATGATTATTTAACAACCATATTCTACCATCTATGTAACACCCCAAGCTTCCACGGTATGATAATGTGCGATGAACGCAACATCGAGTTCAAGCACACCATGACCTATCAAACTAGCCATTTTAAATGTGGTTATGAATATTAGTAACAAAATTTTGAAATATATATATATCCCATATAATTTTAATATTAATTATTTTTGTTTCCAAGACATAATATGAAGACTAATTCAATTTTTCAATAAAATAATAGTTTTTTTAGAAAAATATTGTTGTTCCGCCTTTTAATGGAGAACCTTTTTTAAACCCAATATTTGAAACTTTGATATATTGAATTTATTGAAATTAAATCCTTCTTTAGAATTAATACATAAAAATTTAGTTTCAATAAAATTTTGGTACTTTTCGGATAACTTTCATATTTGGATGAATAGTGAAAATTACAAAATTTTAATCAAAATTATTAATAGTGATAAATTATGAATTTGAGTGGTTTTAATGTGTATTTAGAATATATTTTTACCATTTACTAAATTTTTGGTCATTGTACGTAATTTCTAATTTAAACAGAATATAAAAAAGTCTCAATCTTTTGATAGTTATTATTTATTAATAACACGCTTTCTGTTTTGACAGCGAGAATTAAATTTAAATTATTTTCTGCCACTTCTGTGTTTTGAATTTGGAAAAACGGATTCCATATTTGTAATCAGTATGTCCCAATTGTTTAAATAGGTATCTCTTATTTGTAGACATTTTGAATAATTAGAAATCTAAACCTATTTCCTACATAATGGTATATTATTTATAATTTTTAGACATTGAATAATTAAATTAATTTAGGCACAATAATGATGCAGTATTTTCCCTATTAATGAAGGAATCAAATAATTGGTATCATAAATGATAAAATAAATAAAATTTGAAAGTTTTGATGCCATAAATTAATTTTATTGGTCAATATGACATTTTATGATTTCTTAAATGAATTTGGTTTGGATTAATAAATTTTGTTAATACATTATCAAAAATCAATTATTAAATAATGCAAAATTTACATAAATGAGTTTTTAAAACAAATATTATATTATTAATTTATATTATATTTCTAAAAATATATGGATCAGCCAAAGGACTAATATAATAATATGTGTATCATTTATGGAACACCTGGGGGTAACTTGGAAGTATATAGTATGTTTATAAACTATATAATATAATAATACAAAGAGACATGGTAAATGTCAAACTATTTGACTAAGTGTTAAATAAAAAGATAAAGTTAATATACTGAGCCAAATCTGTCTAAAACCTATTGGCTGAGTGTTTTTAGTCCTATCCCCACCTTAACCTTTAAATAATCCACTTTGGAACCATTAGAAACCTAATATGAATTTATTATAAAATAATATTTCTATCTTTTCATAAGGTGCCCCTCACCCCTCTTATAAAAGGGAACTCCCCCTTCTCATTAATTCACACCATTAAAGCTTTTTGGCCCAGCCAAAATCTACCCTAATACTCTATAAACCATATTCCTTTCATCCTAAAGGCATTACATTAGTCATAAATCCATCTTATGGATCCGTTTTGATCAAATTAGAAGGAAGAACCCGAAGAGGAGGTAATGTTTTCACCACACTCTTTCAAATTCCTTTCTTCTTCCACTTCTAATTTCTTTGTTATTTCCATTATAAAATAAAAAATCCAGTATATTATATATAATATGATGTTATTATAAATATGGTACAACCATATTCAGTATTTTATCCATCCTGTCAATGACATGTTACCGAACGTGCGTATGTACGGTCTATCGTCTCCACGTCGTGGTGAAATTATTATTCAAAACATTATTATGTGGATGGGTATCATAATGATATGTAATTGAACTAAATAATAAATATAAAATTATAATGATTCTTTATATATGATATACCAACCAATTATATACAATTTTAATATCAAAACAAAGATATTGTCGCTCGTGCGTACTTACGAAATACCGTCTCCACGAACGCGATGAGATTCATTCCCCATCGTATTCATTCAAGACTAATTATAATTTGATGATTAAAAATAATGTTTAAAGACATGAAATTATTCTGGATATTAATAAGATACATCCCATCAATAACAAATACAACTCACATAACAAATAATATAAGGGAAAATGAATACCTTAACACCCGAAACAACAAAAATACTAAGATATTTTTAACAAAGCAATGTTAAAAGATAATATATAATATAATATCAATGTATGTGATTCATTTATAATTTAATAACTATTATTTCAAAATTATACATGATTTTAACCTACCCTCGACCAAGGAAAAGTTCAAGGTAATGAGTTTTTATCTCATTCATTATTCTTGTGAGATTCATGTTATACTGCCACTATTTCCTTTTGTATGGTGTATATACTGCCCATAATTGTATTCTTTTTATAATACAAATTAATTTATGTGTATTTACAAATTCATTGTATGATAATTAGTTCATGGAGTGTTTGTTTCATATGTTACCAAATTGGTAAGTGTTAATTCCTTAATCTCATCATTATCAAAGATTGTTTATTTGTAAGTATTTACTAGGAAATTCTTAACATCCATGTACATTTTTCATAAAAATGATTTCAAAATGAATATTTTATGGATTTGTGGAAGGTACACTTTATCAAGATCATTAATTCTAAATTTTTTAAAGATTTATCTTTATAAAACATTTTAAATAATGTCAATGTTTTCAAAATGATTTTAAGAATTTATTTATATGGACTGAATGTTTTGAAATGATAAATCTTTTCAAAAAACTCAATGTGGTATGTGAAACATTGACTCAAAAATTTCTTTTAAATTACTTCCTTTATAATTGTGTAACATTTAAATGATTTTAAAAAATTTATTTTTCTGTCAAAAAGTTTTACTCATCATTTTCAACTATGTTAGCATCTTTTACTGGATTTTATTTTTGTTACAATATGAAAGATTATAATATAATCTTTCATATTATATTGAATGAGTTATGATATGTTTGACTACGGATGTTCTATTTTTAATACCATTTATGGTTTATGGTTAATGTATTAACATTTAGTATTCTAGTTTTAATAAGAATGTTTATGTTATATTTCAACCTTTTCATATGATAAATGTATTGGGCTTAGTAAGTGACTTCTGGAGCACTCTATAGATCCTAGATGCATCGATAGGCCTCCTGAGACAACTAGACATGGAATTGGCTGAGGCCCTATCTAAAATTTTTATATATGGTTTTGGAGGAGGCTTTAATCATTTTTAGACATCTTGGCCAAGTCCTTGAAAAAATGCTTCAGAACTTCTGGCTTTATACATTCCCTCATTATGAAAATAATATTTATGGTTCATGTGGTCATTCGTCTAGTAGAATACCCATGATTATGTTTTATTATGGCATTATTTACTCCACACATATTCTTTCTATAAAAGTATTCATGTTTAATATTGGTAAATGCATGTGGTTTCAATTATTCAACATTCTTAATATTTATGTTATCTTCCACTATATTGCTACCCTTACTGAGCGTTTGATCTCACCCCTTTCTTATGTATCATTTTCCTAGGATTCCAAGAAGTGTATTAGGATTGATATGCAGAGTTATTCAAAAGTGAATAATGGCATTCTCAATGAACTATTTATGATGTGTTTTACATTTGAAATTGTAATGTAAAGTTAATGCATGTAATATATTTCCCAAGTCTACTAAACTAATCGGTCCTTCGGGACATTATTCCTTATAATCATGCCAATGTTATGTTACAATGCACCGACTCTGGGTAATTGGGATCAGGGTGTTATAGTTGGTATCAGAGAAAGTTTAGAAAAAACCATAGAAACTAGATTTTGATGAACTCTGATTAGAGAACATATTCCTAAGATAGACTTTAAGGATTAGTATAGAAGAACTTTGTAGAATTTTGTTATTGTAGATGTTTTTTTAGTTTTCCATGAAATACCTTCATGTCTGGATACGAGTAGGTAGTGGAGGCTCTGGCACAGATTTACCTAGGGGTAAAACCTGAAAACACCACTTTGAGAGAAACTCAAATGAGAACTGGTGTATAACAACATGCCTTGCTGCACTCTTGGTTACGACACTCCCAGGGGATATGCATAGGATAATTCTCATTTTCTTTAAAAACCATTATGAAGGATTTATGATTATATACTTCCTCAAAGAAGATATTTTTATGATTATGGATTACATCCATAAACTGATCAATTTACATTAGGTATTTTACAAGTTTGGAATTATTCATTACAACTTGTAAACCGACCTAGTGTTTGGCATTGTATAGAAATGGTGCACAGTAAAAGGAATGTGAACTTCAGAAATATGTATGATTCAAAAAGTAAGAAGGATCATATCTTTCATGGTATTAAGCCAACATTTAAATGAGAAATAGTCACCCATGTATTCTCAACATATAAAGAAAAAATATCTTCTATTAATAATATATGTAAATAATTCTATGAGTCCTATGGCTTTGAAGGGAAGCAATAGAAGAAAAGGATGGAAGAGAGAATGATGGATAAAGGGAAGAGGGAAAAAACAAATTTTCTATATGTGATAACTGTGGGAAGAAACACCCTAGAACTTTTTTGAAAGGAATGAGAGTTTTTTATAATTGTGGAGAAAAATGACACTATGTACATGATTGAAAGGGTAAGAAATAGGTTTCAAATAAACAATGATTCATCTGCATAGAGTTTGGAAACTACGTGAACCAATATACAAATCATTAGACTATTCCGCAAAAGAAGTTATTGGATAATAATAAAGTTATCATACTACCAAATATGAAGAGGAATGACTAGTGTTCTTCTGTTGTTACTTAACAATTATTTCATTTAAGTGTTGTATCAATGATATATTTGAAATAAATAAGGATTTTACTATAGTACTATTTCATTGAGGATTTGAGATTTTATGGTACTATGAAAAGTGATTCTACAACGAGTTAAACTTTTTTGAAATTATATGGTTGAAGGAAGGATAAACCTTAATATTGTTCTAATATTGAGGTACTAATTTTGGAATAAGAGATGGTTTATTTGGGTATATTATATTGGATATTCTTGACTAACATGATACAAATTAATGATTTTTATATTCCATCATTGTTGGAGTTTACAAAATTTTTGGATGGATGAAGTATATACAATATTCTATAAGGAATAAGAGATAATGAATGTAATAAATAAGGTTTTATAGTAATTTAGGATGTTTCAGTGTTTTATAAGAATAAATGATGAAGGTATTCAGATGTTATTAAATGGTAAAAAGGATCTAAATTATGTTTACCTTCCATGTAAATTTTGGTGTGAGAGTTTGGAAATAAGTATTTTTTATAAGTATAAATTATAGAATTGATTATATTTTACATTGGATACTATTGTTAAGGTTAATTTTTATGTTTATAAAAATGAAAACACGCAGACCGTTTGAAATCTCGTCGCATCCGACAACGCTACGAGAATCAAACCCACAACCATAGTGCGGTTGGGATTTTTCTCCAACCACTAGACTACGTGAAGTCCCTAGAGTGTATAATGTAGTTTTTTAATGTTCTGATTGATTTATTATTATTTTATTACTGGAAACATATACGGTTATGATAAATTGAATATTTTGGGGTTCTATTACCTTTTGAAGTGAAATATGGGTTTGTCGTAAATATTTAGTAAATAATGAAAGTCTACGTGAGAAGTAAGTATATTTCCATAAATTTTTAGTAAATCTCATAAATAAATTTCTCAACTTTATGAAAGGTAACTTAAAACAAAAATGTTGTCGGTTAACTTTTCCTACTGGGGAATCAAAGACCATTTAACCAATCACAAGTTTGTGATTTTCTTATAGTTACCTTTCTCCTAATCTTGTTTTCTACCACTCTCTATTAGATCTTTATGGTTTGTTTCTCCTCTATATCCATGTTTTTATAGAATCCTAGTATGGGCTATCTCGGGCAACCTTTGTACTTCGCATTCTCTCTTTTAATGTTATATTTTTATAAACCCTATTTCCAATTTGGGTTTTCCAAAAAGGTATTTTTTATTTTCAAACGTTAATTTTCAAAGAAAGATTTCAAATTGTGAGGACACAATTTATTTAAGGAGGGGATAATGTTACACCCCAAGCTTCCACGGTATGATAATGTGCGATGTACACAACACTGAGTTCAAGCACACCATGACCTATCAAACTAGCCGTTTTAAAAGTGCTTATGAATAGTAATAAACAAATTTTTAATTATATATATATCCCATATAATTCTAACATTCATTATTTTTGTTTCAAATACATAATATGAAGACAAATTCAAATTTTCAATAAAAGAATTGTATTTCAGAAAAAAACTGTTTTCTGCCTTTTAATGGAGAACATTTTTTAAAACAAATATTTGGAACTTCAATATATTAAATTTAATAAAATTAAAGTCTACTTTAGTATCAAAAATGTTTTGGTACTTTTTTGGTAACTTATATATTTTGATGAATAATGAGAATTACTAAATTTTAATTAAAAACAAATTTTTTAATCAAAATAATTAATAGTGATAAATTTTGAATTTGTGTGGTTTTAAAGTATATTTATAATATATTTTAACAATTTAATAAAATTTTGGTCATTGGACGTAATTTCTCATTTAAACCGGATATAAACAACTATTAATCATTTGATTGTTATTATTTCTTAAAAACACGTTTTTTGTTTTGAAAGAGGTAATTAATATTAAATGAATTTCTTCAATTTATGTGTTTTGAATTTGGAAAAATGGATTCAATATTTGGAATTAGAATGTCAAAATTGTGTAAATAGGAAACTCTTATTTTTAGAAATTTTGAATAATTACTTCAGTAAATATTTTATTTACCATGGTTAATGGGTAAATCCGCTAAATAAGGGTAAAAAATTTATATTATAATAATATTAAATTACCCTGAAACGTATCCTAACCCTATTTGTTGATACATTTCCGACCATGTCCATCTTTGGGTCTATTTTGGGACCCCATGTATCCACTTTTATCTGACATGGACAGTTTATATTAATTATGTTAAAGTAAATACAAAAATCACATAAGCATATATCTTCTAGAAAAACAATTTTTCCATAGGGTTATATATTTTATATTTTCGAGTATAAATATTCATTAGAAATCTAAAAATACTTCCTACATGATGGTATTTTATTTATAATTTTTATGCATTGAATAATTAAATTTATTTGTGACACAATAATAATGCAGTATTTTCCTTATTAATGAAAGAATCAAATAATTGGTATTATAAATGATAAGATAAATATAATTTGAATGTTTTTATTCCATCCACGAATTTTATAATTTAGTATGACATTTTATGATTTCTTAAATTAATCTGGTTCAAATTAATAAATTTTTTTATGTCTTAAAAAAATCAATTATTAAATAGTATCAAAAATGACGTAAAAGAGTTTTTAAAATAAATATTATATTATTAATTGATATTATATTACTAAAAATATAAGGATCGGCCTAAGGACTTATATAATGATAGGTGTATCATTAATGGACCACTCGGGGGTCTCTTGGAAGTATATAGTAATTTTTTAACTATATAAGATAAAAATACAAAGAGACATGATAAATGTCAAACTATTTAACAAAAGAGTTAAATCAAAACGATAAAGTTAATATATTGATCGAAACCTATCTTAAACCTATTGGTTGAGTGGTTTTAGAGCTATCCCCACCTTATAATATAAATAATCCACATTGGAGCCATTGGAAACCGAATAAGAATTTTTTATAAAATAATATTTCTAGCTTTTCCTAAGGTGCTCCTCCCCTCTCTTATAAAAGGGCACCCACTTTCTCACTAATTCACACCTTCAAAGCCTTTTGGCTCGGCGAAACTCTATAAAAATTCCCTATAAACTATCCTCCCATCATTATAAGAGTCCTTCCTTTAGTCAAAAATCCAACAAATGGAGCCCTTTTGATCAAATCAAAAGGAAGAACCCGAAGAAGAGGTAATGTTTGCACCACCCTCTTTAAAGTTCCTTTTTCTTCCACTTCTTATTTCTTCTGTGATGTACATTATAAAATTATAAATCAAGTATATTCTATATAATTTAATTTTATTATAAATATTATACAACCATATTCAGTATTCTATCCATCCTTTGAATGACATGTCACCATACGTGCGTACGTATGGCCTACAGTCTCCACGTCGTGCTGAAATTGTTATTCCAAACATTGTTATTTGGATGGGTATGACAATGATGTGTAATTGAATTAAATAATAAATATAAAATTATAATTATTCTATATATATGTTATACCATCCAATTATATATTATTTTAATATCAAAAGAATGATATTGTCGCTGGTGCATACATATGGACTACTGTCTCCACGAATGCGATTAGATAAATTCCCCATCGTATCCATTCAAGACTAATTCCCATTAGATGATTAAAAATAATGTTTAATGACATGATATCATTATGTATATGAATAAGATACATCCCATCCATAACAAATATAACTCAAATAACAAATAATATAAAGGAAAACGATTATGTTAACACTCGAAACAACAATAATATTAAGATATTATTAACAAAGCAGTGTTAAAAGATCATATATGATATCATATTAATGTATATGATTCATGTATAATTTAATAACAATTATTTCACCATTGTAAAGTAGTTTAACCTAACATCGAGCAAAGAAAAGTACAAGGTAAAGGGTTTTCATCTCACCCATTATTCCCGTGAGATTCATGTTATATCTCCACGATTTATTTTGTGTGTTGTATGTACTACCCATAATTGTATTTTTTTGTAATACAAATTAATTTATGTGTGTTTAAATCTTCATTGTATGATACTTATTTCATGGTATGTATGCTTATAATGTTACCAAATTGGTAAGGGTTAATTCCACAATCTCATCATTATCCGAGATTGTTTATGTGTAAGTATTTACTCAGACATTTTTATCATCCATATCCATTTTTAATAAAAATTATTTCAAAATTAATATTTTAAGGATTTTTGATAGGTACTCTTTATCAAGATCATAATTTTAAAGTTTTTAATGATTTTTCATTCTAAATCTTTTTAATTAATTTCCATGTTTTCAAAATGATTTTAAGGATTTATTTATATTGACATGAATGTTTTGAAATGATAATTCTTTTACAAAGTTTAAAAGTGTTATGGGACTCTTTGAATAAAAAATATCTTCTAAATAACTTCCTTTATAAATGTTTCACTTTTAAATGATTTAAAAAAGGATATTTCTCTAAAAAAAATTACTCATCAATTTCAACTATTCCAGCATCCTTTACTGTATATTATTTTTGATTGAGGCTGATTTACTATAATACAATCTTTCATGTTGTATTGAATGAGTTATGATATGTTTGACTGTGGATGTTCTATTTTTTATACCATTCAAGGTTTTTGGTTAATGTATTTACATTTACTATTCTAGTTTATATAGGAATGTTTATGTTATATTTCATCCTTTTAATATGAGGAAGGTATTGGGCATAGTAATTGATGGGTGGAGCTCACTATAGCTCCTTGATGAATCGGTAGGCCTCATGAGACAACTGGACGTGGAATTGGTTGAGCCACTTTCCTAATTTTTTATATATTGTTTTGGATGAGGCCTTAATCATTTTTAGATGTCTTGGCTGAGGCCTTGACAAAATGTTTCGGAATGGCCGGCATTATACATTCCCTCATTATGAAAATAATATTAATTGTTCATGTGGTTAATCATCTAATAGAATACCCATTATTATGTTTTATTATGGAATTATTTACTCATCTCATATTCTTGCCATAAAATTATTCAAGTTTATTATTGGTAAATGCATGAGGTTTCAATTATTCACCATGCTTAATATTTATGTTATCTTCCGTTGTATTACTTACCCTTACTGAGCATTTGAGATCACCCATTTCATAGGTTTGATTTTCCCAGGATTTGCAGAAGTGTATTTTGATTGATATGAAGGGTTAAGCTAAAGGTAATAATGGCATTCTCAAAAAATGATTTATACTGTTATGTATTAATGCACCGACCCTGGGTAACTGGGGTCATGGTGTTACAATCTATCCATCTTATGAAAAATGAAATCACCATGTGTGTGTACGTATGACATACCTTCTCCATGTTTCAGTGTTCACTATTTTTCATCACTACCATATAAGGATGGGTAAAATGAAGAAAATAATTACTATATAATATTATTTTAATATGTAATCAATTTTAAATTTTTATACAACATATAATTTAATACCATTCCACAATTATGGGAAGTATATCATCACTCTTATGTACGTACTGCCTACCTTCTCCACAACATGATGCGATTCATTATACATGATATCCATTAAATCATGATTATATAAATTTATATCAACATATAATATGATATATATATATATATATTATATTGATATAATTATTGAAATGACATACCTATAATTTAAGAATATCAACAAGAACGTATCTGACAAAACATAAGTAAGAATATAAAGTAGTTAATAACTGATGGATGAGTAATAATGTTATTAACAAACAGATGATAATTTAATCATATTATTTATCATAAAAAACAATTATTCTAGAATAAATTAATGAAATTATTTAAATCATTAGATAGGATGTTCTAATACATACAAATGATATCTTACCTCTGGAAAGTGATTTTTTAGTCTAAATTTTATTTCCGTGGGATATATGCCATTTACACCACATACTTCTTTTATGTGGTCTTTATGATTCCAATGAATGTTTTTATGATTCTTATTATTATGGTTATGATATAAATAGGTATGGGATAATTTCACAATCTCATTATTTTTCGAGATAGTATATACATAAGTATTTATTGATGTTTAGTTACCATCCACGTCCATGTTTCCCAAATATGTATTCCAACATATTCTATCAATTATTTTATAATGAATTAATATAATTTTTTCCCATCAGAGAATTTTTATTAAATGGTATGAAAGTATTCTTTTTTCATTTTCAATAAGAGTTACTTTTTTAATAATTCAAAAAAAGTATAATAACAATGTTTTATGTTCTATTTTATGGCATCAATGTATTTTTAAATTTTTATAATACATTATTTTCATGAATCTTCCTTTAAATGATTTCATTTTTCTTTTCATATAAATTGTTTTTTTAAATTTGATCAAAATTTAATAAAAGAAAATATTTTTTAATAAGAAAGTATATTTTCTTCAAGAAAAGATTTTATATGTGATATCAAATTAATTTTCTATATAAGATATAATTATTTAATAGGGATATATTTAAATTATATTATACCTAGTATTATTATAGTTTGATTGGGTTTATTATTGAAAGCTATTTTTGAAATCCATTGGTTTTACAATGATTATGTTATGATGGAATGTTGTTTAAGGAACCCATTTTATTTCTTAGTTTCTATGATGACAAATTATTTATGTTACTCTAGAACATGTAAGAATAATTTCATTATGATATGGGTTGGACCTATATCTCCCAAAATTTAATTAATAAATGATTTATATCTCTTGAGATATCCATGATTGGAATGGAATGTAATTTTTATTTATTAATAAGGGTCTAGAATGACAGTTGAACTCGGTTCAGTGTTGGAATTTTTCCATTATGACGGGCATGGAAATTAACCATAGATTTTATGGAAATGATTTTTTATGTTTGTGTGTTTTCTACAATTCTATTTTTTATAGAATATTTATTTTCTCATGCCTCACCATCCATTATTATTTACCTCTTATGAACTTCCAATATTTCTGTCATGACTCAAGATATTGGTATATGTTATACATGATATGATTTTCAGAAGTTGTGTCAATGTTTTTACCTTCTTCTGACCGTGTTATATTTAATATTTTATTGTCATCCCCTTAATGATAATCTGATCTCACTCTTTTTATATAATTTCAATCCCTAGGATACAATGAATTGATTTATGTAGAAGTACTAAAGTGGAGGATCATTATGGGAGATGTTGATGATAATTCAAATGTTAGAAGAATGTATTCTATGTTTCTAAAGGAACTAAACTATTACAATCCTCAGGAATGTTTTTGTAATACATAATTAATATTCATATAAAAAGATGTAATACCCATTTATGTCAGTCTTGGGTTATTAGAAGAAGATGTTTAAATTTATATTTCATTAGAATGTTTTAAAAATATTATTATTCCAATTTTTTGTAAGGTGTTATTTTGTTAATAGTTTAATTTCATAAAAAGTTTATGATAATTGATAAAATGTATTTAAAAATTATTAATTTACAAACAATGTTTTCAAAATGAATAAATAATTTTATAATCATAAGAACGATCCATAATATTTATAGGAATGAATAGAAATAGTTTTCTAAAAAATGATTTCACTATATAAAGGATGATCCACTGTTATTTATAAAAATCACTAAGCATTTAATTGTAACAATATGTATTGATGATACTGTATTGTTTTCAAAAAATTACATAACTATTGATGAGAATTAGAAATTAATGGATAAGTTATTGGAAATTAACCTATTGAGGGGATTAAAATTATTCCTTTATCTTAACATCTTTGAATTAAATAATAAGAAGTACCCAATTAAAATAAAATTCTATAATGAATTAGTAAAAAATATCAATTATTATTCATATAAAACTATGAAAACTTCAATGAGAAAAAATTATAAACTATATGAAGATGATATTAGAATATTAGTAAGTGATAAATTGAATAGAGGAATGATAGGAAGCCTAAAATTTCTTATGTAATGAAGGTATGCCATCATGTTTGTTTTATGTATGTGTCAGGGATATCAGTTTACCCCAAAAGTCAGCCATTTAAAGGATGTAAAAATAAAAAATAAATATTTTAATGGAACATATGACACTATATTATTTTAAACAAATCAAATAGCTTAATCTGTTTTAATTTTCTTATTCTAATATAAGACATTACTAAAATTACAATAAGATTATATCATGTTTGTTTTTGTTTTTAGTAATATTATTAATATCACGGTGTTTCAAAATTAATATTTTGTCATATTTTACATAGATTACGGAGAGAACATTGCTTCAATTAGTTTATTTGCTAAAATCATATTTTTAAGAAGAAATGTTTTTTTATATAGATAAAATTCATATATTCGGTTATAAAAATAATGAAATTTATTTTTCTAAAAATCATTAAAATTATTCTTTGACTATGAATATATATGTTATATTTTATTTCTTAAGAGATATTGTTATTAATGGGGAATTGTTTTGGAATATTTCCCTTCAGAAAACAAACCTGCATACATATTTACTAACCATCCAGATTTAGTGAGTAATGAAAATTTTATACTTGAACTATAAATGATAGAATATTTATTTTAAAGAACATATAAAATTCCTTTTTCTTTTTTTATATCTCTGATAGAAAAACTGTCTAGAAATCATAGTGAGTTATACTCAATTTAGTTATCTGTATTGTTTATTTTTTTTTATTCATTACACATTTTATAAAATTATATAAGGGGAAAAATTTTGATTGAAAATTAGGGAGAATATTTTGTGTTTTCTTTAAAATAAATTCTTTATTAATTTTAAAATTTTCAAAAATAGTTACATTGATTTCACTATATTTTATTCTGTTTAATTATTCTGGTAAATTACAGTCCCTTATTTTTAATTTAATAGATCAATTTAAAAAATATTATATTTTGATAATATTCTTTGTTGATCTAAATAAGTAATTCTCTGATAACTTTTTTAGGTGGTGTCTAGAAAAAAAACATGGGTGATATGTAACAATCCAATGGTATTTGAACTCAACAATATATATAGGATTCATAGGTATTACCCATGGGAGTGAAACTTATAGAGAAGACACTATGGAGGGAAGGTGATTGGGTGGGCTATGTATGTGTAGCATAAGCGAATTCTATTTTAATGATACACTATTTGGTTCTGTGAGTTTGTGGGCTGGTGTAGGTGATGTGTGACCAGTGGGGTGTCCAGTGTAGTGTAATGGGTGGTGGTCCCACATTGAAATATTGAATGTTTATTTAATTCATTTAATTATATGACATAGGTCGTAATGGGAAAATAATAAATATTGGAATAATCTCATATAATTATTTCTACCCCAATAAATATCATACAGACTGAACACATGTTGCATGATCAGAGGAATCCAGAATACCTAATCAGCCAAGCATGACACCATAAACATCCTACATCATTGGAATGATTCATATAAATGTTCTCCATGAAAATACCTCTATTAAAAGAACCATGAAAATTGTGGAAAAATTTTTATTTAGTTATTATGTCTATAAGGCAATGAAATCATTTATTCGACTTTGATTTTCATGAATTAAAATATTTATAAGGTTGATCTCCATCATCCACATCACATTTAATTTTCTTAAATACAATAGTGAATCTATGTCATATTATAGTTCATCATTATTTTGAATAATTGAACACTTTTAGCCATGATATTAGTATATTAGACATTATTTATCAACTTCTACATCATCTAGACCATCATACAATATGACTAAAACACTATGACCAATTGATATGTTCCCTATAATAAAAAATCATTCCTTCCATATGAACCTTCTATAATCTTACATTCAAGTGGCCGTATAACATACCATGACATGGTATTTCTATTTACAATTATTTAGGTTATCCGATAAAAATTACATTTTCATAAATCCTTTTTAAACATACAACAACACGTCGTATTAAGATCACTACTATGAAAAATAGTATACCTTGAGTTCAATAAATCTACCTTTAATGGGTTTAGTTAACCTACTTCATGAGTGAAATACATACCAAGAAACCTATAGGATTCCAAATACATGAGTTACCATATAAAATTCCACAATCATAACACTGAAATCATGTGGAATGATTACTAAATTCACACTATTTCATGGTTAGTATGTCACACGATCAGTTTACAAAATGAATGAATAATTTATATAACAATTATTATATTACATTCATAATTTTTTAAAAAATATATTTTTCATAATACACTCTATTTGAACAAGGATTTAATATTTTAATTACATCATCTTTATAACATTTAAATTTAGCATTATTTTTCAGTTCAAATAAAATATATATTATAAATACAATTTAATAAACATTTTTTATATAATTCATTGAAAAGAATATGTATAAAATTATTGTGGAAATATTAATATGTATGGTATTTATTTCATTACCCGTTTTATATATATATTGAAATATGAAATATTTTTATTTGAACAAAATTATAAATTTTTTAATTTATATAATTATCCTTGATCAGATTAATAATTTATCAATGTGATTGATGTTATATTATACAAAATTAATATAATTTGATGAATATTCCTGTTAAAACAAATTTTAGGTAACAATACTACTTTTGGAATTTAATTGATTTATAACGTTTCTACCTGTGATTAGATAAATAGATGTTCTAATGTATTTGTATTTAACGAAACCAAATTAGGAATTATAATGAGAACAAATTAGTGAAATAGTATTGGATTAATGAGGATTTTTAGTGGGGTTTTCCATAATTATAGAGAAAAAATATGAACAACATATGAGCTTTAATAAGTACTACACATCGACAATGACTACTGTTCTATTTAACTGATAAGGAATAATATTATAATTTTCATCATAAAAAACTATATGGATCGATCAACATGATATGTATATAATTTCTATATATATTTCTCTTCTTTTTTTCTCAAATTCATTCTATATTTCACTATATTGTTTCTTCACACCCTATTTTTGTACTATGTATTTTGGTTTAAACATTTGTTATCAAAAATTCATTATAATTTGATATTGTTTCCTTGTAGAAGAAGAACATGTTACTCTCCCTAGAAAAAAAGGAGTTAATTTCTATATCTTTTAAAAAGATAATGGATATTTAACCAGGTAAAAAGGAAAATATATTTTTAATTAGGTTATTAATCTCTATAAATAGTATGGATCTTACAAATAAAATATATCTCACCAAGAATATAATATTGAGGAATTCGTAATTATATTTATTATTGGATCCAATATAAAAACATTATGTGTAATGTTTTATCACTACTATACATTTATCATGGTTATAAAACTGATAATAAAATTATATTAAATGTCATTGTTAAAAATTTGAAATAACTATTCACCCCACCCCTATAGTCAACCATTCCTTATATTGGGACATAAAATTTCTATCATTAGGTTTTTCCTTTTATGTACTAAGTTTTATATTTTTTTCATCACAATTTTTTTACACCATTATCCCCATTAGAAAGTATCAGTAAACTTTCAACAAAATTATTTACAGTGTTAGGGATTTCAAGATGTTTAATCCCATTAGACCAATTCACTTCAATATATGTGTGTATTTTCATTGGATGTATTAGATGGATAGATTACTAAAAATTATAGGTGTTAAATAATTGATTATTGATTAAAATCCTTATTAATTTCCAAATATGAAAATTAAAAACATGACATGTTAGGATTATATAAAATAATATCTAAATTAAAATGATTTTATTTTTATATATATTTATATTTCTTTTAGTATATATATGTACAGTACTATTATATCTTATAATACTACTACAATCATTTGAAGGACATTAGATATCACTCATCATATGTAACATCCTAAAACATTATGAATTATATTATATCAAAATAATTTAAATTATTTAACAGATTGTGTTAAAACCAATAAATATTTTACCATTCATAACATGTAACACATTTTTTTATCTTTTTTTACACAAAATTTAGTTCCATTGAGGGCTTATCGTACACACAATTCCATGTCTTACAAGACTACAATATACTAGCAATATTGTTTTTACAAAATTTTTATCACCTAGCTATTAGAATATTAAAAATAAATATAAAAATATAAAAAAAACACAATAATTGTTTAAAAGTTTTTATAAAATTTTTTATTTGGTTACCATTTAATTAGAAATGAAAATAAATACTGAATGAATATAAAAATAGTGTTTTTATTTAAATAATATTAACGATGAGATTTGAGTTTTATTTCAATAAATTAAATTTATCTCAATTTTTTAATGATATTAACATAATTTATATGCCATATATTTCAAAAAAATTATTAAAATAAACTAATAAGTATGATATAATTATGGAATTAGTAAATCACTTTTTATTCATAATAAGTTATATTTTTTTAAAGGTAGTATTACAATGCTTTAATAGGAAATTAGTTTAGATATATAGTGTTTTAAAATTTCATAAATATAATATGATAAAGTAAAGACCATTTTTCAAATATATAAACTAAAATTATATTTGGTTTAAATTTTATGTTTTATGAAAATATTCATATTTTGATGAATACTGAATAATATTGAATATTAGTTCTAAACTGCATTTTTCAAACTATATATTTATATAGTTATGTCTTTATATTAGGGGTTTTTAAATAATAATTTGACAAATAAAATAACATTTAAAACAAATTAGGAAATTTAGAAAAATTTTACATTGAATTTAAATATAAAAATAAAGAAAGGAGTTCAACATTTATACGTTCAAATACATCATTATAGTCTCATATATGGTATTAATTTTAAATTAATTTATACCACATATATGATTCAAATTTTTTAAAATGGAAACATTATTTTTAATAATAATAATTTATAATATCTAATAAGGTAAAAATTGTTTTTGAGAACCAATATAATTGAATCTAATTAAAATTAATTACAGTTGTCAACGTGAAAATTTTGTTTTTTTAGTAATTATACATTAACCTTGATAGTATAAATGACATAAGTACTTCAACTAAAATTTCTAGAACTTTTTACAGTATTTCACCTTTTAGATCTAATTTTTATCATTTTTAGAGGTACAATATGTTTGAGAGGAATCTGAATAAGGATCACATTTTTATATTTATATGATTCTCACTCTACCTCCACTATAAAAAGGCACTCACCATCCCCCATTTATTCAAACATATCAATGAATTTTTCACATAACACCATAATAAATAAAAAATACAACATTCCACATCACAGGATAATATCATCAATAATTGAATAATTTTATCCATGAAATCTCTATTTTCAAAACAAAAATAAGTTAGCAACAAAAGAGGTAACATTTTTTAATGAAATTGTATGTTTTATTTTATTCTAAAGCCATTAAATTATTCTTATTACATGTTTATATAGTATCATTGGTATCCACAATATATTAATATATTATTATTTTATGTATTAAACCAAAAATAAACGCATATCCATCAAATGTGTAGTTTAATTTCCATTATTTTATGAAAAAATCCCACTTCACGAAATGATGTCATCATTTTTTCGATTACAATATCTTAAGGATGTTAATTACGATGAACTTTTTTACATTATATATAAAATAATTGTGTTTCATTTATAATTTTGGATTTTTTAAATAACATGTACCATCATTATTATTATTTTTATTGAAATACGAAAACATCTTTTCTAAACATGGGGACTAAAAAATCTTAAAAATGATGTCATATGTTCACAAATTACATAAAATATATTTAAATGGGTTAAATTAAACAAAAATAACATAAATTAAATCTGTATTATATTCAAAACATAGTAACTGTAACGTAAATATAATATATTTGTATCTTTATAACCCATTCACCCATTAGAAAACGTGAAAATGTCATTCTTGGATATATGGACTACTGCATCCATGCCGTGATGTGTATTATTTAACATAAAAAAAATTATATGTCAACATATATATGATTAAATAATATATGATTTTATAAGAAAATAATCTCACTCATTTCTTCAACACCAAAGATTAAAAAAATTGGTATGTTACTCATGCGTTTGTATTGCTTACCATTTCAATGTTTATTACATTGGTACATTTTTCATAACAATCATGTATAATTGATTTTATAATTTTAATTAATATATTAATATTATTAATATTTCATTATTATTATTGTGGATATGTTTCAATAGTGTCCCCTTTGGACTATATTGGACTTACTAGTGTCATTTTTCAGACATATACTAAATACTGTCAAAAAATATGACTTAAATATTATTGATGAAGTTATTATGCACAACTAGTTTATATGTGATATAAAAGTAATAATGACCATGTAAATGGTTACGAAGATATTATATAATTTGAATATTTTTAGTTTTTAATAATATATAGGAAAAGTTTGAAAATTAGACTCAAGTATAGGGGTTTCATAAGAATTTTCATTCCACTGATCTGTAATTGTTATTTTGAAGATAATTAATTCTTTATGTTTTATCTACTTCCATATGACTTATAAATCACGTGTTTAATTTATTTTTGATAATAAATATTTATATTGATGTTATTTTCTTATAAATCTCATGATTCAAACATTACACATATAATAAGGGACTTCATCTAATTATCATTTCATTGAGGCATATCAGGATGCTTTTCTCATCTATTATTTTACAATGTGTTTATCCATCCTAATTGACATAATATTCCATGAATTATTATATTCTAATGATAGTTAATATTTTAAAAAATTTATTCATTAATTATTTTTTCAATTTGATTATTCTCATGTGGTATGGGAATTCTTAACTCAATTTAAATTAATTGGGTTAATCTTCTATGCCATATGTAATGTTATAATAAGAATATATCAAAAATAACCTATTCTTATATTATAATTTATTTACACTTGTTTTTTGGATTTAAAATTTTCACAAACAAATACATAATTTCTCAGTTTTAACTCCCATGATATGATCATTGAAAGGTTTTTCCCATCTCAGTGTTATTTTGGTGACATATATTCTATATTCACATCATATTTATATTTTTTGGTGTCTAAAATTAGCATGAATTTATTTTATGATCATTATAGTTAAATTTATGGGGATTTAAAAATTATTTTTATGTTCAATGTTACACGATTCTTATAGTATCAATTTTACCAAATAGGTAATGGATATTTGTATCAATTTTCATTCTTTGATAGGTTTGTTATTTAAAAAAACTACATTTTTATGAGTTTTTTATACTTTTCTATTTAAATGATATATCATGAATATCCTTATTCACATGTTATTATATGTTTAATATGACATTATTCCATGTATTGGGTAATTTATTTATATTTCTCAATGTAATATGTGATGCTTTAAAATTTTTAATGATCACTTTCCTCCATATATTTTTAATGAACATTTATAAGAATTTACATTCTTCTACATAATGAAAATTTCTTGTTATGTAACATCCACGTGGAAAAGTTTGTATTGATACCATACTTTTTCATAATTTGGATGGATTATGTGTCATTCAATGATATTGTTATGAAACATGGATCATTTTCTCAAAATAATAATGTCCTAAGGAAATTGTTATTACACCCATTTATTTTCCATTAGTTTATTATATCCTAATGATATTTTTATGGTACCCACTAAATTTACATGGGATAGTAATATTTCAATGATAATATTTTTAACCCACTTATTTTTTGTTGGTTAATTATGTTACAAATAAATTATTTGGTAAGCAATTTATTTTACATGGGTATAACATGTTTAAATATAATGTTGTTGAACCCATTTATTATCTATGGTTTTATCTTGTTTCAAAGAAATTAGAATTGAAAACATTTTTTTCAATGGTTTAATCATGTATCATTGATTTTTTACACAATCCTATTTATTTATATAGGTTGAACATTTTCAATGATATTTTTGTAGAACCGGTTTTCTTTTCATAGGTTAATCATGTTCTAAGATGAATAATTTTCATTTTATTGAGTATTGATGAATTTTGTATATAATAGGTTATTCGCCATTATAAATGATAAGTGCACCCATATATTTTTGGATGAGCCCATTTTATATTATATTATGGGTCCTCTTAGTTACCACTCTAATGAATTTGGTAATGATTTGTTTTCTCTAAATATTTATATTGGATGTCGGTCGTATGGTTATTCCAATTTGTTAGGGTTCTGTATATGATCAATGTATAGAAACCATGCTATGTGTTACACACATTAACTTGATTTATTACATATATTGGAACTTAATATAACTCATAAGATCATGATATATATTTTCCTGGGGAATTAGGGACATAACATAATAATATAGAAGTTAAAACCCCACATCTATATTGAAAATAACTATTACATGACCACAACATTCCTTCATACTTTTCATTTCATGGGATAACCTGAGGACAAATATCGAAAAAGGGTTGGATTAAAAGCCCTGTAAGAGAGAAAATAAGGAAAACGTGAAGAATAGATTACATGTTAGGAAAAAGGAATATAAATAGAGTATTATATAAATAAAAACATAAAGGAATGATATATTATGATTATCATAACATGGAGACGTGGAAACAACATTTAACATGATATTAGAATAAGACAAGGTTAATTAAACATGGATCATGAGAAAACCCTCATTCCAATTGATTTATCATGATTTAATCCTCATTGAATGTAACTTATCATGATACTAATCTTTACCAAATGCATTCGAGAAATATTTGGGTGCACAATTCATAATCATTCCATTTCATGCATTAGGGTGCCAAAAAGATCATACAACATAGATTCATTAAACATAATGATTTATTCAATGAATAATAGATGTCTAATACATAAATTTAAGTACTCAATAAAAAAGTAAATGTGCATAAAGGTGAATACACTTGATAGAGAAATGGATATGGTATTCACTTACACGGTGACTTTGGCATGGCAATTTTGGTCTCACTTCAACAGCATAGTGATATTTAATAGAAATCGTAAACTATGATGATGAGATAGAATTGGGTATCTCATTATTTATTCTAGAAATGGGATGTAAGGGGGTAATTTTACATAATATACTATCATATGTAATGGAATATATATGATTAATATTAAATACTTTCTTGAATGTACATGAGAAGAGAGAAAGCCCATATAGAATACCGGTGTGGAATAATGTGTACATAGGAGGCATTAATGAGAGATAAATGGGTCTCTCATAATTCAAAAATAAGGAGAAAAGTATATTAATGGTTCAATATCATACCCCAACACTTGTAATTAAAAATAAGAGGTCATAACACCATAACCATATTTAGACAAAAATGAGAAAGGGTGAAATAATTTACATGGAAGTGTGATCCCGAAGGCACCAGAGAGGCCTGAGAGAGGATTATTAGGAGATTGGGATGCCATGGGAGGATTATAAGGTGATTATGGTATAGATTCATCATGATTCGATGTTTTTTACGGAAACGATGTGGGAGGTAGGGTGGGATTATGTAGAAAAGGAGATTGAATTCATTATTATTTACGTTTTAGATAATACACGTTAAACTAATCAAAAAAACAAACCATCCCATTGTTTTTGACAATTTGGAGTGTAAAACAATTTTTTATATGTCCAATGGACGATCATATTAAAATATTATGCTTACTTATGTGAAGGAAAGTTACACTCTCAATGAAATCATTTTGAAATGTTAAAATGTTTTATAATTCTTGGAGGGTCCACTGAAGCTTTGTAAAATAAATAAAAGATATATAAAATATCATTTTTTAATTTAAAAAATATATTGGCCAAATATAAATTTTATATTATTTTATTACATCACTATTGGGTCATTATGATGTCGTAAACCAATATATATATTTAAATGGTATTTTATTTCTACACAAAATTGGACTATATCAGAAAATTAGGAATAATTCCCCTTTGGGTAATTTATACCTCTATTACAGAAATAATATTAATTTAAAATAAATAATTTTAAGTGTATGTGAATTTTCAATTTTAAAATAAAAAACTGCTATTTATAAAAAAGTCATTGGTTTTGAAAAAAACAACTTTCAAACCTTAATAAAAATTACAATTGTGTTCATAAAAATTCTAAAATAATTTAAATTTAATAAAAAATTGTTTATTAATAATATTTTATTAAAATACTATATAATTTTAAAAAACATTAATTTATTAAAAAAAATTCTTAATTTAATATTAATTAAAAAATTTTGTGATTTCAAAACCATATACAATGTAACCATAATAAAATGAATGTATATAATTTAATCTATTTGAAAATAATGCAGATAATAATAGTGATAAGGTCTTGTTAAATAACACCATATGACACCCCCATAATACCTATGGGTGTTGTGTGCGATGGTGAAAATCTCTTGGGGTGGCTCAAATAACAAAGATGGAGTGGTAATCTCTGTTAACATCTACTTCTCCAGTAGTTGATTCTGTTCATGCATAAAATATTGAAGCTCGGCATGGGATTGGTCAAGGGAAAAGCCCAATGACTCTATCTCATTTTTATGCTCTGAAAAATGGGATTCTTATGGAGCAATTATACTGGATGAGTTTATCACATCATTTTTTAGAATAAATTGGATTTCTTGACTCAATATATTTATAATAATCATGTGGTTACATTAAAAGACTATATTATCAACGTTATGGATACTTACCAGTATTTTAAAGTACAAAAAACATAAAACCAAAGACGTGAATATGTATCTATTACCATTTTCAATTGTAATATATTTAATCAGATTAAGGGGATTTCATTAATAAAAGGTCAGGTCGTTACAATCTTCCAACCTTCAAAAATTTAGCTGTCAATTTTTTCACCATGATAAAACATATGTAGGTAACTCTACTACATCAAATTCTCTCATTTGTCACCGGAAATCCGAAGACATAAAAAGGAAGCTATGGATATCCATCACAAATATTCGCATCAATCATCGCTGAATTGCAACTGTTTTAGAAAGGCCGACCTATTTCCCATTACTTGTGATGATACAACCCACTAATGAGACTTCTTTCAACCAAAACTCACACTTTATGTACATTGCAATGATCTTCACCTTTCGCAATGTCTCCAATATAGTGATTAGATGCTTCTAATACTCATTTGTGGTTTTTGGGGTATATTATAATATCATCTATAAAGACTACAACAAGTAATTTGATTTAATATCTAAACACTATATTCATTTTTTATATGATGATTGTTGGATCATTAGTGAGTCAAAAATGCATTTGTTGGAATTCATAGTACCCGTACCTTGTACAGAAACTAGTCTTGGTGATATCCTCGTTCTTCACTATTACATTATAATATCCCAACCACCGATCCACCTTAGTGAAGTATTGTACTCCATGTATCTAAATAAATAAGTAATCAATTAAGGGAGGAGGATAATTGTTCTTTATCATGATTTTTCTTATCTAATGATAATCAATAAAAAGGAGCATTTCCCCATCCTTCTTTGTGATGAAGAGGTCTAATGTACCCCATGGTAAAGCACATTGGTGTATAAACCGTTTATCATGATTATTTCGTAGTAGTATCTATAGCTCTTATTCCCCCACAATATTCATCATATATCGAGTCTTGGATATTGTTAATGACCTAGGTATAAGATCAATTGAGAATTCACCATTCCTTCTAAGAGGAAGACCACTAAATTCCTCATAAAACACATCCATGAATTCTCTCAAAATAGGAATGTATTAATGAATGGTTTATTTATTTGACTCAATCATTTTAGAAAGATTCGAATGCTTATAGGGAAATAATATCCATGCATGAGATGATGGTTCTAAAGATATTTCATCATCCTCCTTCCACTTGTACAAAATCAGGGGTCGATTCTCCATATGGAGAGTGATTTCATTTCACATCAATTTATGTTGGATCTATATAAGGAAGTCCAATCCATTTTGATAATTGCATAAAATTATACTATAGGGAGTACGAAATGGTTCACCAGAAAGTTCAATACAAAAATTATGATACTCGAGAAGTAATATTCATGGGATGAAATTATTTCCCCATTTGTAGTTCTAAATAACATCATTACTTCCATTATTTTTTGTGGTCCTAGGATTGTTCTACTAAAATTTCAGGATATTAAATAATGTGTAAAAATAAATAAAAAATTAGCTTCTCTATTCATGAATGAATAACTAGCATACCTGTCACCACTTCTTTTTTGGCGTTCACTTCAGTAGTAGTGATTAAAAAATCTCACCCTTTCTACCTTGGAGGTTATTTTATACCTCCTAAAACCCTTGTCTTATGGAACTGGTAGAAAAGTTCCATGGTTCTTTTCTATTGAAGTAATGAACTGTGTATTAAGGGTCAAAAATAGTGTTCCTCTCCTCTGTCACAGCCACGTGTTTTTCTGGTCATTAGTTAATGTCCATGGGAACTTCTCTTCCAAACCTAAAGCATTTCCTCATCCCTATTAGGAAATTTCTAGGCTGCTTCATTCCAAACCATTGGAAAGTCGAGTTCTATATTTTCATAGTACTATTTGATTTATCCAACAAACCACTAGAATTAAAGTCCACCTTACATTACTTATCCCCATGATACCACTGAGATTCTCCGATCACTATTTCAAATTTGGTGGAACATCGAACAATTTCCTCATACCTATCGAAGTAATGAGTGGCTAGAGAAATCCATAGGATAGGTTTTATCCCACCAAAGTACCGGTCAAACTTGAATTCGGGGGAATGACAAATCTCAATGAGTATTGTGCAATCCTTGTGACATTTCTATGTACGCTATGATGGATTCATTATCTTTATTCTTGAGGGAAACAAATTACCTTTCCATCATAAGTCAGAGGGTGCATGGAAAATATTTTTCAAATTTTTTTTTTGGGAATCCTACCATTCCAATTTCATGATATCTTAATCAGGGTTTTAATTTTTGATCAATGTGCACCATTGATCATCTTCACCCTCCAAATGATAAGTAGCCAGAAGAACCTTCTCTTGTTCAGAACATTGATGTATAGAGAAGACCATTTCAATAAAGTTGATCCATTGTTTAGCGATTGAGGGATCAGATGTTAAATTAAATATTGGAGGACTTTGTCTTATAATTCTTTCAATTTTGTCATGTTCTTTCTAAAGGGATGTTGGACGTTTCTCTTGACATGTTTTTATATTCAAGACATTAGTTAAATAAGTGATAATTGTGATAATGTTTGTGATTCTTGCTCCCGTCAGATTGGGAATCTCATTAGAACAGTCATCACATTGATATATGCATCAGTTGTTATCCCATGTGCTCATATTACCAATTATTGGATGGAAAAAAGAAATGTTAGGGGTAACACATAAAGGTTAATCAAACATAAAAATGGACAACATATAATTTACATTTATTTCCATAACTTATCTATGTAATCTAGGATGTACTTCCCAAAATATATTCTTAGGATAATTATTTTAATTCCATTATTAATGGGTAATACTGAGATTATGAGGTCAACAAATCATATCCCCCCAGGATTGTCGTAACCAAGAGTGCAACAAGGCCCATTGATGTGAACCATTTCTCATTCATGTCTAGCTTAATGTAGTGTTTTGGGGTTTTACCCCTATATTTATATGTGCCAGAGTCACCTCTGCCTACTCGTATCCAAATATGGATGTATTTTCTTAATAAAACAATTACTCAATAATCACCAGAATTTAGGTATGTTTTTATTTTAATTATTTTTATCCATATGGTTTTCACTAGGGTTTTCTAATCTTAATCCCAAATAAATTAACTATACCCATCCCATGATACAAACAATTACAACCCTTTTTTTGTTGCACACTGAAACCTGATTTATTACATAACATTTCACTTAAGAAAACTCCAAGGATCAAGAGGTATTTTGTTGTGTGGAATTATGGACATTATATAAAAACATAGAACATAAAACACAACATCATTATTGAAAAATTCTTTTAGATGACCACAATAATCCTTCATACTTAGCATTGCAGGGTATGACATGAGGACATAATTACGAAAAAGTTGATCTATAAAGCCCATTAAGGGAGTATAAAAGGACTAACATGAATAATACATTACATGTTAGAAAGTAGGCATATCCGTGGAGCATAAGAGAAACATTAACATAAAGGAATAATATAGCATGATTATCATAACATAGAGATGTAGTAAACAATAATTAACATGATATTAGCATGGGATAAGGATCATCAAACATGGTTCTTGAGTAAACACTAACTGAAATTGAATTAGAATGAGTAAACCCTCATTTAAATTTATTTATCATGATACTAATATTTAACCAATGCATTGGAGTGCTATCATGGTGCACCCTTCTTAATAATTCCATTTCATTCATAAGTGTGCCACATAGATCATAAAACCTGGATTCATTTAAAATAAATAATTATTCCATTAAAAAGTGATGTAGAATACATAAATGATTGCCATTAATCAACAAGTACAAGTGCATAAATCTGAATACTCTTTATAGAAAAATGGTAATGGTATTCACTTAAATGATGATTTTGGCACGATGATTTTGGTGTAACTTCGGTAGCATAACGACGTTAAATAGAAATCATAAGATGGGTTGATGAGAGGAAAAGGGGTATATCATCATTTATACATGAAATATACAGTAAGGGGGTCATTTAAAATAATATTCAAAATATGTAATGGAATATAGATGCATAATATAAAATAATTTCACGAATGTACATGTGAATAGAGAAATCCATTATAGAATTTCAGCATGGAAACATATGTAAATGGGAGGCATTAATAAGAGATAAATGTGGCTCTCATCATTTAAAAATAAGTATAGAGGTATTTGGGAGGTTAAATATCATACCCTAACACTTGTAATTGAATATAAAAGGGCGTAACAACATAATAAAATTTGGAAAAAAAATAAAAAAGGAAGGAATCCCTTACATGGAAGTGTTATCCCAAAGGCTTGGGAGAGGCTTGAGGGATGATTATTGGGATAATAGGGCACCTTGGGAGGATTATAGAGAGTGTATGCAAGGGGTGGTCATGTTCCAATGGTTTTTAGTAAAGAGAAGTGTGATCTTTGGTGAGCTTATATCGGAAAAGATAGGGAATTCTTTATTATTTCAGTTTTGGACACTAGACATTAATCTAATCAAAACCACAGACCATTCCATGTTATTTGCTGATGTATTTTTCTAAAGTGGAGTATAAAAACTAATTTTTAAGGCCAATGGACGATATTATTAAAATGTTAGGACAAAATGTGTTGTTTTGGGTCACAGTCTCAAGGAAATCATTTTAAAATCTTAAAATGGATTATAAGCCTTAGAGGGTCCACTAAGGCTTTGTAAAATTAATCAAACAAATAAAAAATATAATTTTTTAAATGTAAACAATATATTGGAATAAAAAACATTTATAATATTTTATTACATCATTTTTGTGTCATTATTATGTCATAAAACACATTATATATTTAAACAGGTTTTAATTTTTACCCAAAAATAGACTTTCTCAAAAAAATTTGAAAAATTCACCATTAGATATTGTCAACATCCTGATTGAAAAAATAATATTTGGTTTCTCTGTATAATTTTATAAATATGTGAATTTTTAATTTTAAACTAAAAAACTGACATTTATCAAATATTTAGGGGTTTTGGCAGAAATAGCTTTCAAACCATAATAAAAATTGCAATCGTATTCATAAAAAATACAAGATCATTTATATTTAATAAAAACGTAATTTAGTAATAATATTTTATTAATATATTGTTTAATTAATAAATCCATGAATTCATAAATATATATTTTTTAATAGAATATTTTCAAAATAACATTATTTGTGCATTAAAAACTATTTACAATCTAACAATAATAATATGAATGTATATTATTTATTTAATACAAAAGTAATTCACATAATCATTATGCTAATTTCTCTTAATATAAACCCTTATAAAACCCTCATAAGATGTCAGGTTAATGCATGCGATGGTGATAGACTCTTTCGATGGCTCATATATCATCACTCTAGTGGTAATCTTTATTAACATTATCTTCTCCCATAGGAAATTCCATTTAATCTTAACATGTTGAGGATATAATTGGGTTTGGTCAATTATGAACCCTAGTGAAAAAACCTCATTTCCAAACTCCCAAAAATGGGATTCATATGGATCAATTCTACGAGATAAATCCATCACTTTCTTTTTCGGAGTAAATTGGAATTTTTTTAGCCCAATATTTGTACTAATAATTTGTTCATAGTTAAAAAACTATTTTACAAATGATAACAATTCATTAATGGTTTTTTAAAATACAAAAAACAAAAAACCAATGAAGTTCATATGTCTTATATAACCATTTTACATAGTAATACATTTAATCAGATCAAGAGGAATTATCATTATTAAATTTTTGGATCGTTACACTCTAAACTTTTGAAAAGATGATTTTCTAAGATATAAAATTGTTTTATTAATTATTGATATGAGTATATCATAATTATAATGATCAAGATTTATACCACATAGAATGTGATTATTGATTCTGGTAACTCTTCCTTCTTCCATGGTTTCATATTTATTGATACATTAACTGATGGGTACGAGTCCATTTGTGATTCTATCATGAAATTTTTTTATTTCATAATACTCATATGGACTATTATTCTCAGTGATGAAACTCAATTTTTAATTATTATGATTACCCATACTAAGAATCTTAGATAAATCATCTAACTATTCCTTTTACCCATGATTTAATGAATGTAATTGAATGATTTATGGCCATAATTGATCTCACATGTAAGATGTTGTTTTCATTATATAAAATAGAAAAATATATGTATTAAAGGAAATTGTTCTCAATATTATGAAATAGTTTATTATGAGTCCATGTTGATGTTAACTTTTCATGTTGGAGTAAATCCTAATTTTCTAAAATTCTATTTATAAATTTCCTCCATAATTTATGTTATCCATATTTTCCATTTTATGTTGTATGGTTTTTATAAAATAAATTGGGTAACAATTGTTGATAATATATATGAAAATTTAATGTAATGGATTTTAGCATAGGGTTTGAGAGTGTGGGTCTTAGACTGTTACATCATAGAATAAAGAAGTGGTATAGAACTAATATAGGAATTCATGGGTAATAGTTTCAATAATTTTGAAATAATGATCAAGATAAAATCAGTTAGTTGTACGAAATAACTAAAATCATAAATAAAATTCTTGTACTAATAGGGACTATAGGGAATTAATATAAATAGTAAATGATACTTCTTTATCTACCAAAAAATTGGAACTCAATTATAGTTAAAAGCTCAATATAGTAGGGATTTTACTAAATATTACATGGATGAGATTTTATGATCATAACATCAGTATAACCTGGAATCAAAGAATGAAAATGACATTGATAGTGATTAATGGAAATGTATATCACACACAGACAAACACACACACACACACACACATATATATATATATATTAAATGTACTTTATAATTATTTTATTTATTATTCGAGATGATATGGGAATGGAGATATTGTTAAATTCATTGAAGTTGTATAAAATTACATGAATGGAATGAATTCCTTTAAGATGGGTAACAAATGAGGTCCAATATAAGATGAAAAAATGAATTTAAAAGTAGTAAAGGTAGTTAATGTGTTTTTTATAAAATAAAATACCATGAGAGCTTGAAAAAGAGATGTTTAAAATCAAACTATCCAAAATTTAAAAAATAAGGCAAATAAATGAAATACATAAAAGAACTAAAATTTTAATATCATATAGGATATAGATATTTATAACATGTAAACTCTATTATTGATTTTTTTTATACTAAAAAGGAATCAGAAAATTTATTTCATGATGGAAACAAAAAATAATAAGGTTAAAGTTAATTCTAATTATTAGTTTGGCTATATATATGATATTAAAAAGTATATTTTTGAAATAACTTGGAAAAATTAAAAGATTGAAAATGAAAATTTGAGAATGTATTGACCTTATAGAAAAAAAGTTGATATAATAATGTAAAGTAAGAGAAACATATTAAATTTTCTGAAATAAATTAATCCCAACGATAATAATATAATTGGGAAATATCTCATAGAAAAAAATGACAATGATCAAGAAAAGATATTTAAATTAATTATTAAAAATTTTGAAAAATTCAAATTGATTTTAAGATTATTAAACATAGAAACATCTAAATACAAAATTCATGATCTTGGTCAAATTTTAAAATCGATGATGAAATGGAAGTAAGTCAAAAGTTAATTAAAATCATAAAATTGAAGTAACTGAATTAAAATAAATTGTCTCTATTATTTTAATGGTAAAGAAAACCACTGATAATATTATTTCAATGTAGAAAAAAAATAATGAAAATAAAATAATTATATATTATTTAAAAATCCATAATATGTACAAATATATTTTTAAAATATCTTAAGGGAATAACTCAATTGCTTCATGATTCTGATGTAATTTCAATTAGAATTATGCTAACGTATGTTCATTATGATTTACTAAATCACTATGCCAGAATAATTATTATATGTCTATAAACACATCTTTTAGTTTACCATGTAAGAAAATTTTTAAATATGTATGGTTTATAAGAGTTTTGATATTGATCTATTTGGACATAAAATATACTAGGCACTACAAAATTACCTAGAAAAAAAATTGTATTTGAGACATACCAAAAGAGTTATAATGATACATGATACATGGGTTATAGGTGATCTGACCACATTATTGGTGGAATATATAAATTTTTTTTTCTTCTTATTATAATATAGTTACATTATTATTTGGTTAAAAATCAAAAAGAATTGTCAAGTGATTTGTTCAAGTTGGTATATTAAAAAATTTTATAATATCTAAAGTACTATATTTAGATAGATAAAAACGCGATTTAATTAGTATATCAAAAATATTTCAAGATTGTATTTGTGTAACTTATGATGTTAATGAATGAATGTTTTAATTAGATAATGATTTTTTATTTTTCCCAATTGAATGAAAAATATATTATATATATAATTTTTAGAACTAACTCAGAAATATGTAATGTTTTTAAAAAATATATAAATAAACAACATTATTTTTCATAGAAAGATGGGACAAGTTCAGTTTTTAACAACAATAAAATTTGGTAAAGCATGTACATGTTAGTTAAGTTAATAAAAAAACAATGTATTTACTTTAAAGGATTCATATTTCAATTTTATGAAACATGAATCATCTGTTAGATCTTTTAATATTATTAAGACAAATATATTTTTATTAATATATTATTACGAATGATTTTTACCCATGATTAATTTAGGATTGATAATATTATATAGGCTCTTATAATTACATATGATTCTAGTTGATTCAAATTGAAAATCTTATTATCCAATAAAATAGAAACCATAAACAAATTTATTATTATTTTTAATAAAATTCAAAGTCAAATAGGACATTTTATTTCACAAATAAAAGTTGTAATCCAGGATAATTTTATAACCATGGCATTGATAATTTTTTTAAGATAATAGATTCATCCATAATTTTTCCAACCTTTGAAAATCAAATAAAAATTGTGTTATAGAGAGAAAAAGTCTACAAATGAAATGGTAAAGGAAATGACAGTGAAATTCAACCTAAATATCTATTGTTGGGTTGAACCTATTAACACTTCTTTATATATTTTAAATATAGTATATATTAATCCACTTATTTGAAAAAATACTTATTTTATATTTATATAAAATTATACGAATATTGGTTACGTTTAATTTTTTAGCTTTAGATATTATATATAAAGTAAAAATGATTTTCTATAAAAAATTATTCTAAATGATATTAGGGAATTGTTCTTGGATTTTTAAAAAATAGTAATTAAAATAGACTATAGAGAAAGATAAATATTTTAGTGTAGGAATAATTACGTGTTAAATTTATTCAAAATAAGAAAAATTATATTATATATTTTGTTAGATTTGATGACAAATTTAAATAAGTCAACCTAGAAAAATATTTGAATGAATATGATATTGCATCAGTTAAGGGGGTGTATATCACTTTTAAATATGATCTTATGAATTGAAGATAAATCAATGATTCATTTTTAAAAAAAATTAATTATAAATTTTTAAACATTAATAATGAATAAAAAATATGTTTCAATTTTTTTTCATACATGATTTCTTGTGAATTTTGTTCTTATTATATTGAATGATTCCATTAAGGGATAAAATTAGATTAATTTAATGTATTATGAACATAACCATATTGATAGGAATGATGTATTGAATCTATTTAAGTAACCTCATGATAATATACATAATAGTATAAAATGATTTTTTTGAAAAAAATTGGTCAATATTGTAATATATTTAGAGATATTGTTAGATTAGCAGCCTATTATAATTAAAAGTAGAAGGACTGCAATATCAATAATCATTCCATTAGATTTTATATTATAATCTATTATTATTATATTATTCATTTTTCATCATTTCATTCTATTTCAAACAGTCGTAAATAGTTCTTTTGTAAATGTTGTGATTTCTGAATATATATATGTAAATTATCCACCCTATATACAAACCACTTTCTAATATTTCTAATGAAATATGTTTTCTTATGTGATCTCTAATATATTTTTTAATAGAAGTGCATTTATTCAGTATTTTTTATAATAAATTGAATTTTTATCTGACCATACATGTAAATTTAATTTCTATTAATATAATAATTGTAAAAATATATGTTGATAATGTTTTATTTTTTTCCACAAAACAAATAATTAATAATTAGAATTCATAATTATAAAATAATGAATTTGATATGATACAAATTGTGGAATTAAAACATTCGTTGTGATTCAAATATTACAAAATAAATATTCAATTTTCTAATTCATAGAAAATTTAGAAAATATTTAGTTAGAAAATTAAATTTTAATTCATCTAATCCTACGAAAAATCTCATGAGAACTAATTTTAATCATGATTGGGATTGAATTTTTAATGTATATAATTGATAAATATTGTATATACATGATTATAACTGAAATTTAACAAAAATCATCTTGATCAAAAATAATATTATCTATCTACATGTGTGCCTTGGATCAACATAACTCATAATAAATTCATTTGAGGGATTTTAAAAGAGTAATTAGTCATGCCAATATAAGATTTATCACTAGATTATTTTACTCAAAAAAAATATTTTAAATTTTTCACATTTACTAATTTGGACATTGGAGGTTTCAAACATGATATGAAGAGTGAATGATGATCTTTTCACTTAGTGGTTATATTCATAATATCTTTTAGTCCAAATAAATAACATTTATGTTTATTTTTTCATATAAATGGATGTGAACATTGTTGCTTCCTATTATTGTTCACAATGTCTCTAGAGAAGACAATTTTTTTGGATTATACTATTTACATAAATAAAATTCTTATATTCTATGATAATAAATATTAATTTCTATTTCTTTAAACAAACTAAAACATTATTTGTCTAAGTATATATATGTGTATTATATTTAATAATATGTCATATTAAGAAGGAGTACATTGATTTTTAAATACATTCTTAAAGAAAACTAACTTGAAGAAAAATTCACTAAATATCTACATTCACTATAGAAAAAAATATTAATCGTTTTAGGATGGAAAAAAATTAGATCCTTTTAAATGTTGTTTTGTTTTTTTAAATCTATTCTTTTAAAAACATCATGAATTCCTCTGAATTATTCAATATTTAATATTTTTTAGAAAATTTATTCATATTTTTATTTATTTATTTTTTATTAAAATTCCAATATATAGAGAAATTTGTGGTGAATATAGTATAATATTTAAGGATTTCATGAAATTAAATTTTTCTTATTTTTTATTTACAATTTAGAAAATGGGGTAGATTATTTTTACCAATTATTTTTGAATTGTTTTTATATATTTAAATCCACTATGACTAATGTTTTAATATAAATTAAATAAAATTATATTTTGTATAAATGTATTTATTTAATGGTATTCTATAAATACTACTTATCTATTTTAAGTAATCATTATAATAATATTTATCAAACATTAATGAGCTAATGTTCTAAGACATCAAACATGTGGAGGGACCCAAAGTTCAAAACTATGGGAGACCATCTCGTGTACTTACCATGGTGGCTAATAGGTGATTGGGTAGGTCATGTATAAGGATTATAAGAGAATTCTCTAGTGAGTGTGCATAATTTGAGACATTATTTTGATGGTCTTGCATCGGTGAGACATGACCCATGTCGAATATTCTGTGGTGTAATCAGTATTGATCCCCCTAGATTTCAAGAAGAATTAGTGGATTACATTTAATTGTATAATAGATTCCATAACGGAGAATAATCAATGTTGTACTCATCTCATATAGATATGGTTCTTATATTAAAAATCATGTAGACTATACACGATCCACGTTATTGAAGAAATCTAGTCATTCAAATATTATGAGTCCATTATCATAAACCTGCACTACCTTTAGAAAAATTTATATCCCAATTCTACATGATTGGACCTCCACTAATCCAAATGAGGTCAATAATGGATAAATTTGATCATGTTTTACATGAAACGAGGAGACAAAATCTTTCAAAAAAACATTGTTTTTGATGAATTTGAATATTTCAAAAGTTTATCTTCCTCTTATGAAATGCTATGAATTTTTTTCAATATAGTAGTGCATCAATTCACTATAAAGATTCTTGTTTCTTATATATATTAGTGAGATCTTATGTCTATAGATGCATGATATAGAATTTTATTTATCATCTTCTCTATTGACTACACCATCTTTCTCTATGTTACAAAAAATCATCCATGAATGTAATGTACTATCATTAGACATGTTTCTTCCCAGTAAAACCAACCATGAAATAATATTTAAGTTACCATAAAACATACTATTAAATGTTATGTTTTTTATGAGTAAGGATACAACATGATGAGTTCCTTACAATGAAGGATTATTTGAACATATTTTTACATTTGGTATTAATCTTACAATAATGGAAGATTATCAAGCATGAATTAAGAAAACCTACATTTAATGGGTGAAGATAACATACCACAAGAATGAAGTGTGTGATTTTATGATATTATGGTGATTACCATATGAGTGACAATGAAAATGTGGACATTTAGATTACCGACCATGCATAAAATTTATTCTGAACACACACTATAGCATGGTCAGTATATTGCTTGTTCATTATATAAACAACATGAATATATCAGTTTATGTTCATTATATTAATTTTATCATTTTTTAGAAAATAAAATTTTTATAGTACACTATGTTTTATCATAATTTTAATATGTTAACACAATCAATATCGATAAAATTTTTCATGATCATTTTGTTCTTAAAAAATAAATATTTATTACGATTACTTTGTGGGAAATATATGTTATATAAAATACTGTTGAAAATATTGAGTTAATAATAATGGAAATAATTATTATTATAAAAATTATATCATGAATTTTATTATATATCATTTAAAATATCAAAATATAGTAAGCATGTTTAATTATTTTAATGTTTCATTCATTTCAATAATTATTATTTATCATAAAAAATCATTTTTCTATTGTGATTTGATTTCACACAAAATTAATAGACTATAAGACATTGTGTATTTAATCAAAATTTATATAATAATACTATTTTTTGAGTTTATTACTTTTCTAATTTTTCTTATAGTGATTATTGAATGAAAAACTACATGATATTTAGAGTTAATAAGACAGATATATCCATTGTAAAATGAACCAATAAATACAATAAAAATTTTCTCAATGGGGACTGAAAGGGGATACAAAATTCAATTACATAGGCATTAATCATTGACCCTTATATAAGATTTTTCAAGCATTACAACTGGAATATGATTACTATTCCAATTCCTCGATCATGAATAGCATTATCATTTTTATCCTTTATAACTGATTTGATCAAATAAATTTAGCTACATAATATTTATACATATTATTCTCATCGTGTGATATTAATTTCATTTTATATTTCACTTTTATATTGCATACTATATTATTTTGGTAATCCATAGTTTTTTAAAGACATTTATCATCAAAAAAGTATTACTGGGTTTTCCCCAGTTAAAAATGAACATCAAGTTATTCTACTTGGAAATCTAAAACTATTTTATTCCTCATTACAACGTCATGGGTATTACAATAATGTGATAAAAAGATAAGTCTATGCGTAATCATATTATCACTCCCTATTGAATATATATATTTTTTAAATAGTTTCCTCTCCACTAAAAAAAGATATTGAAGAGGGTAGTAGGATCATTATGATATGTACCTCTATGAAAACATATATTATTATTACCTTATTTAAAATACCCATATAAAATGATCATAATTTTATAAATAATATTCAATAAAATTTAATTGATTAATATTTAAAATTATTATTCATTACCCCCTATAGTTTATCATTCAATTTAATGGGACATATCAATATGAATAAATAATAATTAGACGCTGTATTAAGTATAATAATATGAAATAATAAGAACTATTACATCCATTCGATCATGTTCATAACACCCAATGATTATTCATGACCCTCATGTTGTTACTTTGATTATGGTTTCATTGACTAATCTTATATATTCTCTAAGGAACCCTCCCATGTAATCTTTAAATATCCCCTCTCAATGATCTCCCATATGATATAGTATTATAAATAGAATTGTATTGTATTTTGATAATTCTAGGGTTCATTGACTAAGAATTTACTCTATTATTTTAATTATATGGCTCAATTTATCCTTTATCTCTAGGAACCACTCCTAGTTCCCAAATGAACTTCATCAACCAATAATATTACTTTTCAGCATTTTAGGTAACAATGTTTTTCCTCTTTTTTGAGTATGTTATGTTGTCATGTTGTAAAATCATTGAAGTAACTCCTCCACCATTAAAAAAAGAATCTACATTGTGGTTTCATAAAATATTTTTGTTATTAAAATCTATTATCCATACAACCCTTTAAATAGAGATCATCATGTCCTCAAATGAGAAAGATTATATGCTTAGTCCATTACATGTACATAATGATATTCATCACAAAAAACTAGTGAATTTCACAAATATAGAATTGGAATTTAAAATCTATTGATAAATCATATGATAAATCAACTTGTGTACCAAAATAAAATTCAAGATACAAACTATGTTGAATAAATATGAAATCATAAAGATCCGAAATTTCCTTTTAAAATGATCTAATATTATACTATAATCCATGATTTAAAAAACTCAAAAATAAAAATTCTTCAAATTATTAATGATACAATACTATAAAAATTCAAAAATATATGATTTCTAAATCTATTAATGAATCCTCATAGATCTATCCATAGATCCTTTTACTGAGTTTGTAATATATTTTACCAATTATATTCATTGAGATATTTTTACATAGTATCGTCTTCCTTATGTCATGATTTGAGACATTATTTCAAATAAACTGTAATCTATCTTAATTAAATAATAAAAATACTACTATTCATCTAATAAGACACATATATAAACATGAAACAACTTAATTATTGATTAAACCAAAATTTTATTGCTTCATTACAGTATATATTAATATTATGAGTATCTTTGATTTGGCCTTAAATATAATATTATTGATTAAAAACACTATAATTGATAATTAAAATATTAACTCCCATGGATATAAAATATGAAAAAAATCATATTAATTTAGATTAAGTAATTTTTCTATGAAATATATTCTATAAATCTCATAATCATAAATACATTCAATGAATAGTAAAATATTAATATAGATTATTGTTTTAAAAATTAAATAGGTGTCTTCAAGGAAAATACCATGAGAATTTTTGTAATCCTATACAATAATAAATCCAGTATATATTATAAATATCCAATACACATTTGTTTTCATTAAAAATATCTTATTTAACCCTTTGGGATCACACCTTTAGGCACTTCTTCAAATATTAAAACATGGATAGCTTTTCTAAAGGGGTCTTTTAGCAAAAAATACTAAGGAATAAATTATATAAAAACCATTATAAAAGATTTAATAAAAGATTTATATTACAATAACTATAATGAAAAAAGATCCAAGTCCATATGTAGATCATCTAACCATGTGGAATCATTCCAAATCCATTTTTTGGAATGTCTATCAGCAACCTGATTTCCATCCTAGTAGTAATGAGTGATGATAAAATTGGTATGAATTACAATTTACATAAATTATAACCATTTATAATTAATATTCCAAGATACATGAAGAGTAACATTTATAATTTCTTGGATTGTATAATAAGAAAAAAAATAATTCCATAAATTATTTCAAAACATTAAATATCAAAAATTATATACTGGGAATATACCAAGAATTTATGATTCATGTATTGATCCCAGACCACATGATATATAAATAAACAAGAATACATCCATACTTGTCACGAAATAGTCACTACAAACTATATATCCTAAGTTCCCATTCTATACCCAGTCAAGGTTTATTTTAATCAAATTTTTTTAATGAAGTTTTCCAAATAACCACAATGATTACATCTAGTGTCTTATGTGCACCATTAACAGAAAATATTTTTAGAATAGTGAGATCATGTAAAATGTTATCACAATATTAATTTTTCAATATATTATCCTCACTAATTGAGACCATAATCATTGAAATATAATAATGAACAATCAAGGCACGTTTTTCCAATCATCATTCCTACCAAGCCATATGGAATGAATAATCTCACGCACTATAACAAACCAAAAATATATTATTTAGGGATAGATATCCTTGTTTTGAATATTTCAATAATTATCATACCAGGACTCGTGTATTTTTTTAGAGATATCAAACATGTTAAACATGTAAATATTGATAATAGATGTTTTGGAATAACACATTAAATGATTATTTGGGTCATCCTTGTGTCAGTTAAAAATAGAGTATCTTGAGAACTATGAGAAGCCTAAAAATGTAAATAGTTATCTAATGGAATGTGATAATGATCCAATATCTAGATTATTTCTAAAAATGAAGGATTAGTCCATGATTTTTTGAATTGATATATTTTTGAAAAAAGCATTCTCAATATTGTAAAATATTTGTGGTATAAAAGATTAAAATTTGGAATACCCTTTTAATCTAGTTTGCAGATCAAAATATTTGAAACTGAAATAATGTTATAACCATTGATGTTATTTTTAACCTCCACTATCATGTGTGTTAAAGACTCATAATTCTCATTAATTTTAATGTGTATACCCAAGGAGGAAACCATTAGACTAATTTCTTCTATAATATGTGATATAATCCAGTTTTCAATCTAGAATTTGAGAGATGTGTTTTGATTATCAATCCAATGTGATTACATCAAAATTTAATCCTATATATATTTGATTGATGTCTATATATACGTTCCCATGTATGATTATTTTCCCAATATCATCATGTTCAAAAAAGTATATTTAAGGAATAAAACGGCCTTTGATGTGTGATTGTAAATGTTCAAGATGAAATATTATTTTAAATATTAATTAAAACAATTAATTTTTTATGTCAATACTATAAATATTAATATGTTCACAACATTTTCTAGGGGATTGCCACCAGAATCATTATAATATTATTATCTCTCTAAAATAAATATATAATGCAAGAATTTATAATTTTAATCATACCTCTATTCTATTTATAAAACATAAAATAGATAACCATTTTATAAAACATATTAATTTAATAAAACACACTCTTCTTTCTAAATTGAGATACTTCCCAACCTATGATGAGGTTTGACTTCTACATTGAGGAGTAAATCCACAAAATTAATAAAATTATTTTATTTCCTCTAATTGGGGATATAAAGATCATTGAATTTTGGTGTCCCTTATATAATATCCTTATTAGCCAAAACATTTTTTATTTATTGGGAATATCTATCTCCAATATATATATATAAATTACTTCTCCTAACTGATGGATTTGCTAGAAATACACCCATATTGATTAAGAATCTATTTGAGAACTATATTGTACATATTAGTTCCCTAATAATTAAGAATCATGTAGTCATCATATAAAATATGAAATGGTAAAATTATTTTTATTGTACATGGAACCCATTTCAGATTCCATGAATTTTAACTATTTCACAATATTAATAATCTCAACATTCCATTTGGATTATGTAGGAAAATCTTCTATAGAAATTAATTCTTCATCATTTTCCTTTAAAAAACATTTTTTATGGGTTCCTTATGAATCATCTCATGCGATTGATATTCTTGTGTAAATTGAATCTTTTTCTAAACATAAATTATTTTTTGAATTTTGATAAATTCCATGTCATGAAGACTTCAAATTTTTTGGTCATAAAATAATACAAGATCAAAATTAATCACAATTCCTCAACAATATATATGATACTCTTCAATTTAATTATATTTCAAGTCTATAATCACATTTTTTGAAGGACGATAGTTCAAATAATAACATATAGTTTCGTTTGGATAAAAAACATATTGAAACTAATCGGATTTGGGACCAATTATATGAAAATATAATATTCTTATGTGTGTTTTAAAATAAAATATCATATAAGTAATTTTAGGATGTTTCTATGTCTATATATCATATTGAATCCTTATAAAATATATAGCCCAATTATAGTTATTTAAAAATAAAACATTTTTCAGGGATTGAAACCAAAATTATATATAGTGGTCACATAATATCATCATTGAATAACCACGAATATGACATTTTAATTTCTATTTGTTAATACGCCATTCCATTTTGGCTATTAGGGAGAGGTAATGTAATGAAGCGTGATTTTTTCAATCGAAATTCCATTCTTATTAAATTATTTAATATCATAAATTACATAAAATAACATATTGAACAAAATTTGAACATTATAATTGAATAATTATAAAAATAATAGGTATTTATAGAAACAATAGATACTATACAAATTGAAAAGTAACTTGACAATATGAATAGTAATGAGACCATTAGGAATTGTAAACCATCTAATAAAACAGTAACCACTATGAATATATAATGAATATTTTTGTATATTATAATATATTAATATAAGTATTAAGTATATAAATGTTTTAAAAATTATAAATTAAGTATTGGTATTTTTATGAAATAGATATTTTAATTTTAATTTTTATGTTTATTATAATGATTTAAATGAATAATTATTTTTGATAAAATATATTCAAAAATTAAACATCTGTTTTATTATAATTATAAGGCAATTTTATGAGAACTTAATTATTTTTTCTATCTTCCCTAAAATTAGTTATAATTTTAACAACTTTAATTTTTAAATATAAGATGATTTTAATTTCTTATTGAAAATATCATTTAAAAAAAATTATTATCATAAAATGGAGCCTATTTTTAATTATACACAAAAAAAATTCTTGAAATTTATGATTTATCTGATGTAGTTGAATTTTTATGAATAGTGAAATATAATAATTTACAAAATAAGCTAAATACAATTTATTCAGCCATTTTTGATGTATAGTTTATGTATAAACTATAATCTCAAAATATTATTCTCTATTTTATGTATTAACTCATTAGAATCATAAATATTGAATGTCTTGAGACAAATATAATAAACAAATTAATAAAATAATAAAAAAACCACCTCTCCTCCCCTACATATACCACCCTCACCAATTATCATCATCAAACCTTCCAAGCCTTGAATAATACCTAAATTATTTACAATATAATTTCATATCCTCTTAGCCTCAACCGGTAGCATCTATACTCTATAAAAGACCAAACCCACATGCCTCAATGATTTTCTCAAAGGGAATAAATTCAATTGTTAAAATGCTCTATCAGTTTCTATTAATATATATTCAATTTATTTTTTTCATATCTCCCCAAACCCCTTATCCATGTGAAAGAATAACTATTTTATCTTATATAAATAATATTAATTTGTTATGTTTATGTAGTATTTTGACCTTAAGGGTTATTCCAATTGTAGCTCTGATGGTTTCAACATTAAGTAGCTGGAAGGGTTACATCATAAGAAAGTCATGAATATTACATTTCAGGGTAGTCATGAGGGTTACAGATCATATAGTACCCTTTTTGGATATAATCATAATTATTTAATACACATTGATTCCAAAATATTTAATTTATTTTTTCAACGAAATATGAAGATAAAATGTTTTCACAATGTATGTGATACATTAAGGGTGAGAAGTATGTCTTCATGAAAATGATATCATATGTATATTAATATTCATGGACTAATGGAACCATTATATTTGGTCAAATATTAATTTTTTTTCTCATCCCGTTTTATATAAATAAATTTATTGGTTTTAAGGATCTATATGGTGTAATATAACGACAAGGTAAAATTTTTGAGTAATTTTCATGAAATGAATTTATGTTTCGTTAAAAACGTTTGTATTATTGAAGAAAGTAAAATTGTTTTTATAATTATCCATGTGATATGATAACTATTATATGTTATACACATTATATTGATTGTTTATGTTTAGTTATAATGTCACATGGATAAGTGGAGATATAGAGAGAATACTAAAATACATTAAATTGAAAATTAAATAAAATAAATGAAAGATGATTTCACCTACTGTACTATTCTCCTTGAGAACCTCATTAAGAATGTTAGATTTAGTCACCTGTTGGGACTAAAGGCTTCTAGATATGTGGTGATAGAATTGGGAAGGTTATTGGTGATATTTTCACTTGCTTCATGTATTTTATGGTGTGAGGAGATGAACTTGAGAGTGGTGGTATTTATAGTGGCAGAAAGGGGTATTTTCCTGAATATTTTATTCATTGGTTTTTTATTCTGGATCAATCACATGAATATTTTTGAGAATTATGACCAAATATAAAATAAAAATGAATTATAGTTTGATATTATGGTGATATAAACTGAATTTAATGAAGGAATAGTTTACTTTACTTATATAGTATATATAACTTAAACTACCATATTTTAATATTAAAAAAAACTCACGTATATTTAATAAAACCCCAAATATTCACCATAACCATTTATCAACATGAAGAATTAAAAAATGGAAACCACTATTTAAAATTGATGTTTATAATATGAAAATTTAAATTTTTAATCAAAATTATCATTTATTTGAAAAATACAGATATTTAAATTATAACTAATTTTATAATATTTTGAGTAATTAATTATTGTCTGTTAAAATTATATTCTAATCATATGATAACAACATATTAATTTATAAATATACTCATTGATGATATTTTTTATTTTAATTAATTATATTAATTGTCATATTTTGAATAAAAATTTTTTTTCACAATAATACAAACTGTTAATTTATCATTTTCAAATCATTTATTTCCATATTCCACAATATAAATATATCATATTTTCAATTATAAGATACAAAAAAATTGTTTATAATCTCATATGTGATATTATTATTCCATTAGTTGAGATTCCATAATTTTAATAAATACACCATAATTCATTATACGTAAATAATGAATTTAGTTATTTAATTATAGGAAGGAAAAAATTATTTTATAAATATGTTGATTATTAAATTATCACCCTTTTATAAACTTTGTCCCCGAATTTTTTATTCATATATTAATGATGTGAGGATACCATTACATCATAAAATTTTGAGATTCTCATATTTCACCTTCAACAATAAGGTATCCCCACCAAAAAATAACTCGGTGAAATAATTTATTATATAATACATTCTCTCTATAATAAACATTTTCCCCATAATAGACGTACAATTCCATAAGATCAACTTATGGGCATAATACATGAGATGAATTTTACTGATAAATTCTTAACATAAAAACAAGAAAAACATTATTGACCTGGAACAATCTCAGAGGAAAATTCACTCTATATGAGACTGATCTAATTGTCTCTAGGATTTCATGTGGTACAATGAACTGTAGTGATAGATTTCATTTATTAAACAACACATAACAATTTGACAATGATAGATTTTAGTGAAAATATGATCACATAGCAAGAAAAAATACATTTCTACTATTATATGCATAACGTTTTTCCATAGTCGATGTTTTCCTCAGGTGTTACTTGATCATCATAATTTTCTTAGACACTTCTACTAATAATTTTTTTCCCAAAAACTTCTATTCACAATAATACTCCCAAAATTATACAGTTAAACACCACTTTCAATATAATGTATTAATAGTATATTTCTGTTTATTAAAATGAAAACTGTATTTATAAGAAAACAAATAAAAATCATGTTGGTCTAACCTTCACTGGTAAACCATTTAACAATAATATTACATATCATCGGGTTTTTTATTTTTTTTCTCAGTCTATCCACTAGAATAGGGATGGATGGATGTATTGAAATTTTATTCTTTTCCAAATAACATATGCATGCCTTTAAAAATGTAAAAAGTGATCATGGGATCATTGTTATATATTTAATTAACACAAACTCCATAAAATCTAACAATCTCAATGGGGTACAATCTAGAAGGCTGATAAAGAGTAAGAGTTTCTTGAATATGAATGAAATCTGTAGTTTAGGACCATCTATCAACAACAACCCAATTTGGTTTGTTACCTCGAGAAGTCTAGGGTAGTCCCACCATAATGTCTTTGGGTATATTTTCCAATTTCCATTCTGGTAGTGGTACAAAATGAATCATCCCCTTTTTAGTTTTCACTATTATTTAACCTATTGTCATGTCAAAAAATATCATTTTAAAATTAGAAATACCTATTTTTATTCAATCCCACTACTATTACTCGTGAATTTCTATGTAAATCATAGTTCTTCCATGATGATAAAAAATTGATAATTATAGGCTTCAAATAATAAATACATATGTATCTTAGAATCATAGGGGACACATAATCTCTTCCAAAATCACAAAAAAAAATCTTAATCAACATTAAATTCATGATACCTACCATCCTTAATCAATAGTAACTTTTTCTAAAAATCATGGCCTTTTATTTTCTCTAGATGGATTCTTTATGTGATAGATGACTACACTAAAACCAGAAATATATAGGAATTTCTTACAGCAAAAATTCTTAATCCAAAATTCATTATATTATAAACCAAGGGGTCACACATAAAATGTAAAATTTTTAATAGAGATTTGTGTTTTACTCATGTAATATACAACATTGTTTTCCTTTAAAATAATGTAATTGAGAATGAAAACATCATCTTTCATCAATTAAACCCATCTTTCTGCCTCATGATTAACTCATTTAGAGTAAATAAATACTTCAATATAAATTCCCAACATTAATCATTAATTAATTTTTAATTACGTTAATAATTTATATTTAATATCTTTTCAGGTTTAGAGATTTATAGGATTTAGGCGTCTCATATATTTAACATTTTGAATATTACATGTTGACATTTCTAATCAACACAAAAAAATTTCATAAAATTAAAACTTTTATTAGAAAAGAAACAAGATTAGATCCATGTTTTAATCATAATGACTTCTCAATGATCGCATTCTTAAACCTATCCCACTTTATGTCCTATGAAAAAAATTAAAAACATGGGATGATCATAAAAAGATCAGTAAGGTATACACAAAAAAAACTGTTAGTTTTTCAAAATAACAAGTAGACCATGAAATAATTATCCTAAGTAACACTTTTCACCTTTAGGAAGTAGTAAATATTCATCACTTAGTAAAATAAATTTTCTTCCCTTTGTTAAACAAAATATTACCATACAACTCATAGAAATAACACATAACATATAAAGGTAACATGGGACATAAACATACATAAATGGAATAACCATGTTGTCGACTTCCACACATATCACTAAATGGTATAGCCATGATGACGACTTCCATAAGCAATGAATTGGAGATTATAATGTAACAAACCATCCTTGGTTTATCAAATAACCACCAATCATTTGCTTGATCATGTAACTAGCTGTCAAATGTCAAAGTACCATTACAAAATCATAAAAAATAAAATATTACAAATATCAAACATTCAGTAATAACATTTAATTTGGAATCAAATGATATTATTTAAATATATTGAAATAAAAAATCCATTTCAAAAAAAATTTCAATAAAAAACACAACAAAAATTAATAAGGTATTACTTTTCTTTTTTATAAAACATTAAAGATTTTAGAGGAAACCAAATAACAATAACAGCAGTGGACAATCCATTGTCACAAAAAACAATAAAAACATTACTTTTTTAATTTAAAAATATGATACATAGAAAATATATTCATTTTTAATGAAAAATATAGTAAAAGGGGTTTATTATACACCATATAAAATAAGGATTTCTATATTATCAAAAAACACCTCAATGAAAGGAGATTGAGACAAAGACCCTTACCTCGTGTCTGACATGACATGTTCTTTATTTAATTTATTGTATAATAAACATAATTTTATTTATAATAGATTAATAACCTTTTTTGAATTTTTATTATTCTTTTTATATCACCTATTAAATTTCTATAACAAATAGTTATTTATTTGAGTTCATATTAGATATTTTTTCGATGTTAAGAACTAAAGTAAAAAATGAATTTTTTAATTACAAATTGTCTTTGTGGTAAAACGTACATTATCTACAGAATTATATTAATTATTTTGATATCATTTATATCATATATATCTAATATATATGTATTTAGGATGGTCTATAACATTTGGAAATAATAAATGAGTTGTACCGTTTATGGAGACGGTAAGTCGTATGTACACATGAACGCCACAATAAATTATTTTTCATATTTAATGGAATGAAAAATAAATGATACATAGGTATATTATAATTATAATATAATATTTATGTTATATATGGTAAGTGTGTTCATTAATTCTATCCTTTATATGTTCCATGTATAGCATGAACGAGTCATATCACTTTAAGGTGCGGAAGTTGGCACTTCATCAATTGAAATTATCATATATATACCACATGAAAATCATAAAGGTATGTTATAAAGTATAATTACATAAAAATATAGATAAAATAAATATCATATATTATTACAGTGACATCATAATTTCCACCATAAGAGCTGGTAGTGGAAGATTGGACAATCATCATTTCGCGTGGCGGTAGTTCACCATCCATAGAAATAGTATGTTCTATACCCATTAGATGGAGGTGTGTGTATGTGTATTTCCAATATTTACCATAAAAACTAGTATATTTATGATAATTGGTTTTTTGGTAAAAAATATTAATAATATAATATTTAGTGGAGATGAAAACTAAAGGAAAGGAACCTTAGAGGAGACGTTACCTTCAAATCAGGTAACACCCTTTGGTTTGAATCATACAATTTTCTGTAATAGCCTTCTTACTGAGGGAAGGATTCTTGGAGGAATAGAGGGATGTTTGGAGATTATTATGGTATATGTTGGATGAGAAAAGGGTCTTTATAGGTGTGAGTAATGGGTTATATGTGATGTCCTTTTATAAGAGGAAGGAGAGGCTCTTTAGGAAAGTTTGAAACTTTTATTTTATTATAAAACGATTTTGAGTTTCAAAATGTATAGAACTCATTAAAATATAGTTTTAGATTACTATTTTTATAAATCCTCTCAGCCAATAGGTTTTAGACATGTTTTGGTTTCATATTTAACCTTATCATTCAGCTTTAACCCTTAGTTATCTAATTTGACTGTTATCATGAGTTCTTCTATATTCACTCTATATGGTTAATATAGTTACCATAAAATTTCAATAGAAACCCATGTGGTTAAATAATTTAATTTTAGGACATATATATGTTATTTGGTAAAAACATAAATTTTTAGGATTATTATATCATTTAATAAAATAATTTTTGTTTTAAAAACAAATTTATGTCAATTTAAATACTATTCACATCAAGACTTTTTTGAAAAATCCAAATCATCTTCATAAATTAGATAATACACAATTAATTAAAATATAACAACTCATAATCATCCATAAAATTCTTGGATTTCATAAAACGTTTCAAAATAAATTAATGTAATATTTATAATCCAATTTGTTTAAAACATTCATTAATGAGGTAATCAATACATCATCATTTTGTCATAAATAAATTTATTTAGTAGTTTTCTAAAAAATTATATATAAAAAACCATGATGTAGGAAATAATTTTATATTTTTAATGACTATTTATAGTCAAAGAAATCAACTATATGATCCCACATGAAAATTGTCTTAGAAAAACAATCATCTTTATGATATTTTTATTTTTACTTTAAATATGAAGTTATTAATGTTATTATCATACCCAAGTGCCCTCCAGAGGAAAAACATTCTACCCTGTGATTGTATTTTTCAGCCTTGACACATCTAATAAGGTTAAAATAAGTGTCAATTTAGTTTTATATTATTAAAATATTAAATTTACCTTATATTACCCTAGTAACCTTTAACCGCAGTAAATAAAAAACAACAGTTTCTATTCACAAAAAATTATTTTTATCTAATTGAACCACATTTTACTTAATAAATGAAACCATTTAAGTGGAATTTTTTTAATTCAATTAACCAATGGGGTAAAATATCATTTAAATGAAAAAATCATTTTTATCAATTATATAGTTTTTTCAGTATTCATCACAAATTGAACGTTTTCAGACTAATTAAAAAATTAACCCAAGGCCAATTTTGAAAATCTAAATACAAAAAGTATTTCTATTTTACCAAATAATAAACATAGAATTTTAATTAGTTAATTTATATTTAATTTCCATTTTGAAAACATGAAAACAGGTTTTTTAGAAGTAAAAACTACAAAAAGATTGGAATGTGTATATATTATATTTAAAAGTGAAATTACATCCAATGAAAAAAATTGTATTAAATGGTAGTAATATAATCCAATTACACTTTAAACCCATATAATAATATAATCAATCCGTATAATAAAATTATATGAAAATATAGTTTTGACGTAAAATCCAGTATTTTCACTATTCGTTAAAAATGAACTTTATCAGAAAAACACCACAAATTTACCCAAGGTAAAATTTTATTTACTAATTATAAATAAAATGTTTATTTTGCCAAAAGTAATATATAAAAGTGAAAAAATTATTTAAAAGCGGATTTCCATCAAAAGTTGGTAGAACTACCTTATATAAATATTGGAGTATATCTGCATTAAATTAGATTAAATCTTATTTTAAGCCTCTAGAATTTATTGGATAAAAGTAAAAAACATTTAACAAAAATGTTTAATAATAATATGATTTGTTCTATATATTCCTTCCAAAAAAACTGCTAAGAGTTAACTACCATTTTTAATAAATATTTTATTTGTTTTCATTATGACTCAGTATTGTGTGCAACATAAGAGTTCAGAGAAACCCATTTTTGTGTGTTGGGTATGCCATCAAACATAGAATCTTCTTCAAAGTAACATTAATATTTAATTCACAAATATTAATAAATTTGAAAATTTCATATTCTTTATTTACCTAGGTTTTTATTCCCTTCCCCCTTTTGGAAATTGTGTACTCGCAATTTTATTTACCTATCAAATAAGTGGGGGTATTTATCCCTCATAGAATTTTCCGATACCCATGTTTCCCTTTCAACCATATTTATTATTCACAAAACATTTACCAAATGAATTACATTATTCCACAACACTTTCCCACTTCAATCAATAATCTAGACAGGTTGATCCCAATTCGACATATTCTCTTCCAAATGAACTACCTCTAGAATTAAAACATAAGAGGGATCTGGCATATACTTTTTCAACATTGAATCATGAAAAAATTTGTACTTGAAATTGTCACAACCCGTCCTCGGGACTCGTGCTGTGACTACCCCAAGCCCGCCTTCCATAGGCCAGAGGCTAGAGACTAGCATCAAAGGCATAAATCCCGATTAAAAGGGAATTCATTGCCTTTATATAGTAAAAAAACACAACAGAGTATGCAACAGAAGTAAGAACGAAGTAAAACTATATACAAAAGAAAGTGATTAAAAGAACGGGGTCAAAATACAAACCCAACAGTAAGTACATTACAAATGAATGTCATGTACAACAACATTAAAGAAACAACCACTAAGTCATCCTCCGGTAATCCCACCAGAAGGGTGGGGATATATGGTCTCCTTGGCACCTCGGGTCCATCCATCTGCTCCGTGTACGTCTCACCGAGTGGTCATCATTCAGGTACTGTCCAGCTCCACTAGTCTCTACCACGATCAGTGTTGTCTATCATCTTCATTCAACTCAACATATTGCGAGCATAGCCCGTGCTGGGTGAGTATAACAACACTCAGTAGGGACCTCGAGACCCCCGAAAGCCTCCCAGACACCAATAAGGATAAACCACAATGAAAAAATACAATCAAGATGTATCAACCAACTCTACTTAGGTATATTTCCATACATATACCTAAGTAATCAATACGAGTTTGGATCCAACTCTCGATCCCAAGAACAACCTAGTATACACATGAAGTAAAGTCAATCACATCGATGATAATGATTGAAAGTCATGACTCGGCTCACTCAGGTATTCAAATCATGTAGAGGGGTGGAGATGATTAGATGTAGCCTCTGAATCAATTACTCCTCCAAACCCACATAGGATACTAGTACAGAATTTGTCACTGCCGAACCCACAGAGGATCGAATTATAGTAGTCATCGCTGCCAAACCCACAGAGGATCCAAGTACAGTAGTGAACGCATTCGAACCCAAGAAGGATCCAATTATAATAGTCATCGCTATCGAACCCATGGAGGATCCAAGTACAGTAGTCATCACTGCTGATCCCACATAAGATCCAAGTCCAGTAGTTATTACTTCCGAACCTACAGAGGATCCAAGTACAGTATTCATCGTTGTCGAACCCACAGAGGTTCCAAGTACAGTATTCATTATTGCTGATCCCATGGAGGATCGATGCACATTAGTCCTCGCTGCCGAACCCACAGAGGATCCATGTATAGTAGTCATCACTGCCGAAACCACGTAGTATTCAAGTACATTAGACATCACTTCCAACCCCACGGAGGATCCAAGTACAGTAGTCATCGTCGTCAAACCCACGGAGGATCCTAGTATGGTAGTCGTCGCAGTCGCAGCCAGCTGTAGTGTTCCCGTACAAAGCACACTCGATTCTGGGAGGGTCCGCTCCTCGAACCAAGGGGTAGATACATCAACTATCATGAAGTCTAGAGTTGTTGTATCCCAAAGTTCCATCTTGTCAAAAGGAACCCAACGTGATAGACGGCGCGTCAATCGGACACACGGTCCGAGAGATATTGGCTTTTTCATTCCACGGGCGCAGTTGGATTTTGGGTACATTCCAACCCAGAAATTATCTAGTATCATTTGAATCCAATGTGGAGAATTCCAAAATGATCTTCTCATCAGAAGTAATCCAACATAGTTGATGGTACGTCAATAGGACATTCGATCCTTAAGTTATAGGCGTTTCTTCTCAGAGGGCCCTATTGGATTTAGGTTCAAACCAAATTGGTCATACAAAAACATCTCCAAAACCTTGAGTGTAATATAACTAAAAGACCTTATCGATCCAAGGATTCTTACGCAAATGATGGCGCATCAATCGGAGGTTCGTAGCTCATGTTATGGGCAAATAACCAAAAACGGTCTGAAGAGGGGGGTCGAGGCCCGGTTCGATCTTTCCCAACCCACCCTAGGTCACCCCCGAAATTGGTCAACCAGACCAAGGTCCGGGTCCAGCCTAGTATGGCGTGGCCCAGCCCGGTGGTTGTGGCCTGGCCCAGCACGGAGGCCCAGCCCAAGGCACAGGCCCGACCAGCGCAGCGGCCCGGCCCGCGTGGTGCAGTGGCCTGGCCCACGTGGCGCGGTGGCCCGACCTACATGGAATGGTGGCCCAGCCGCATGTCTGGGGTCGGTGAAGCCTGCCTGGTCAGGGTTACTTGGCAGCAGCTGTTACCTGCCAAGCCCACCCTATTAAATCACGGGGGGTATGCCCCCCTGTCTCCCTGTGATAGAACCAGCGGTTGTCAGTTCCTCTCTGCGGGAACCGTATGGGTTCCACCCTGGTGCACACCGGTGTCCCACACAGCCGACCACCCTCCCATGCCTACCGCGGCCGTAGGCCACGAGTTTTCTCCGGCATAGCACGACGGCACCGCGCCCATCCGCTGCGGCCAGCCTTGGCTGCAGCCTCGTGCAGCCATCCGTGCGGTGCGATGGTGCCGCCTCCACCGCTGCTCAACGTGGGTGTGGATCTTCTCCATGTAGCAGGGAGATGCAGCGCCATCCCGGCCACCCAGTGCCCTTTACGCCACCGACCCCCTTCTTCGCGGTCGGCTCGTTGCTGGTCGCCATTGTCTGCTCCCGTTGTCAACCACAAAAAGATCAAATGGGGAGGATTCGGCCGTGTTGGTGCAGACCAATTTTCCCAATGTTATGGTGATAACATTTGGTTTTCAAATTGTAATTTAAGAGACGTAAAATGGGTATGAAAAGGATTTAAAACCCTACCCCAAAATTGATGTCGCACGTCGTCGAGCTGCGGAAGACAAACGCCGCGGTAGTCGGGCGTCGCAGAAGAACAGTGTTGATTCCATTGACATCGAAGTGCATCCAAAAGGAAAGTGGCGTCTCCTATATTGTCGTAGAGAAATATGAAAGAAGACACGTCCTCGTTCTTCGGTGGAATCGGCATTCTTCTTCGAAGAAGACATCATTCTTCGTGGAAGGATGAAGATCACTTTTAATCCTCCCAGGGTTCCACCACAATATTTTCCAACCCCAAATTATATTGACCCTCCCCCCAACATTTAATTGATATGCCATTGCATTTCCAATTAATTCAAAATAATCAATTATTTATGGGTGCTCACTTTATTAAATTTAAAAGGTTGGCACAGTAGTGAAGAGGGTAGAATGTGGAAAGGCTCCATCCAAATAAATGAGGTGGATTTGTCATTATAAATATAGGGGAGTTAAATTGGGGTTTCAAGGGAGTTGAGGGGATGTGATAAGTTAGGGGCTCATGTTGGCCCCACCAACCTTAGTTATATTCTCCCATGGGAAGTTATGTGTGGTGTGGGCCCCACCTCCATCTTCTTTTTGGAGGAAATAACTTCCAGTTAAATTAAAATTGTAACACAAAAATATTATTTAATTCTTAATGAATCCCCAAATTTTAACTAAAACATACAGAAAAATGAAACTGCAGTAAAGGTCCCCTTAAGCAAATACCAGTGCTGGAAGTTCATCGGTGCCCTTAGATTTCAATTACGAGAACCAGTTCAAAATATAGGAAAACCTGCACGTATGTTTAATGAAGGTACCTGAACAAAACATCATAAATTTATTCCGAGCACACCGGGCCTCGGAATCAGGTGCCGTCAGAAATGGAAGACTAGTTAAATTCCAAAGTATTTTAGAAAAAAATCATTGAAATTTACCTATCTTTACATTACTCCCACCTTAGGGAATTATGTCCCTATAAAACTACAACACACACCAGGGAAACAAATGGGGGTACTATACACACATATGAGCCTCCCGCTCCCATGTTCTCTCCTGGAGGTTCCCATGCTGCCAGCGAATTCACACCAAAGGAATCGACCACCCACGTAGGACCTGATCCTTTCGATCCTAGAGCTCCACCGGGACCTCCGAGAATGTCGTATTGTCATCAATGTCCAGCTCCCCGTGGTCGATGATGTGAGATTGGCCGTGCACATATCTCATCAGCTGAAATACGTGTAAGATGTCATGCACCTTATACAACTGAGGTGTAAGGGCCAGGCGGTAAGCCACCTCACCTACTCTGCTGAGGACCTGGAATGGTCCGATGGAGCACGGAGATAATTTTCCACCCCAACCAAATCTCCGTAGAACCCATGGAGGTGAGACCCATAAGAATATGTGGTCGCCATCCTTGAACTACAGTGGTCTCCGTCTCCTATCAGCATAGGACTTCTGTGTGCTCTGTACAGTCTTCATCCGCTCCTGGATGATCTGAACCTTATCTGTCATAACCTGAACAATCTATGGTCCTATAAGTGATGACTCTCTAGGGTCAGTCCAACACAGAGGTGATCTTCATGGTCGGCCATACAGTGCCTTGTATGGTTCCATCCCGATGGTGGAGTGGTTGCTGTTGTTGTACACAAACTCCACCAAGGTTAAATGATCCTCCCAGCTATGACCAAAGTCAAGAACACATGCACAGAGCATGTCCTGGAGTGACTGAATGGTCCTCTCACTATGACCATCTATCTGAAGATGGAAGGTGGTGCTCAAGAGAAGCTGTGTTCTGAAATCCTCCTACAACCCATTCAATAGCTGGGAAGTGAAACGAGCATCATGATCGGAAATGATTGACGATGGAAAACCATGATTCCATACGACCTCCTAAATGTAGAGGCGTCCCAAGCTCTCTAGTGATCCCTGATCTCAGATTCGTAGGAATTGGGATGACATAGTGAGTCAGTCTACGATTACCCAGATAGAGTAGTGTCCTCTAGATGTACGTGGAAGCCTTGTCACGAAATACATAGATATCACAACCTACTTCCACTCGGGGACCTCTAAGGGTTGTACCAAGCCTGTTGGTGACAAGTGAGGCATCTTGAGATGAACTCTGCTACTATGTTTTCCTTCCTAGGAGTATAGATTATCTTAAATTCATAGTCCCAGTAAAACTCAAGCCAACGTTATCGTCTCAGGTTCATGTCCATCTATGAGAAGACACGCCTAAGACGTTTGATATTAGAGTAAACTTGAAACCATTCTCTCTACGAACTACAGGTGTGACTAGCCATTTTCTAAAGAACTCGACTACACCCCTTTTTGCTTACATCCTACTAGAGCTGCTAAGAGTTCTCCTTTGTTGAAAAGTGAAATCATGTATCATCCCCTAGATGAACCACTTCCTTTGCCTAATACAGTCAATACTAACATGAATGGTACTATTTCATGCCTTGGATGACGTAGTAAGGACTCGACGGTACTACCAAGAGATCCAACTGTTACTATCGCCTATAAGGGTCGAGTCACACTGTCGGCAGCAGTGTGTGGTCACTGGCTCTCCTCAATTAGGAATCTCAGAAGTGAGGGTCAAGTCAACGATTTTAACTGGAACCGCTCAGTATCAACCATATAAAAAGGACCGGGAATCAAGTGTCACAAGGACAAGTATCTTTTATATCTGCAACTCAATGTACAAAGACACAAAGCATCCAAAAACAATGACAACAAAGAAGCTGGTCTCGCTCTTGTCCACTTGCTGCTCAATCAACTCCTCTGCCACATCCACCCACTCCCGGCTAACATCCATGGATGGACCTCTGCCTATGCATGGAAGGTTCATCTACAGCCTGCTGCTCATTTCTTAGACGGGTTGGATAGTCTCGATCCATGTGACCCTTCCCACCACATGCATATCACTACCTTCTCCTTGTATGAATGGCTCTGTTTTGTGTGCCCCGCACATCCAAACCAGTATCCTGTGTTTTCCCACCTGATGGCCTGGTCCTATTGGACCTTGGCGTCAACTGCCTAATGCCGAATATAGAAGACTCCACTACTTTTCGTCATGTGGTTGGTCTCGCTGATGGAGAATGCTCAGCAAAAAATCTCTCCTCTATAAGGGATCACTCTTTCACCCCCACCTACGTCGGGATGCTGAGTGGAATCGTCAAAGCCATAACCTCGTGCCTCAGTCCCTGCTTGAAATTTCAATCCCTGAAGAACGAGTCCTACACCCTAACCACAGAGTATCATGACAGGTTAGTGAACCTCAACTAGTATTGATCTACTGTCATTATGTCCTACTGCAGATTATGTAACTCCTGAATCCGTAACACATGGAGGGTGGCTTGAACAAACTCCGAGAGGAATAGACTATTGATGTCATTCAAAAGTAATGATTCCTTGTCATGCACCTAGAACATCAGGATCTACCATCTACCTATTGCAGCATGCAGGATACTCACTGCAAGGATCACCAGAAGGTCACCTGGTGTCCCTAAAAATCTAAAAACCCGGATGACAGCCTCCATCCAATCATTATCTTCTTGTGGGTCTGTCCCACTGCAGAACCTGGGAGGCCTCTATCGTTGGAACTCGTGCAACACACTCTGGCAGTGTGCACTACGTGCTACTGGGGTTGGTGGTATCGGTGCCCCAAGGGGTAGTGGTACCACTTGTGCCTCTACTGTGATGGGGCCCTGCACAGAGGCCTCATCGCTCGTTGGGCAACCATCTCTTATATAACTTGTAACCCAATTTATCTGCCTTCGTGGGGTCATATGTAAAAGGAACAGGTGCAACAAGATTTAAATATTATACTTAGTGATATGACACAAATTATTCCTGAAGAAAACTTTTGAAACATACATGCAATCTATGTTTTCGTGCACTAAGTCAAAAATCAGAGGTCTGGGTCCTAGTGTACTGATACGTCACCCGCTGAACCAACACTAGACTCCCAAGACTAATTACCACACATAATACTCTTAACAAAATTTCTTCATAGAAAAGAATAATCAGAGTCCTGAGTTCTGTGGTAGAACTGACTCCTCTGATACCAATTAGTCAAGACCCATCCTCGGGGCCCGTGTCGTGACTACACCAAGGCCTCCTTCAATAGGCCACGGTCTAGAGACTAGAACCCAAGGTGTAAATCCTGATAAAAAGGGAAGGAATTGCATTTATATAGTAAACAAACACAATAGAGTATGCAATAGATGTAAGCACGAAGAAAAACTATTTAAAAAGTAAGTGCTAAAAAGAAAGGGGCTAGAAATACAAGCCCAATAGTAAGTACAGTACAATTGAAAGTCAAGTAAAACAATAGTAAAGTAATGCAGAAACCATTAAGTTGTCCTCCAGGAATCCCACTTGAAGGGAGGGTACATATGGTCTCTTCGGCACCTCGTGTCCGTCCATCCGCTCAAGTACGTCCTGCCAAGTGGTCCACCTCTGGGTACCGTCCACCTCTATCAGTCTCTATGACGATCAGTGTTGTCCATCGTCTGCATCCAACACAACATAGTGCGGGCAAAATCCATGCAGGGGTGAGTATAACAATACTCAGTAGGGACCCCGAGACCCCCGAAAGTCTCCCAGAATCCATGAAGGTAAAACCACAAATGAAAAGAACAATTACGAAGTATCAACCAACTCAACTTAGGTATGTGCCCATCCATATACCTAAGTCATCAATCCTAGTTCAGCTCCAACTCTCAAGACCAAGCACAACCGATTGTACGCAGGAAGTAAATTTAATCACATCGATGATAATTTTTGGTAATCATGACTCATCTCACACATGTATTCAACTCACAAAGAGGGGTGGAGATGATTAGATGTATCCTCTAAATCATCTCCTCTGCCAAACCCACATAGGATTCTAGTATAGAAGTCATCGCTGACGAACCCACAGAGGATCTAAGTACAGTATTTATCACTATCAAATCCAAGGAGGATCCAAATATAGTAGTCATCACTGCCGAACCCACAGAGAATCCTTGTACATTATTCATCGCTGCCGAACCCATAGAGGATCCATGTATAGTAGTCATCACTGCTGAACCCATGGAGGATCCAAGTGAATTATTCATTTCTTCCGAACCCACAGAGGATCCAATTACAGTAGTCATCAATGTCGAAACCATGGAGGATCCAAGTACTGTAGTCATCACAGCCGAATCAACAGAGGAACCAAGTACAGTAGTCATAGCTGCCGAACACAAGGAGGATCCAATTACACTAGTCATCGCTACCGAACCCATGGAGGATCCAATTACAGTAGTCATCGTCATCGATCCCACAGAGTATCCCAATATGGTAGTCATCGCAGTCACATCCATCTCTAGGATTCCTTCACACAGCACGTTCGATTCCCAGATGGTCCGCTCCTCCAGCCAATGGGCTGATACAACAACTATCACGATGTCCATAGTTGATGTATCCTGATATTCCATCTCCTCAAAAGGAACCCAACGTGACAGATGATGTGTCAATCAGACTCCAGGTCCAAGAGAAATTGGCCTTTTCGTTAAAGGGGCCCGGTTGGATTTTGGGTACAATCCATCCCGGCCATACTCTAGTCTCATCTAAATCCCATAAAGAGTATTCCAAAAGGATAATCTTGTCAAAAGTAAACCAACGTAATTAAATGAACGTCAATCGAACGTCCGGTCCTTAAGTTATAGAAATTTCCGCTCTGAGGGCCTGGATGGTTTCAGGTTCGAACCAACCTAGCCGTACATAATCATCACCAAAACATTGATTGTAATTTAAATAAATGATCGTCTCGATCCATGGATTCCTATTCAACTAACGGTTCATCGATCGGAGGTCAGTATATCAAGTTATGCGCAAATAACCATAAAACGGTCTGAAGAGGGGGGTCTGGCCCTGTTCCCACCCGACCCAACCAGCCCTGGGTGAGCCCGAACCAGGTCAACCCAACCCGGGTCTGGGTCCGGCCCAGTAGGGAGCAGCCCGACCCAACACTTGCGGCCTGGCCCAGCGCATCGGCCCGGCCCCGGGCAGCGGCCCCGCCTAGGCCGCTGGCCCGACCCGCTTGGCGCGGTGGCCTGACCCGCATGGTGCGGTGGCCCGACCCACATGGCGCAGTGGCCCGGCATGCGTGGCGTGGTGGCCTGGACCAAGTGGTGTGGTGGCCCAACCGCAGGGCTAGGGTCAGTGAATCCCACCAGGTCAGTGTGACCAGGCGACGGTGGCGCCCTGTGTGGCCCGCCCTATCCAATTACAGGGGGTTACGCCCCCCGTCTCCCAGTGATGGAACAAGCGGTTGCCAGTTCCTCTCTAAGGATCCCAGCTGGGTTACGCCCATGGCCGCACCAGACGCCGGCACAACCGGCTGCCCTCCCCTGACCACTGTGGACGTAGGCTGTGGGTTATCTTTCGTACGACACAACAGCACCGCACCCCACCGCTGCGGCCCGCCCTGGCAGCAGCCTCGTGCATCCCTCAGCGCTGTGTGATGGCGCCGCCTGCCTCTGACACTGCTCGACGTGGCCGTGGCTCTTCTCCGCATAGAAAGGCAATGTCACACCATCCCGGCGACCCAGTTTCCTTTGCGCCGCCAACCCCCTTCTTCGCGGTCGGCTCGTTGCTAGTCGCCATTTTCCGCTCCTGTTGTCAACCACAAAAAGCTAAAACGAGGATGATTTGGCCGTTTTCCTGTGGATGAATTTTCCCCATGTTATGGTGATACCATTTCGTTTCTAAACTATAATTTCAATGACATAAAACTTGTACACAATGGATTTAAACCCCTACCTCGAAATTGACATCGCACGTCTTCGAGTCGAAGAAGACGAACGTCACGGTAGTCGGGCATCGCGGAAGAACGATGTGGATTCCATTGACATCAGAGTGCGTCCGAAGGGAAAGTGGTGTCTCCTATCTTATCGTGGAGAAAGAGGAAAAAAAGACACGTCGTCATTATTCGGTGGAATCAGTGTTCTTCATCGACGAAGACGTCGTTTTTCATGGAAGGTTGAAGCTCACTTTTAATGCTCCCTAGGTTCCACCACAATATTTTCCATGCCCCAAATTATATTAAGGATTCCCCCAATTTTCAATAGATAAGCCATGCGATTTCAAATTTATTGAAAAGAATCACTAAATTATCGGTGCTCACTTAATTAAATTTATAAGGTTGGAACATTAACAAACAAGGTGGAATGTGGAGAGGCTCCACGCAAATAAATAACTGGGAGTTGTCATAATGAATATAAAGGAGTTAAATGGAGGTTTGAAGTGAGTTGAGAGGATGTGATAAGTTGGGTGCTCCTGTGGGCCCCAATAACCTTAGTTATATTCTCTAATGGGTTGTTAGGTGGGGTGTGGGCCCCACATCCAACTTCCTTTTGAAGGAAATAACTTCGATTTAAATTAAAATTGTAACACAACAGTTTTATTTAATTATTAATGAATCTCCAAATTTTAACTACCACATTCAACAAAACGCAACTGCAGTAAAAGTACACTTAAGGGAATACCGATGTTGCGAGTTCATCGGTGACCTTAGATTTCAATTTCGAGCACTGGTTCAAAAGATATGAAAACCTGCAAGTACGTTTAATGAAAGTACCTGAACAAAATTTTAGAAATTGATTCCAAGCACACCGGGCCTCAGAATCAGGTTCCATCAGAAACCACAGACTCGTAATATTCCTATGAATTTACCAAAAAAAATACATGAAATTTAGAGGTCTTTACAAGTATAATTGTGGAGATAAAACCACTTTATAGGAATAGAATCCAACTTTTTCCAAGATTTATTAAAGTCCAAGGAAACTCATACTTAGCTTTACCTTTTTACCAAAACACATCACAATTTTTCAGGGAGGAATGTTTAGAAAGTCATGATCCCTTACCTTAAAAGAAAGATCCATCCTTCAATTATCTGCAAAAAAATCTTATTATTATCTATCCTCAAGTGTTTTTGTATCAAAAAATCATTCTCTACCACGAATTCTACCAATTCTAGTCCAACCAGTTTCCTTTCACATAATTCATCCCAAAAAGCTGGAGTTCAACACTGTTTCTCATATAATGCCTCAAATAGATCCATCAATATACTGGAATTAAAAACTGTTATTATTAGAAAACTCAAACATAGAAAGATGTTGGTCCCAAAATCACTATAAATCCATTGAACAATCATTTGTCATATCTTTCAAGGTCTGAATTTTTCATTTAGTAAATTGATGAACAAAAACCCAGATTTCATTGTTACCTTGTGAAGTCTTTAGTAATCAGACTATGAAATCCATTGAGACATTTTAATATTTACACTAAGTAACTGGTAAATGATGAATAATACCTTTTAGTAACTACTAATATACGTTAACAAATTGAAAACATATAAACATCATAGTAAAGTCAGCAAAATAACTTTTCATTCCATCCCCCTAGTAATACTCTATAAGATCACTGTAAATTTTATTACTATCGAGGTGGACTGAAAATGGAGAACTATGAGCTTCACATAAAAACACTTTATTTAAGTGAGAATCACAAGGCACCCATAATCTCTTCCCAAATATCAAAATACAATAATTATCAATATTAAATTCAGGAAACATACCCTTCTATACCAGATCTACCTTTCTATACAACTCACAATCTTCCTTCTGCACTTTCTTAATTCTATCTAAGAGTGATGATTTCACTGAATCCTAAAACGAAATAAGGGAATTTTCTACACACACAAATTCTATGCCAAATTTCATTAAATCTTTAATCGAAGGACATTGTTCCAAGAATAACATTTTCAATGTAGTATTACTTTTTTAACTCAAGGCATCAACCACATTATTTGCTTTTCCAGATTGGTAATGGATCGTGTAATCATAATCAGTGTTTAATTCTATCTATATCCACTTTCTCAAGTTAAATTATTTCTATGTGGATATATACTTTAAACTTTGGTTATTATTATATATTTTACACTTTAATCAATAAAAATGACCCCTATAAATTTTTTAATGCCACATAAACAACATTTAATTCCAAATCACATGTAAGGTATTTTAACTGACATGCTTTCAACTGAGGTAAAGCATAAGCAATTACATGATCATTCTTCATTAAGAAACAACAAATTCCTTCCAATAATGCATCACTATAGATGTAATGCTCATCATTTCTGGATGGTAATTCCAAAACTGGTGCATTCATCAATAATCCTTTCAAATCCTAAAAGAAATCATCAAATTCTTTTTTCAAGATAAATATAACACCTTTTCGAGTTAACTTAGTCAGTGGGATAGATAACCATGAAATATTCTCATCAAAACATCTGTAATAAACTATGAATCATAGTTAAATAATGTATCTATTTTCCTTTCCTTAAAAAATTTTGTTTTAGAAGGGTCTACATTTATTCCAATTTTTGAAACAATTTGACCACGGAATGAAATTTTGTATAACCAAAACTCACACATTCTAAATTCCCTATACAATTTATTTCCTTTTAAGGATTGAAGGAAAACCCTTAAATGAATTTCATTCTCTTAATTAATTTTAGAATAACTAAAAATATCATCCATAAACACAACCAAAAACGTATCCAATAACTGACGATAAATTCTACTCATTAGATCCATGAATATTGTAGGTGCATTGGTTAACCCAAAATGCATAACCTTAAGTTCATAATGGCCATATCTATTACAAAACACGGTCTTCAGAATGTCTGTTTCCTTTACCATCAACTAATGGTACTGTGACCTCAAGTCAATCTTTAATAAATATTGAGCTCTCTAGAACAGATCAATTAAATCATCAAGACGAGGAGAAGTATAGTTTTTCATAATAATGATATTTTTAAGGCTCTATAATCAATAAAAAGTCTCATTTGACCTTATTGTTTTATCAAACATGACTGAAGCACCACATTGTGATGTGAGAGGTATAATTAAACCTTTATCAATCAACTACTTCAATTGGTTCATTAACTATAAAAGATCAATTTGATCCATTTGATAAGGGGTTTTTGAAATTGGATTAGAATCAGGAACTAAGTAAATAGTAAATTAAACTTCATAATCAGGTATAATAAATGATTAATTATTAATAAAATCAACAAGATACTCATTTACTACTGGAACATCATTAATGTAAACATTTTCTTTTCTTTCAGCAATATGTGCAAGGTAACATTGATTTCCATCATTCACCAGTTTCACAGCTTCTTGATATGCTATCAAAGATAAGGGTTCATTATTGTACAAAAATTAAATGTTATTATGAAAAGAAACATCATTAGTTATACCGTCAATACTAGTATGGAAAACATAAATCCAATCCAGTCAGAATAAAACATCAAAGTCTACTGGAGGCAAAACAAAAAGGATTGCAGGTATATTCTTTCCAAAAAAATGGGTAGGAAAATTCGTATAATCTCTTCTTGCATCAACATTTCCCCCATGTGTTTTTACAATAAGTTCAAGATTCATATCTCAAGATTTAATTCCCTATTTACAAGAAAATTTATCAAAAATTAAAGAATGTGTAGATCATGAATCGAACAATGCATTGGAATAATCTAAAAAAAACAAACAAAGTAGCTGATACCGCTTCATTTTATGGTCCCACATCAACTATAGTATTATAAAATGATTTTCCCCCACCCTTATTCATTTGATCATTCTAGTTTCCATCCTAGTTAATAAACTTTGGACACACATTGGCATAATTTTACAACTCATTCAACCTAAAACATCTTACTGTTGGGTTTTAATTTCTTTCATGATCATTTTCCTTACAGTTAAGACCAATATGAATAGTATTTCCACACTATAATTACATCCTAGACTATAATAATCATTCTCTAGGATTCTTTTTACCACACTTCTCACAAGATAGATATTTAATTTTCTTACCTCCATGATTCTTTGATGAATTCTTTCCTTTTTCATTCCAACTAAAACACTTCTTTTACTTACTCTCTTGGATAACCTGATCATTAGAAAACCTCATTTCTACTTTCTCGGCACATCTTCCATATTTCTCATAGATTTTCAATTCATGAGAATAATTCTCATCAATATCATGGAATTATTCTTTTGTAAAATTGATTTATCTTACTATCAAGATCATGGATGAAATTTGTACCATACCATTCCAGTCAAGTTAAATTTTCTTCATTTGAAGCCACTGAGTCATCCCCCTACCACAATTCCAAGAATTGTTTTTCCATCCTACATCGAACCTCCTTCATAAAATATTTCTCAAGAAACATACATTTCAATTATTACCGATAAAGAAATTCAATATTGTCACAATTTCCATATATTTTTAACCAAGAACCACCAATGATCAGATTATCCTTCAAAATAAGAATCACCAATACTAACCTTTTGATTGTCTGTACAACCCTTGAGATCGAAAATAGATTCCCTTTCATTGATCAACCCTTTAACATGAACATGGTCAGATGATCCACAGAATGATAGGGTATGTTGCCTCATGAAATGATCCACTATAGACATATTCGTATGGGTTTGACCTAGTTGATCTAATTCATGGATACCACCACTATTTATAGCCTGAGTTAACTTCACCATTACTATAACAAACTATTCAGTTTTGATTCCAACCATCTCAGGGTGATTCTTTTGATGGTTATTCTCCTCTGTATTCCTTTACAACATTGTTGCCATATTTCCTCTGTGAAAAATCATTCTGATCACAGAAATATCATAGGTGAAGAAAAATGCAAAACATCAAATACTATATCATTTCATTCTTAAATAGTAAACATATTTTATGGATTTTAGTATAATAATATGATGAATCATAATGTTGTATAAACTGACCAATGATACAAACAATAAGGACCTAGCCTTAAACATTACATAATATTGAATAATGATAATAATTCACAATGAGTACTTTTTTTATTTTTATAGCATTAGAGACTTTTTTCATAACATATATATATATTAATATTAAATATAAACACATCTACTCAGCATCCATTTGTTTCTTAAAATAAAAACTCTTAAAATAAATTTAACATATTTATTTCAATGTTATAATCATCATGGCTTTTTCTTGATCCCACCCTTGACCCTATTCAACTTTATTACTTGTGAAAAACATTTCAAGAACTTGGTATGATCATAAAAAGCTCAGTAAGGAATATACAAAGAAAAAAAATTTATGTTTTTCAAAACAACAACTAAACCATCAATACATTATCATAATTAATACCGTTCACCTTTATAAATTGATAAACACTATTCAATATATAAAATATCATTGTATAACATTTTGTAAACAAAATATTAACATAAAACCATTAGAAATCACATATAATATATAATTATATATTGGAACTTAAACAGTGTTAAATGGAATAACCACACAATCAACTTCCACAAATATCACTAAATAGAATAGCCATGCAGATAAATTCCATACCCAATGAGTTGGATATTATAACATAAACACTCAGCCTTAGTTTATCATGAAACCACCAATCCTTTAGTTTATCATGTAACCATATGTCAAATGTCCAAGTACCATTACATAATCATAACACATATAATATTTCAAATATCAATATTTCGGTAATAAAATTTAATGTACATTCACAAGATAACATTTCAAGATATTGAAATACCCAATCCAATTGAAAACCGATTTTCAATACTAAAACACCCAAAAAAGTAATAATGGATTTAATTTCCTATTTTAAAAAAAATTATGTCTTATAGAGGATTCCAAATAACAATTATGGCGGCAGAGAGGTCATTTTCAACGCAAATGTTAAAAACATTAATTTTATGATTTAGTAAAATGATACATAGAAAAATGATTACCTCTGATTGAAAATAAACTTCAAATAGTTTTACTATACAACATATAAAATAAGGAGTTAATTATTATCAAAACATACCTAGGGAAAGGAGATTGTGACAAAGTCCCCTACCTCGTGTTTAACTTGACTCGTTCATTCTACAATTTCGTGAACAACAAAATTAAGTTACTTTTAACTTGAATTATACACATTTTCTTGTTTATTATTCCTTTTTATCACTTTTTACCTTTCTATAAAAATAAGTTAATTATTTGAGTTCATATCACACTTTTTGTCGATGTTTGGTACTTACATTAAAAATGTAATTGTTATAATTGCAAATTGTCCATGTGGTAAAAATTAAACTCTCTCTAGAATGATATTAATGATTTAGATATAATATATATCATATATATCTAGTATATCCAGTATATATGTATTTATACTAGTCTGTAACATTTCTATATAATAAATCAAATACACATTTCATGGAGACGATAATCCGTATATAATCATAAACGCTACTTTCAAATTTTTTCATATCTAAAAGATTGAAAACTAAATGATAAATATGTATATTATAATTCCAATATAATATCTGTGTTATATATGTTATATAAGTCTATTAATAATATCCTTTATGTGTTCCATGTATACAATGAAAAATTCATATCATTTTGAGGGGGTGGTATTCCACACTTCCTCAAATGAAATAATTAAAAATATACAACATGAAAGGTGTAAAGGTATGTTCTAAATAATAATTATAGAAGTATAGAGATAATATAAATATCATATATATCATATATAATGATAGTTACATCATAATGGACACCATAAGAGGTGGTCGGAGAATATCAAACAATCATCGTTTCGTGAGGCATTAGTTCGCCATCCATAGAAACAATATATTCTATACTGATTAGATGGTGGTGTGTGTAAGTGTAGTTTGAAAACTTCTCATAAAAACAGACTAGTATATTGAGGATACAAGTGTTGTTACTTAATAAAATAATAATAATAATATAGGTTATGGGGAAGGAAAATAAAAGAAAATAACTTTAGAGGAGAGGTTAGCTTTAAATCGGATAAATCTTTTTGGTTTGAAAAATAAAGTTTTCTTTAATTACCTTCTACATAGGTGAAGGATTCTAGGAGGAATGGTGGGATGTTGGGAGATTATTTGGGAAGATACTACTCATTCCAAGGGTCTAGAGAGGTGTGAGTAATGGGTTAGATTTTGTGTCCTTTAATAAGAGGTAGGAGGGGCTATTTAGGATTGTTTAAAAGTATTATTTTATTATTATAGTAATTTTGGTTTAAAAGGTCCATAAATAATTAACTTAAAAGATAATATTACTATTCTTATAAATAATATCAACCAATATGTTTTATTAAAGTTTGGGTTTCAAATTAAATTGTATCATTTAGCATTAACCCTTAGATAACCAATTTGAATCTTACTATGTCTTCTTGTGTATTCACACTATATAGTAAAATGCATTACCATAAAATGACAATAGAATGATAAGTGGTTCATTAATGAAATTTTTAACCATATATATGGAATTTTTGTAGAAACTGATTTTTTTAAAATTATTATATCATTTAATAAAATAATATTTCTATTAAAAACTCATATATGTTAAATTAAATACAATTCGTATCATGACTTTTAAAAAATCCAAAAAATAGTATCAATTATAAATTTTTTATTAATTAAAAGATAACAAGTAATAATCATCCATAAAATTCTTGGATGGCATAAAAAGTTTTAAAATAAGTTTAATTTAATATTTATAATCTCATTTATTTAAAACATTCATTATGAGGTAATCATTACTTCATCATTCTGTCATAAATAAATTTATTTATTTGTTCTATAAAAAATTATACATAAAAAACCATGATTTAAGAAATATTATTATCTATATAATGAATATTTACTATCAGATATATCAACTTTATAACCCCACATTAATGTTTTTTATCAAAACAATTCATGACTAGGATATTTTTATTTTTTCCTCAAATAAAATGTTATTAATGTAATTATCTTACACAAGTGCCTTACAAAAGCCAAAAGTTCTACCCAAAGATTTTATTGGTCATTCATGACTCATTAAATATTGTTAGAACAAGTGTTATGGTATTTTTATATTATAATAGTATTATTTATACCTTGAATTACCCTAGTTACCTTTAACTGCGGTAAATAAAAATAAAAATTCACTATTCTCCAAAAAAATTTAATCCCATTAAACAAAATTATACTTATTGATGACAACAATATATGTTATATTATTGAAATTAAATTAAAAAAAGAGGTAAAATTTCATTTAAATGAAAATGTCAGTTTATAACTACTATGCAGTGTTTTTCACTATTAATCAAAAATTGAATGTTTTCAGGAAAATACCAAAAATTCACCTAATGCTAATTTTGATATCCGAATTAAAAATTAATTTTTTGGACAAAATTAAAAACATCTTAGTTTCCTTAATTAATTAAAAATTAATTTCCATTTTCATCACTAGAAATATTGTTTTGGGAAGAAACTACTAAAAAAACATTGACATGTGTTTATATCCAATTTCAATGTGAAATTATGTAAAATGATGAAAATTGGATTAAATCGTGAAAATATAATACAATTAAACTTTATAACCATTTAAAAATAAAATCTATTCATATAAATAAATCTCATTAAAAGTGATATTTGACTAAAAATACATTATTTTTCAATATTTTTTAAAATGAACATTACTAGAAAAATATCCAAAATTTACACAAATTAAATTTCGATATAATTAATTTATATAGAGAGTATGTTTTTCAAATGAGATATATAAAAGTAAAAAAACCATATTTAAAAGGGGTTCTCTATCAAAATTTTGAAAACAAACTCATAAAAATATGAGAGTATATTTTCTTAAAACCAGATTCACTCAGATGTTAAGCTTCTAAAAATTATTGGATAAAACTAAAAACATTTAAAAAATATGTTTAATCATAATATTGTTAGTTAAATTAATTACCTAGAATAAAACATCTAGGCTTTAACTACTATTTAAAATAATTAGATTATTATTTTTTCAGTATGACACCACAATGTGTGCAACATAAGACTTTTGAGAAACTAATTGTTGCGGGTTGAGCACACCATCGAACATTGAATCAAAATTAATGTAAAATTAATATTAAATTCACAAATATTAATAAATATAAAATTTTAATATTATTTATTTACTAAGGATGTTACATTAAATCATTTATTTTAAATTTATATTACATATATGGCACTATATAAATGATTTATATAAAAATTAAAATAAAAAACAATATCATATAATTCTATATCGTGTGTGGGATAATTTAACTATTAATTATTTAATTTTCTTGATGAAAAGTCATTTAATATGTCCATGTGCACCATAATATGAATATTTCCATTCAATAAAGCATCACTATAGAAAAACAATCCATTTTTTAAAGGAATATCCAAAATAATAGCATTAACCTGTCTTCATTTAAATTCCTCAAAAATAAAATGATGGTCATTAGTCCAAATAAATTTGCCCCCTTTTTTGATAACATAGTTAGAGGTCTAGATAACTACGAAATATTTATAAAAACATATTGATAATATCTTTGGAATATAATAGAGTTAGGAATATCTGTCACAAGTGCATCACTATTCAATTTATCTACCATTTTTTTGGATAGATCAATTTTTATTACATCCTTATTTTAATTTTTTGCAATAAAAGAAATATGTTGCAACCAAAAATAATAGTTGTTATATTTTTAATATATCATATTTTATCTAAGGATTTGCATAAAATCCTTATATGTTTTACATGACAACGATATATTTTTGAATAATCCATAATATAATCATTAAGAACAAAAAACATTATCCAAATATTCATAAAATATTCTATTAGTAAGATAAAAAAAATATTGTATAAACATTCATACCTCACAAGGTCATAAAAACACATAGTTCCTAATCTAGATTGGAACACTATTTTTTGGGTTTCATCCTCCTTCACCTTCAGTTTTTGGTACCTGGAAGTCTACTTAATTTTGGAAAACTACTGATTATTCTGATTTGATCAAACAAGTCATAAATATGAAGAAAGGTATAATTATTTTTAATAGTAATGTTATTCAAAACAATATAATTAATATAAATCCTCATGGAAACATATGTGTTTTTAAGGAAAAAAATGGAACTTCATGATGAATTAATCCTTTTCAAAATCCTTCATGTTAAGGATGTTTAAATTCCAAAAGTTCCACTTTATTTATTCAATAAGGTGGTTTGAAATTGGATTAGCATCGAGAAATAACTCAAAAGTAAATTCATCTTCTTGACTAAGAATTATACTGGAAAACATATCTGAAAAATCATAAAGTTATTCACATAACACTAGTACGTCATTAATTTGAACAAATACCATACATTCTACAATATTTGGAAGATAAATTTCATGTCCTAATTTTAATAGATTCCCTTATTCCAGATATGGTATCAACGGTATAAGTTTATTCCTGGGTAAAAATTGTAACTTTTTCTGAATAAATTATTCATTTGGACTATATTAAATCATAGAATGGTAAAAAGAAATCCAATTCATACCTATAGTAACATAGTATTCTACTAAGGTTAAAACAATAAGTTTTAAATGTAATTTCTTTCTAGATTCAATAATGTGATGATTATTTTTATGCATTTTTCCATTATATTTCCCTTGGAGTTTTTACAATAAATTAAAGTATCATTTCATGTAGTGAAATTTTTAAATTTTGCAGAAATTTTTTCAAAAATAATAGATTGTGTAGAAATCATATCAAACACGACACTTAGAAATTATGATTAAAAACATTGTACATGATTCCACTTAATTGGATGACAAAATATATACAGGAAGAGTTTAAAATTATTTCACTACACATTTTTTCTTATAATATGGATGATTTATATCATTCAAGTTTTTCCTTGGGAATGTATTTCCATAATTACCTATATCAACAAATTTTTATATCTTTATAGTTTACTTATCCTAATAATACATAGGGTCATTTTTATTGCAATCACAATACTCATGTACAAACTTACTGCCTTAAAAACTCATATCAGATTTGTTGAGGCATTCACCAAGGTTCAACTTACCTCACATCTTAAAAAACAGAAACATGAATTTTTTACCTTTATATTTCACTGATTGAATCTTACTCATTTCCTTCCATCAGTACCTTTTATTTTTCGGGTTTTTCAAAGTACACATGATCCTCAATAACAACATTTCTACCCTCTCTTCAAATCAGACATGTTTCTCATATCTTTTTAACTCATAGTTGTCCAAGGAACAATGATATAATTGTTTGAATGATGAGAAAAAACTAATGATATTACTATCAAGATCACAAATATGTTTTGGAGTGTATCTTACCATATGAGGTGAATTTTTTCTCTATATAAAACCACTAAATCTTCATCCTCTTGTTTCAGATCTATTAATTTATTTTCCATCTTATGCCAAACCACCTTCGAAAAATATTTTTCATGGAACAGATTTGGATATTCAACCCATTCCAAGGCATCAATCTCTTCAATATCCCTGATATTATTAACCATTGAAAACTATTTTCCAACGTCACCTTCAAAATTATTTATTAAAATCCAAAAAAATTATTATCTAAAAAATCAATGTCATAAAATATATTTTCAAGGGAATTAATCCATCTTGAATCCATAACTGATTCATAATAACTACTAAATAAAGGTTGTAAAGTGTTCCCCAATCATCATTCTCTATTGAGTTAGCTATGACTTTTCTCTTTCATGGATTCTGTCACCATTTATATCCTGAATCAACTGATCCATTACTGTGAAAATCTTCTAGGTTTCTTATTCCCAACATTCGAGGTAGAAGATTCAAAAAAAATATCATTATCGTTGTGCCTTACAAGATCATTTTCTCTATTTATTATTTTTAAACACACTATTAACAAAAATAAATTTCATTAAATAATATGGTAATCTTCAAATTATATATCATTTCAAAAAAACATTAATATAAATATAATTTATGTTATTCTATTGATATCATCTTATCCCATGTATATTTCTAAACTGTGATCTGATACCAATTATAAGGACCCATCATTATCCATTACATTATATAGTTAATTCAACTAGAATAAAATAATTACATATCCAAATATATTTTCAATTTCTTGTTTTATATAATTATTTCATAAATCATACATTTCAACCCACAAGAATACAATGTAGATACTACTAAAAATAGTGTCCCTTTATTCAATAATACAAACATTTTTAACAAAAAGTTAATTTTTCCATGAACATTCCTTCCAAAATTTATTATGTCCTCATTATATACGCTATGGATCCTTAAAAACAATTAAATACATTTTAAAAAATGGGATGAGAAAAATATCATAAGTAAAAAAATATTAGGGAACCGTTTGTCCATGAATATTAATAACCATATGACATCAATTTCATGAAGACGTACTTCTCACCCGTATTTTGTCACATACAATGTGAAAACACATTATCTGAATAATATATAGAATAAATAAATTAAATATTCAGATATCTTGGGGTATTACATAATTATTATTCTTACCATCATGGGTACTATATGATTTGTAACCCTCCCAACTACCTTCAAATGTAATCATTATGACTTTTTTATGATTTTACCCTTATGGCTACATAATAATATAATCATTAGAGCTACAGTTGGAATAACCATTATGGTAAAAATAAATCATAAAAAAACCTAATTAATATTTTGTATATATAGATCCCACACTTTATCATAAAAAAGTTTTATGAACCAGAACATAATCATAAATCATTAACACATTCATCATAAAAAAAGTTCCAAAAAAATCTCTAATTATAAATGAATATTGTGCATATAAAAAAGAAATAATTTTAACTATAAACAAACATTTCATCTTGTAATGAAAAAAATACATAATCCAAGGAATTGTGAATATTTTATAAGATAATAATGTTTTAGAAGTTAAGAAGAATCATTTAATTTTGAATTCTTTTAAAAAGTGGAATTAAAAAGTTTTTTAAATGGATTGTCCCTTACATTGCGTCCAAATTCCCACAAAAGTGTTCAAATATTATGTATAATAATTTAATCATTTATATTAAGTTTTTATTAAATCATGTTCATATTTATAATAACTTATATGTTCTATTTTTTAAACATTCCCACCATATATTAATAATGTTTTTTTATTTATATTTCATCGCATGAGTTTATTTAATGGTTTCCATTGTTTTTCCATTTTGTGTTTTCTTATAAATTGTAATAAAAACTATAGAAGTTTAAATAAATGAAAATAATATGTTTTTTATAATTTGAAATTATACCATATGTCATTTTTTCCAAATATGAAGATTCGTAATTAGATAAAACATAGATTAAAATTATTTAATTTATTTTTACAGTTTTATAACCATCATGAACATATATTATTACACTCAACATCTTTTTTATAAATTGGTTCCTAAAAATTATATAATTTTTTATTTTAATAATAATATATTATTTATACATAATAATATTTTTGACTCCCCATTAATATATTATAGAACATAATATTACATCATCCACGATAATGGTAAATCGACACAGCACAAAAATTGTTTTCCTATATTAGAATAAGATCAGAAGAATAGAGGTTTGATTATGGATATTATGATAACACAATAAAATTACTTTATAATAATGATACTGGAGTAACAATTTCAGGTATATTTTGGTAGTTTACGATAAAATAAATAAAATTAATTAAAAATAATAACAGAAAATCAAAGTGGATTTTACCCCCTGAATTTTTCTTCCATGAGAACATCTATTGGAAAATTGGATTTAGAGTTTTTTTAAACTAAAGGATCCTAGAGTCGGTCTAGAGGTATGGGAAGAGTAACGGGTATAATAAGGACAGGAATCATGAATTTTGAGTTGTGATGATAAGAGGTGGCGAAGGGTGGTATTCATGGTAGAGAAGAGGACTATTTTTGGAATATGTTATCAATTATTTGATTATGTTGGCTCAATTATATGAATAGTTTTATTATTATAACTAAATATATAAAAATAATGAAGTGTAGTTTGAGATAATTTATAATATATCAACAATGAATCATGGAATTGTGTATTTAACATATAATAAATATATATACTATTTTTTACTATTTTTTACTATTAAATAAATTTTCATGTATTCTATTAAAATATGATAACATTACCCTAACCATTCTTAAAATTTTATAATTAAAAAATGATCTCCATACTATAAAAATAATTTAATATATATGTAAATTTTATTTTATAATTAAAATCATCATTTTCTCAAAAAATAACTATTTTAAAATAATATTTTGTTTTATGAAACATTTAAAACATATATATGGTCTCAAAAAATTATATTATAATTATAAAAAAACAAAATATTAATTTACTTATCTATTTTATGATGATAAATTTTCTTTTAATTAATTATATTAATTATAAAAATTAAATAAATATTTATGATTCATAAAATACCAACATCTAATTTATCATTTTCAAAAAATTTATTTACTTATTCTATTATATAAATATATGAAATTTTTTGTTATAGGATACTTATATTTTATTTCTACTCTCATAGGTGAGCTTACTATTCTATTACATTAGATTCCTCAATTTCAACAAACTCCTCTAATTTTAGATTACATTTATAATGAATTTAACTATGTAATTTGAAAATGTATGATAACATTATTTTACTAGAAACATGGAGATAAAAATTTACCCACCAAATAATTAGTGTGTTTCCCTTTTGTAGCTAGTGAATTTGAGAGAGGTAATTTATGTTTATATTTAATAAGATAAAAAGTTTTTTTATTTCATTCTTCTTTAAATTTAAATTAATGCATTAATCCAAAACCATCCTAACAATTTTGAGGCTATAAAATTGGGTGCATGGAATCATATAAAATAAATATGTATTTGAATAAGACATGAGATATAAATTATTTGTGCATGCATGCCAAATATGAAGAATTATTGAAGACATTCATTATGATCTACTTCAATCTTAATTCATTTTCAATATCAGATGATCACTTCATATATCTTTTCAAATTATATTATCTCAAATTGTACTAATCGTATTTCATGTTAAAGGTAAAAGTATTATAATTGGTATCCACCAAGAAAAAAATTTCATCTTGTATCCTTATCTAATGGATTCTTACTAATATACATGTGGGGGAAAATGTCATTACATACGGATGAACATCAATAGGATTTTCACATTCCCAATTATGAGTAATGGGTTTCTAAATCACCAACATGATCAATAATATAATAAAAAACATTATAAAACTAAGGGGATAAAATGTATAGTATCACAGAAATCTAATATATAACTCTTTAGTAAATCTATGTTTATTGAGTTTTTAGTATTTCCTATTTCAACCTTTAATGATGATACATGGAATTGAATAAATTTTATATGAATTTTCTCATAAACACTAGCCTAATATATGTTGAAATTTACATTATTAATAGTATCGGATTTAAAAAAAATTTATACCTCAATTTTATCTTTATAACATTATCATTTGAAAATAATGTAATTTTGGATTTACCATTAAAATTTTAATTATTTTTTGAAGTTAAATTTCACCCCCTCATTCAACATTTCTCTGGAAAAAAAATATTTTACATTACATGAAACTATACCACGATCCCAAAGTTTTGGGATGGGAGCTATTTCATGAAAATATTTATCAACAAAATATTGTTCCTACTAAGTATGGTTAGGTGACATAGTGTCCTAGTTAAAAAAAGACTAAATTATTTGATCCAATACATACGAAATTTTTTATTTACTAAATTAACACTGTAATAATGAAAAAACCTTGTAAATGTACTCATATTTTATAATTTTTGAAATCCTATGATTAATTGATAGGACTAAAAAAATATTAAATGATTTAGTAAATTTCAATATTTAATGTGGACTACATAAATTAATTGGATGAATTGGAATTCATTATTAAAATTTGTATTAGTTAGAATTGAAATTGTTTTATTATATTTCTTAATTAACATAAATAAATCCCATATTGAAGAGGGTTTGATTTCTCTCTGCATAGGTTGAGAATGGAAAAAATTGGAAGTATAGGTGACCTCTTGTAAAAGGGAATGCATTACAATTCCACTAAACCATTTGTCTATGATACCTTATAATTGAGTGAAAAAAAATGAATTGGATATGGGATATTTCTTAAACTGATAATATAATTATTCCAAATGGTATTATGGTCATAAATTATGCAATATTACTAACCAAAAGTAGAAACACTGTAAATATAATGAAGCTTTCACAAATTTATTGTGATATTATAGAAAGTTATATATTGAATCAGTGATTAAATATTGAAGTAATATTCTAGTATTGAGCAGAAACATATCATTCCGCGTGTTCTCATAGACCAATTTGTAGGGAACAATTGGATGATGAACACTGATCATCCACATGAGATAATGTTATCACATGTTGGACCCAATATATAAAAATTACAACCTAGAAATATCATTCATACCAATAACCATATATTAAACCCATATTCGACATAGTTATTTATTTATATGATTATATTATGAAATATCTAATCCTTTGGCTATGTTATATAAACTACTAAATTCCCAAATGGGAAAACATGACCAAAAACATCTCTAAAACCCTTTTATTCTTCAACTAAAAATAAAAGGTGGGGAGTGTGGGTTCATGAGAATATATGTATTGGTCATACAATTAGAAATTGGTGTGACTAAATTTTAACAATTTCCTGGAAGAGATGAAACATTTTGGATGCATTGTTGCGTCTATTATAGACATTGATTAGTATATACGACAACAATAATATGGGAAATAATTTGGTGAGAAAAGTAAACAAATTATCAGTTTTTATGGTGGTTATAGATGGAAAATAGGGATCCCATCCAACACATGTTCAATGTGTATTTATTATAATATGATTCTGGAGAGTATCTATAAAATATTCCACATAAAATTAATAAAGAGAGTGTGACTGTTACTATTGAATCAAGCATTGTTAATTCACATCTAAATTAGAATTTTATTATTCTATAATGTATATATTTATGTCACATTGATTCCTTTTTGGATGAATATGATAGATAAAATTTACCCCCAATTAATGAATTATGGATGTTAATGTTTTATATCATATTTTTTTCTCATTGGGCTTGTTTTGATTCTTTAGAAAGTAGAATATTTTCATAATTTATATGTATATTGAATAATTATCCCACAAATAATTTTCTTATATACTCAATCCACTTCAATAATTTTAATTTATAACAATAATTAGGCTTACGTTAATTAATGTGGATAATAGATATTGATTTACTAGGATTTGTGAGGTAAATGGGTACAATAATTCTTTCTTCTATCTGCACGAGATATATAAACAAGTGACAGAAATTTGTGAACATTCAGGTAATTTGATAAATAATAAAAGATTAAATAATGTAATCATGATTTAATATCATGTAAGGGGATATCCACAGTTATACCACATTATATTAATTTGAATAAAAAAACCATATTAAATAATTTTTTACGAACAATGAATCTATAAAAAAGGGAAAAAGAAACCCAATACATTATCATATCTAGATAATACAATATTTATATTATTTGAAATGAATTCAAATATTTTTCGTTATATTTATTGATAACATCATCATATTGGTGGGATATTATGTGATCAAGTGTAAATTATTGTTGACATAATTTATAGACTAATTATATTAAATATATTATAACACATGAGAATTGTTTTCTATAAAAATTGAATAAATCGTGGATGAAGTATTTAATAGGATATATTAGACCATAGCTGAGTCCAAAATAAGAGTTTCTTCTACATATGTGACATAAAAAATATTAGTATCAGTCATTTTGATATAGTATAGTGATAGGAAACATAAAAAGTAATAAATTAATTATTTAATTTGTTATTTTCAATGTAGTAACTTAGTACACTTATTATAAATGAATTATCAAGTTCATGAACTATTTTTAGTTGTATAACTGTATGTATTTAGAGGATTTATTGGAGGAGAGTTATTGGAGGATTTAGTATTGAAAAATAATATATCAAGGACTTCAAAAAATGGAGACAAGAAATGCTCGGGGACCTCTCTAATGTTTAAAATGAATCTCCACATTCGGCATGAATTTATCCATCTCCAATATGTGAATTTGGTTTATGTTATTTAATCCCTTTTTTACAACATTTAATAAATACGAAAAACTACTAGATTTATTCATTTGTATATCATGTTGCAGGATTAGTATTATTTACATGGGATTTCAGTAAATTTGTATTATTGTTTATTTGTTTGTAATTCATTTATCATTAATCATTTTAAATACAATAAATATAGACCTAAATTAACAACACCCAAGCTTTGTTTCTCTTTTTTATTTAATGATTTATCCTCTCATTCTTATAATTTATTATCTGTATTTCCATGCACAAAAGTTTTACCAAAACATTGTATTTTATTATTGAATGAAATTTTTTTTTGAACAAATAGATACCATTGGTTGGGTTTTCCAATTTAGTGTGTGATCGTACAGAAATTTCAAATGTAAATGATTTCTTATAGATTAGGCTAAGAATCGGTTTCCCTAGATTCATTGTAGCCTGTGACCTGTGATGTGGTATGATGGGAACCATCTCCCAAGTAATCATATGGATGAAATATTTCAATCGGTGATTGTGATGTTAGTATATATAGAACTATTAATTAATGAGGTCACTGAGGAAAGTTTTTTTAGTGCACTTAATGTGGGTAGAAGAAATGAGATCATGTTTTAAATTTACATATGTTTCAATCTAGACACCATGTAATCTAATGTGATACACATAATGTTTCCCTCTATATTTAGTGGATAATGTTACCGTTAGAGAAAAATATCACATGTTATGTGATGTTCCCACACACTATGTGACCCTTAATGAATAGGTACAATGTTTAAAGGGAGTGTACAACCAATAATCCATGTGGTGATGCCTATTGTGTGTGCTAAGTCACATGTTGTGTGACCCATGGTTGGTTTCTCAATATGTATAAAGAGTACATTCATATGGTCCAATATATACACACACATACACACACCACGTATCGATGGGAACATACCATGTTCTTTGGAAGGTGCACATGCATGGTAAGGATGGAACATCTAGTTTTAGATGGGCATTAACACCGTGTGTACCATTATTGGATACACTCTATACTTTAATGGATGTTCATGTTGTGTGACCACAAAGAATTTGAAATTATAGGATTAGTGAGATATATCATATACCCTTAAACGACACATTTTTTGTATTTCAATGTCTGGTAGATTCCCTTGTTCATATCTATTCATCTCTAGTATAAGGATTGGGTATTCCCATCAAATTATTTCAGTATAATCTAATATTTTTTGGCCATGTTCCCTTGGTCTATAACTTAGAGGGTACATTTTTGAATTAATGCATCGCCACTATATCATGAAATCCATTATGTTATGATTATAGGATTGATTTCATAGTGTACATCTATATGACTATGGGGTTCATCTCCTATCATTATAGAAAAACCCTTGGGTAGGAATCAGGGTATTAGAATTACCACCATGAATAGGGAGTCTCTCCCATATCTAAAAGGATAATCTATTATGCTTATTAGTATAATTATACGTAATATCCCACGTATGGTGACCCATTATATTTTCATATATTATAAAATGATTCATAAACATCAATTTAAAATAATTACACCATAATAATCGTAAACTCCTGGTTTCTTAAGAAGAAAAATGTCATAATACATAAAACATTGTTATCTTTATTTTATTTTCCACTACGATATCCTAAAAAATATAGAATGTAAATCATCAATGGATAACATAAAAATTAAATAATGAAAAGGGTGACATAAAACTCAAAGTAAGGGAGTAAACAAGATTAGAGAGAAAGCCATTTCAATGAAAGAATTGACATGAAATCATAAATTAAAAGCCTTATGATTGTTTAAATGGATGGATATAAAAAATAACATAGAAACATAAGATAATGGAATCATAGGAATTGTGGAGAAAACTAAAAAAGATATAAAATAATTTCAATAATAACATCCATGAAAATATCACATTGTTGAATGTGTCCCTAAATTTATTAGGTTAATTCCCTAATCCCATACTTGACATATCATGAGGAAACAATTTCCCAATTAAGAGGATAACTGCATAATTATGTGTACAACCATCACAATAACTTCATGTGAATTTTTATTTTTTCCCATAATCTTATAAATAATAAGTAATAAACATAATAATTACCCATTTAAGGAAATTTTTCACATAATATTACCTCATGACATATTCAAATAGATTACTTAAAGAAGAAATTTGAGATATGACCATATGAGAAGAATTTACCATTAATAAATGGAATAATAAGTTAAATTTATAATTGAGACATGTATATTGAATTCAAAATCATTTAATTACATTAAATATTATTATTTTTTGATGAATTGAAATTTATTTAAATAAAAAAACCATTATAGTGAAAAATACCTCTCTACTCTTAAAGTAAAATTAAAAATAAAATTCAAATAAAATTTAGAAATAATTTAAAATGAAAAATATCATTGGAAAAATATAATTTAATATTCAATGAATATAATGGTCAAAATGGTGTAAAATTTCATTCATTTCATATACATTAATGAAAATATTCCTTTATTATTACATATAAAAGAAAAATATATACATTGTATGAAAAAATATTAGCAGAGTAAATTTAAAAAAAATTAGTAATCCAATAATAATTAAAAATATTTTCAAACAATAGTACTATTACATAGTTTAAAACATAATTATAAATCAATAATTTTTATGAAAATGATTGTTTCAACTGAATAGAAAAATGAATTTGGTTTTCCTAAAACAATTATAAATAATATTACCAACAAAAGAAATATATTTGGTAAAACTACATGAAAGATTCCATAATCAACCAAGGATAATAATATTTTAGGGTTTTAAAATAAAATGATCAAATAATTTCAAACAATGTGAATTCAGGAATTAACAATCATGATTAATTTTTTTCCCAAAATGAACAATTACCACCTATGTTATTTTAGACCACAAAATCACGTATATGAATTAGATAAATTTTAATAAAAAATTCACAAATTATGAATTATGAATTATATATTAGGATAATTTTTTGTATATACACATTTAAAATAAATTATCTTTATAAAAACATATGTCTTAAATAACGATGTTTTGCAATTAATACATTAAATTTTTTTTATCATTAATGTGATAGTTAATCAGTAAAGTAATTTTGTTAAAAACATTTAAATTAAAAGAATAAATTGTTAATAAAATTTTTCATTATTGATATTTCATATAACAAATAATATTGGAATAATATAATCAATGAATTAGACATTCAACCCAATGAACTGAAATTGAGTTATCAAACCTTGTACCTCATGATTCCATTTAGTTGGATACTCATTAACATCCTATATAGTGGTTTTAATCATTTTATCTACTTAAATATAAACCATATTAATATTTAAAATATCAAATATGACCCATTTATGACATATTATTATGCATTCATTAATAATAATTCAATATCTCTATTATTTCATGTGTTAATTTCAATGTTTTCTACATTAATCTTTTGTTATGAAATTTATGAATCATGAAAAAATAATTTAGTTACATCATCTAAAGAATTATATTAATGTAATAAATATTATTTTTTCATCACATATTTCTTTATATTCATCATATTGTTTTGAATATAGTTAATGAATCATATTTCTTCAAGGAGGCGTAATGATGTATGTATACACGAGTGATATTACCATTTCCTTAATGTGTGAATGGTTAATAAATTTGATTGTATATTGATATTAAATAATTAATATCATGTAAAATATATAAAATTAATTCATTAAATTTATCCTTTATTTCCTTCCATGAAATTCACCAGTGAAAAACAAATCACATCTCTTCATGAGGAAGTAATATGTCATACACACAAATGAACATATCATTTGTTAAATGGTTGGTTTGGAAACACTTTATGATATATATTTATAATATAATAAATAATTTTTCATTAATATTTTAAATCTACATAAAATTAAAATATATTACCATTCATATAAATCATTATTAGAAAACTAATCACATCGCTTCTTGAGGCGGGGTTTAACCATTCACATGACGGATACCATCATTTTGTCTACAAAATGTAAATTTATAGTTATATATGATTTTTGAATTATATACGTAAAACTTTATCACATAAACCATATATGAAAATTAGATACATAGTTATATGCATCTGAGACAAGTGATAATGGAAAATATATTATGTCGGTTCGTGAGGTGGTTGTTTATTGTTCACACAATCAATGGTTTTTTTCCCATTAGAGGATGGTAGTTATGACTATATGTCATGATATTTATATAAAAAATTCATAATATATTTATTATAATAATATTCTTATATCTTAATTATTTAACAATATTTCATTGAGTAAATGAAAGATATAAATTAAAATGCTTGATTAAGGACAATACCTCTTCTTCGGACATCTTTTTTTTTTGCATCAGAAAAGATACTAGGTGAGATTTATCATCATGAAACAACTTATAGGATGATTTTATGGAATTTTATTCATATTATAAAATTAAATGGATGAATTAATATGTTTAGGACTTGTTTAAAGGAGATGTATATGGTGAACTTTTATATGTACGGTAGGGGACAACATATAATATATAAAATGAATATAATCAACCCAAGATTTACTCATTAAACAAGGATCAAAATGAATCATTCTCAAACATTGGAAGACGTAATTTAGATATATTTCTATAAAACATGTATTATATATTTTTAGGTAATTATTAACTATAATCATTTTAGTTTATACCATGAGTAAACTCATTTTTACCTTAACCGTTGTAAATAATTTTTACTTTTGTCACTATTATTTATAGTCAAAAAAATAAAATAATTATATAATAAATATTAATCTAATTGAGAATAATGAATAAATATTTCCAAATTCAGTATAACTAATTAGAATTATTTAGTTTTATATTAATCTTGTAGGTGTTTCAAAAAAAGGTATTTCATGAAAGACATTTTTAAGTAAAATATTATCTCATCTTATCTATATGAAATGTAATAATAATTATAAGAATTTTATATTTCTTATTTAATTATAATTATTTTATTAATTTAATTTAATTTAAATCATTCCTCAGTTTTTTAGATAAATTGTTTTAAAATGGTTAATAGATATATAGTTTAAAATAGTTTTCAGGGAAAATATGTTTTGAAGCTTAAAAATAAATTTTTTCTAAATTAAAGTGTAAATGTGATTTACATGTAAATAATTTTATTTCATAAAAATAAAATATATTTATAATAATTATATGTATAAATAAATTAATAATGGTAATTTATTTATTTATTTTAAGATACAATTTTATAAAACTATGTGTTTTCTCTGATAAAAGAAATGTAATATCATGAAAATCATTTCCAAAAGTTTTACTATAGGATAAAATCTATATCAAGGATTAAATTAATATTGTTTTTTGAACTAGATTAAACAAAATTGGTAAGAATTAATTTGTAAATATTCCTAAATATATTTAATAAACATCCTTTTATAAGAATATATTTTTAAAATACATTTATTTTTGTTTATTAATGTTCTTATTTTTATTCTAATCTTTAGGAAACCGTTAATTTTTTTTAGAAATGTTTAAACCATAAATTTTTTTGTATTTCAATCAGGCCTATTATATCAATCCAAAAAAATAACTAGTTTTTAATTTTCTTCTTCAAATAACAATATTCTCAGAAATTATCAAAAAAAATTGGTCGGTGTTGCATAAATCACAAAGCTATCAAAGAGAATGATTTTTTAATAAATAAATTTTTATAAAATCATGTGTGTGTTATATTTTATTCTAATCATGGTACTGGGTATTGTATAGTCAGAAATATAACAATTTCAAGGTTTTACATCATATGGGGTTTCATTCATCCCCATTAAATAAATTGAATCCTTAAAATTTAATCTTGTTCTCAAAAATCAATGAATATAAAATTTATTTCTGGAAAAAAATAAACAAAAATAATAATCAAAATTCCATATAAAAATATCAACTTGGTAATATGAAGTTCATGAGAATAAACACATAAATAGGGTTATAGGTTATATAAAATTAGTTTGATGTGAAAAAACAGGCATTGAAGGAAATATAAAATAATTATATTGTGTGATAGTGGTCATTAATAATATGAATTTGAATGATCAAGATAATGTAAAAAGATACATTACCATAAATATATGATGAATGAAAATACCATTGATTCATTACATAAGATGTTAATAGGATAACATTTATATAATTTTATTTTCCTTAGATTTTAAGGATTCATTTACAATAAAGATATAAAACAACATAATATACAATTTCCTAATATATTTTTATTTAACAAAATATATTCATTGACCATGATTTGTTAAATTTACAATTCACCATTAAATCCATTGAATAAATGTCGACTATGAATTTTTATTCCTAAATTACTAAAATTTAATTTTAACTGGTCATAATATGAACAAAAGAGCCACAAATTATTCCTCTTATCCTTAATAGAACATTGATGGTTAGAGAAAATTGAGATATTACCCAAAATGGAAATCGATAAACTAATATCTATATTAAAATAGTATTGAAAATATCTTTCATATATTATTAAGTAAATTAATAACAATATATCATAGATAGCCTCAATATTAATAATATAAATTATAGACACAACACAAAAAATTTCTCATACCCATTAATGAACATCTAACATAACATAATAACATTCTTCCAAAATTATCACAAACAGAAAATATAAATGATATATACATCTATACAAAATAATTATTTCACAAAAAATTTGGTGACCATTATCAAAATAAAAATGATCATTAATAATGTTTCAAACAACTATGTTTTTTAATACATGTTATATTTTTCTACAAAATCATGAAATTTTCTCAATATTAAGAATATATAAAATTTTGTATGTTATTTAACTATGTGTTTTTTATTGACGATTACAAAACCATTAAATAAACACTCTATAACATTAGTACTGAATAACATATTCTATAAATCATTACTCAAAAACCTCAATATAACAATCCAGTCATATAAATTTCATGATTCACCTAATTTTTAAATTCTAGTACATAATAATTTTAGTTATTCCACTATATTATTAAATATTTCACCATCATTATTATTATCATTGCTTAATAACTTCCTACTATCATTTGTAACTTTTATTTTTTTATCATTAGTATGAAAAACATTACTCAAACACCCTTATTGACATTCTTTTTGAGATTAACCATCATATCATTGATTAGTATAATACCAATAATTTACACATATAAACAATAAACAATTGGGATTATTTATGAAAACCAATAATCTCATTCATTTAAAAAACTGATAATTTCATTCTTCCTCAGTAATTACTTAATTTTTTTAATCAATAAATATAAAGAATAAAATATGTTTCCTTTAAATCATTTCATTAAGGTAATATTCCCATATTCAACATATATTGCATAATAAATCTTCTTTCAGCCATAGTGTCCACCATATTAACTCTAAAAAAACTATCTAAAACATGTTTTCTATTTCATATAGTTTGATAAGGTGTTCCTTGATAATTGTACATAATTATTACTGATTTTAAATAAAAACAATATCCTTTACTAACATCATCAAGAATTTGGTTTCTAATTAACACATTTAATATCATATTCAATGATAACTCATTTTCTTTTTGGTTCAAAATTCTGTAAAATTATATAGGATTTTTATGGGAAACAATATTCAAAATGGGAAAACAAAAAACCATGAAAATGTATATATAATTGTAATAGTTCAGACCTATCTGGTACATTCTTTTTTGAAAATCCAGTATTGGAAGTGTTCTATATAGTCAAAGAGAATTATTCCATGTCATTTCTAGTTTTTACCTCACTGAATAGTTCCTCACTAAGTGGTAGCTCCCCAAAAAATAGATTACTAAATGGTGGTTCATAAAATTGTGGCTCACCAAATGGTGAATCACAAAACGATATCTCACTGAACGGTGCCTCAGCGAATGGTGACTCGTTGAACGTTCTCAAACCGAACTACAGCTCACCAAACAATGACTCTTTGAATGGTTTCATACTGATTAGTTTCTCACCTAATGGTGACTCAATATATGGTCACTCACCGAATGGGTTAGTAATTTCCTAGATTTTTCTATTTCTCCCCTTTGAGGTTTCCTTGACATTAAATGTGTTCAATTCCATTTTTATTAAGTTTTTGGAAATTTCAAATTGTATTTAGATCCTACAACCCCAAATCTTCCTTTATCTCCTTAAGTGCATGGTTTTGATTCTAATATGGTGTTAATGTACTTCGAAATTATTCCCCTAAGATATTAGATGTAACCCATATAAAATCATAGATCATTTCATTCTTTGAGCCATCTTATTTTTTCTTCATGCAACAATATTCATTTTTCCCCATGGAGTTGCACAGCTATGTTGTAGCAGTATTTTTATTTTTACCTTTGGATTTTTTCATGCTGCTCATGCAACCCTATGTTTTAGAGAAAGGAAGAATAAATGGGCTCCTTTGTTCAAAGTTGGTACTTTCTCCATCTTTTATTTTCATCTGTATCATGAAAGTGTTGTATAATGATTCTTGTTTTGTGAAAATGGTGGAATATAGCCTTTAATGAATTAATAAATAGGGAAAAATGATTAAAATATTTAATCAGACTATAACTGTGATAGGATAGGAATGTGTTGATGGTTTTTTTGTAATATGTTATCTTCAATTCATGGCACCAGTCTTATTGGTTGTAAGACTTTTGAAAATAATGTTTATAAGTGGTATTTATTTTAACACTCACAATTTCTTATGAATAATTGATAAAAATACCCATATTATTAATTATGTATACCAGGTCAAATGTAAAGGATTCCCAAGGATCAATCTTGTTTTTGATCAATCCTATTTGTCAATGTGAAATTAAAGTACAAGTGATTCTAAATCTAAATAAACAATTTTTTTGGTGAGGCTGTGAGACATGTACTACTCTGTCTAACCATTTCCTTTTTTTAGTTTTGTAGTTCTCTGGATGGGAGTTGTTTTTAAGTAGGGTGTGTAATGTGTGTGTATAGGGGTTGTGGTTTTGGTTTTTGTTCATGTGGGATTATGTATTAGGTGGTACATGATATGTGGTGGAATATAAGGTTGACGGATTGATTGATTTGGGAATGGATGAACTTGTAGAGTGGTGGGACTATATCTAGTTTGTGATATGGTTGTTGAATAGTTTAGTAAATTGGGGCTACAATCTATTTTTACTTATAAAAGAGTTTGTTATGGATGTGGTTGGAATTTTTGTAGGTAGTGTTGTAATGAAATATGTTAACTTCCATATAAATAATTATGAGTGGTAAAATTAAAGGGCTGGTTTTATGTTTTGCGTGGGGGTATTTGTCTGGGTATTCATATAGGGGTAGTAGTAAGGGATGTTTTGTGTGAGATGGTTGTTTTTTTGGAAACCCATATATTGGGATGAAATTTTTATTTACCTGTCAATATAGAAACTTTTAGTTACTTTTGATTCCTATATTCACCCAATATATATTGAGAACAATATGTTAAACACCACACTTTTTATGTGGGATGGTGTTTTCCAAACATCCTTGTGAGAGGATGGATGGATGGTTATTTGATCCCCAAATCCCTCTTCTATTTATTTATCACCCAAGACACTCTTGGAATGATATAATGGATTGAGATTAATTAACAGATTTATAGTAATTATTGTGTGATATGTTATTTGTTTCCCAAGTATATCTGGGATGAGGTGAGACATGTAGTGGTTGTGGCTGAGGTGTGTGCAGTCATGATGGGATGTGGTTTGTGGCCTATTTCATGGTAGACAGGTTGTGATAGTGGTTCATTTCGAAGAGTGGATGTTCTATGTTGTTTCATATTAGGGATTAGTAGTTAACCAGTGGTATGTGGTGTGAGGAACCCAAAAATCAATCTGCATACAACATTACTTTACTTGATTCGAATTATTTAATGACTTTCCCTTGGAAAGGTTCTGGTGGATAGTATACATTATTATGTTTTTTTCGTTTTTTTTCTTTTATCACATGGGAATTAGTATTCATATCTCACTTATGGATGGATAAATAAAGATTTACCTACTAAGTAAACTTGTATGCTAACCCTACATATATTATATTTATTTCTGGTTTCTAGTTATTTTATACGGACCTTGAAAAACCCTACTATTTTGAAAATTGGGGATATTTGTTGTGTCACTACTAATTTTTATTTTGGTACTTAACTTGGGGTCTTCTATGCATATTTAGATGTTTTACTTTAAACATGAATTCATAATGGATTTTGGTATCTTTATATATATGTTTATAAGAGTTTTTTTAGGTCAATACATATTATATCCCAAATACAGTTTCTATAAAAATGGTAATGCCACTCAATTTCTGTGATATTCTTATACCCTTGGTACTGGTTTCCAACATGGGTTCTAATGGAGGAAGGAATCAGGGTTTCATTATCCATCCTTCATCTTCAGGATGGAAGGTCTCGACATCTTTCCATACTTTCCCGCATCATGAGAAAGGTGTGTCATGAATGAATGGTATGAGAGGTGATGGTTGAGAGATTGGATAATGTTTTGAGTTGTGAATAATGAGGATTTCATTGGATTGTAGGGAAAGTATGTTTTGTGATCTTGGTGTAAGAAATATGCCACACAAAAAATGGTTAGGACACAAGATTTTATGGACCCTGTGATCGGATGTAAGGACTCTGAGTTTAAAGAACAACCAAATGAGGTTAAAAAGAGTATGGGTAGAGGCCCTATGGATGGTACATGCATCATTATGACTTTTGTTCTTGTTTATTTTGGTAATTTTTGGGAAATTAAAATAAACAATGAGATAAAATGAATCCAAAATAAATTCATACTACTTTGGATTAGGATATTACAATTTTCTATTCAGTTATGGCTCTTAGATGTCACCTTCATGTAGTATGAGCAGTGAAGGATTATAAGGAAATCTCAGTCGATTGGAGAAGGTTTGATGAAATGGATAAGGATTCCCAAAGGCATAATACCATTCGTGATTTCCAGTGAACAAACTCAGGTAAATTATGATGGTGGTTTCTTATAAATAGAGACGAAGGGTTGGCTCAAGGAGTTGGTGATCACATTAATCTTAATCAAGGATTCGATAGATTATGAGTTTCCTCTGGTAGTGATATAGACAATGGGTGTAGTGTGTCAGTGGTGGACACAATATCTTGAGGATAGAATGGAGACCAATGTATCATGTGATGAATTTGAGAAGGAATTCTAGGAGAAATTCTTCTCCTCTACGGTGAAGGATAAAAAGCAAGAGGAGCTACTCTCCCTCTTTCATAGGAGTATGTGTATCATCCAAGGTAAATTAAGAGTATGACATTTTCATATTTATTTATATTTGTGAATAAAATGTTAATTTTACTTTAAATGGGATTCTATGTTCAATGCCATACTCGACACACAACAATGGGTTTCTCCAAAATCTCATGTTTCACATAAGGATGGGTCATACTAAAAAATAATAATTTAATATTGTTTTAAATGGTAGTAAATTCATAGCCATAGTATTGGAGAGAATGAACCAATATAACTAAAATATGATTATACATATTTTTTGAATATATCTACATTTTTTAATAATTTTAAAGGCTTAAAATATTAATGGACCCAATTATAAGCATTAAATAATCTAATATCCCTTAAAAGGTTGATTTACCATCTTTTAATGGAGAACCCTTTTTAAATATATTTTTTGTTACTTTTATATATTCTATTTCACAAAATAATCTTATTATTTAGAAGTGGGACATCAAAATTTACTTTGGTTTAATTTTTGGTATTTTTCTTATGAAGTAAATTTTTTAAGAATAGTGAAAAATACTGCATTTAAATTCAAAACTAACATATAATATAACATATTCAAATAGTTAGATTTATATTTTTATTGTTTTTAAAGTGTAATTCACTTATATATTTATAAATTGACCAATTTTGGTCATTGTAATATATTTCACATTGAAATTGAACATAAAAAAGTGTCAATCATTTAGTAGTTATTATTTCTTAAAAACACACTTTTTGGTTTTGAAAACAGGAATTAATATTAAATTAATTTATGCAACATGTGTGTTTTGAATTTGGAGAAATGGATTCCATTTTTAGTATCAGGAGGTCCATATTGTGTAAATATGTATATTTTATTTTTAGAAATTATGAATAGTAACTTCAATAAATATCATATTTACCATGATTGAAGGGTAAATCTTGAAAATAAGGGTAGAAATAACATTATAATAATATTAAATTACCCTAACATGTGTACCTACCCTATTTGATGACAAATATTCAACCATGGGAATCCTTGGTTGGTTTTTGGGACCCCATAGAGCTAATTGTAAAGGAAAAACACACTTTATAAAAATTAATTTAACGTTTGGAAAATGTTACATAAGCATATCTATTTTAGTAAAATAATTTTTATATAGTGATAAATAAGTGATATTTTCAACGATAAATGGTCATTATAAAAATAAAAATATTTCCAACATCATTATAGTTTATTTATAATTTTTAGACATCAAATGAAAAAACTTATTTATGACACAATGATGATGTAGTGATTACCTTTTTAATGAATCTTTTAAATAATGATATTATAAATATTAAAATAATTTAATTTTTAAAATTTTAATTCCATGGTCTAATTTTAGAGATAATTTGACTTGTTGTCATCGAATTAATGATGGTTATTTTAAATAATCATTTTTAATTGGATTTTATAATAAATCATGATATGAATAGTAAATAAATTGTCATAAATGAGTTTTTAAAATAAATATTATTTTATTATTTGATATAATAATCATAAATATCTATGATTAATAACAATTACTTATATAAGGATGATGATTTCCATAATGAAAATCTTGTGGATATTTTGGCATTTTATTGTAACTATATTAACTATATCGTATAAATGTACATTAAGACACGGTAAAAGATAAATTAGTCATCTAATGGTTAAAACTAAAAGAGAATTTTAATTTTATGTGGTAAACGCGTCTAAAACCAATATCCTGATAGTATTCAGAACTATAAACACCTTATATTTGAATTAAATTAGTTGGGGACCTTTTGAAATCGAAATTCTATTTATAATAAAATAATATTTCCATACATTCTTAAAGATCCCCTCTCCACCCTTATAAATGGGCATCACCTCTATCCTACCATTCACATCTTTCATGCACCATTAATCATGTAAAATATTTTTCCAATGAGCTCAAAAAATTCCCCTATTCCTCTTAAAAGCCATACCCTAGGCCGAAGGCAATTGATGAAATCCTTTTGGATCAAACCAAAGGTAGTTATCCCATTTAAAGGTAACATCATCTCTCAATTTGTTTTTGTTAATTATCCATATCCATCCCAATAAAGAATCATTATTCAATTATTTTATAAAAACACAATTATATTAAATATACTAGGAGGTTTTTATGATAATTATTCTATCTAAACATCCACACACCCCTATCTAATGTATATGAACATAATTTTTATGTGGACGACGAGCTACTGCCTCAAGAAACGATGATTGTTCAATTATCTCTGACCGCCTCCCGTGGTGGCCATTGTGGCGAAACTATATTTATATGAGATATATATTATAGGTATATCATCTCTATGAATTGGTATTTTTCATTTATATCATACCATTATGGTACCATAAAAGGTAAATTCAATAATTTCATTTGAGTAAATGCGGACTACCACCCCCTCAAAGTGATATGACACATTCATGCCAAATGTGGAACATACAAAGGATAGAGTTAATGAAATTTTATATGATATTATACTATTATTATTATATAACTATGAATAATATTGTTTTCATTTAATTAAATATGAAATCGAAAGAAAGTAGCATTCATGCGTACATACGCCTTACCGTCTCCACGTACGTTGTATTTCATTTCTTATCATCAATTGTTATATCATATTAGAAATAGATATATATAATAGATATATATAATATATATGATATCTAAATTATGAATTTAATTTTGGAGATAATGTAATTTTTTCAACATGGACAACATGTAATTATAAGATTTTAATTTTTACTCAAGTACCAAATATCAACAAAACCACTGTTATAAACATAAATGATTATATAATGACGATAACATTGTAATAATTGATATAACATGAATAATAAAAATGAAAAACGTTTATTAATTATGTATAATTTAACTTTAGTTTGTTATTAAGAAGATTAAGGATGAAGGAGTCAAGTCATACACGAGGTAATGGAACCACTTAACCCAATTTCCATCCTTTGTGGTTATCCTATACTTCATGCTTTTGTTATGAAATGATTATGTGAGTAATAAATTTTGACATAATATATTGTTTTTAGAGTTTATTTAGGTGTATTTATTTTAAATACACATAATTGTTCTATTTTATTTAAAAAACAATCTTTGTAAGGGATCATTTCACCGTCTACATTTAGATAAAGAATTATTTATGTTATGTCTTTTAATTTATTTTTCTTATGTTGGGATATGTTATAATATACAATTATTACTGTACATTTTATTTCAATTGATGTGAGACTATTTTATCTCTCATAAACTCATTTTATGAATTTTTAAGTGCGGAATTAGGATGCCAAATTTTTGTAAGGGAACTTCGTAACCCAATTTTCCATTCTTTGGGTTAAACGTCTACTTCTTGATTCTATTGTGATATGAATGTTTATGAAATACCTTTGATTTTTTACACTTTATTTTGACATATACTGATTGTATTATTGTTTTTAAAATATAATTATGTCATTGATTTATGATTAATGAAATGATACGATCTTTTTAAGTTACATTATCTCAATCTCCATTCATTGAGGCATACTTTGATTTATACAGAAAATTTCTTTTATACAGTGTTTAAACCAGTTTGATGTTTAATTTAATTCAAATGGAAAGATTTTTCTATGAATAATTTTAATTCCTGACAAAAAAGAATGTTTTTTAACATACGTAGTGACAAATACCTTCCCACTACCACAACCATTATTTGATATTTGGCTTCCTTAACAAGTATTAATGTTTTTAAACAAAAAATAAATACCATATAATCATTTTAAAAAATTTTGTATTGAAAATGTTATTGAGAATGGATCGATTATGTCTGTATATTTAAATTTTATATTTTTATTTCAATTTGTAAATGATATATTTACTTAATGTTTGTTCATGTGTTATGATTATGCTATGGTATGAATTGTTTATGCATATGGGTGGTTCCATGAAAAACCTATGGCAGGTGGGCCTGAGATACCTCCCCAATGCATTGGGTAATGTGACTAAGGTAAACACTAATGTTTCTTATAATAGATTTAGGGAGTATGCTATGATGCACATTATAAATGCAACTCCCTATGTAGCTGTGAATTATATAATGTAAGTATGTTACGTATTCCACAAATTTCCATTATGATTTATGATTTCCATTTGTTATTCACAAATCTTATGATTTTTTGTAGAATGTTAAATTTTAAAAAGTATGATTTCATTGATTTATATGTATTGATGCATTAATTATTTCTTTCATTGTTTATAACCATTACTGATATTGTTTTCTTCATCCAATGTTTTTGAAATGTTTTTCAGAGGTTATAAGTAAGGTTAAGTGAATGGAAGAATTCAAGAAGATTCGTATCAAGAAATTAGCTCTCGTTTTCTTTAAAGAGTTTTTATTTTATGAAAAATTTGGATACTGAGTAGAAGTGTCTACATTGGTATATTTGAGATGTAATGTTATAGTTATGGCATAATTCCATAGAAATATAACCCCGAAAAGATCTTTAATTTGAATTATTAACATAATTCATGATTTGGTAATGTTTATGGTTGGGGACTTATAGTTGGTAACAAAGGACAGTTTACAGAGCATTATAGGTTAGGGTGTTATTTTAGCATAAGTGAAATAACCATAATTGTTAGCATATTAGAAGGATTCATACTTACATTAGATAATTTTAATATTTTTAAGATAATTTTAATATTTATATCTTAGTATTTACCCTCCTCATAAGATATTATATGTATTTTTTACAGATTTAATCACACTGGCCTTTTGGTTTTAGTAAATGGCTGGATCTAGTTGGAACCAAACTAAAAAAGGATGTGAAGTAATATGCAATGGTTTTCTGAATGAGAAACCGAATGAAATATGATTTGCAATGAGAACTGTTGAGGTTATTCTCGACCAACTATTTTTAGTCATGATTGACCACCTGTTCCATGGTGATTTTTATAAGGCATCGTATATGTGAGAATAAAATCCCTACAAATGGTGATGTATTAATAATAAAGGTATTTATATTAAAAAAACTTGTGTGTCACGGATTCGGAATGAAACACATAGGAAAATTCTTCAATGGGATGCGAAGATGTTATAGATGTGGTAATAAAGGTCATGAAGCAAGAACATTCCTTGGAAAAAGGATGCTTCCAGTTGACTCTAGGAAAGGGAAATATGTTCTTTACAAAGGATTAACTGAATATTTTAAATGGGGTGTGCATATTAATTATACAAATAGGGGCCCTATGATGATGGTTTAGTATTGGGATCAGCAGAATCGTACAAATTATTGTTAACAATTTTCAATTCCATTACAATTTAAGGTGAGAAAACTTAAAATCACCAATGAAATGTATGTATTATTTATTAGATGATTTTTTTACATTATTGAATCGTAGGATATGATTCATGATTTTTTTTAGGAGATAAGTGTTACGGAATAAGATGTATAATAATGGTTAATGATCCTGAAGAATGATTAATGAGTATTAAGTATACATATAATTTATTCAAGAGTTATTGTAAATTTTAGGATGATGGAATGCTTAAATGTATTAAGGCTCTTGTTAGGATGAGACAACAATGGAAGTTTTTTTCTAGTATGTGTAACCCTGATGTTTGATATATGAATATTCTATTCTAGGAATAACTATCTTTTCATTTGTGGAAATATTTATAATAAACTATTTGTGTTTATATGATCCTTGAATTTGAGGAAATTATTGGTTATTACTTTTTGGATTAAAATGAGAGGTATAATAAACACTTTAGGTTTAATCATGTTTGGTTTATTTTTGTATTTTAAAAAAAGGTACAACATGGAAGATGGGTGAAAACTAGTCACGTCTGGTAAGGACAAAAGAATTGAACCCACAACCAATGAGTGACCATGACGTATCGCCAACCACTGGCCTACGTGAAGCTGCTGGTAAGTATGAATATTATTTTTAGTTAAATGATTATATAGATCAATAATAAGAAGATTGTGGAAACATATTTTTTATAAAATGGATATATTTTGTATATGAAAATCATTTGTTGATTAAGTAGTAACGGTTATTTTGAAGAAATTTACTCTTTTGGGAACACAATATACCTAAAGAAAGTAGAATAATTCAAGATTTCATGTGTGGAGTAATGGTTGAAATTTTATTCTAGAAGAATCTATGATTTTATATTGTATATATGGTGATTTTTAGTATTTATGGAAATGATTATCCTATCACAGAAAATATGAGATTTGGTAAATTACAATTCATAATGATACTTTAAGAGTAGTCGATGTTATTTGAAAATAAATGTTAATATTTACTATGGAAGATGATGTGATAAAATTCTTTTGAATTATGGGTTTATAACATGGTTTGGATTATTTTGAATAATTTTAAGGACAAATGTGTATTGAGTTGTCTTTTTCAAACACTGGGTATAGTTTTTTGAATTTTGGAGATTAAGAGTAGTATTTATTTTCATAAATGATTAAATGTTTTGGGGATTATCAAATCTTTTACTAAACAGTTTGGTTTTGGTTATTGTCTAATGATAAGAGAAATATATAGGTTAATTTTTTTTGAAAAATGATATTCCCTAGAAGTTGATCCATTTACTTTTAATGTGACCAATCCATCTTTTATACTCATTGTTTGGAGAGAAGATGAGTTTGTAGTAAAAATTTTGTAAAGGATGAAAGACTACATAAAAAGTAAGTATGTTTCTATATGTTCATTGTCTAGAAACTATATAAATTCTGATATTTATGAATATAAATGTAAAAAATTGTTGTCCTTTTACTCTTCCTTATGGGGAATCCAAGAATGTTTAACTCATCATATGTTTGTGATTTTCCAGTGGTTTACATTCTTCTAATCATGTCATCTATCACTCTCCATCAGAACATGACACTTAGTTTCTCTTACATATCCATGTTTTCGTACATGTAATCCTAGTATAGGTTATCTTATTTGACCTATTTATTTATCTTTATTTATTTTATTGTAATAGTTTTATTCACACTTTTTCTGATGTGTGACTTTCAATGAAGTTTCCAAGCCCAATTTTAAAATTACTAGGATGTAATTACCAAAAGGGGGAAGGTTGTAAATTCCCATGTAAATAAAGAATATGGAATATTTATATTTATTAATATTTTTTAATTGAATAACAATTTTATTTTAAAAACGATATTTTGTTTAATAGCGTACCCAAGCCGAAACAATGGGTTTCTCAATAATCTCAGGATGTATAAAAGGCTGATTCATACTGAAAAATAATAATATAATATTATTTTAAATAGTAGGTAATGCATAACCATTGTATTGGATGGGATAAATAGAATAAGATAAAATACTATTATACATGTTTGTTATGTGTATTTTCATTTATCTAATAAATTTTAGAGGATTAAAATAATAACAGATCCAATTTTCAGCATGAAATTGTCTAGTATTCATTAAAAGATGTATTTATCGGCTTTTAATGGTGAACAATTTTTAAATACAGTTTTTGTGTCAAATATATATTCCATTAGAAAAAATAATTTTTTTTCTTTAGAATTGCAGTATTAAAATTTATTTTGAATAATGTTTTTGGTATTTTTCTAACAATGTAGATTTATTTCAATAGTGAAAAATACTGTATTTTAATTCAAAACCCCCTTTTAATTTAAGTTATTTATATATTTATCTTGTTATTTTTATTAGTTTTAATGTGTAACTGTGTTATATCTTTACCATTTAAGCAAATTTTTGACATTGTAAGTAATTTCACATTGAAATTGAAGTTAAACTAGTGTCAATCTTTTGACTGTTATTATTTCTTAAAAAACAGGTTTTGTAGTTTTGACAACTGGGATTAATATTAAATTAATTTCTACAACATCTATGTTCTGAATGTGAAAATATGTATTCCATATTTGGTATTCGAAGAACCAAATTTTATAAATAGGTATCTTTTAATTTTACACATTTTGAATAGTAACTTCTGTAAATATTTTATTTACCATGGTTAAAGGATAAATATCATATATAAGAGTAAAAAATGACATTATAATAATATTAAATATCCCTAACATGTGTCATAACAAAATGTTTTGATACATATCTGACCACGAGAATCCTTGGGTAGATTTGGGTACCCCATGGAGCCACTTGTATGTTAAAATGACACATTATAAAAATTAATATAAAGTTTGGAAAATGTCACAAAAACATATATCTTTGAGTAAAAAAATTATATTTTGTTATATAAGTGATATTTTAGACTATAAATAGTAATTATAAATCTAAAAATATTTTCTATTTTATTTTATTTTATATATAATTTTTAGATATCATAAATATAAATTTACTTAAGTCATAATGATGATGTAGTGATTACCTTTTTAATGACTATTTTAAATAAATGAGATTATAAATATTAAAATAGATTTATGTTGAAACTTTTTAGGCCAAAAATGAATTTTAGAGATACATATTTTTTTTTATCATTGAATTAATAATGGTTTTTTGAAATAATCTGGTTGTTTTGGAATTTTTTAAAGATCATGATATTAATAGTATACAACTTTACATATATGAGTTTTAAAAAAAGTATTATATTATTAATTTATATTATAATCCAAAAAATCTAGGATTCAGATAAATATAATTGATAAATTTGATAATGTCATTAAAGGACAACTTTTTGTTCTGTTTTTAATTTATGATAAATATATTAACCATATAGTATGAATATACAAGAGGACATGTTAAAACATAAATTAGTTAACTAAAGGATAATGATAAATGATATGGTCAATTTTATTCCCTAAAAATGTCTTAAAAATATTTTCTTAGAATATCTAAAACTATAATCATATTATATTAGAATTAAATGAGTTTGGGTCCTTTTGAATTCGAAATTTAGTTTATAATAAATAGAATAGTTTCAATAATTCGTAAAGGACCCCTCCTCCCCTTATAAAATACAATCACCTCTATCCTTTTAATCACATATCTAGAGACCCTTCTATAATCCAATATCTTCTCCAATGATCTCCTAATGTCCCTCTATTACTCTTAAAATCCTTACTCTGGGCATTAGTCAACTCAAGAAATCTGTCTGTGTCAAACCAAACGGAGATACCCAATTTAAAGGTAACGTCTTCTCTCAATTTATTTTCTTTTCTTTTTTCTTATCAAACCCTATAAAATATCATTATTATATTATTTTATAAAAATATTATATTAAGCATAAAATTATGTTTTTTTGTGAATGATTCTAACTACACATGCACACACCTATATATAATGTATACGAACATATTGTTTCTGTGGACAACGAACTTCTACCTCATGAACCGATGATTGTTCAATTATCTTCTACTACATATCATGGTGGCCATTATGATGTAAAATAATTTATATGTGAAATATATTATCTGTATATTCTCTCTATACTTATCTATTTTACATTTATGTCATACATTTATAGTTTCCATAATGGGTAAATATGATAATTTCATTTGAGGATGTGCGGACTACCGCCCCCTCAAAGTGTTATGACTCATTAATACCATACATGGAATGAATAAAAGAGTGAGTTAAAGAAATTATATATATGTTATTATACTGGAATTATAATAAACCTATTTATAATTAGGTTTTCATTCCATTAAATATGAAATAGAAATGAATGTAGTGTTCTTGTGTACGTACGACTAACCATCTCCATTAATGGTGCATTTCATTTCATGTCTACAAATGTTATGTACTGTTATAAATATATATATATATATATATATATATTTATACTGGATATATATGATATAAATGATATCTAAATCATGAATATCATTTTGGATATAATGGAATTTTGACCACATAGAAAACTTTTAATTCTAAGAAGTTCATTTTTTACTCACGTACAAAATATCTACAAAACGACTATTATTAACATTAATTATTATTTAATGTTTATAACATCGTAATAAGTGATCTAAATGGAATAATAAACATTAAAATTTTACTAAATCATGTTTAAATTATCTTTAGATTATTATTCAAGATATTAATGAATGAATGAGTCAAGTCAGACATGCGGTAAGAGAACCACATAACCCAATTCCCATTCTTTGGGTTGATCTTATACTTCTTGTTTTTATTGTGCAATGATTATTTAAGAAAAAAAAATTATTCCATATATTTAATTTATACCATATATATGGTTATTTATTGATAATAAACACAATCTATATATTTTATTTTAAAAATGATCTTTGTAAGGGAACCTTTCTCCCTCCAATTTTAGTCAAAAATATATTTATGTTATGTGTTTTAATTTCCTTTTATTAATTGTTTGATGTGTTCTTATATGTCATTATTTATGTAAATTTTATTTCCATGTTATGAGGGACCATTTTCTCTCTAATCAACTAATTTTATGAATATTTAAGTGGCGACGTTAGGTTGTCTAATTTTTGTAAGGGAAATCCTTAACCCAATTTCCATTCTTTGAGTTAAACTTATATTTCCTGATTATGTTGTGAAATGAATATTTTTGAATAACCTATTATTTATTTACACTTAATATCCAGTTATATTGGGTGTGTTTGATTTGACACATAATTATGTCATTGATTTATCTTTTATGTAATGATATGATCTTTGTAAGGGACATCGTCTCAACATCCTTTAATTTAGGAATAATTTGATTTATACACATATTTACTTTATATGGTGTTTAAAACCCATATAAATTTCATTACAATCAAAGGGAATCTTTTCCCTAAAAAGAGTTATACTAAACCAAAAAATAATGTTTCTTTTTAACATACACGGTGTAACGACCTCTCCTCAATCGCATGAATTATTTGATATTTTTCTTTCATAATAAGTTGTAATGTTATTAAAAGGAAAATAAATACCATTTACTCTTTTTATGTGTTTTGGTATTGAAAATTGTTTTGAGAATGAATTAATTTTGTAAATATATTTAATTGTTATATTTTGATTGCTATGTGGAAATTTTATCATTCCTTTACACTTTTTCATGTGTTATGGTTATGCTATGGTTCTTTTTCATTGTTTACTCATATGAATAGTTCCCTGAAAAACATTGGGTGGGAGAGCCCAAGATAACTCTCCAATGAATTTTGTAACGTTATAGAGGTAAGAACTAATGTTTCTCCTAAGAGATTTAGGGAATATACTTTTATGGGTATTCTAAATGAAACTCTCTACATATCTGTGAAAGGTACAACATATTTCTGTTATGGATTCCACAAGTAACCTTTATGATTTATGATTTCAATGTGTTATTCATTAATCTTATGAATGTTTTGTGGTATGATAAATATTGAAATGTATTATTTCATTGATTTGTATGTATTGATGGACTAATATTTTCATTCATTTTTTATAACCAGTACTGAGCCTTTTATGCTCATCCCTAGTTTTGGAAATGTTTTTCATAGGGTATAAAGAAGGGAAAGGGAATGGAAGATTTAAATAAGATTTAGATTAAGAAAATAAGTATTTTATTCATTTAATAATATTTATTTTATGAAAAAATTGTTACTTAGTATAAGAGTCTACTTTGTAATATTTGAAATGTAATGTAATAGTTATGGAATAATTCTATAGAAACTAAACCTAAAAAGATCATCAATGTAAATTATAAATATAATTAATGATTATGTAATGATTATGGCTAGGGAATTATAGTATGTCGATGTAGGATTTATGGATCATGTTCAATGATCTACATCACTTTACTCTATATCTGTTTCATGACGAGGAGTCTCATGTGAGGCGTTTTTAGGGGTTACTTTGTCCATACCTCAAGTATTTGCTAACTCCCTTCACCCAACTGAAACATATAATGGTTCAAAATACAGATGTGGTTGTGGAAAGAATTCCCTTGTGGAGATATGTACTATGAGATGGTATCCATCCAAGTTCTTTATTTGGGAATGATGTTAGCAGGAGGTCTCTAGCATCATGAAATTCCAGGTTTCAGTCAAAGGGGAGCCGACCGCATCAGTTACAATTTTAACATTAGGGTACTCTTCCTTTTACTATAGGCCTGGGACCGAGGTGTATCACTTGTGGAGCCCTTATCCACCTTCAAAGGCATTGAATTGTTTGATTTTAGTATGGTGGAGTGGGTCAGGTCCAGCTCTTGCCACGGCTACAGTTGTCAGCACATACATTTCGCCAGCTGGGATAGTAGTCTCCCACTCAACTATGGGGAGACAGAGTAGGCAGAGGTCAACCTCATGGAATTCTATAGGAACTTATACCTGTTCATGTTCAAGAAGGAAAATGACAGCCGATGGAAGATAAGATAGGTGTGGTCTGTTTCATGAGGCAGATGAAGTAGTTCCAGTAGGGCCAGAGATAATTCGAGGTAAAATCAGTTTTTCAGTACTCTTGTTTTCACCATGTTTGATTTCAGATAGTTACAATCCATTGTATCTCCAATTCCATCGCATGTTCTAGGAATGGATGTTGAGAGATATTATGTTCCCCTGGTGTTTAAAACACTAGTCAGATGTCAGACTAGGTTGATTGATGTTTTCTGATGATGTAGACTAATGTTGGGGATGCATCAGCCAAGTGGGGATCTCTTTCTGTAACGAATGTTGACATATGTTTTTTTCCTTGGAATTTACTAGTTGTAAATTGTGCTTTATTTTATCAAATTATTCCAAATAAGAGTCATGTTTTCATTCATGAATGGATAGTGTGTATCTTTTGTTGTCAAGAGGAGTTGTGAGGTGTGAAGCTGGCGTGTACAACCTCTTTTTTCCTTGTTGGTCAATTTTTCAGTAGAATCCGTGGATATTGAGATGGTGGAGGTTCCGAGATTTGTCGATTAGTTCTTTTATGTTTTTTTGTCAATGATTTTTACTCTACGTTCCTGACATAACGTTGATTTTGTGATATATATAAAACTTTGGGAATGTTTTATTTCCATGGATCTTATCGGATGGTTAATTCTAAGCTACAGGATTGGTAGATACAGATTGTTGATCTGATTAAGAATTGATTTATCCAGCCCAATGTTTCATCATGGGGTGTTATAGTCTTGTTTAATAAGATTTTGGATTGTGGTATATGGTTTTCTATAGGCTACCATAGGTTGAATTAGGTAATGGTCATGATCTGTTACACTCTCTCGAAGACAGATTAACATTTCAACTAGTTGAGGGTGTAATGTTGGTTTTATAACATCATTTTTAGCTATTGGTATCACCAATCGAGTGTGAAGATGGTTTATCTCCAAAACACTGCATTTAGGTGCAGAAATGGGCACTTCGAGTTTGTGGTTATGACGATCAGTGTCATGAATTCACTAGTCATGTTCATGGGGATTATGAACTCTATATTTCATGAGTTCCTGGACCTTTTCATCATCATAATCATCAAGGACATATTAATTTTCTTGAGATTATAGGATGGGCATACTGAGCATATCAGGACTGTCCAAGAGGATGTTTGACACCACCATCCTTATAGAATGCTTCCCATCTACATGTTTTTGGCATGGGTGGTCTAGTTACTTGTACATGTGATGTCTAATAATAGTTTATCATTGGAAACATTGAAGGTTGATGAAGTTGTTTCATGGAAAGAACCGATTAATGTTGCATAGGTTCATAGTTTTATCAGTCTGTAAGGCTATTAAAAGAGATTCATACCTAATTTCTATGGAGTACCAGCTACATTTACGAATCTAACTAGAAAATCACATGATTTTGTTTGGAGTGATTAGTGCTAGAAATAATTTGGCTATCAGAAGGGGAAGTTGATCTGTTCCCTGGTTATCATGTTTCTAGATGAATGGGTTATGATCCAGTACTCTTGAGATGCTTCTCAAATGGGTTTGAAGTGTGTGATGACTCAATAATGGGGAGTGATCTCTTATGGTTCTGGGGAGTTATGTCCCCGTGAACGTAACTTCTTCACCCATGATCTGCATCTAAGAACATTCATGATTGTGATAAAGTTGTGGTGATATTACCACATTGGGGAGAACATTGTGGTCTTCATGGATCACAAGAGCTTGAGGTAAATCTTTTTAGAGTAAGATCTGATATTGTGGTAGTGGTAGTGGATGGATTTTCTCAGGAATGAAAATTTTGAGATCTTATACACCTTTGGATAGGGTACTATTTTGATTGATTATTTGAGCATTAAGTTGTCTATTAAAGTAGTTCAAGAATTTGCAGATGCTTGGAGGGTGATAGAGGAGCTGGAAGCCTTTTAGATAGAAGCATGAATTGATGGTGGTAAAGGATGTCTATTTTTGATGATGGTGTAGTAATCTATGTGGTAACAGGCGAAGGAGTCTCAGTGGGGAGACTTGGAGGCAGGGGTAGTGCATCATAACTTTGACTAGGGTAATGCTCTAGAGGGATTGTCATAGGATGGTCAGAATATTATGTTTTTTCCTTATAATATATTTGTTTTAGGGGCTATACATAAATGGGTTATCCAAATGTTTCATTTCTCACCCCTAGGGGAACACTTGAGAGTTCCCAAGTTGTACTGTGGCTTGAGGGAACCGTTCTGATAGCCCATTAAGAAGCAGATGATGGTTGAGTTGGTGGTAATGTTCTTGGTTTCCCAACAAGTAAAGGTTGATCACCGTGTTCCCAATGGTATGTTTCATCACATAGATTTATTCAAGTGGAAGTGGTGTGACATCTTAATGAATTTCATCTTAGGATTACGTAGGGATAAGATAGGATGCGATGTAATCTATGGAGTAGTTGACCAGATGAGGAAATATTATTAATTATTTGTGATCAAGAAGACAAGTGCAGTATATGACATAACGCAAAGGTATTGGGGATGGGGTATTATAGCTATGTGGGGTTCCATGAACCATCATCTCTTATCCATATTAACATTTTACCTTATGATTTTGGATGACATTGTAGCATTCAATTGGAACCAAATCACACCTTATCATTTCTTTCCACCCTCAAATAGATAGGAAAATAATGAGGACCATCTAGACATTGGAGGATATGTTTATGGAATGGGTTCTTGAAAATAGTTGGTCTTGGGTGTGACATTTTACCTTGGTAGAGTTTTCATACAATAATATTAATCACTCTTCCATTTTCACGTCACTATTTAAAGATTTATATGGAAGGTCATGTCATTCACCATTATGTTGGATGAAATTTGGGGAGGTATCTATTCTTGGAATGGACATGGTGGAGAGTATGAAAGATAAGGTATAGCTTATTCATGAGAGTATAAAGGCATCATAGGATAAGAATAAGTTGAATTCTAGTCCCAAAGGATGTACCTTGGAGTTTGATGATAAGGACCACATGTTCTTAGAGGATTCCCCTCGACATGGGCCAAAGAGGCATGACAGATGGAGTAAAATTAATACCAAGATTATTGGACCCTTCGAGGTGTTGGGACGAGTTGGAGAGGTGTAATACAAGTTTTCAATTCCATAAAAGCTAAGAAGGATCCATGAAGTCTTTCATGTCTCCCAGTTTCATTGGTATCTTCACAATGATTCCCATTTCATTGATTGGGGAGAGTTAGATATCCTAGATGACAGAACATTCCTAGGGAAACTAGTAGGGATCCATGATTTTCATGAGAATTTGATTCATGGATGGGCCATTCCCTTGGTTTGTGTGTGTTGGATGCATTGTGGCATGCAATAGAGGACATGGGAGTGATAGACGCAAATGTGTACCTAGTAAGTAGAGTTGTTTTGAGTTTTTCTTACCTACTTTGATTTGTGATGTATTTGATGAACATTTTTTATTATAATATGGGTTTCCTCATTGTTATTTATTATGGGATGACGTCCTATCATGGGAAAATGGGGATAATCTATTTATAATTGAGACACTCTCTTTGATATGTGATTAAAACTATGTGGGAGAGTTTGTGTTGGCCAAAGCAAATAGTATCTTGATGTGGGGAAAGTAATTACCTAGTTCATATGTTTGGATAGTTGGATTAGGTGTAGGATATCTTGTGGGTGTTTGAGTTAGAATGTTCCGGGGGATGTGTTCATGGATGTCGAGGTTTCACATCCACTTTCGAATAGAAGTGGTTTTTTTAATCATTGAGATGTATGTTACAAGTGATTGTTCAAACCCCCCATTCTACAGTGTTTGGTTTTAAATTCGTGGGGGATAGAATATTTTGATAGGTATCTAATGTAAAGGACCAAACCTCCCTGATACATTTCTTTTTTGAATATTGAGTTTTGGAAGTGTTTTGGGGAGTCATGGTTACTCATTTTATGAATTTTATAGGTTTCATCTCATTGAAAGGTAACTCACTGAATAGTGGCTCAACAAACAATGACTCACAAAATATTATCTTATTGAAGGGTTACTCACCAAATGGTATCTCATTGAACGATGGATCACTGAATGGTAAGTCTCCATTCAGTGACCTTATGGTATCTCACTAATGTGTGATTCACCCAACATTGACACACTAAATGGTGACTCACCAACCAGTGACTCGTCGAATGGAACCTCACCAAATGGTGACTCGTGGATTGGTGACTTTCCCAATGGTGACTCACCGAATGTGGATTTATTTCACAGTATTTCAAGTTTCTTCCCTTTGATGATTAATTGACGTTAATGAGTTAAAATCCATGTTTAAGGATTTTTTTTCCATTTCAAATGATATTTATCTCATAAAAAGATAAATATTCCTCTCATACCTAAATGACATTATCGTGATTTTGAAATGGATTTAATGGTATTTGAAATTATTTCCATGTAGATTTAGGATTTGGCCCTTCAAAAAAATTAAATCCTATCTTCCTTTGAATACTTCCATTTTATTTGGGTTGCTCATAATAAATTTCTTCCTGAAGAAGTCGCATTCCATTGTTGAATTAAATTTTTCAGTTTTCCCATGTAGTACTTCCTACTATTTGTGCGACCCTCTCATTTGGCACAAGGAAGAATTTTTTGTCGCATGTTGTTCAAAGTAGGTATTTCCTTCGTCTATCCATTTCATGGGTATCATGAGTGGTGGGTTTAGTGGTGTAGATTTTGTGAAAATAGATGAATCTAACATTTAACAGATTAATAGATGGGGAAGACGATGATAATAAATATAATCAAACTATTTCAGTTATGATATGAGAATGGGTTGATGATTGTTTTTTGTTACCTATTATCTATGATTCATGATGTAAATTGTATGGGTTGTATGCCTTCTAAAAATCACGTCCATTGGTTTATGATAGTGAATTTTTTTATATATATCAATTTGATGAATCACATATACCCGATTAAATGAAAATTATTTTCTAGGATCAAACTTGTTTTGTGATCACCCATATTAACCAAAGTGGAAATAAAGAAAAATTATAGCTAAATCTCAATACATCTCGTTGTTTAGTGTTGTTTTTCTGTATTTATGGTTGTTTTCAATCTTGTTTTTGTGCTAGTCATGTGGTGTTGTGGCTGGGAGTGTGGGTGTTAGAAGAGTGTGGTATGTGTGTGTAGTGGGGTTGTGGTTTTGGAGGTGGATTTGTGAGATTGTGTAGGAGGTGGTTTAAGAGATATGGTTGAATATCAGGTTGAGAAATAGTAGGATTGTGGAATGGATGAACTTGTAGAGTAGTGGGACTGCAACTAGTTTGTGTTGTGGTTGTTTAATAGTGTTGTTTTGTGGGACTGCAATCTAGTTGTGCTTCTGAATGTGTTGGTAGTGGATGTGGTTCGTAGTTACCAATGTACTATTTGATTGAAATAAGTGAAATTCTTTATCAATAATGATGAGTGGTGAAATGAAAGGGGGATGTTTATGTTTTGGGTGTGGATTTTTTGTGGTTGTACATGTAGGGGATGTATAAAGGGTAGTTTTTTGTGGGGTGGTTGTTTGTTTGGATACCCATAGGTTGTGCTTAGTGTTTTCATAACTATATGTATTATATTTTAGTTCCTTTTAATTTTTATTTAGACCCCACCCCATGTTAGGATGTATGTTCTGAACACCCCCATTACGATGGGGAGGGTGTTTTCCCAACATCTTGGTGGAATGATGGATATATGGTTATTAGATCCATAGATCCTACTTATACGTATTTATTATCCAAGACTCAATGAGTATGATTTAATGTATTGAATTTTATTACAAGTCATATGTTACAAATTGTGTGAGAGGCGGTTTGTTCCCAATCTGTCTTCAAGATGATGCTTATGTGCTTTCGGGTGACACGTATGGTGGTTTTGGCTTAGGTATGTGTGGGTGGGATGGGATGTGGTTTCTCTCCCAGGTCTACACGGGAAGGATGTGATACTCGGGATTTTGGAAGATTGGCGGCATTTGGACTTCCTCTATTAGGGGTGAGCATTTAAATAGTGGGAAGTGGTCTGGGGTACCCAAATATCGATGTGATTACTACATTACTTTTCCTGACTGATGTTATTTGGTGAGTATTCCATGGTGAGGTTTGGATTGATAATAATCATTTTTAGGTTCTTTTGATTTTCAATTATTTTCTCACAGGGTAATTAGTATGCTTCTCCCACTTATGCTTGGATGACATTGGATTTTACTACTGGGTATAATTATATTATCACCCTATGCATATAAAAAATGATTTCATATTTCCAAGTATAGAATTCGGACCGTGTTGGACATTCGTATCTCTGACATTAGGAATAGTTTTTGTGTCACTACTTAGTTTAATTTTGGTATAGAACATGGATGTTTCTTTTCATATCTAGTAGATTTACTTTAAAAATGCATGTTGGATGGATTTTGGTTTCATTATATGTATGTTTATTAGAGTTTTATGAATTTGATACATCATATCTCCTAAGAATAGTTAATATAAAAAAGGTAATGCCTCACATTTTTTCTGATATTTCTCTACCTAGGTGTGGGTTGCCACACTAGGGCCTATCGGAAGTAGGACTCAGGGGTCATTATCTCTTCTTCATCTTGATGAAGGAATATCTTGACATCATTCAATGTCATCCCTCATCTTGAATAATGTGGTTTATGACAATAATATATTAAAGTAGTTTTACATTTATTTAGGTCCAAGACATCATAGGTTTATCTCAATTTATTTAAAGTCATCATCTATTTAGATTCATTATTATAGTTTTTAATATGTTTATGAATTTTCAAATCTTTTCCAATAAGAGTGTAATATATGGGGCATATAATTATTATTTTCCTATATATGGGTACACTTGAGACTTTACCAACTAACCATGTTTTGGTTTTTTACCGAAGGTATATATATAAAAAATACATATCCACTTTTAGTATCCTAACAAGGTTGTAATTTATATGATAACCCTCACACTATACATCACCAAAATTTGTGAATATTTTTCTAAACATAGACTTATACTTATAATTATCCATATAATTATTACTAGGGTACTCCTTAATGATTTATCATCCAAATTCTTGAGGATATATGACTCATTTATATGATACAAATTGTCTAAACTGTAACACCCCAACCCTAGTTAACCAGAGTCGGTGCATTATTACATTACATTGGAATGATCACAAAAAAAATCATGCCTCAAAAGACCGATAAGTTTAGTATTATTGGAAACATGATTCATACATAAGTTCATCATTAAAGCTTGAAGATAAATACAACACAAATATATTTTATTAGAAACATCCATGCATCCTAGATTATGCCTGCATGTTACTCACTACTAAGTTCTTAATATCCTGGGAAAATGAAACATAAGAATGGGGTGAGCTCAAACGCCCAGTAAGGTTAAGTAATATAGTGGAAAATGACCTACATATTATTCATGGTAAATAATTGAAACCACATGCCTTTACCAATAATAAAAAAGTATACTTTTATTGAAAAAATATGAGTTGGGTAAATAATTTCATAATAAAACATAATCATTGGTATTCTACTAGTTGAATGACCACATCAACCATCAATATTATTTCCATAATGAGGGAATGTATAATGCCGGATATTCTAAACCATTTGGTCTTGGCCTCGACCAAGACATCTAAAAATGATTAATGCCTCGGCCAAAACCATAAATCATATTGGGAAAGGGCATCGACCAATTCCACATATATTTGTCTCATGAGACCTACCGATGCATTGAGGATCTATGGTGGGCTCCACCCGTCACATACTAAGTCCAATACATTCCTCATTTTAGAAGGTTCAAACATATCATAAACATTCATATTAAAACTAGCATATGAAATATAAATATTTTAACCATAAACCATGAATGGTAAAAAAAAATAGCACATCCATAGTCAAACATATCAGAAAACCTTCAATACAATATGGAAGTTTTATATCATAATAAATCAACTTCAAATAATCTTAGAATCTATCAAAGGATATTGACATAGATGAAATCAAAACCCTTTTTAGAGAAATACCTATTTCTATTTTGAAATCATTTAAGAGTTACATAATTATAAAATTAATGATTTAATTTGAAAATATTATTATAAGATTGTAATGGATGCTTCGAAGAGTTTATAATGGTAGAAAATAGTTGCACCCTCTTTATAAGTTAGAAAAAGTCATTCTTACCATAATTTTGTCCAAAAGGATAAAAACTACCTTGTTTGGAAAATAACGGAATGATTCCTTTATAAAAATCATATAAAAGTAAAAAAGGGTATAAATGACTTTAACCCATTGTCTATAAAATAGTAAGAATGTTTTGAAATACATTTTTAGGAAACATGGATGTGGATGATAAAGAGGTCCCAGTAGATAATTACGTATAAACAACCTCAGATAATGAAGAGATTGTGATGTAAACCCTTACCTTGTACTTTTCCTTGGATGAGGGTAGTTTAACATACTGTATAATAGTTAAATCGTTGTTATTAAATTATAAAATAATCATATACATAAATATGATATCATATATGATGTTTGAAAATTGTTTCATTAATAATACATTAGTATTATCGTCGTTTCGGGTGTTCAAATACTCGTTTTCTTTTATTTGTTTTGTTACATAAGTCGTGTTTGTTATGGATAGGATGTATCATATTCATTTCTAGAATGATAACGAGTCCTTAAACATTATTTTTAATCATCAAAAGAGAATTACACTTGCATGGATATGATGGGGAGTGAATCTCATCGCGTTCGTGGAGACGGTAGTCCGTACGTACGCATGAGAAACAATATCATTCTTTTGATATTAAAATAATATATAATTTGATGGTACATAATATATACAGAATAATTATCATGTTATATTTATTATTTACATGAATTATACATCATTATTATACCCATCCAATTAATAATGTATTTAATAACAATTACACCAGGACTTGGAGACGGTGGGCCGTATGTACGCACGTATGATGACATGTCATTCAAAGGATTGATAGAATAAGGAATATGTTTATACCATATTTATAATAACATAACTATATATAGAATATACTAGAGTTATTATTTTATAATGGATACAACAAAGAAAGAAGAAGATGAAGAAGAAAGGAACTTGACAAAGGGTGGTGAAAACATTACCTCTTCTTCGGGTTCTTCCTTTTGATTTGATCAAAGGGGATCCTTAGTGTAGAGACCCGAAGCTTGATGTACAATTAAATTACATTACATTTATGGAATACTTATTACATAACAAAAACACACACACAAGGATCGTAATAGTTTAGTGTCTTTGGAAACTCGGAGTAAAATCTTCTAATCCTGGTGAAAGATCTTCAACATCTCCCATAAAAATCTTACCTTTTTTTATACCTAAAACCTTTCCTTATATCCTGGGGAAAAGTAAACATAAAAGGGTGATCTCAAATGCTCAGTAAGGGTAAACAAAATAAATATCAATCACATCATATTCATAAGAACATAACATTGTGGAAATCTTAACCTGCAAAAGAGAGCATAATTTCATAACATGGGATAAATCATAGTAGTGAAATGAAATCCCAATAATCATAACATAAAACATGAAACATTGTGGCATACACACATAATCATAGATAATCATTTCTTGTTAGTCAAGACTCATTTCCAAGACTATCTTAGTGGAAAAAGTCCCTTTCTGAACCGAGTCAACCTCGTTTCAGTCCTGTTTCACTGAACCGGTATAACCTACCATTCCAGACATGTCTATCTCATGAGATATAAAATCTTTACCCAATGCATTGGAGGGAGATATAGGTCCCACCCATCTCATAATGATACCATTCTTATGCGTGCCACAAAATCATAAATCATACATCATTGCATAACCCATGTAATAAAAATGGGAATCTTAAACATTGTGACATCATAAAACAGTTCATATAAGATAAAGGAATTCATAAAAATATAATTCCATCACAACATAATCAAATCAATGTAATAATAGGGATAAAAACATAACCCTTTATTATCTTAGTTGGAAAATAATTTTGATAAAACACTTGAACTTCATTCTTGAGGAAAATATCCTTTCTACTTCAAAAGCACTTTTCCATTCTTAACATGTCATACAATTTTAAACTAAAATAAGTTGATTAAAAATAAACATGAAAACTTTTAAAGTAAGCTTCTTGGATATAATGTTTTAAAAATACATTCATGTCGTATAAGTTAAAAAAAACATTTTTCGTACTTTTGTTGGAAAAGTAAAAAAAGTACCTTGTAACGTAAACAAAAGAAAGATTCCTTACATACCATGTAGTAAAAGTCAAAAAATGGGTAAAAAGGACTTTAAACATACATGAAAACACATTTATAAAACATGGACATGGATGATAACCATTACCCCAGTAAATACCAAAGTATAAACAATCTCGGATAAAAATGAGATTGTGATATTTCCCTTACCTTAGGTCCGATTTGCTTCGTAAGTGTATGAAACTCCTGTATAATGATTTAAATAATGTCATTTACTTATTACAGAATCATATTAATTGTTATGATATCATATATGGTTCACTTATGACTTTATATTACCCGTTCTTTTGTAAATTCCATGTTAAAGAGTGTTTTGGGTAAAATTGTTTCATTTATCGTAGGTGTTTGGACTTGTTGTTCTTGACATTATTATTACTTATATCATGATTTACTTCCTTACAGAATATAAAATATGATTTATATATCATATATATTCAGTATATATATATATAATAGATTGATAAATGAAATGAAACACACCGTTCATGGAGACGGTAGTCCGTACGTACGCATGAACGCTGTTTTCCTTTCCTTATTGTCTTGAATGGAAGTAAGTAGATGAAATATATATATACATAAATCCAATAGATTTAACATGTAATATATTTCATTATTACTTATTATATATACTTTATAATCATTCATGAATGGTTGAAGTGGAGAATGAATCTCATCGCGTCGTGGAGACGGTAGTCCGTACGTACGCACGAGCGATGATATCGTTCTCATGATCATGGGACTGTATTGGAGTGTATATATACTATTTCAGAATCAATATCACTTTATAATAGTCATATATAGCTATTATTTACACCATTATACCCATCCAAGTAAGGTAGTGGTGGAAAATAGATTACACCACGGCGTGAAGACGGTATTCCGTACATAAGCACGCGCGGTGATTTCTTTTTCCGTAGGATGGATAGATGGTGAAATTGGGTTGTTTCATACTTATAATAACATATAAGTATATGAGTGATACTGATGTTATTACTTCATAATGAAAAAACTAAAGATGATGAAGTGGAAGAAGAAATAAAGATGAAAGAATCGGTAACGCACATTACCTCTTCTTTGAAGAGCTTCTTTGAGACCTCCTTTTAGGGCACTAAAATGGGTCATTGAAGAAGACCAGAACCTCTATGATGTTTCTAGGGAAGTGGAGAAGAGAATTGTTCAGGGGTTGGCCGAGCTTGAAGGCTCAAAGTTGTGTGAGGAAGAGAGGGAGGAGGTGCCCTTTTATAAGGGAGGAGAGGGGCACCTTTGGAATAACAAAACATATTATTTTATTATAAAGTCAAGTTCGGTATTAAATAGCTCCAAATTAATTTATTTCGAGGCAATGGTGGGGATGGGTCGAAATCCTCTCATACAATAGAATTTAGACAAGTTATGTTCCTATTTTAACCTTATCATTTAGATTTAACATTAAGTTAAATAATTTTACTTTTACCGTGTCTTCTTGTGTTCTTACACTATAAGGTTAATAAACAGACTATAAGAAGCCAAACGAACCCCAAATTGTTTATTATTAATATATATAACCTTATCTATGTCATTTGGCCGAACCTTAGATTTTTAGGAATAACATAATATTTGTTTTAAAAACTATTTTATGTCAATTTTGACACTATTTAGTAATTGATTTTTGTGAAAATCTTAACAGAATGATAAGTTAGAAAAAAGTTAACTAAATCAATAATAACATGTCATATTAACCTAGAAGATTAGTGGAATTCATAAAAAGTCTCAAATTATATTTATTTGAGTATTTATAACATCAATTATGTCAATATTTCATTAATAAGATAATTACTGCATCATCGTTGTGTCATAAATAAATTAAATTATATAATGTCTAAAAATTACAAACAAAAATACCATTATGTAGGAAATTTTTTTAGCTTTCTAAATAATATTTATAGTCGAATTTATCTTATGTATAACCCTATATTAAAAATGTTTTATTAAATAAACTTTGATTTTAACTCTTTTAACTCTTCATTGAATTAAATAATAATAAATGTCCTAATCTAATCCAAGTGGGCCTAAATGGTCATGTTTTATTCCTAAGTTTGTTTTTGGTCGAATTAAACTTATCGAATAGAATTTGGACATGTGTTAGGGTAATAATAATATCATTTTTACCCTTAATTGCCCTATTTACTTTTAACCGTGGTAAATAAAAGTAAAAAGTTACTATTCACGAAAAATTATTTTCATCTCATTGAAACACATTTTACATACTGAAATCAACCATGTCTCTCGAATTTATGAAATTCCACTCACAAAAGCGGTAAAAGTAAGTTTTATTAACAATTCAGTTTTTTTAACTACCACTTTGTGGTTTCACTATTCATCAAAAAAGGAAAGTTTTCAGAAAAATACCAAAAATTAGGCCTAAGCTATATTTGATATTATGAAATCAAAAATGATTTCTATTTTACCAAATTCAAAACATATCAGTTGCATTAATTAATTTAAAAATTAATTCCAATCGTCAAAACAAAAGGCGTGTTTTTAAGAGATAATAACTATCAAAAGATTGACACTTGTTTATAACTGGTTTAAATGTGAAATTACATCCAATGACCAACATTGTATTAAATTGTAAAAATATATTCTAAAAATACTTTAAAACCAATCAAATTAATAATTTATCACTATTAATTATTTAGATTGAAAAAGTTGTTTTTAATTAAAATTTAGTAATTTTCACTATTCATCAAAATATGAAAGTTATCCGAAAATCACCAAAATTTCACCCTAAGCTAATTTCAATATTCCAAATCCATAAATGAAGTCCATTTTGAAAAATAAAATTTACAAAATTTGAAAAAGTGGTTATTACTATTCATAACGGCTAGTTTTAATAATATCTTAATAGCATGTCGTTGTTTAGCGAAACTCGGTGTTGCGTACAACACACGCTATCGTGGAAGGTCGCGATTGTGTGTAATTCAAGCCAGGTCAGAGATGTGTGTTGTGAAATCTCCTTTTGGTGTAGCATATAACACAAGACATTAATGAAATTAAGAAGAATATTTTTCATAAAATCTCGTGGTGTTACATTCTACCCCCCTTAAAATGAATTTCGCCCTCGAAATTCGTCGGGGTTATAAATGGTTTACTATTCGAAAGTTTCTTTAATCGAAACCCACATCATAAAAAGGAATACCAAAACCAATCTTTAAAAACAAAAGTATGAAACGTAACGGATACCCAAATAAACTAATCACTGGGTTTCCACATAGGTAAAAATATGGATATGGAAGAGAAATATAACCATCATGTTATGATGGAGAGTGCTAGAGAACATGGCTATGGAAAAGCTAGCAATCACAAATACATAAATTTTTGATGATCTAAGGTACCATCTGATTATTCAGATATAAGAGCACTATGACAACATTTTGGTTTTCAAGATCGTTTCCCTAAAGTTGAAGAATTTGAATTAGAATAAATACTTACATTATTTTGGTACAATCTCACTGTTGTTCGTGCCTTGAACAATTTCCACTTCATCTCTTAAATAAATGAAGTTGAATTTGTTATTCGTGAAGTGTTAGTATGACAGGTCATTCCATCTTTCTCAAACAAAAGGTTAGAAAAAGTTATTAAATATACATAAGTCATTTTTTAGTGAGATTAATCATATATGGTTCCTAAAATGGACTTATACTTCATATATCATACCGCTTAATAAACTAAAACTAGTTTCTACTAAACAGGGACTTCCTGTAGGCCAGTGGTAGGCGATAAAGGCCAATCGCACTTCGGTTGTGGGTTCGATTCCCACGGCCTTGTCCGACGCGATGGCATGTCGCCCGTCCTGCAAGTTTTCCTTTTTCTAAAACTATATTACTATAACATCCCATCAATAATATCGAAAAACTTCTATCCTTAAACAATACTATCTTATGTCCAACATAATCCATTCAAATCTTTAGGCTTATCCATAATACTGCAGTACACTCTCATAATATAGTGAAAACAATTACCAGAGATTTAATACCATCGTTGATCCCCATATATCATAAGATATGTCTTGTTGGTCACATTCCAATCATGTGAATACCTTAATCATGTATTCTCTTGGAAAATGAATACTAATTAAACCACAGTGAAAACATGAATGCTGTCAAAAGATAACTCTTTCAACATACCAAAATCCAAAAATTCTATATACTCAAATCATGATATCACTTAGTCCTTATATCAATCATGAGCTCATGAATACTGTCAAACATTTCATTTTCTACTAATCCCTTCATTATGCGCATATCATCTATATTCCAAAAATATCTGAATATCCGTTAATGGATACTGGTACCATTAATCATACACTTTCAAAACTCAAGGAAAGGAAACAGTGAAACAATCCTTAGATGTCTCTTTATTCCATAGTACCATGAGATTACTTATAGACCATTACACATGATAAACATGTAATAATTCCACTACATTCTTAAACCATTGACCGAGCTTCAACAATTCTTTCATCTCACATATCATTTGTAGTCTCTTCATCATCATCCACATAAATACTACCCATTTGACCATACCGACTCTCTTCATGAGACATTCCCTTAGGGCATTGGTTTGCATAATGCCCGTACATTCCACATTTAAAACATTTAACCATTGTTGATGTCGTAGAAATACCATTAACCTCATCCATGGTGTTAACTGAAACCTTTCCATTGCACTTACTGGCTTTGTGTCCTTCTTTTCCACACCCAAAGCATCTTCCAGTTCCTTTGAAACATTCTCCTTGATGCCTCTTCCCACATGATTTACATTAGGGAAATTGAACTTTCTTTCCTCTATGATCATCATGAAACTCCATGTTTCTCTTATTAGCTGAGTCATGAAACTTACCAAATTTTACTTTATTGATCATATTATGAGATTGATGATTCGGCATAATAATGGTGTTTGGACTTCCAAATCCCATTTCATTTGATTTCTTATGAAGAATATCATTCCATTGTCCATCATATCCTCCATTATCGTGAATCATCTTGTTTCCAGCCATTATCTAAAACCCTAAAAGAATAGTGTGAGATGAAAAAATCATAATAAAGAGGAGTAAATTCAATATCTAACATCTTAGGTTAAATTCTAAGATCATTACCATAGTGCTAGGACTATATCCTATATGTATACCTATCCTTAGGGACATCCCTAGACATACCTTAGAAATATCTCTAGGGATATCACTAACGTTTTCGCGTACTAGTTTCCAAAGGTTGACTAAACCTTTCCTCTGATACAAACTGCAGAGACCCGAAGCTTGACGTACATTGACATTACATTACATTTTCGGAATACTTAGTACATAACAAAAACACTCACACAAGGATCCTAATAGTTTAGTGTCTTTGGAAACTCGGAGTATAATCTTCTAATCCTAGTGAAATATCTTCAACATATCCCATAAAGATCATCCCTTTTTTTATACCTAAAACCTTTCTTTATATCCTAGGGAAATGTAAACATAAAAGGGTGAGCTCAAATGCTCAGTAAGGGTAAACAAAAGAAATATCAATCACATCATATTCATAAGAACATAACATTTTGGAAATCATAACCTGCAAAAGAGAGCATAATTTCATAACATGGGATAAATCATAGTAGTGAAATGAAATCCCAATAATCATAACATAAAACATGAAACATTGTGGCATACACACATAATCATAGAGAATCATTTATTTTTAGTCAAGACTCATTTCCAAGACTATCTTAGTGGACAAAGTCTCTTTCTGAACTGAGTCACCCTCGTTTCAGTCCTGTTTCACTGAACCGGTATAACCTACCATTCCATCCATTTCTATCTCATGAGATATAAAATCTTTACCCAATGCATTGGAGGGAGATATAGGTCCCACCCATCTCATAATTATACCATTCTTATGTGTGCCACAAAATCATAAATCATACATCATTGCATAACCCATGTAATAAAAATGGGAATCTTAAACATCGTGACATCATAAAACAATTCATATAAGATAAAGGAATTCATAAAAATATAATTACATCACACCATAATCCAATAAATTTAATAATAGGGATAAAAACAGAACCCTTTATTATCTTAGATGGAAAATAATTTTTATAAAACAATTGAACTTCATTCTTGAGGAAAATATCCTTTCTACTCCAAAAACACTTTTCCATTCTTAACATGTCATACAATTTTAAACTAAAATAAGTTGATTAAAAATAAACTTGAAAACTTTTAAAGGAATCTTCTTGGGAATAATGTTTTAAAAATCCATTCATGCCGTATAAGGTAAAAAAACATTTTTCGTACTTTTGTTGGAAAAGTAAAAAAAGTACCTTGTAACGTAAACAAAAGAAAGATTCATTACATACCATGTAGTAAAAGAAAAAAATGGGTAAAAAGGACTTTAAACATACATGAAAAAACTTTTATAAAACATGGACATGTATGATAACCATTACCCCAGTAAATACCAAAGTATAAACAATCTCGGATAAAAATGAGATTGTGATATTTCCCTTACCTTAGGTCCGATTTGCTTCGTAAGTGTCCGAACCTCCTGTATAATGATTTAAATAATGTCATTTACTTATTACAGAATCATATTCATTGTTATGATATCATATGTGGTTCACTTATGACTTTATATAACCCGTTCTTTTGTAAATTCCATGTTAAAGAGCGTTTTGGGTAAAATTGTTTCATTTATCGTAGGTGTTTGGAATTGTTGTTCTTGACATTATTATTACTTATATCATGATTTAATTACTTCCAGAATATAAAATATGATTTATATATCATATATATTCTGTATATATATATATATATAATAGATATATAAATGAAATGAAACACACCGTTCATGGAGACGGTAGTCCGTACGTACGCATGAACGCTGTTTTCCATTCCTTATTGTCTTGAATGGAAGTAAGTAGATGAAATATATATATACATAAATCCAGTAGATTTACCGTGTCATATATTTCATGATTACTTATTATATATACTTTATAATCATTCATGAATGGTTAAAGTGGAGAATTAATCTCATCGCGTCGTGGAGACGGTAGTCCGTACGTACGCACGAGCGATGATATCGTTCTCATGATAGTGGGACTGTATTGGAGTGTATGTATACTATTTCAGAATCAATATAACTTTATAATAGTCATATATAGTCATTATTTACACCATTATACCCATCCAAGTAAGCTAGTGGTGGAAAATAGATTACACCACGGCGTGGAGACGGTATTCCGTACGTACGCACGCGCGGTGATTTCTTTTTCCATAGGATGGATAGATGGTGAAATAGGGTTGTTTCATAATTATAATAACATATCAGTATATGAGTGATACTGATTTTATTATTTCATAATGAAACAACTAATGAAGAAGAAGTGGAAGAAGAAATAAAGATGAAAGAATCGGTAACGGACATTACCTCTTCTTTGAAGTGCTTCTTTGATACCTCCTTTTAGGGCACTAAAATGGGTCTTTGAAGAAGACCAGAACCTCTAGGATGTTTCTAGGGAAGTGGGGAAGAGAATGTGGCAGGGGTTGTCCGAGCTTGAAGGCTCAATGTTGTGTGAGGAAGAGAGGGAGGAGGTGCCCTTTTATAAGGGAGGAGAGGGGCACCTTTGGAATAACAAAAAATATTATTTTATTATAAAGTCAAGTTCGGTTTTAAATATCTCCAAATTAATTTATTTCGAGGATAAGGTGGGGATGGGTCGAAAGCCTCTCATCAAATAGAATTTAGACAAGTTTAGGTTCCAATTTTATCCTTATCATTTAGATTTATCATTAAGTTAAATAATTTTACTTTCACCGTGTCTTCTTGTGTTCTAACACTATAAGGTTAATAAACTTACTATAAGAAACCAAACAAACCACAAATTGTTTATTATTAATATATATAACCTTATCTAAGTCATTAGGCCGATCCTTAGATTTTTAGGAATAACATAACAATTAATAATATAATATCTGTTTTAAAAACTATTTTATGTCAATTTTGACAGTATTTAGTAATTTATTTTTGTGAAAATCATAACAGAATGATAAGTTCGAAAAAAGTTAATTAAATCCATACTAACATGTCATATTAACCTAGAAAATTTGTGGAATTCATTAAAAGTCTCAAATTATATTTATTTGAGTATTTGTAACATCATTATGTCAATATTTCATTAATAAGATAATTACTGCATCATCGTTGTGTCATAAATAAATTAAATTATTTAATGTCTAAAAATTACAAATAAAATACCATTATGTAGGAAATATTTTTATATTTCTAATTAATATTTATAGTCGAATTTATCTTATGTATAACCCTATATTAAAAATGTTTTATTAAATAAACTTTGATTTTAACTCTTTTAACTCTTCTTTGAATTAAATAATAATAAATGTTCTAATCTAATCCAAGTGGGCCTAAATGGTCATATTTTATTCCTAAGCTTGTTTTTGGTCGAATTACACTTATCCAATAAAATTTGGACATGTGTTAGGGTAATAATAATATCATATTTACCCTTAATTACCGTATTTACTTTTAACCGTGGTAAATAAAAGTAAAATGTTACTATTCACCAAAAATTATTTTCATCTCATTGAACAACATTTTACATACTGACATCAACCGTGTCTCTCAGATTTTTGAAATTCCACTCACAGAAGTGGTAAAATTAAGTTTTATGAACAATTCAGTTTTTTTAACTACCACTTAGTGGTTTCACTATTCATCAAAAATTGAATGTTTTCAGAAAAATACCAAAAATTAGGCCTAAGCTATATTTGATATTATGAACTCAAAAATGATTTATATTTTACCAAATTCAAAACATATCAGTTGCATTAATTAATTTAATAATTAATTCCCATCGTCAAAACAAAAGGCCTGTTTTTAAGAGATAATAACTATCAAAAGATTGACACTTTTTTATAACTAGTTTAAATATGAAATTACATCCAATGACCAACATTGTATTAAATTGTAAAAATATATTCTAAATATTCTTTAAAACCACTCAAATTAATAATTTATCACTATTAATTATTTCGATTGAAAAATTTGATTTTAATTAAAATTTAGTAATTTTCACTATTCATCAAAATATGAAAGTTATCCGAAAATCACCAAAATTTCACCCTAAGCTAATTTCGATATTCCGAATCCATAAATGAAGTCCATTTTGAAAAATAAAATTTACAAAATTTCAAAAAGTGGTTATTACTATTCATAACGGCTAGTTTTAATAATATCTTAATAGCATATCGTTGTTTAGCGAAACTCGGTGTTGCGTACAACACACGCTATCGTGGAAGGTCGCGATTGCGTGTAATTCAAGCCAGGTCAGAGATGTGTGTTGTGAAATCTCCTTTTGGTGTAGCGTATAACACAAGACATTAATGAAATTAAAAAGAATATTTTTCATAAAATCTCAGTGTGTTAAACTTAGGTGGGCTTTTTAACTAAAGGAAGGATTCCATGATTAAGGGAGAATATTTGAGAGGGTATTTGGGTAGAGTATGGCCGAACCAAAAGGATTTGAAGGTTTGAATAATTGGTTAGAAGTGGTGTCTTTTTATAAGGGGGAGGAGGGGATCTTTAGAAAAAACATAAAATATTATTTTATAATAAAATCATATTCAGTTTCTAATGGCTAAAAAGTGTATTATTCAATGTCTAAGGCGGGGATGAGTAAAAATATTTTCATCCAATATATTTTAGGAATTTTTTGGTCACTATATTAAACTTATCATCTATATTTAACGCTTAGTAAAATAGTTTGACATTTACCATGTCACTTTGTATTTTTATATTATATTGTCAACAAACATAATATATACTTCCAAAAGACCCCCAAGTGGTCCATTAATGATACAAATATCATTATATAAGTCATTTGGCCGAACCATAGATTTTTAGGGATAGAATATCAATTAATAATATAATATTTGTTTTGAAAACTAATTTATGTCAATTTAACAATATTTAATAATTGATTTTTGTTAAACTCATAAAAACTTAATTAATTAGAACCAAATTCATTTAAAAAATAATAAGATGTCATATTAACCTATAAAATTCGTGTATGGCATCAAAACATTCAAATTATAATTATTTTATCATTTATAATACTAATTATTTGATTCTTTCATTAATAAGGAAAATACTACATCATTATTATGTCATAAATAAATTTAATTATTCTATGTCTAAAAATTATAAATAAAATACCATTAATGGTGAAATATTTTTATAGTTTTAATGAATATTTATTTCCTAAAATATATCTTATATAACCCTATGTAAATTTTTTTTTCTAAAAGATATATGCTTATGTGATTTTTGTATTTACTTTAACTTAATTAATATAAAGTGTCATTATCACTTACAAGTGGATACATGGGGTCCCAAAATTGATGCAATGTTACCCATGGTTGGACAGGTATCAACCAATAGGGTTAGGACTCATTTTAGGGTAATTTATTATTATTATAATATTATTTTTTACCCTTATTTACCAGATTTGTCCTTTAACCATTGTAAATAAAATATTTACTGAAGTAATTATTAAAAATGTCTAAAAGTTACCTATTTAATAAATTTGTCCCTTTTGATTCTAAATATGGAATCCATTTTTCTAAATTCATAACACGTAATTTCCAGAAATTAATTTCAAATTAATTCCCACTGTCAAAACAAAAAGCGTGTTTTTAAGAAATAATAACTATCAAAAGATTAACACATGCTTATGTCAGGTTTAGATGTGAAATTATTTTCAATGACTAATATTTTATTAAATGGTAAAAATATATTATAAATATACTTTAAAACCACTCAAATTAATAATATATCACTATTAATTAATTTGATTAAAAAAGTTGTTTTTAATTAAAATTTATTGATTTTCACTATTCATCAAAAATTGTATGTTTTCAGAAAAATACCAAAAATTCACCATAAGCTAATTTCGATATTCCAAAACCAAAAATGAAGTGCATTTTTATAGATAAAATGTATCAAATTTCAAAAAGTGGGTATTACTATTCATGATGGCTAGTTTGATTTGTTGTGGTGTGTGTTAGAACTCGAAGTTGTGTATAACACAGGCTACTATATTGTTCAAGAGAAGCGTACCATGGAAGCGTGGGGTGTTATATTCTCTGCACCTTTAAATAATTTCGTCGTTTAAATTTCTAGAATACTACCGCTTGAAAAGACACGGGTGGTTCTTCATCATAATTTCCTCAAGTTCCCACGTTGCCACTTCCATATTATGGTTTCTCCATAGAACTTTTACCATTTGAGTCTTCCGGTTTCTCAGCACGTTTTCTCTTTTATCAATAATCCTGATGGGATCTTTGCAATAAGATAGATCGTGTTCCAGTTCTACTTCCTCAAAAGTGATTTCATGAGTTGGGTTAGACATGTATTTTCCCAACATTGATATGTGGAACACATCGTGAAATTTGGAGAGACTTGGCGGCATTGCCAAACGGTAAGCTACAACCCCGATTCGTTCTAGAATTTTCAAAGGTCTGATGTACCCGGGACTCAATTTACACTTCTTACTGAAACGTATAAATCCCTTCAATAGAGATACATTCAATAAAAAATGATCTCCTACCTAAAATTCCAAATCCTTCCTTTGGTTATCGGCAAAGATCTTCTGCCTACTTTGAGCTGCTTTGATGTGGTTTTGTATTACGTTTACCTTTTCCATCATTTCCTCCGCCAGTTCTTCACCTATAGGTTTTCATTCATCATCTTTATCCCAACAGGTTGGTGTGCGACATCTCTTTCTATATAACACTTCATATGGTGCCATCCGAATACATGAATGGAAGCTATTGTTGTAGGAAAATTCAATCAGAGGTAAATATTGATCCCACATACCCTGAAAGTCAAGTAAGGAAGATCCCAACATGTCTTCTAAGGTTTGAATAGTCTATTCTAATTGTCCATCTGTTTGAGGGTGGTAGGTAGCGCTAAAACTAAGTTCAGTATCTAGGGCCTTCTGAAGACTATTCCAGAATCATGAAATAAAATGGGGATCACGATCAGAAAAAATTGATAGGGGTAATCCATCAAGCCTCAAAATATCATTAATATATATTCTTTAAAGACTTTCAAGTGATAGATCTTCTCTTATAGCAAGAAAATTTTCTGACTTGGTAAGACGCTCAACAATGACCCATAATGTATCGTTCCTTCAATGAGTCTTTGGTAGTCCCATGACAAAGTCCATCGTGATATTATCCCATTTCCACTCAGGTATGGGAATAGGATGCATGACTCCTCCAGCCTATTTGCTTCCTGCTTAAACTTTTGACAAACCATACATCATGACACAAAATCAGCAATCTCCCTCTTCTTTTTTTCCCACCAAAAATGTTCCTTCAAATCCTTATACATTTTGGTGCTCCCTGAGTGTATAGAGAAATTGGAACTATGAGCATCATCCAACAATTCCGTTTTTAGATCAGGTATATTAGAAACACAAAGTCTCCCCCCAGATCTCAAAATTCCATCATCATACACAAATTCACTCAATCTCCCATCATTCACATATTTAATCATTTTTTAAAACTCTTCATCCTCTGTTTGATAACTCTTTATCTTTTCTAGTAAAGATGGTTTGCAACCATTTGAAAAAGCATTGATGTTTCACCTTCCATGCTGATTCCCATATCCATATTTACTAGATCCATATATATAGGAACCTTTTGAACTCTAATCTTGTTCAAAACCCCATAATCCTTTCTAGTCAAAGAATCTGCCACCTTATTTTCCTTCCCTGGGTGGTAGTGTATCGTGAAAGCATAATCCTTGAGTAGTTCAAGCCATCCATTTTGCCTCATGTTGAGTTCTTTCTGCGAGAAAATATACTTCAAACTACTGTGATCAATTTAAATCTCACATTTTTCATTATAAAGATAATGTTTCCGTATCTTCAAAGAAAATATTACAACAGCTAACTCAAGATCATGAGTAGGATAGTTTTGCTCATGCATTTTCAGTTGTCGTGATGCATAGGCAATAACTCTATCATTCTGCATAAGGAAATAACGAAGTCCTTTCTTCGATGCATCACTATAAATAACGAAACCATCATTCCCTGATGGTAGATTCAATATAGAAGAATTGACTAATATTATCTTCCATTCTTCAAAACATTCTTCACACTGTTTTTTCCAGACAAATTTAACCCCTTTACGTGTGAGATTTGTTAATGGGTTAACGAATCGAGTGAAATTATGGACGTAATGTCAATAATAACATGCTAAACCAATAAAACTACGTACCTCAGTTATACTCGTTGGTGCTGGCCATTCTTGTATTTCCTTGGTCTTAGAAGGATCAATGGAAATTCCATCCTTAGAGAAAATATGGCCAAGAAAATAAATCATCTAAATCTAGAATTCAAACTTTCTAAACATTCCATATAATTCATGTCTTCTTAGAGTCTTCAGGATAATGCGCAAGTGATTTTCATGATCTTCATAACTTTTGGAGTATACCAAGATATCATCAATAAAAACCACTACAATGTCATAAATATATTTTATGAAAACTATGTTCACTAGATCCATGAATACAGAGGGTTCATTAGTCAATCCAAAAGGCACTGCTTTAAACTCGTAATGCCTGTACCTGGTTCGAAATGCTATCTTCAGAATGACTTCCCTCTTTACACACAACTGATGGTATCCAGATCAAGGTCAATCTTTGAAAATTATTGAGTTTCATGCAGTTGGTCAAATAAATCATCAATGTGATGTAAGGGATACTTGTTATTTATTGTTATAGCCTTGATTTCCCTGTATTCGATACATAACCTCATAGATCCATCATTCATCTTAACAAAAAGGAAAGGGGCTCCCCATGGAAAAACACTAGTGTGAATAAATACCTTATTACTCAATTCCACTAGTTGTTTCTTTACTTCATCTAATTCCACATTGGCCATTCTATAAGGGGCCTCTGATATAGGCCTTGAATCAGGAATTAAATCAATGCAAAACTCAATTTCTCATTATTGAGGATTACCGGGTCAATCTTCTGGAAACACATAAACATATTCTCTCACAATAGGTACATCCTATATTTGAGCATTCATTTCCTCACCCATAGTTAGATCATTCTCTTCCTCCCGGATAATTTAATTTAGTTCAGCTACTAGGGGTGGATCTTGATATGAATCGGAGGTGAAGAATCTTCTCTAAAGATAAGGTGTTCTTTATCATCATCATCAAAAATCACAACCTTCTTCTTCTTACAATAAATATTCACATCATATTCTGAAATCCATTCCATAAAAGGGATTATATCAAATTCAGTCATCGGTATGACAATGATATCAGCAGATAAAGAACATTTATATGCCCTAATGAGAACATATCCACAGAATTTTGTAGCAATGATACTTCCCTTAGGAGTTTTAACTGACAACTCCATTATTAAATCAAATTGGAAATATCTAATTTTCTTAACAAACTGGGAAGATATGAAACAATGTGATAATCCAAAATCAAATAAAGCATTTTCTAAACTTGAAGAAACCATTAAATTACCCGCCACCACATCTTTCGGTGCTTCAACTTCAGTAGTAGTGATTGAATACGCTTGGCCTTGATCCCTTAACATTTTCTAAGGTAATATTCTCTGATGCTTAGTACATTCATTTGAATAATTTCCCATCTCTCTAAAATTGTACCATTGAACATTGGTAACATAATTCTTTCATTTACAATCACCAGCTAGATGACCTTTCTGTCCACATTTGTAGCATACTCCTTTTCCTTTTAGACAGGCACCAGGGTGCTTCTATCCCCAATTATCATAGGGTGGAAATTCAATTCTCCTCTTCTTCCATGTTTCCTTATTTCCTTTCCCAGAGTGTTCAGCAGATCTTTTCTTCTCTTACATTGATTTAAAGTAATTAGACTTAGAGAATTCCTTTTATGTATTGATAGCACACGAGACAATATCTTTGTATGATGAGAAATATTGTGATACTAATGCTCGACATAGAAATGGTTTAACACATCAAATAAACTATGATTATTAATTCTTAGGTTACGTATATAATCTTCATCATGCCTCGCTATCCTTGTAAATTTAACCTCATACTTTGCGACATTCTCATCCTCTTTTTGCCTCAGACTTAGAAATTGTCATTCCATATCTGCTCGATGGTCACGAGGAAAGTATTTTTCTAAGAAAAGATCTTTGAACTCCCTCCATTCCATATTTTGTACATCATCATCTTCCTTTTGTGTTTTGAATCAATGACCACCATTGATCAGCATCTCCAGTGAGGCGGTAAAATGCCATGATAACTTTTTCCCTTCCACTACTCCCCATGGAGTGGAATATTTTCTCTAAAGAATTTATCCATTTCTCAGCTACTAAGGTATTTTTACTCCCATTGAATGTTGGTGGTTGTTGTCTCATGAAAAAATCCAACATTGGTCCTCCACGATGTGGATCTGGGTGCTCCATACGGGTATGGTTATTATTCATAACCTGAGTGAGTTTTCCCAGTATGGTGATTAGCTGATCAGCACCAGTTTCATCACCTGATCCTCTATAATTATCTTGAGAATGAGGTAAATATCTACAAGGAGTGTGTGCATTGATATAGTTTCCATTTCTTCCACTTTTCACCATTTCTAAATAATGTAATACACTAGATTAGTTTATGAATCGCAACACATAAATCCAAACTTGTAAAAAAATTAACATAAATTGAACAATTTATGGATATAATCCATAATCATAAAAATGTTTTCTTTGAGCAAGTAAATACTGATAAACGCTTCATAATAGTTTTTAATGAAAATTAAAATTATCCTATGCATAACCCCAGGGAGTGTCGTAACCAAGAGTGCAGCACGGCCCATTTTCGTGCACCAGTTCTCGTTCGAGTCTAGATCAAAGCGGTGTTTTCAGGTTTTACCCCTAGGTTTATCTGTTCCAGAGTCACCTCTACCTGCTCGAATCCAGAGAGGGATGAATTTCTCGGAAAACTCACAAAAATTATACAATACCAAAATTCTAGGAAGTTCATCTATACTAATCCTAAATGTACATCTTAGGTCTATGTGGTTTAATTAGAGTTTATCTAAATCTAGTTTTCAAGGTTAGTACTAAACTTCCTCTGATACCAACTATAATGACCTGACCCTAGTTACCCAATTTCGGTGCATTATTAAATGACATTGGCATGATCACAAGGAAATCATGTGTCGAAAGACTGATCGGTTTAGTATTATTGGAAACAAGATTCATGCATAAGTTTATCTTTACGGCTTGAAGATAAATACAACACAAATATATTTCATTTGAAACATCCAAGCTTCCTAGATTATGCTTGTAGGTCACTCATAACTAACTTATTCAAATTCTGGGAAAATGAAACAGAAGAAATGGGTGAGCTCAAATGCTAATTAAGGGTATGTAATACAGCTGGAAATGACATATATATTAAGAATGGTAAATAATTAAAACACATGCCTTTACTAATAATAAAAAAACAATTTGATGGGAAAAATATGAGCTGAGTAAATAATTCCACAATAAATCATAATCATGGGTATTTTACAAGTTGAATGACCACATGAACCATCAATATTATATCTATAATGAGGGAATGTATAATGCCGAACATTCTGAAACATTTTGTCAAGGCCTCATCCAAGATGTCAAAAAATGATTTAGGCCTTAGCCCAAACCATAAATCAAATTGGGAAAGGGCTGTCACGAACCGCCCTTGGGGCCCGTGCCGTGACTACCCCAAGTCCACCTTCAATAGGCCAGGGGCTGGCGACTAGTACCAAGGCGTAAATCCTGGTAAAGGGAAGGCATTGCCTTTGTAAGGTAAACAACAAACACCACAGAGTAAGCAAGAGGAAGTAAAAAATAATTAAAAACCGGTACAAGTTGTGCTGAATGTAAAAGGGGCCGGAAATACAAGCCCAACTATAAAGTACAACTGAAAGGGGAAAACAGAAACTGAAAAGAAAAGCCGCAGCATTGAGCCGTTCTCTGAAAGTCCCACCTGAAGGGTGAGCATAGATAGCCTCCACAGATCCTCGGTCCAGCCGTCTGCTCCGAGTACGTCCCGCCCAGTGGTCCACCTCCAGGTACCGTCCTGCTCCGCAAGCCTCCACCACGATCAGCGCTGTCCTTCGTCTGCAAGCAATACAATGTAGTGCGGGCATAGCCCGTGCAGGGTGAGTATAAGCTAGTCAGTAGGGACCCCGAGACCCCCGAAGGTCTCCCAAAATCCACAAAAGATAAACCACAAATGAAAGATAGAATCACGATGTATCATCTGACACTGCTTAGGTATATGCCCATACATATACCTAAGTCATCAATTCTCATTCGGCTCCAACATCCGAGTCCAAGCACAACCCAGTCCAAACAGGAAAGAAAAACGTATACCCACACAGGATAGCACAACAAAATCCACGAAGGAGAGCGAAAAGTAACCCACATAGGATAGCTCAACACAATCCACAAAGGAGAGTAAATAGTAAATCCACACAGGATAGCTCAACACAATCTACAAAGGAGAGTGATAAAGGATTCAGCTCACACAGGTATACTTCTTTGTATGATGATAAAGATGATCACTGATCCATCTAAGTTGTCAGAACGACAAAGGATCGAATGGTACTAAACCCCGCAATGACCCACACAGGATCGGACCCACATAGGATCAATAGGTAACTAACCCCCGCAAAGACCCACATAGGATCGGGCCCACACAGGACCTGTAGGCGCTGGCTCACACAGAACCGCTGAGCGCTGACCCACACAGGATCAGATCCACACAGGATCTGTAGCACTGATCCACGTAGGATCGCTGAGTGCAGTCGTTGTCGCAGTCCACTGAGGATCTATGCACTGTCGTCATCGCAGTCCACTGAGGATCTCTGCACAGTCGTCGTCGCAGTCCACTGAGGATCTCTGCACAGTCGTTGTCGTCGAAGTCGCAGCCAGCACTAGGGTTCCTGCACACAGCATGCTCGTTCGGGAGGGTCCACTCCACGAGCCGAGAGGCTGATACATTAACTGACACAAATTCCATAGTTGATGTATCCAAAAGTCTTGTATCGTCAATAGGAACTCATCGTCGCAGACGGCGCGTCAATCGGATGCCCGGTCTGAGAGATATTGGCTTTTTCGTTTCAGGGGCCCGGTTGGTTTTTAAGGAAAAACCAACCCGACCATACTCCACCTGCGACCAAACCTCGGGTGGAGTGAGCCAAAAGATCCGTCTCACTTAGAGGATTACAACAATGTCAACGGTACGTCAATCGGACGCCCGAAGCTTTTGTTATGAGCGTTTCCGCTCCGAGGGCCCGGTTGGTTTCGCGGACGAACCAACCCGGCCAAACCCAAAGTATTCCAAAAATTTGTGTGTAATATATCGAAACAACCGTCTCGATTCAAGGATCGTGTTTCTTTTGACGGTGCTTCAATCGGAGGTCCTTAGCTGAAGTTATGAGCAAAAGACCGAAAAGGTCTGGAAACAGGGGGTATGGGCCCGGGCCGACCCGGCCCAACCCCCCGTGGGTCAGCCGAACCGAGTCGACCCGACCCGGGTCCGACCCGGCTGGACCTGGTCCGGCCCGGCCAGGGCGCGGCCTAGCCCGGCCAGCCGGCCCGGCTCGGCACGACCGAGTGGACGAGCGACGCGGGGGGTGAGCTGCCCACGCATGACAACGTCGCGGCCCCTACGGGGGCTGCCCTGAATCAACGGACGCGGCAAAGCCGCGTCCCGTGTGCGCCAGACCCGCACGGCTGCGGGACCGCTGGCGCTACTACCGCTGCTGCCGCTTTAGCCACGTCAGCTCCTTCAGGGTCCTGTTCTCCACTGTGGAATCATCAAATCACCTTTGTGGCACATTTTGTCATCACCCACCAAATCCGCACAACAATGAAGAACTGTGGAGGGCTGTCAGACCGTGTTCGTTTGGCCCGCACCCTCCGCGTTAGGCGATATCAATCGGGAAGAAAATCCACACAGGATAACAAAACAATATACAATTTTAATAAATTAAAATTGCACTTGATTCAGGTTCTTTTCATTTAGGAGGAAACAACCACGGAAATAAAATCATTTCTCAAACAAAACCCATATCTTGTCAAGTCGTCGAGCGGGCGTTTTTCGCAGAATTGATCGCCGCGGAATGAGGGGCATGTCGCGTCGCGGAAGGGCATCGCATCGCGGAAGGGCGTCACGTCGACAAACTCTGAGGTTAAAGAACATGCAGGTTTAATTATATTAATTAAATCCATGATGTTGTTATAAACCACAGAGAAGATTTGAAATAAAAAACCCAAGATCTCCTACCTCAAGCAGTTGGTGATCGGAGATCGTGGCGGGGAAGAACATCTCGGAAGAAGCGTCGTCAATCTCTGTGGGTGACGGCGTTCTTCGTGTTCATCGCGTTCTTCGCGTTCTTCGCGTTCTTCGTGAAGGAGGATGAAGGCACGAAATTTCTGTCAAAAACCTCTCAACAAGTAATTTGTAAGAAGTCCTGCATTGGTCTTATTTTATTATTACGCCAACAGATTGTAAACAGGTTAAGAAATGATTAAATTGATTAATAGAATTAATTTAACAAAGTTAACCGCCAAATTAATTGGTGCGTTAAGAATTTAAGAAAACACGTTAGTTGACTTTCATTAAAACGGGTTTTCGCGGGTGCATTACTTAGGGGAAAAGAAACAGTGGGGATAGTGCAGGCCCCACCTCACAAATATCCTACCAAGTGGGTAGGATATTTTGGATTGCACCCTATTTGTTTCAACTGAGCTTAAGCAGCTTAAAGTTGTCTTTAAATGGCTTTAAGTGAAATAAAAATAAAATTGGCGTAAAAGTTTATTTTATTCCATAACTTAAAACCCAAAAATTAAAAACCACAACCGAGCAAATGAAACTCCGGAAGAGGCGTTTCTAAGCAAATACCAGTGTTGTGATTCCATCGGTGCCCTCAGAATTCCATTCCGAGCACCGGTTCAAAAGATAGAAAAACTCACTCGTCCGCTCACTTAACGTACCTGAGCCAAACTTCGAAAAATGATTCCGGGCACACCGGGCCTCAGAATTAGGTGCCGTCAGAAACTGCGTTCTTGTAAAATTCCAAAGAAAATTAAGAAAAAAATTTCCTTGAAATTTATGGGTCTTTACATTACTCCCACCTCAGGGATTTACGTCCCAGTAAAGATACGTCATAAACTAGGAAAAGAAATGTGGGTGCTGAGCATGCATCTGACCCTCCCTCTCCAAGTGCACTCCTGGAGGTTCCCGTGTTGCCATCTGATATGCACTAGAGGAATCGATTGTCCACGTAGGACCCTCTCCTGTTGATCCTCGATCTCCACTGGGACCTCCGTAAAAGTCTCCCCATCATCAACGTCCAGCTCCCCATAGTCAATGATATGTGTCGGGTCGTGCACTTATCTCCTCAGCTGAGATACATGGAACACATCGTGCACCCTGTGCAACTGAGGTGGTAGAGCCAGGTGATAAGCCACCTCGCTGATCCTGCTGAGGACCTTGAAGGGTCCGATGAAGGGTGGAGACAACTTGCCGCCTCGGCAAAATCTCCGTAATCTACATCGAGGTGAGACACGCAAGAAGACATGGTCGCCATCCTCGAACTCTAGTGGCCTCTGCCTCCTATCAGCATAAATCTTCTGCCGGCTCTGAGCTATCCTCATCCGCTCCTAGATGACCTGGACCTTCTCTGTTGTGTCCCGGACCATGTCTGGTCCCACGAGTGCTGACTCCCCAGGGTCTGTCCAGCACAAAGGAGATCTGCAAGGTCTACCGTACAACGCCTCGTATGGTGCCATCTCGAAAAGGAAACAAGTGCGCCATGGTCAGAACAATATACCTGATGAGCTGATACAAAGTAATCACAAATAAAACTTGAAACACACATGCAATCAATGTTTTTGTGCATTAAGTCAGAAATCAGAAGTCAGGGTCCTGGTGTATGGATACGTCGGTCGTCGCACCAACACTGGGATCCCTGGACTGATAACCACACTCAATACTCTTATCATTATTGCTTCACATAGAAGAAAAATCAGATTCTGTGGTAGAACCGAACTCCTCTGATACCAATTTTTCACGACCCGTCCTCAGGGCTCGTGCCGTGACTACCCCAAGCCCGCCTTCCATAGGCCAGGGGCTGGCGACTAGCACCAAGGTGTAAATACCGATAAAGGGAAGGCATTTCCGTTGTAAGGTAAACAACAAACACCACAGAGTAATCAAGAATAAGTAAAAACAAAGTAAAAACTGGTACAAGCTGTCCTGAAAATAAAAGGGGCCGGAAATACAAGCCCAACTGTAAAATACAACTGAAAGGGGAAAACAACAAATGAAAAGAAAAGCTGCAGTGTCGAGTCATTCTCTGGAAGTCCCACCTGAAGGGTGAGCACAGATAGCCTCCACAGATCCTCGGTCCAGCCGTACGCTCCGAGTACGTCCCGCCCAGTGGTCCACCTCTAGGTACCGTCCTGCTCCGCAAGCCTCCACCACGATCAGCGCTGTCCGTCGTCTACAACCAACACAACGTAGTATGGGAATAGCCCGTGCAGGGGTGAGAATAAGCTACTCAGTAGGGATCCTGAGACCCCCGAAGGTCTCCCAAAATCCACAAAGGATAAACTAAAAAGGAAAGATACAATCATGAACTAACATCCGACACTCCTTAGATATATGCCCATACATATACCTAAGTCATCAATTCCCGTTCGGCCCCAACATCCGAGTCCAAGCACAACCCAGTCCACACAGGAAAGAAAAACGTATACCCACACAGGATAGCACAACACAATCCATGATGGAGAGAAAAAAGTAATCCAGATAGGATATCTCAACAAAATCCACAAAGGAGAGTAAACAGTAAATTCACACAGGATAGCTCAACACAATCCACAAAGGAGAGTGACACAAGATTCAGCTCACACAGGTATACTTCTTTGTATGACGATAATTATGACCATCGATCCATCTAAGTCGTCGGACCCACAATAGATCGAATGTTAGTAACCCCCGAAATGACCCACAAAGGATCGGACACACATAGGATAAATAGGTAACTAACCCCCAAAACGACCCACACAGGATCGGGCCCACACAGGACCTGTAGGCACTAGCTCACACAGAACCACTGAGTGCTGACCCACATAGGTTCGGATCCACACAGGATCTGTAGCATTGATCCACGTAGGATCGCTGAGTGCAGTCGTCGTCGCAGTCCACTGAGGATCTCTGCAAAGTCTTCGTCGCAGTCCACTGAGGATCTCTGCACAGTCGTCGTCTCATTCCACTGAGTATCTCTACATAGTCGTCGTCGTCGAAGTCGCAGCCAGCACTAGGGTTCCCGCACACAGCAAGCTCATTCGGGAGGGTCCTCTCCATGAGCTGAGAGGCTGATACATCAACTGACACAAAGTCCAGAGTTGATGTATCCAAAAGTTCCATATCGTCAACAGGAACTCATCGTCGCAGACGGCGCGTCAATCGGACGCCCGGTCTGAGAGATATTGGCTTTTTCTTTCCAGGGGCCTGGTTGGTTTTTAAAGAAAAACCAATTCGACCATACTCCACTTGCATCCAAACCTCGGGCGGAGTGAGCCAAAAGATCCGTCTCACTTAGAGGATTCCAACAAAGTTGACGGTATGTCAATCGGACGTCCGGAGCTTATGTTATGATTGTTTCCGCTCCGAGGGCCCGGTTGGTTTTGTGGTCGAACCAACCCGGCCAAACGTAAAGTATTCCGAAACATTGAGTGTAATATACTGAAACGGCCGTCTCGATTCAAGGATCGTGTTACCACTGACGGCGCATCAATCGGAAGTCCGTAGCTCATGTTATGATCAAAAGACCGAAAAGGTCTGGAAACGGGGGGTCTGGGCCCGGACCGACCCGGCTCGACCCCCCCTGGGTCGGGTGAACCGGGTCAACCTGACCTGGGACAGACCCGGATGGACCCGGTCCGACCCGGCAAGGGCGCGGCCTAGCCTGGCTCGGCTCGGCCGAGTGGTCGAGCGACGCGGGGGGCGCGCTGCCCCCGCGTGACAATGCTGCAGCCCCTGCGGGGGCCGCCCTGAATCAGCGGACGCGGCAAAGCCGCGTCCCGTGTGCGCCGGACCCGCGCGGCCGCGGGTACGCTGGCGCCGCCGTGGCTTTAGCCATGGCTACTATTTCTGGGTCCCATTTTCCACTGCGGAATCATCAAATCGCCTTTGCGGAACCTTTTTTCGTCGCCCGCCAAATCCACACAACAATGAAGAACTGCGGAGGGTTGTCGGACCGTGTTCGTTTGGCCCGCACCCTCCATGTTAGGCTATATCAATCTGGAAGAAAATCCACACAGGATAACAAAACAATATATAATTTTAATAAATTAAAATTTCACTTGATTCAGGTTCTTTTCTTTTAGGGGGAAACAACCAAAGAAATAAAATCATTTCTCAAACAAAAACCCTACATCGTCAAGTCGTTGAGCGGGCGTTCTTCGCGGAATTGATCACCACAGAAGGAGGGGACCGTCACGTCGTGGAAGGGCGTCGCATCCTGGAAGGGCGTCGCGTCGACGAACTATGAGGTTCAAGAACATGAAGGTTTAACTATATTAATTGAATCCATGATGTTGTTATAAACCACAAAGAAGATTTGAAAGAAGAACATGAGATCTCCTACCTCAAGCAGTTAGTGATCGGAGATCGTGGAGAGGAAGAACGTCTCGGAAGAAGCATCATCAATCTTTGAGGGTGACGGCATTCTTCACGTTTTTCGCGTTCTTCACGAAGGAGGATGAAGGCACGAAATTTCTGTCAAAAACCTCTCAACGAGCAATTCGCAAGAAGTCGTGCGTTGGTCTTATTTTATTATTACGCCAACAGATTGTAAGCAGGTTAAGTAACGATTAAATTATTTCATAGAATTAATTTAACGAAGTTGACCGCCCAATTAATTGGTGCGTTAAGAATTTAAGAAAACGCATCAGTTGACTTTCATTAAAATGGGTTTTCGCGGGTGCATTACTTAGGGGAAAAGAAATGATGGGGATCTTGTGGGCCCCACCTCACAAATATCCTACCAAGTGGGTAGGATATTTTGGATTGCACCCTATCAGTTTCAACTGAGCTTAAGCAGCTTAAAGTGGTCTTTATGCGGCTTTAAGTGAAATAAAAATAAAATTTTCATACAACTTTATTTTATTTCATAACTTAAAACCCAAAAATTAAAAACCACAACCGAGCAAACACAACTCCGGAAGAGGCGTTTCTAAGAAAATACTGGCGCTGCGATTCCATCGGTGCCCTCGGAATTCGATTCCAAGAACCGGTTCAAAAGTTAGAAAAACCCACTCGTTCGTTCACTAAACGTACCTGAGCCAAACTTCGGAAAATGATTCCAGGCACACCGGGCCTTGGAATCAAGTTCCGTCAGAAACTGCATTCTTGTAAAATTCCAAAGAAAATTAACAAAAAAAATTCATTGAAATTTACGGGTCTTTACAAGGGCCTTCTCCAAAATGATGTCCAGTTATCTCATTAGACCTACCAATGCATAGAGGAGCTATAGCGGGCTCCACCCTTCACTTACTAATTCCAATACATTCCTCATATGAAAAGTTTTAAATATATCATAAACATTGGTAATAAAAATACTATACAAAATGTCAATAATTTAACCATAAACCATGAATGGTATAAAAATAGCACTTCCACAGTCAAACATATCACAAAAACTTTAATACGAGATGGATGTTTTGTATCATAATAAATCAACATCAAATAAACTTAAAATCCATCAAAGGATGTTGACATAAATGAAATAAAAACCCTTTTTATAGAAATATATCTTTCTATTTTGAAATCATTTAAGAGTCACATAATTATAAAATAAAACATATAATTTTAAAGTAATCTTATATGATTGTAAAAGATTCTTCGATGAGTTTATAAAGGTATAAGATAGCCGCACCCTCCGTATAAGTTAAAGAAATGCATTCATACCTTAATTTTGTCGAAAAAGTTAAAAGGGACCTTGTTTGGAAAAAGATGAAAAGATTCATTTATAAAAATCATATAAAAGTCAACAAGGGTATAAATTAAGTTATCCCATAGTATATAAAATAGTAATAATTTTTTGAAATACATCTTTATGAATCGTGGATGTGGATGATAAAGAGGTCCGAGTAGATAATTACATATAAACAACCTCGGATAATGAAGAGATTGTGAAATAAACCTTTACCATGTATTTTTCATTGGTCAAAGGTAGGTTAACCACCTGTATAATAGTTAAATCATTGTTATTAAATTATACAATAACCATATACATAAATATGATATCATATATGATCTTTGAATATTGTTTCGTTAATAATATTTTAGTATTATCATCGTTTTGGGTGTTCACTTAATAGTTTTATTTTATATGTTTTGTTATATAAGTCGTGTTTTTTATGGATAGGTTGTATTTTATTCATATCCAGAATGATATCAAATCCTTAAACATTATTTTTAATCATCAAATGAGAATTATACTTGCATGGATACGATGGGGACTGAATCTCATCGCGTCTGTGGAGATGGTAGTCCGTACGTACGCATGAACGAAAATATCATTCTTATGATATTAAAATAATATATAATTGGATGGTACATCATATATAAAAAATATTTATCATGTTATATTTATTATTTACATGAATTACACATCATTATTATACCCTTCCAAATAATAATGTGTTAAATAGCAATTACACCATGACGTGGAGATGGTGGGCCGTACGTACGCATGTATGGAGACATGTCATTCAAAGGATGGATAGAATACTGAATATCGTTGTACCATATTTATAATAACATCAATTTATATAGAAGATACTGTATTTATTATTTTACAATGGATACAATAAAGAAAGAAGAAGTTGATGATGAAAGGAACATGAAAAAGGGTGGTGAAAACATTACCTCTTCTTCAGGTTCTTCTTTTAGATTTGATCAAACTGGATAACTAGGTTGTCTTTATTACTAAAGGAAGGATTGTAGGATTAAGGTAGGATAGTTTAGAGCCTATTTGGGAAGAGTTTTTCTGAAAAAATGCTTTGATGGTATGAAAAATTGGTTATAAGTGGTGCCCTTTTATAAGAGGTAGGAGGGGGTCTTTAGGAAGAAATTAAATTATTAATTTATAATATATTCAGTTTCAGTTTCTAATGGATCCAAAGCGTATTATTCAATGTCTAAGGTTGGTATGAGTCTAAAACCTTTCATCCAATAGATTTCAGACAGTTTTGGGTCACTATATTAACCTCATCATTTATATTTAACTCTTAGTTAAATAGTTTGACATTTACCATGTCACTCTGTATTTTTATATTATATTGTTAATAAACTTACAATATACATCTAAGTGACCCCGAAGTGGTCCATTTATGAACATAATATCATTATATAAGTCCTTTTACAGAACCATAGATTTTTAGTAATAGAATATCAATTAATAATATTATATTTTTTTTAAAACTCATTTATGTCAATATGAGAATTTTTAATAATAGATTTTTGTTAATGTCTTATCTAAGTAATTAATTCTAGAAAATTAATTAAAGAAATACTAACATGTCATATAAACCTACCAAATTCTTTTATGGGATAAAAATTTCAAATTATAAAAATTTTAACATTTATAATACTAATTAGTTGATTCTTTCGTTAATAAGGAAAATACTACAACATTATTGAGTCATAAATATATTTAATTATTTAATGTCTAAAAATTATAAATAAAATACCATTATGTAGGAAATATTTTTATCTCTATAATTAATATTTATAGTCGAAAATATAACTTATATAACCCAAGGTAAAAATTTTTTTACAAAAAGATATATGCTTATGTAATTTTTGTATTAACTTTAACTTAATTAATATAAAGTGTCATTATCACTTACAAGTGGATCCATGGGGTCCCAAAATAGACCGAAAGATGACCATGGCCTTATATTTGTCAACATATTGGTTTAAGACCAGTTTTAAGGTAATTTAGTATTATTATAATATTATTTTTTACCCTTATTCACCAGATTTACCTTTTTACCATGTTAAAAAACATTTACCGAAGTAATTATTCAAAATGTCTAAAAATAATAGTTACCTATTTAAAAAAATTTGACCTCCTGATTCTAAATATGGAATCCATTTTTCTAAATTCTAAACACTTATGTGCTAGAAATTAATTTAAAATAAATTTCTGCGGTCAAAACAAAAAGCCTGTTTTTATGAAATAATAACTATCAAAAGATTGGCACTTGCTTCTGACCGGCATAAATGTGAAATTATGTCCAATTACCAATATTGTATTAAATGGTAAAAATATATTCTAAATATACTTTCAAACCACTCAAATTCATAAATTATCACTATTAATTATTTCGATTAAAAAAATTGTTTTTAATTAAAATTTATTGATTTTCACTATTCATCAATAATTGAATTTTTTCAGAAAAATACCAAAAATTCACCATATGCTAATTTCTGATTCCTAATCCAAAAATGAAGTCCATATTGAATGATAAAGTGTATAAAATTTTAAAATGTGCATATTACAATTCATAACGGCTAGTTTGATTGGTTTTCATGTGTGTTAGAACTCAAAGTTACATACAACACATGCTAATGTATTATTCAAGAGAAGTGTACCGTAGAAGATTGAGGTGTTAAAGAATCCCATAATTTTTCACATATAATTAAATTATTCTTAGACATAAATGTATAATAATTAAAATATAATGACAGTAAAGGTGTAGTGTATATGAAACATGTTTTATACAAAATTGAAACATGGAGTCTTTGATTCATATTACATATTGAGTTCCTAATATAACATTGATCTCCTAAATAGTCATGGGAAAACCAGAGGAAGTAAATAATAAAGGGTTGATATTAAATTTCTCATAAGGGAATAATCAATATCAGGAAAAATAACATGTGAGTCCAAGGTATTACATGATATCATATAATAGAGGGATCACGTGAAATTTCATGGAACCATGTCATGATGAACATGGATTCATACGATCATGGAATCAAAATAAATGTGTGAATAATTATATACATTGTATAATAATAGGTCAAGGCTGACATTCATGAAAACATAATGTGGTGCAATGACAAATATAATGGATTAGCTGAACTCTTTATTCACATACATGATGTCTTATGAGACAAAAACATTCTGCAATAATTTTTTGGGATTTATAATTTTTGGTCCCACACATATTATTTTTTTCATGATCATGTTAATAGATTCCACATAATGATGTCAATTTTAAGGAATAAACCTAATAATTATACATAGTAATAAACTAGTTTCATAATATTTCATTATAACATAATGAAATAGATTCCTTAAATAATTGATCTTAGAGATGGTTACAAGGTTGTATTACAACATATGATATTGGATTAATACGGTATGTATATATTTGAGATACATATAAATATAAATTTAAAAGTATTCCATATAATTGTGTTTGTTTATTTTTATGAATATATAGTCTTTTAAAATGATTAAAAACATTATTGAGGATAATATGTTTTCTACATTGAAAATATATTTTGAAAAAAAAATTTACAATACATTTAAAAAACAATTCTTTTAAATTAGCATTAAAAAAATGTTTATGAATCATCATGAAAATTAATGGGCATGACGGATGGAAACATTTTTACATTTCATACACATTAAAAAAAGGATACCATTCACATTATTGGTAAGAGATTAAAAATTAAATTTTTTTAAAATAAATAAATATTCCATTAAAAATATATTTAAAATATTATTATTGTTAAAAATAATACTAATATGAGATATTAAAAAAAATTAATACATTTTTAGACAACACGGATTAGGATGAAAACTGATTTTTTGACCAAAGAGTAAAATAAATTCAATTTTATTTTCATAAAATATATATCAAATTTTTTATCAAATAGAGTGAAATTTTATTACTACATGATTAGTTTGAGAATAAAATTTAGATATAAAATTAAATTTTTATTATGAAATTATGAAATAGTTTTAAGAAATCAAAATTCAATCATAAAAAATCATTATTAAAATTACATTAAAAAAATGAACACATACTGCTTTGGTAAATTTTTAATCCTAACATCCCAAGAATTTATTAGATCAAATATAATAAAAAATATCATAAATTTTCAAATAGTTATGCTACAGTAGGTAAATTGGTGGTATATACACCATTAAAATGATATTAGATGAAAATACAACCTTTTTTCAAAGAATGTTGTTTTGAGATAAATAATTTATAATAGAAGAAATCATTGAGGTTATATTTAATCCATGATGTTAATATGTATAAACAATAGAAATCCAAAAAAATGAAAGCTATAAAAAAAATCCAAGGACATTTCAAATATAATTTTGGAAAATATAATAAAAAATTAGACATATATCCAACTGAATGAAAATTGGTTTAAGATACCCTCACATAGTGCTTCCAATTAATTGAGTGCACCTTATCTTATTATATAGTACTTTTAAACAGATTACTATGTTATACTAAACCAATATTAATATTTAAAATAGAATATTTTATCCTTTTATAACATCTTATTATGTATTAATTATTAATTATTCATTATCTTTATTCTATCGAGTGTTAATTTCACTATTTTCTCATGTACGTATTGTAATGAAAGTACAATTTATTAAGCAAATAATATAGTTCCATCATCTCTATAATGATATTACTATTATAAATAATGTATAAAAATTAAATATAACCTTCAAATCATTATATATGTTTACACATGGACAAATGAAAACATCATTTTGTGGAGATAGTAGGTCATGAATTTGTACAAGAAACATTATCATTTCATTAATAGGTGAAAGCTAAAAAATGTGTATTGTATAATAATTTAACAAAACTAGAATATTTTCATATTTTTCATATATAATCATTAAATTTTTCCATTATTAACATCAATGTGAAGAGTTATTGATGAAAACTTCACCTCTTTTCAAGGGTCTAGTCTTTCATCGAATAGAATGACATTATCATTTATTCAATTGATGGTAAAGTAATAGAGTATCCCTACCAAAAAATATCATCCCAATGGTTTTTATTTGTTGTGGTCTCACACTATCCCTGTAAAATTCAATTTTTTATAAATTAGATTGGTTATGTGAAGCCCTTATGGATCATTGAATTTAGAAGGGATTATGAACCCCCTCTAATATCATTAATTAGAACGGGTTTTTAACCCACTCTAAATAATTTAATTTTCTAATGTAATATTTTATTTTAAATATGGTTCATAATCACTGATAATCAATGAGATTAATTATATTTCACAACCATATATAATATAATATATTATTGGCGGTTTAAATCCACTTGTAATGTCCTAAATTATATAGTGGTTTAGAAACCCCCTTAAATGTCTTAAATTAGATGAGGTAGAACACCACCTATAATATCATTTAATTAGAGGGGATCAAAACCCCCTCTAATTTAAGGGATTTAACATCTTTATGAACACCCATTATTAAATAAAAAACATTCATATTACATATATTTATATAAATAAAATTTAAAAAATGAATATAATTATACTAGTAAATTATGTTGAATTATTTTGGAAATTTTTTATAAGACTACCTTTACATGTATTAATAAATATAATTGTATAATGATATGTTTATTAATAGATATTTTTTTTTATATTTTTTCTATTTTATATATTATTAATTATATATATATTAATTTAATAGTAAACTAATAACATTCCTAAAAATGAAAGACCCCTTTTTATATTAACAACCCATGCATAAGTCTGGAATTGGGATATTTACAACGATCCCTCTTGAGAATGGGAAGAAGATCATCAAAAACTTGATCCACCCATTGTAGGATAGGACCACTAAGGCCTTTGTTTTAAAGAACATATACAGGTTCATCGGACTCTCAATATATATGGGTAACAATATGATCCATATGGTAAAGAAGATCCAAACATCTGATCTATATGTTAGTGAGATTCCATGAATGATGAATAGAACCAAGTCGAATGGCAAGTACAACAATTGTAGAATCACATTCAAGCAAAATATTCTTCCAACTGCATTGTTCAGCCTGCTCAACCACAATAATCACACCAAGAATTTCTTCTTCAAGAGCGGAGGCATGTCTTCAAGATCAATGAATAAAACCAAGAAAACATACATGATGATCCCTATAAACAACACCAAAACCAGAATGTCGTAGATTACCTCTTGAGGTACAATCAGAATTGATTTTAATCCAACCAGGGAATGGTTCTTTTCAAAGAACATAAATCATGCCATATGGAGGTTGGATGTTTTCTTTGACCCCTGTCAATGTTAAAAATGAGAGGTCATGAATGGAGTTTGAATAGTAGAATTTTTCCAGAACAAAGGTTTTACAAATAGTAGATAAAATACCAGCTAGCACGACACTGACCTCAAAGCTTGTAGTTTTCTTATATTTATATAATAAGAATAATAAATTTATTTTTAAATAATATATTTGATTATTTATAATATAAAATATTAATATTATAATAAATACAATTTATACAACTAAATATTTAAAAATCTACACAATATTAAACAATTTTATTTATTTAATTACACATATATTAATATACATAAAAATATTTTTTATAAAATAAATTATTTAAATTTTTTTAATTTTATTTCATATAATATTCATTATGTTTTTAAATTGATTCAATTTCTTATAATATTAATTATATATATTATAAATATTAATTATATATAATATAAATTTATATTTAATATTGAATTATATAAATATTTTTTAGAAATTTTATATAATAAAAATAAGGGAATAAATTTTATATCAAATGTATGTATTCATATAATTTATAGAATATATTAATTATATATAATATAATATAATTTATGAAAATAAATATATCTCAATGTGTATAATAATAAATATATGTGTTTAAATTCCATATATAAATATTTTGTAATATAAATTATATAAATATATTAAATGACAACTTATATATATTATAGGGTGTTAAAACCCCCTCTAATTTGGCATCACCTAGAGGTGGTTTGAAAGTCACCCCTAAAATAAATCTTATAACTCAATTAGGGGTTGTTTTTAAATGACTCGTAATTTTGTGAACAAATTATATGGGATAAACACCACTCAAAAATGAAATTACAACCTCAAATATCTTGATCAAATAGAAAGAACAAAAAACCCCTCTAATTATTCATCACATACTGGAGATTTTAAAAAATTATCCTAATTTGGAACTTATAACTCAATTAGGGGTGGTTTTGAACTGTCCCTCATTTAGAAATCAATTTATAAGAGGTCAGAACCTCCTCTCAACTAATATTGTATGGTTAAATTATTTGGTGTTTTAACCCCCTCTTATTTAATCACTACTGATATAATGTTACGTTACTAAAAATTTAATAAAACTACCCCTAACAATATGTGTTTGGCACATTTGTATTGGGGTTGAAAAACTTATTCTAATGTATTTAGAGTGGGTTATAACCTCCTCTATTTCACAAAATTAACCCCTTATAATTATAATGTTTTTTCATTTTATATGATATATTTATTTCTCCAAAATTTTAAATGTGTCTTGAACATCCTATAGCTATATAAAATTAAACATTATCAACATTTGATGTAAATCAAAATTAATAAATGAATCACATCACATGATGATGTGGTAGTATTCTGTATACATCATATACATTATATATTAAAAGGATTTTAAGAAGGTATATATGATTCGATATCTCAATGAGAATTATTATATCCTAAATATCATATATAAACAATAGATACATATTTATATCTAACCACGAGAGTCGACTTTGAAAAATGATTTATAAGAAAACAAATGATTCAATTATGAGGGGATAATAATTATCTAGGATGGTATGGAGTAACTAATTTGTGTTAGAATAATGTAAGGGAGTGGATATGAGGTGACCATTTATATGTGGGAGAGAATACACACATTTAATTATATAAATTAACGGGTTCTGAAAACGTTTTACACTTTACTAAAGCATCCCAAATGGAAAATTTTCTAACATTGTAATACATAAATTCAATATATGACTATTTAAAAGGAATTATAATTATATTTAATCATTTAAAACCATAATCATTTTTCATTTAACAATTAGAAAACCTATTTTACACGAATAGTGGAAAATATTGTTTAATATTTCCTTATTAACTATATAGAAAAATTATGTTATAATTATTTGAAAAAAAAATTATCTGATTCCAAATATGGAATAATTTTTTCTAAATTCAACTGATAGAAGTGGTAGAATTTATTTTCAAAATAAACTCAGAGATGTATCAAAATGTCTTATTTTAATGAAATTTGTATTTTAATGAAAATATGAGCACATATTAACAATAAAATAATGAACCTTTAATAGATGAATTTTATTATTATTATATATAATATAAATTTATTTTAATTCATTCATCATGAGGGATTTTAGTTTTTTATAATGTTAAAACATTATACAGTTAAATGATTTTTTAAATAATGGAGTTTAATTAAAAAATGTTTTGTACTTTAGTATAATGATTATTTAAATATAATTAATTATATTTCATATAAATAAATAATAAATATATTACTTTTAAATTAAATTATAATAAAAATTGTTATTAAATTATAAAATTGTAAAAAAAATTCTAAAAAAATATATTTCTCAGCATTCACTGAAAAAGTATTACTTTTTAAAACAATATAAATCTCTATAAGATAATATTGATTTGATGATTCCAATATTGGATATTTTTTTTCCAAATTAATTTTCAAATAATTGAAAATATTAACTATTAATAATGAATTCAACGCACTATAATCAGGCTTTTATAAAAATAGAGTAATTTTGAAAACAGTTTTGTTGTATTCAAAGGCATATTATTTAATATATTTTAAATAGATACCCATTGACATTATTTTGTAAATGGGTAAACCATGTAATATTTTTTTATTTATCCCATTTCATAACAACCAATATACCAGCTCTGTAATAATGGTCTTTTATTAATAAAATTATTTTAATATAATATAATGTTTTGATTAAACCCATTATTATTTTCAAGATATCCTATAACAGAGGTTGAATTAATTTCAATTTTTATATACCATTAATCATATGAATGTCAGATTTTATTTTATTTATGGTTTTTCATTTCATATAATATTTTGAACAAGATTTTACTATTGTGAAATCACATTGTATTACCCCTTTCTTAAATGGTTATTCTATATTGGGTTTGTAGAATCCCCCAAATGCCTATACATTAAAACCTTGATTTTTTATTAAGATATTTAGAGTTATAGTTAGGGTATTCATTGTATCCATGTGGTCCAAGGTGTAATCTCATGTCTTTGTTTTGGGATCATTGAACATAAAATTTGTACATCCAAGGAAATAAATGATGAGTTGGAAATATAATGTGTAAATCATTAGTGATAGAATGGATAATGGAGTTAGATCACCTATATAAGTGTTGCCTAAAATGTCGAGAAAAATGATGTGAAAAGATGTATAACTGAGACCTATTTGAGACTTAGATTCTACTATAAGAATATTAATTTTTATGATATTCTTATTATTATGTCTCATATATTGAGTTACATAACTATGTTTTTGAACTAACTATTATAGATGTGTTACATAGGGTTATTTTGGTGTGGCTATAATTTATTGTTAAAATTACCTGTGGATGGTATATTCCTATATGTGTCATATAATATTAAGATGGAATATTTTTTTATGGTGTCCCAAGGGGACGATGAGTGGGTGGAGCATTGTTTTGGAATTGATATACTGGGGTTCATTCTTGTGTTTCATATGACAATACTCCCCACATTTAAATAAGGCTAGACATTGTAAAAAAATTAATGGGGGATTTTATTTATAAATAATTTTTTAATGATAATTGTTTTACACATTTTTTTTGAATATATATGTATACAAACATTTGGAATTAGTTTTACATTACATTTAGAAAATTATATGCATGGAGATATAGGGTATTTATAGGTACTTTTGATAACTCCACCAATATGTGTGATAAACCCCCGTAGTGATAGTCTATAGCCCAGAGAATATTAGATGTATGATTTTAATTATTAAACCTATATCATCATTGAATTGGTTCTACAAGATGGTTTAGGTAATGAAAGATATGTTTCATAGGTTTTTTCATCTTAGGACTATATTATTGATATTATTTATTTGTGCTGATTAGTTTGAGATTTATTAAAATAATGATAATGTGAATCGTGTCTTTCTCTTAGGCTAGGTAATGTGTATTTTGTGTAACTTCTAATGTATAAATTCACTAATTAATGGACTATGATCTTGTTGAAATAGCACATGTATAAAATAGTTATAGATGAAAGCATTGGTACATGCATCACATATTTATGGGTTGTGTAATCATGGTATAATAGAATCATATTCCAAGTTATAATCAATGATCATGGAATTTATATAATTTTATTTAATTTTAATGCATTATTATATAATGATTTCATTTTGAGATAGTGTCATGAATGTGGAAATTTGAGTGATATGGTCTCAATTATAAAACCCAAAATGATTTTAGGTGACATATACCCTTACAATGAAGTTGATTTTCTTTAAGAAAAAATTATGTTTTTTTCTTGTGTACAAAACCCATATTAATATGGTTTTTTTATAATAACTAGTCAACTAAATTGTGAATATTATGGATCCATTTAATGTATCAGATAATTTACTTACACAAAGTTTGAATAATGTGTTCATGTTTTAGATATTATATTGGTTTCATGGTGATGAGGAACCCCTTCATAGGTGGTAGGGGGCTGGGACAAACCTATGGTTTATAAGTCCCCCTTATGTAGGACCTCTCTTGATGGAGGTCCTCGTGGAGACACATATACAAGGTGACATGGTGTGTTGGTAAATACCTCTATTTCTTGTCATCAACATATCTTTAGGCTCACATGTGTGAGGGAAACTTCCCCCACAGAGAAAATTTCCTATGATGTGTTCCCAAAATATCCCACTGAGTAAATTCCAACAAAAGATAATAATTTCATTTTTGTGTGTAAATGTTCGATTTAATTTTGGGAAAGAAGTTTTTTTTGTAATTTTTTGATGATAGATTGATCTCGTGTTAATGAAATAGGAATAAAAGTATGGATATCTTTAGGTAGTTGTATTTTGGGCCTTGAGGTTTTTTTTATTACAACATGTTTTTTTACTACTTCAGATTACATTTTTGAGGTTGAAGAATATAAGACATTTATCATTTTTTATATACAATAATGGAGACCTAAAAATACATGTGGAGCCCATTATTATAAATCCTTGTGTATGGTGGTTCCATAAGAGTGGATCTATATAAATAAACTAGTTATCCTTCCTCCGTGAATATAAAATAGAGAGTGTCTGTGTGTATCGTGCATGGAAACATTATGTAGCATATTTGGGAACTTCTTATGTATTCCTCAGTATGAACTAGTTTTCCAATATAAATTAACAATAAAAATTTATTAGTTAATGTTTAACATAGTCCGAGTTTTGAGAATGTTTTCCCCCCGTTGGTAAGATGTGATCCATTATGATGTAGGATGTTCTCATGGGAAGGTGGATTCAAATTATTTCTTATGTATTGGATATTATGGTCCTTAAGGTAGTGTATGATATGGGTTTTTATTTCCTATGGTTTTATAAGAGTACATATATGTATTATATGTGTTATTTTAAAAACTATACCCATAAAATATGATTTTTACATCGACTCACACAAATGGTAGACTAATATATATGTAATCATGTCATTGGACAAGGTAGTATTTCTATAGATGATATTCTAGTTAGATGATTTGCATAAAAATGTCGTTATTATAACTAGTGTATTAAATTGGGAAGCATTGTGTTGTTCACCATAATAGAGGATGGTAGATTGAGGTCATGTTGGGATTGATGTCATTGTAACTAGGTGACATTCTGGTAGGAGTTCTGAACCTCCAGAATCAATGACATCTTCAACTAATCATTGCAAGACAAGTGGTACTTGAATATTTTTCACATTATAAGTTACCACCAGTGCCATGTTTGATGGGAGGATTGTAGTACCCCAATAATTCAATATAAAACAATTTTTCCTATTTAATTCAATAGAAAATATTGAGTTTAAGGGAACTGTTTTATAATTTTAAAATATTATTATATAAACATGACTGATTAAAAATTGTTGATAAATTAGATAGTATGAATATAATTAAATTCTATTTCATATATACCAAAATTTCATATAAATATTTAATGAATAATACTCAATAATAACACATCTTTAAATAATGACAATTCAGATTATAAATAAATCCAACAAAAAATGTTTCCAATTTCATAGAAAAAAATATAATAATTAATTTATAGAAATTTCTAAAATGATAAATTATAAAAATTAAAAAAAATTTATATCAGAATATACAAACATAGTTAAGTATATAATAGTTTATCTTCTTTGGAAATTATTCATGTTTCTATAAATTATGTTAAATACCAATTTTTTTAAAACCATATTTTCTTATAGAATTGTTAATATAAAATTAAAATTATTACATTTGATTATTTAAAAAATAAAATAATTATTAATTAATTTTATGTAATTAAATATTTGAAATTCTATTCATTTTTATTCCAAATGATAGTACATGAATATTCTTAGGCCTAAACATGCATTTTTTTGAAATTTATTTTAAACAGCATTATGGCTAACCATTTTAGTTAATAAAAAAACCCTAATGTGAAATGATATAAATTTAAAATATATTCTATAAAACTTTCTATTTTGAAGTTATATTATTATAATGATGATTATTACATAATGTGATAATTCAAAATCATATTTTCCTTGAACATTGCATTTTTAAGAAAACAGGTTTTTCGTCATGCATGCAAGTTTTTTTATTAAAAATTATTTTTCCTGTTTATGGAAATATATATGATAAAATGGATAATATATTTTCATTAATAACTATTTTTATTTTATAATGACTTAAATTAATTTTTTCACAATGAATTTTAAAAAATGATAAAAAATGATTGTTGTGGTAAAAAATCACTATGGTAAATGTTTGTAACTATAAAGGTAAATGGGATAACCTGACTAAAATTTGATTAATTTTATTATAGGATGGTTTTATTATCATTAAAAATCCAATAATTATTTATTGTTAAAATATTTATACACTTTTAACTATATTTAATTTCAATAGTTTTTCAGTTTTTGGTATATGAAATATTACAACATATCCTTGATTTCAAAAATTAAGCACATACCTAACATTATAACACCTCTCAGTAAATTTTTGAAGACAAATACATGCCAAAATATCTAAAAAAAATAACCAAATAAATATAGTTAATCTTTTCAACCCAAAATATGATCCTTATGCTCTATAATAAGTTATCTACAAGATGTTTCTCTAAGAGAAGTTAATTATCTTGTCCAGGATCATTCCTCTTTAATTATTTTCTTTCTACAATCTTTTGACTATAAAAGATAATAATATAATAAAATAGTTATATACTATATATTTATATGTAAATATTATGATAGAATTATATTTATCCATTTCCTCATCCTTTAAATTTGGAATATAAGAATCATTCCTGAGTATGGAAGACTACCACCTCAGGAACCATTGTAATTCGTTTTCCATCATTTTTTATTATTGAAAATTATGATTAATAATACATTATATATATATATATATATATTATATTTTTAAAATATTAATAATTATTTAAATTTATTACATCATATAAATTTTTATATTACCATTTATAGTGAAATTTGAAGGTCATCCATGTGTATGGTATGCCGCAACCTCATGAAGCGATGTAATTTTTTTTGTTTACCACATAACATGGATGTAAAATAAAAGTCTATTTGATGAAATTAAATGAAATTTATGATATTATTAAAATATTTAAATTATAATAGAATACTTACCATATTTCCATTATTATTATTGAAAACACGAGTGGTAACACATGCATACTTAAGGCCAACTTTATCTAGGATTACAACACTGTTCAATTTTAATGAAAATATTTTCATATTTTTAAATGTATGATTATAATATAGAAATGATAAAATGTTAATTATTATTATTCAAAATATTATGTAACAATAAACTATTTTTCTCTAGTCAACACACTAATGTCGTTTGAAAAATTATGCATTATGCATCATCAAAAGACACGACATGAATAGAACTGATTATATATTTATAAAAGTCATTAATATAAATTAGGTATATGGTATAAGTATTAGTTATTTATAAGAAAATATTTTTTATATAATATATATAATTGGATTATGTTTATTAAATTGTAGATAAATAACATACGTGAGATGTTTTCTCTATAATTAATGGATTGATCTCTAAACATGATTCATTGAGAGACATGTTAATTTATGCAGATAATTTATTTAAATTGAAGTATATAATATCCATTTTGATATTATATCTTGAATCATTAAAATTTCATTATAATTTAACTTACAATTAATATATATAAACCATGGGTTTTTTTTATTCCAAAGTATCAAATATATTATGGTTTATGGTTCAATCTCAATTGTAATTATGATTTTTCGTGATTGTTTTTCCATTATAAGACATAATTAGATCATTTTCAATGAAAATAATTAATTTCATTTTCATCTTTTGTTTAAGGATTTGTTTTTTTAATATTAACAATTTTATATCATTTTTATACAAAATTATTTTAAAAATATTGGGAAGAGTTGAAAACTTTATTTTAATCATAGGTTTGAAATCATTTTTCTTCCATTTTAAGTTTTTTTTCTAAGAAAACTTATCATGAATATTTATTACATTATTGAACTGGTTTCTTAATGTAATTTTTAACCATGTATTACCTTATAATAAATGTTTTAATAGTAATATTAATAGCATTTTTTAAATTGGGTTATTTCTATTCTTTTTATAATAGTCAAAATATAAATTTTAAAACTGTACAGAATGAATGGAATTACTATATATAAAGTCCACTAAATTCAATGAATCATTTTTATATGATTTCATGGATATTATAAAATTATTTCTTCCCATTTTTTATTTTGAATATTTTTTTCAATTTAAAATGATATTTTTCTAAAAAAAATAATATATATAATATTTTAAAGTAATTTTCATCAGCAATGATAAACTTTGGTGTTATATATTTGTTAAAAAATTAGTAAATGCATCTCTCACATATTGTAAAACCCGAATTATTTTTAAACTATTTTTAGAATAATTTTATTTTCAGTTATGGCTAATGGTGGATGCTATACAATGTTAATCTTGTGCCAGAAGTAACAATGTCATAGTCTGCATTACATAGAACCCTATGTTTTAGAAAAACCAATATATATTAATTTAAACATAAATGTTATATCCTACATAATATACATATTTAAAATTATTTTAACAAATAATTTTTAAATATAATGTATAATTTTTAAACATAATGAAAGAATATTGATAAAAAAATTTATAATTTTATTTAAGGTATTTATACATTTGGAAAATATTTTATTCCAAAAAAATCGTTTTATGTCATTTTTTTGAAAAATAATAAAAATAATTTCCGAAACTTATAAAAATAAAAAATATTATTTAATTTAGTTTTTTAATCCTAATTTTAAAATTATAATAGGTTTAATTTTTTTTATTTTTTATATTTTTCATAAAAGACACATTAATTAACAAATAGTGACAAATACTGATAATTATTCAAAATTGCCCTTGAGTTTAGAATGTTTAAAAATATTAATTTTATTTTAAATTTGTTTTTAGGTTAAATTATTTCAATAATATACATTATTATAATTTAGGTAATTTTAATTAATTTTGAGTTAAATTTAGGTATAAATATGTTGTAATTATTTGATCATTTTTACATTATATCTACGCATTCTATATTCGTCTCTCAAGTCATTTTTAAATTAATTTATGCCAAAATATTGAATAGAATTTAGAAAAATTGATTCCATAAGTGTGGTAATAATAAATGATAATTTATAATAATTCCATATTATCTTTTGACCAAAATTAATATTAAATACATGGAAAATTAATATTCCAAATTTAGGAATGATTTTTTTATGTTTGTAAAATAAAAAAATAATTTTCAGATTTTCCATTAAGATTAATAAAAAATAAAATTTTTGTATATATTTTAAACATAAAATATCTATGATTATAATATATCCAATTTTTACGCATTAAAAATGTGTAAAACATTGGAGAACTCAATATTTTTTATTATTGTAATGTTTGTCCTCTCTCCTAGTTATAAAATGCCCCAAAATGCCTTCTGTTATTCAAAAATTAAAACAACATTGATTAAAAAAATTGTTCATTTCTAACCTTTAAAATTCCATCACCTCATCATTAAAGGCTTATTTTTTTAATAATTCCTTAATTGTAAGGATTTTATTGAAAAAATAAGAAGTATAATTGAATAAGAGGTAATGTTCATCAACAGACATTTTTCTATCCATCATAAACATTAAATTATATTTATATAATTCATATATAGTATCCTAAGTATACCAAATAAACTAATTTTTTATTATATGGTAATATCCTACAATCATCTCCCCTAAAATTAAATAGTTTTTGAAACCATTATTCATTTGTACGACATACTAACACCCACAAGTCGTTTTTTTTTGTTTTCTGATTACCACCTCTCAATGATGGCCATAGTGAAGGCTTTATTTTCAATTTTTGATATTTATTATTTTTATGATTTTATTAGTATTTTTTATTTTTTATATCACATATCTTTTCATGCAATTATTTTTTGGGGAATATGACAATGTCATTCATATATACGATGAACTACTATCTCGCTAAAAGACATGATTCATTCATGCTTTACATGGAATTCATTATGGAAGGGATTAAAAAATATTTGTTATACATGAAATATAAATTATATTTGAATGATAATATATCATATTATTTTATATCACTTTATTCATTACAGAAATGGTTCATCATTCATGAATACCTACAACCTACTACCTCCATGAATAATGTTTTTCAATTCAAATTTCCACATTTTTATAGATTACTGTAAATTAGTATATATAAAATAAATATGATATTTGTGTGATTATTATAATTCTATATATTATTAAATCAGTTTTATGGTAATATAACATAAAATATATCAAATCAAATCATTTACTGAAAACATTATGGTTATTACCCGAAACATGACATTAGTGTAAAATAGTTAATAAATGTGTAATAAAATGTCATATAAAAATAATATTTGGTATGTTGTATATTAATATAATTATTTAATGTACTTATAATGAACATGGAAGTTTAAGATAAGAGGTTATACTAATAATTATAGATACCATGAATTATTGTAAGGGGATTTCCATCTCACTTTATATTTTTTTGAGAAAAATTATATACCTAACTCCTACTACTTCTATGTGATGTATATACTATTGAGACCCTCAAATTTTACAAATAGTAATTACGTAACATTTTTTAATACATTAAACATTAAAAAACATACTCCCATAGATCGTATTACTCTAGTTCCTTTAGAATCATGCAATCATAAGCACTGATTAATAATTGAGCTATAATGTCTCCCCTTAGGTTATTATTTACTAGAAAACATCGTAGAAACATAAAAAATAATACATATCTTCATTAAATGGGGAATAAAAAATAAAAATGGGGAGATAAAATTTTTATTAAGAGTAAATAAGGTAGATTTGTAAGAATAATCGCTAGTATAAGTATATGATATCATGATCATGAAAATAGAATGTCATACACTTCATAGAAAAGATCATATATATGAATCATGGAATAAATATTTGAACCTAATAAGAGACTAAACATAAGTAAATAATGAACATAATCCATGAAATCATATCATATGAATAAATCATTGAATTTTGGTAGACATGAAAGATTTTTTATTGATTTCTATATTAGTTAATGGATTGCTATCGAGACTGTACTAGTTTAAAAACTACTTTACTAAATGTGTTTCACCCCCTTCTAATCAATTATTATTGAGCTGTATTCACTCCTCATTCCATCCCTATATTACTGAATCATGTTCACTCCTCATTCGATCCCTTTACTACAGATTTAGGTTCATTTCGTGTTTCATCCTTGTAATAATGAGCTAAGATTATTTATCAATCTCTCCATGTGAATCTCATGAGTTTTAAATCATTTCCCAATGCATTTGAGGTAGATATATATGTCACACCCATATAATAATTAATTCATACATACATTTTCCACAATTCCAAAAACAATCATATATTTACACCAGAAATGAATTGTGTAAACATATATCCAGATCAAAACCTTTGAAAAAATATAAAATTTTCATTATCATTTCATTAAAATCATAAACTGTGATAGATAAATGAATTTCATAAAAATATAACCCATGAAATAAAAATGAGTTTGATACACACCATGGTATTATGAATAACCCACTCATAGGAATAATATGAATGGAACATTAGATCATTTTTGAAAAATGATTAAGTAACATCATGTGATTCCATATTATATGGAAATTAATTTTTAAATAACAATCATAAAATTTCATGAGGAAAATATACCATCTTCTTTGAAAATATATTTTTAATACAAAAAAAACATTTGATAAAAATATTCTTAGAACGTAAAGTGACGTAATATAAAGATGAAGTGAAATCATTTTGAAAACCTTTTTACATGAAAACATATAAAAATAGATTCATAATATTTAAAAAAATTTGAAATTTTTTTGAAAACATATAAAAGAAATTTGTAATTTTTTTCAAAACATTTTTACATGGAAAAATATTAAAAAATGATAATGTTTTGAGAAAAATTTCATTTAAATTTTTTTATTAATTATAAATATGGAATTAAAACATTCTAAAAACAATTATCCTTGAAAAACATTAAAATAAGCATGAAAAGTTTATGAAAATATTTTTTCAAGAATATTTTTTTTAATTCTTATTAACAATTATCCTTTTATGAATGAAAATGAATGTTCAATGAAATGACAACTGGTGAATCCATACTAGTAATACGAAGTAAATAAGAACACTCCTTTTTCTATAAAAAAGGTTATAAATTTATTTATTTTTCAATAATTGATATGAATATTTCATTTATGCGATTGGTAAAATACAAAAAATGGTAAAAATTTGTTCTAATTATTATAGGATAATAACATTATATTCCTGTAACCCTTTTAGAAAGTAAATATTTTTGAATGAAGAGAGGGTAATGTCTGGATATCTTAAAAATTCTATATTAACTATATTATATATAAAAAATACTAATGACAAAACCAATACATTTATATTTTATGAATAACAGAATGAGAAGAAAATTCATTATTTTTTTGGTTTATTGGTTACAATATTTCATCAAAGGAAACATAAATATAAATTATATTAAAAGTGATGTGATTGTTTTAATAAACTCTTATAATTGTTTAACATGGATTCATACTCTCCATGTATCAAAATAAAAACAATTGAACTTCAATATATCACTAAGATATGGATATTAATGATATAATACATTATAAAAATTAATTTAGGTTCAAAACAAAAACATTTATCTCAAACAATGAAAATTGAGAAACATCCTATTTTACAAAATTTGGTATTTTTTGCTACATAAATCCCATAAAAAATATTATAAAATTGTTATCTATATACCCATATTTTATTTATAAGACACATATAATACAATCATTGATATTACATACACAACTCAAAATATGTGAGTGGTGACTATGGAATGTATCTCATGAAAATAAACGTGAGATGAAATTCAATTACCTTTTTTATTAACTCTCATCATACATGTTCAAAACCAAAGTATAATAGACATAATTTTATAATAAATCCATCATAGAATCATATTATTAATTATAATAACATATGTGGTATTATAAGGAGTTATATTACCATCTTATTAACAATTATATGTTAAGGATATAGAATGAGTAACATTCACTTTGTTTTTCTCATGTGTATTAAATTTTTATATCTATGGCCCTTATATTTATATTAGTAAATCCATATTTTTAACCATGATTTAAATATAATTTATATTAAATATATTTTTATTGTAACCAACTATAAAATATAGAACTATAAATGAAATACACATTCTTTAGAGATGGTAATCTGTACGTACACATGCAAGTTATTTCCATTTAATTTTTATGTTGAAAGAAAGTAAGTAAAATAAATGTATGAATTTATATATGCACATATATATATACACATATCCTTTTTAATTTCCCTTAATTATGCCATATATTCTATATTTATTCCCAAAATCCTTCATTAATATTTTTCATGTAGTGTATGAATGAATCACACCTTTTAAAGGGGGCGGTAGTCCAAATTTACTCAAACAAAATTATAATATTAAGAAAAAAGGAAATTATAAAGTATGTGTTGTAATATAATTATATGAGATTAAATAAATAATTAATATAATATTTAAAACGTTTAAAAATAGTGTCTATGATAATTTCCACCCTGAGAGGCTGTAAATGAAAAATGAATAATTATTGTTTAGTGAGGTGGTAGCCTGATGTACATGTAAAAAAATGTTCTTCACCCATTAGATGGAGGTGTGTGTAACTATAGGTCAAAATAATATAATAAAAACATCCTAGTATATTTTGGATACTATATTTTATACATTAATTGTATAAATATATTTTTGGGGATGGATAAAGAAAATAAAAGAAAGGATCTTGAAAGAAGATGTTAACTATTAATTGGGTAACTCCTATTGGTTTGTTCGAAAATACTTATTTGGATATATTTCTATTAAAGGAGATTCTCTCTGGATTACTTTTGGGATGTTTTTAAGTGAATTGGGTATATCTTGTTTGATCTAATATTGTTTGAGAGTTGTGAAGTAGAAGGAAATGTGATGGGCTTTTAAAGGGAAGGGAATGGACAGACATGGAATTTTTGAAACATGTTTGGTGTTCCCACATTTTTACAAAACAAATTCCATACCAAAGAAATCTTACTCTAGAATATAAGGTTAATTGAATAATTGTGGCCAGAAATGGGTTTTGGAAAAATTTATTAGTCATTTTGGGTCATAACTTTATGGTTTAGTCAATAGTTAAGCTTAAATTTAAATTAATCAATCAAAATAATTTTAGTTACATTCCCTAATATTTATTTTTAAAAATAGTTAAACTAATTAAAAAAATAAAATATTACTATTCATAATTTGGAATCTATTTTTAATAATTATAATCATATTAGTGGTATAAATTAATTTAAAAATAATCTCTTTGATGGGATAACACAATGAGGTTATAATGTAAAAATGTCAAAACTTTTGGTATATTTTTATAGAAAATATCAAGGTTAAATGGATTGAAATTAACTAAATTTATTTAATTGATAAATATAATTTCTAATTAAACATATATAATAATTTAAAATATAATTTATCTTTATAAATATTATATTCGAAAAAATAGTTTTGAATTAAAATCCAAAATTTTTAACAATTCATCCCTAAATGATGTTTCACTGAAAAATGATAACAATTTTCCCTTATTTAATTTCAGCATTATAAAATCCAATATGAAGTTTAATTTATCAAATTAAATTTCTAAATGTGTCTAAAAATACTTTTTTTCATAGTGTGACATTAAAGCCAGTTCATTTGAGAAAATAGTATTCTTAAACTTATAGGACTGTACCAAAAATTATATCATTTATAATCAATAGGTTTTATTTATATTATTCCATTAAAAAAAATAATTGAAATGTATTTATCTTTATTTATATTATAATGATTAAAAACGATATTATAATTATATAATTTAAATAATAATAATAATAATAATAATAATACATTTCATAGAAACTCAGTGTTGTGTGTACCATATGCAAAGTCGGTGTTTGTTGATGCTCTTTTCCATCACAGAGTCTAAATGAATGAAAAGGGAAATACCTTGAACCCAAAGTGATTCATTCTTTTAAGAAACATCAAAAATCAGCAAAGGAATGAAAAAGTAGTCAAAGGACCTTGGGTAGTGCAAGTTCCCTCATTGTCGCGCAAGTATAATTGTGTGCCGCCTAATGGTCGCGCAAGTGACTTGCGCGCCCTAAGTGATAACTGCCCAGGGTCTTCTCCAGCATATAAATAGACCCTGTGGGCCCCCCATTGGAAGGAGGAATTTTTCCAGAATTCAGATTTTGATCTTTGAATGCCCAAGTCTCTTCTTCAGGTCTTCCGAACACTTCTAAGGTAATTCATTACCTAGAATAGAAGGTCTAAAAAAGAGGAGTAATGTCTAAGTGTTAGAATTCACTAACACTAGTGCGCCTAAGGTGTTTTACACATAAGTGAAATGAACATACTTGAGCTCTTCTCTACTTCCTCACCAAAACATGAGCGCCTATCTTCTAGAAGTACATCAGGATAATTCTAAAGGCATTGATCAAGGATCGCCCAAGTATTACCATGATGGTTTACAAATGCGCAAGTTCCCATGTGTCGCGTAGGTATACCAACGCGACCTGGACTTGCACGCCCATGCAGTACTTGCACTCCAACCAGGACTTGGATGCCCCTGCCTTTTTGGGTTCCTTTCTTGCCCATTTAAACCATCTTATGCCATTCCACCTCTACTATTCAAGATTTAGTCTTCAATACACTCTTCAAATACATTTATTGCAGGATTTCTTGATTCGGGTTCCTTATCTGAAAGGAACTCCGTGGAACATTTCTCAAAACCTAGTGATTTTCACATCTTTTTGTCACTAAAGATTGATATTTCATTCATTCAACATCATACTTTAAAGATGAGAGAACCCCTTAAAATGGGATTCCCTTTCAGGAGTAAGTCCCAGTCATAATTCCCATTATTTCTGGGCATCCTTTTTAGGAGTAAGCCCCAAGTCCCCAAATCTGGGAATCCTTTTCAGGAGTAAGACCCAATCCTAAAATTCCCCAATCTAAGCATTCTCCTTATTATTAAGCCCCAACTATAATTTTAAAACATGGGCTTCCTTTTCAAGAGTAAGTCCCAGTCATAATTCCCATTAATTATGGGCATCCTCCTTAGGAGTAAGCCCCAAGTCCCCTAATCTGGGCATCCTTTTCAGGAGTAAGACCCAATCATAAAATTACCAAATCTGGGAATCCTCCATAGGAGTAATCCCCAACTATAATTCTCAAACATGGGCCTCCTTTTCAGGAATAAGCCCTGGTTATAATTCTCAAAGTATGGGCATCCTCCTTAAGAGTAAGCATGAAGTCCTCATTCACCTGTGCCTCCTTTTTAGGAATAATCCCTAGTCTCAAATATTGGCATCCTCTTTGGGATTAATCCCCATGTCCTCATTAACTTGTGCCTCCTTTTCAAAAATAATCTGAGTCTCAAATATTGGAATCCTCCTTAGGATTAAGCCCCATGTCCCTTAATTTTTTCTAAAACAGTCCTAATTTACTTTTGATCCGAGATTCCTTCTCAAGAGTAAAACCCAATCATAAGTCCTCTCTAAATTTGGGCCTCCTTTTCAGGATTATGCCCCAAGATAGAGTTTTCAAATCTCTATGAAGAAAATATACCTTTATAGACCCTATTCCGGGATTTCTTCCCAGAATTAAATCCTAATCTTCATTTATCTGGGTAGTCATATATACATAAGCCCCACATTATTTCTTATTATTGCATCTTTAATGGCACAATTTTCTGGTTTTTGACAATACCTCTTGTTTCGCACACCGATCATGACTCACGTGAGCTCAGAGTGTAAAATTAATTATAACATCCTTCTTTGAGCCATCATTCATAAACATCATACTCCCTTACTTGAACTATGTTGGTTTTGATTCCTTTTCCAAAATAAAGGATACGTAGGCATCCCATCTGCGGGTACGATCCCAACATTGAAATAATTCATGTCCTTATGAATGACAATAAACTTAAAGTGCCCCACTGAGTGGCTTTAAAACTAGTATGGTCATCATAATGACTAAGAGACTTTTATGTATCAAAGGATAATATTGAATAATAATCTCTAACAAATACAGATGATTCTCTATCAATGAAGAACCTCGAATACATATAAAAGATTCTATAAATTTCCTACATATCAATCATTGATTGTCAGATCTAAAGGAAAGCTCATTTTGTACTTGGTAATGTAATAAGGATTCACGAACATAACATAAATCTATAAAGAGAGTCCCAGAGTAGACAATAATTCCCCTCAAAAAGGTGTGATGAGTCCGACCTCCCATCCTATCGACCAATGCAAATTCCTAAGCCTCATCAGTCCATAACTAATGAGTGCCAACCATAGGAAAGTATGTCCAAATAGATGTGGAATCATTAGCTATTTCCGGTTCTATGAAAAAACCCATTAGAAACTGATTGGAATGTTTGAACCTTCAATCAGAGTGGTCAACCCCAATTCCATAGGGAAACAAAAAAATGGTGAACCCGACGTGAATCCTAAACCATGTTAAACTGATGTTTTGCTTATTTTTTAGGCCTCTATTTAAAACTCAATGAGAGGTCCAACAAAAAATATCATTTATATATGTGCTCATCCAAAATATGTAGTGGCTGAATTTATCTTGATTACGTCTATTACATCAAATAAGCACTCTTTTTCCAAGATTTTGTTCATTCTATGAAATGGCTGATCTCACGTTCACACCTGTGAATACTGCTACGGTGAATGCCACTGCTGCTACTTCTTCTGGATCATCGTTTTCTCTGAGGAAGATATCACCTACTCATCGTCTTCAATGATGGGTATCAAAAGTGCTGGTTAATGAGTAGCGTCAACACGGTACCATTACAACTCTGGAAGCTGCCCGACAAGCCCTGAAAGTAAATAACTCACCCTGGTTGTCTGAACAGCGACGACGAGTGATCAAGAAATAGGCGGTGCTAACCACCGTCTCCAACTGTTTTGAGTCGTTATCCCCGTAACGCAATCACCATTCACTCCCTTATTCTGAGGAGGTGAATGAACATGTCCCTTATGGCCTTAATTAAAGTAGACAATGGTCCTTCCCGAGGGATCCCATCAATAATCTCCGCCAGACTCATGCGGCAGTGAACCCTAAACATGATGAGGGTACCAACTCCCGGCGTTCGGCTCAGGTTCCTGGAACCTGAACAGGTAAGACAAATTTCCATAGGTGAAATCCTATCAACAGTGAGCAGGTTCTCATCTCTTCTATCTCTAAATAAGTCCACCAACCTAACTTGGTGGCAAGCAATGAACAGGAACACACACCTACCTGTTTTAATTCTACTATCCAGCAGACTCGTCTGGAAGCATCATGCCAATCCCACCAGTCAATTCCAGAGTAGTAATATAGGTAGGAACATACACCTTTTTATACATAAACATATAGTTAATGTACTCATTTGACTACATATGATGGATCTCATCAACCACATTCAGCAAAGTGCAATCATCAGGCACATACACCTGCTAGTATTGATCAACCCTACCAACAGTCTCTCATGGTAGCAATCAGAGAAATTAGTCGGAAATCTCCATCAACAAATAGGTGTCAGACTCAACTCTCTTCCCCTACACTTGAGTACTGTCAGGATTCACTGATAGGAAAAGGAGGATAGGAGCAGGCACACACACCAACTCTAAGCATTGAATGGATGTATATCCCCGTTCTAACAACTGAATTCACCAAGCATATTCTATCAATTCTGAAAGAGCAGAAGCAAATTCCTGCTCATATCATGGATGCCTGTCAGGATATTATAACAGCTTCAGTAGCAACTCAGGGAAAGACACATAAATCTATCCCTACCAGTGGAGTGACACATCAACAGTTCACTCCGGAACAGACACACACATCTGTTCCAGTCCAATAGGGTTGTGGGGAATACTCCCCCATATCATATGGACAACCAAGTCAGGCACATACACCTAATTTGAGTGGAGATCATCAGCCTAACCTAACCATCTCTCCTGATCAAGAACATACACCTTCTCATAGAAGCCACTTTCGTCAAGAAGTGGTTTCAAAGGGGAGTAAGAAGGCTTCTAAGAGAAATACAAACCCAGCACAGACAAGAGATCAATAGCCAATCTGTAACAAGGCCTTTCACGATGCTAGAGATCTTGAAGCCCTTAGACAGTTATATGTTGGAATTCATGATTATAATCCCTCATTTACCAATAGTGGGAACATTAATTCCGAAGGACTTCAACAGAAACTACCACATGAAGGCTTGCTTCATGACAATTTGGTTGATCTCAATGTTTCATCTTCAGATGTGAGCCACAGGAACCCTCAGTGTGGCTAGAAGACCATGGAGAAAGAGATATCATCTTTTGTTGTAACCCACCACGGTGGTCCTCCCCATGATGATGAATTTTGCTGCGAATGTCCTCCCTGCAGTAGTGATGAAAATTGATCGAAACATTCTCCAGTGGATAATGTACTGCCGAGAAAGCCCTATTATCTTGAGGCACTTGCAAATACGAAACCAGTCATGTGTGATGTTTCATCACTAGAAGGTTAAATACTTTCTCAATCAGAATATAGTTATAGGACATTCTCCGAACCATCCCTAAGTAATGCATCTTCTAGTTTGATCAGTGATTTCTCTACCAATCATATTGAATCCAATGAAGCAATAAAGAAGCACCCTCTCTGGTCAAAACAGGTAGAAGAATCTTTATCAAATGATAAAGTAGAAATTCTGAACATGAGAAAACAATTGGAAAAAGGTGAAGTGCCAGCATGTTTTGGCCTTTGGCTGACTCTCAGTATGACATTCCAGAAATGTTGATGGAGGATGGAATTCATGATATTTTTCTCAACATATTGAAAACTCTTTGTCAGTTGAAAAATAAAATATTATATTTTGATGAATATGAAAATCATGTTTTGATAATAGAAGAGTTACAATACCAAATTGACTTGGTATCTCTATTAGTCTCTATCCAAAGGCTAAAAAGCAGCAAGGAGCCCTTCAGCATTCATGCCTTGGCATATTAAGAATATTGCACTAGTTAATTACCAATGCCCCATCTGGTATTCATGTCAGAGGATGGGGTGTTCATGGGGCACTGCATTTCGCGGTGCTCTCTAGTCAGTAAAGCCCATTGAAAATGGTCTCATGTAATGTTATTTCCCATGGCCGGCCACGGATACCTGGCTTTGTCTGTAATCAAAATATTGCCCAATAATAGGCTTCAACTAGTTCCTCTCAAAATAAAGAACATAGAGAACAAGTTGTTGAATTACTCTTGCATCAAACAAATGAGAATATTGAACACGCCTCATGTTTGGATAAAGCATATCACCAAGTGACAGAAGTGTTAGAAATAATCCAATGGTATTTTGAACCGGGTGATAAAAGTGGATGTCGATTGATGAATCCAGCTAATTTCTGGACCAAGGTCCGCATGAACAAGACAGATTTTAAGAAAGTCTCATACATCGCATATCAAGAGCCAGCCCAGCTCACCAGACTAGGGACTCTTTTAAACCAACCCTTGGAATCAACAAATAGGATTCAAGGAGTTGAGAGAAGACAACTGGAACATCCCCAGTCCATCGGACATGGGACTTTTTCAAATCATCAAACCCCTCCTTAGATAAATTCAGTTTTTTATCGATTGGGGAAGAATCCAGAAGAGGAAAGAAGATCCAAATTATTAGTAGATTATCTCCAAATTACGGTTCATCAAGAATTTCCTAAGGGATAAAATCAACAAAAGGCAATATCTCATCAAAGATATGGAAGGAGACAATATCACAGAAATGATGATAGAAGGGATCCAATGAATTATGAATCAATCAATGTCATCAATGTCGTTGTTGCTGATCCACCAGATGAGGCTCATTCGGAGGGATCAGATGAAGAGGTTCATGTTTAGGAAGTTGTACGCACAAACACAAATGAAGAAGGTGTGCGTACACGAAATCAACGGTTTACCAAAAATATGGGTGTTCCATCAAATAACCCACTTCCCCCTCTCCGAATGTGATCAAACAAGGGATAGGGGAACAATCAGGTTACATATTCTCCCTCTGGAGAGGGATAATCACTCTCACTAGAGAAAATATTTGTGCAACAGGAGGAAGAAATGAAGGAATTGAGGAGGATGAACGCAGAACTAATTTATGGTAGTCTTCCTCTTATGTGAGATGGAGTTATCCAGCCAAGGGATTTTGTTGCAGCTACTAAGATGCATCAAGAACATCCTCCTTTATCATTAAAACCTCACAGGTCTAATCCTACGGGTCAAGTGCAACAACAATTGGCAGTGCTGCCGTCAGTTGCAGTACCAGCTGCCATACCTTTCCAAGCTCCAGTCAGTGCACCTATTCAGATTGAAGCTCAACCGGATGTTTCTCAAAAGTTAATAACTACTATTGAGTCATTAATAGCTCTGTTGGAATCTATGAAAGGAATGTGTGCATAGGTTCAACCCAAAAAGAAAGCTTACCCTGAATGGGTAGATTCAATTTCTACCCCGTCATATTTTGGGGACCATATATTCCTTATTTTCAATCGATCAGGCGATCCTGAACATAATTTCACGCATTAAGTGTCTTGTTGCAATCCTATGATGGGAACTCCAGAGCATCAAGAAGCAATGAAACTCAAATGATTCATGAGAACCTTGCAAGGACTAGCTTTTGTCTGGTATACAAGCTTGAAATCCCAAACAATTGCCAGATGGGAAGATCTCCGTCAACGATTTCTTCTTAAATTCAGCTCAACATTCCAAAGAAAATAGTTTTTTATCTTACAAATTGTAAGAAAAGGGAGAATGAAAGAGTCTCTGATTTCATTTCTCACTCGAAGGGGATAACATATTCCCTGAACATAGCACTCCCTCAAGAAGAACAATTGCCAATTTTTGTGTCAAATCTGCATGACGAATTACGCACGCCGTTGATCCTTATGTAATACACAGAAGGGTATCGAGACCTTAATTCAATTGCTCAAAAAATTGAAGATTCTATTATATAGAATAAGGCTAAATCTTGTGTAATTATATCAGCTCCAGGAATGAGAATGGGTAAAGCAGAGACTGCTACAATTATGATTAAACAGAAACCTGTACCTGCTTCTACTTCAAAACCTTCATCTTCTCAATGGGATCCACCTATTGAGTGCCAACAACAAAGGCTGTATCATCAAGATGATCAAGGAGATCAAAGAAGAAAACTATTTGAGGATATGAAAAGAAAAAAATACTCTTTTCGAAATAACCAAGTTCCTGGCTACTTAATTTCGGCTCTGGAAAATAATTTGTTTTAGTTGCCAATGCTCAAAAGGCCAAACAAGGAAGGAGATTCCGATCGTCCCAATTATTTCCCATTTAATCAGATGTTGGTACATCCCATCCAAGGGTGTTTTGTGTTCAAAGACTTCCTGCAAAATATGGTCAACTCAGGACAAGTCAAACTAAAAGGATATTCAGCTCAGGTAGTATGTGTAATTGCTACAGTTTCAGAGGAGGATGGTGAGGGTAAAGAAGTCAAAAACAAAAATTCACAGAAATATGATGATTGTATGGTCAGAAATACGATCAACTGAACTCATGCTATTTTGTGAACGCATCTGAAGAAAAAAATTGTACCTTCTAATATGAATGTCGTAGAAAAACCCTCTTCATTGGATGAGAAATCCTCAAAGAAACTACATGATTTAAAGAAAGAAAATGAATCAAAAGAAGATGAGTATGTATAAAAGACTAAGTTGTCTTTGACCTTTGAAGAATTCATGCCATATACTTTAAATCAACAGGAACTTCCCCATCAAATGGAACAACCTATATTGGCTAGTCAGGAAGAGTATTCATCAGATGATGAATTGATTTTTGGTTCTGTTAATATGATTCAATTAACAGATCTGTATGGCAGTTTCAGTTTCGATTATAATGAGCCTGAATTCCCTATATCAAATATAGGAATCAGAGGATTATGCAGAGGCTCAGGATATAGGGGAAGACGTGGATCTTTCAGAAGACACTATTCCAATTCTACCCCTACTAGAACTGTGTACGCAGTAGAAACTCTTGGCAGAGCCCTTCAGTGAGCTCAACAAGAACAAGAAAGTTCTTCCACCAATAGAAAATTCAGTCCTGAAATAGTTATTCTGGAAGACCAATTGAAGGTTCTATCTTCTTCCTCTCAACAGGTAAATGGATCTAATCAGTCTAATCATCCAAAACCAGGAATATTTCCAACTCCTATCCTGATACAAGATGTATCAACTTCCAAAGCATCTCCTTCCAAGGCACCTGATAATCTACATGTTTCTATTGGGAAATGTAGACCTCTGGATCAAAAGTATGATGTATTGAAACACCTGGACCATGTAATGGCCATGTTTACAATTCTGGAAGCAATGAATCTATGAAAATATCTTTGGGAGGCACTCATCGAGGATTTTTCAAGTCCTCAGGAGTTTGAAACTGAAATTGCTGCAGCTGAAGTCTATCACGTAGAGAATAATCCTACAGAATGCCATGCAGTGATATCTTTCGCTGATGATGATGAAGATGATGTCGTGCATGGAAATATTAGACCATTGAACTTATTTGGAAAGGTCAATGGCATAGATGTCTGAAAGAACATTCCTTGACAATAGTTCAGGATTCAACCTCATGCCCATCAGTACACTTCATCGATTGGGCCTCACAGAATATGATTCATCTCCTTCTACCAGGATGTTACAAGGATATGATAAAAATGACTAAGAACCATTGGGAAAAGTTACACTCAGAACTCAGTTTGGATATCTCGTATCCAATTCAGATTTCATGGTTGATGATCAAGACTCGGCTTTCAACATCTTTCTTGGAAGACCCTGGCTACATCAACATGTGGATATCCCTACATCATACCATCAATGTCTGAAATATTGTTTCAATGGTCAAGTCAGGACATTGTATGGTGATAAGGCCCCATTCAAGACATGTGAGTCTCAATACATTGATTCAGAATTCTATCACATGAATGGAAAGGATTAATCCACAACCAGGGAGATTACCAATGTTAATGCTCCAGATGGTTTGGAAAATATTATAGTAAATCAATTTACGCATGTGAGTACTGATTATGTGTTGGCTATCAGTCAAATTGACAGGGTAGACCCAAATCAAAATACTCTTATGGAAAGATCCATAATGTCAATTATGGAAATCGAGCCAAACAACACGAGAGAAACTAGTAACCCACCAGGAAATGATGAAAGCTCAAATGGAGATGTATTATTTTCATCTGCTGAAATCTAGAAAGTCTATACTTCGCCAACCAGGCCATAAGAAGTTATCGCAACATCGGAGGTGAAAATTGATGTAGATTCTCAATCCATCATCTCCTCTTTATTTCCCAAGGAAGACCCTTCATCATCAATTGGGTCAGATATAGAATCCTCTTCTTCAAAATGTTCAAATTTTAACATCTCTTCCGATCATGGAAATTTTGCTCATCATCTACTATGCAAGTAGAAATGGAAGAAATAACACATGATGACGAAGAAGAGGAAGATCTCATAGATGCTCCTCCAGCATTTGAAGAGGGTATCTTAACAACCGTGGATGAACTCAGAGAAATAAATATGGGTACAAAAGAATATCCACGCCCCACTTTAATCCGTGCGGCCATGACTCTTGAAGAACAATAGATGTATATTTCCTTTATAATGAAAAATAGAGATATATTTTCTTGGAAATATACAGAAATGCCCGGGCTTGATCCTGATGTGGCTACTCATCATTTGGTTTTGCCATAAGAACATCGAGGATTTAAGCAAGCCGTGAGAAGAACACACCAAACTTATGCTTCCAAAATTGAAGTGGAAGTGGATAAGATTATCAAATCTATCTTTGTTAGAGAAGTTCAATATCCCAACTCGTTGGTTAATATTGTCCCTATGAAAAATAAGAATGGCCAAATTAGAGCTTGCATTGATTTTAGAGATCTTAATCGACATTGTCCCAAGGATGATTTCCCAATTCCGATTTTAGAACTTTTAATTGATGAAACAGCAGGCTATGAAGCACTTTCCATCATGGATGGATGTTCCGAATATAATCAAATTTGAATGGCCCCAGAAGAAGAGGAATCCACAACGTTCAGAGCCCCTCAGGGTGTGTTTTTCTATAGGGTAATGCCCTTTGTCTTAATGAATGCAGGTGCAATAGATCAGCGTTCCATGAATCGTATCTTCAAACCCTTCTTAGGGATGTTTGGTGAATGCTATGTAGACGATTTGGTGGTTTAATCCAAACAATGTTCTATTCACTTAGATGATTTGGAAGTAATATTCTACAAGCTTCGACAATATAATTTGAAGATGAACCCCTTAAAATGTGCTTTTGGGGTAACCTAAGGAAATTTTCTCGGCTTTTTTGTACGCCATCGTGGTATTGAAGTCGATTCTAAGAAGACCAAGTCAATCCTTGGTATGTCACCTCCTCGAAATTTGAATGAATTTAGGGGACATCTAGGACAGTTAGCCTATATTGGGCATTTCATCGCCTACTTAGCAGGGAAAAGTTTACCCTTCACCAAATTTATGAAGAAGGGAGTCACTTACCAGTGAACTGATGAATGTTAAGAAGCATTCGTTATTCTCAAGAAATACCTCTTGAGTCCACCGGTACACATTCCACCTGTTGAAGGAAGACCCCTTATCCTCTACGTGATAGCTCTAGAGTGATCATTGGGTGCCTTTCGTTCCCATATGAATGATGCTGCGAATGAAAACAACCTCTACTACCTCATTAGGACTATGCTTGAAGAAGAAACCCGATATTCAAGTATTGAGAAGTGCTGCCTGGCATTAATCATTGCAGTTCAGAAGTTGAGACACTACCTACAACATCACGAGGTCCAATTGGTATCTCGCAATAACCCGCTCAAATTCATCATTAGTTGTCCAATGCTTATAGGACGTTTGGCAAGGTGGGAAGTTATTTTGCAGCAATTCGATATTTAGTATGTGTCTCAAAAGGCAATAAAGGGCCAAGATCTGGATGATTTCCTGGGTGAACACCCTTCAGTGGAACACACATCTTCAGATATTGAACTCCCTGATGAGGAAGTCTTCTCTATTCTGGATAGTCCTCAGACACGGGAAATGTACTTTGATGGTGCTTCCAGAAGTCCAATAGGGATGAAAATGGAAAATCCCAAATTCAAAAAATTTGGGGTAGGAATTATGCTCATTTGTCCTGAAATGGTAGTGCTACCTTATTCCTTATTATTATGGGAAGGAGGTACCAATAATGAAGTAGCATACGAATCTCTCATCATAGGTTTGGAATTTGCGCTTCAAGCACATGGGAATCACTTAAAGGTGGAAGGTGATTCAACCTAGTAATAAAACAAGTAAATGGGGATTATACCATCAGATAAGATGAACTAATCCCTTTGTATGATTACATCAGATAGCTAATGGTGGAATTCCCTTCGGAACCGACATTTCTTATGTCCCGCGATCACAAAATTCTCAGGCCGATGCACTGGCTAATATAGCCACACCTCTGGTAGATCCAAATAGGGATGAGAAAACCATCAGTATAGCCCACCATTGTGCAATTTCACCTTCTGTTCGAATCAGGACAGAGGAAATTAAATAAATTAGTGCCATTCCTGAACCTTATGGTCATACTACAGGATGGATGTCACCTATTAGGGAATACCTTCAAAATGGAACACTTCCACCTGATAGAGTCGAGAAAGAACAAATCTGGCGACGTGTGGTCAATTTTACTCATTATGATAGCCCAGATCAATTAGAGAAAATTCTATAAAAATGTGGTCTTGATGGAGTTCTCTTAAGATGCATTGATGGGGAAGAGACAATGGATGTCATGAAAGAAGAGCATGAAGGAATCTGTGGTGCCCACCACTCTGGACATAGACTGTCTGATCAGATTCGAAGGCTTGAATACTTTCGGCCTTCAATGATACAAGATTTTGTTGATTTCACAATGAAGTGTCATTCATGCCACGTACATTCCAACTTCATTCATCAACCTCCAGAGTTTCTTCATACAGCTAAATACTCATGGCCATTTGCCACATGGGGAATGGATGTGGTGGGGCCTTACCCTTCAGCTACGGCCAAGAAATTTAAGTATATTCTTACCGACACTAATTTCTTTTCCAAATGGACAGAGGCAACACCTCTCAAGGAAATCAGTTCTAAATGCATTGTTAGCATCATCAAGTCTAACATCATTACCAAATTTGGTGTCCCTCATTCCATATTGATAGACAATGGCAGTAACTTCTGTTCATCTGAGGTGAAGAAATTGTATCAAGAATACAACATTAAATCCAACCATTCATCTCGGTATCATGCAGTGGCCAATGGACAGATAGTATCCTTCAATAAGACTCTGTCAAATATACTAAAAAAGATTGTGGATAAAGATAATAATTCATGGCGTGATATACAGTTTCATGCTTTATGGGCTTACTGGACTGCCACCCGCACTGCAACGCGGTCAACATCATATTCATTGGTATATGGAATGGTAGCAGTCTTTCCAATTGATGTTCAATTACCCTCACTTAGAGTTTCCATTTTTGATCAATCATCTATAGATGAACATTATAAAAAGTGAATGAATGAAATGGAATGGTTAGATGAGAAAAGATTGTGCACTTTGTACCACTTGGAAGTCTATCAGAATCGAATAACATGGGCTTTAAACAAAAATGTTTGTCTTCGTTAATTCAATAAAGGAGAATTGGTATTAGTTCTTAGAACTCCAATGATACCAGGAAAGAATCCTCCCGATCTTGAGCCAAAATGGGAAGGACCGTACTCAATACACAAGGTATACTCCAATGGAGCTTATTCATTAATCTCAATGGATGGAGAACTCATCACTACTCCAACCAATGCCAGATTTCTGAAGAAATATTTTGTATGAACACAAATTCAGCACCATGGTCCGGTATGACATTAAACTGCACCATGGTTTGGTATGACCTTAAACTGCACCATGGTCCTGTATGACCTTAATCTGCACCATGGTCCAGTATGACCTTAAACTGGACCACGGTCTTGTATGACATTAAACTGCACCACGGTCCTATATGACCTTAAACTGCACCTCGGTCCAGTATAAACATAAATTGCAACACGGTCCACCATATGACCCTAAACTATTTGCAAGTCCCTTACATCTAGCAAGACGTTAAACTGCACCATCCACGGTCCATACATATGACCTTAAATTGTTTGAATCCTTTTTTCCCACATGATGTTAAACTATATCATCCCTTTTTCATCCAACATGACGTTAAAACTGTGAAAAAGTCCCTAATACGTCCAACATAACATTAAATGTTGTACTCTTTTGTCGTCACTGTATGAAATTAAACTGCACAATTCCCCTTTTGTCCAAAATGACATTAAACTATATTGTCCCCATCGCCCTTACTACATGACGTTAACTGTATAGAAGGTCCTTTAATACGTCCTACATGACATTAAACTATGGTTTTTCCCTGCTACAGAACACTAAACTCTACAGCACTAATAGTCCTAACTTCAAGACTTTAATCTTCATATTCCATTTATATGTCCTACATGACATTAAACTGTTTATCGTTAGGGTTGTTTCAACCTCTTGTTTCTCACACCGAGTATGACTCATGTGATCTTAGAGAAAACTTCAACCATAACACTCTCTCTGGGATACTAACCATGTGTAAGTCCCAACACCACATTTTAGGTCATTGTTCCCAGGAACAAATTGATCACTAATTTATTCTTTAATAGAGCTACGCAGACATTGATCCTTACCTTCTAGGTTGGGTACGTAGGCAACCTCCCAAAGTTCAAGCCCAAAATAAATCTCTTCACATCAGTTCACCTCCATCTCATATGATTTTTATTCATGAAACCGCCACTAGAATCAATATCTTTACATTGGTTCACTTCCGTTCTTGCTATACGATGTAAAAATATACAACAATTTTGTCCAGTATGACAATAAACTACAATATTCTTTTACACCCTCACCTGAGAGGCAATCACTATTTATGTAAATACCCGTAAAAATCATGGATTTTTTTTCTTAATTTTCTTGGGAATTTTACAAGAACGCAATTTCTGATGGCACCTGATTCTGAGGCCCGGTGTTCCAGGAATCGTTTTTTGAAGTTTAGCTCGGGTACGTTCAGTGAACGAACGAGTGGGTTTTTCTAACTTTTGAACTGGTTCTCGTAATAGAATTCTAAGGGCACCGTTGGTTTCACAGTGCTGGTATTTTCTTAGAAACAACTATTCCGGAGTTGCGTTTGCTCGGGTGTGGTTTTAAAAATTTTTGGGGTACATTTAAAGAATAAAATAAAAGTGATGCGACATTTTATTTTATTCTGCTTAAAGTGTCTTAACCTAAGTTAAGTGAATAAGATGGGACCCACAATATCCTACCCACATGGTAGGATATTTTTTAGGTGGGGCCCGCACAAGCCCCACCTTTTCTTTCCCTCTAAGTAACACACCAGCACCCCCCCGTTAAATAAAGTCAACCGGTGCATTTAATTAAATGTTAAACGCCCCTATTAAATTGGTCGATTAATTCATTACAATTAATTCATTGAATTAATTATTTGTTTCTTATCTTTGAATTTCAAATTGTTGGCATGGGAATAAAATAATACCAACACTAGTTTTGTTGAGGGGTTGCTTGTTGAGAGGATTTGGAGAAACTCTAAAGCATGAAGATCTTCATCCTCCTTCACGAAGAACGTGAAGAACATGAAGAACGCAAAGAATGCGAACAATTCTGGCCTATGACAAAGGGAGACAAAGAACACCAAATCCTTGGAGATCGATGGCGTGACGTGATGTTCCTTCTTCTGCGACGCTTCTTCCACGACGCTCCTTCCGCGATGCTACGATTCCCTTTCCGCAACGCCGTGTACCACGATGACAACGATTCATCTTACACGATGCCCCTTCCACAACATGACGATCCTCTTCTTCCGTGATGGTTAATTCCACGACTAACTCACGTTCGATGACAACGTTAACTTAGGGGTTTGATTCTTTTAAATCATTGTGATTTATACCAACAGCGTAAGATTAAATATTTGTTGGAAGACTTTTAAAACTGCTAACGAGGTGGGTGCGGACCAATGAACAAGTCCGAACCCACCATCCTTTCTTTTTTGTTCTGTGGAACGGCGGACGACGATGAAGTTGGGCGCACGGGTTTTGTGAGGTCCTCGAATTGAAGGACGGGTCCCGGGAGGCTCGTTGGCGAAGACGACAGGCGATTATGACCACTGGAACTCGTCCGATGGGCCGCGGAGAAGCAAGACGTAGTCCCGCGACTGCACGGGGCCGGAGGCGATGGGACGCGGCAGCCGGCTGCGTCCATTGACAAGGGAGGTCCCACGCGAGGCCGCAGTCTCTCCACGCGGGGGCAGCGCGCCCCCCGCTGGCCTCGCTCGGCCGTAACGGCCGAGCTGACCCACTAGCCACCCGGCCAGTGCTATCCGGGTGGCACCCAGGCCGGGTTGGGCTGGGTCGCACCCCACCGGGTCAGGCCTGGTCCCGGGTCAGGTCGACCCGGTTCGGGCCGACCCCGGGGGGGTTGGGCCGGGTCGGTACGGGCCCAGACCCTACGTTTTTGAACCTTTTTCGGTCTTTTGCCCATATCATGGGCTATGGACCTCCGATCGATGCACCGTTAGTGACGATGTGATCTTTGGATCAAGACACTAATTTTGACATATTACACTGATTTTTTTGTAGTACGTTGGGTTCGGCCGGGTTGGTTCGTTCATGAAACCAACCGAGCCCTCGGAGCAGAAACTCTTATAACTTGTGCTTCGGACGTCCGATTGACGTACCATTGACTTTGGTGGATTCCTATAAGTGAGACAGACCTTTTGGCTTACTCCACTCGAGGTTTGGACATAGTTGGCGTATGGTCGGGTTGGTTTTGACTTAAAAACCAACCGGGCCACTAGGACGAAAAAGCCAATAACTTACAGACCAGGCGTCCGATTGACACGCCGTCTGTGACGTTGAGTTCCTGTTGTCGATACAGACCTTTTGGATACAACAACTCCGGACTTTGTGTCAGTTGATGTATCAGCCTCTCGGCTTGTGGAGCAGACCCTCCCGAACGATCTTGTTGTGTGCGGGAACCCTAGAGCCGGCTGCGCCTGTGACGACGACGACGTCTGTGCAGAGATCCTCAAAGGATTCGACGGCGAAGACTATAGCACTCCGCGATCCTATGTGGATCAGTGCTACAGATCCTGTGTGGGTCAGCGCTTAGCGGTCCGGTGTGGGCCAGCGCCTACAGATCTTTTTTGGGTCTGATCCTATGTGGGTCATTGCGGGGGTAGGTATCTATCGATCCTGTGTGGTTCCGATGCTGTGTGGGTCATTTCGGGGGTTAGTTACCTATCGATCATGTGTGGGTTAGATCCTTTTTGGGTCATTGCGGGAGTTAGTACCTTTCGATCCATTGTGGGTCCGACGGCTTAGATGAATCAGTGGTTATATCTGATCATCTCTATCGTCATTCGAAGAAGTACACCTGTGTGAGATGAATCTTGTTTTTCTTCATATGTGGATTGTGTTGTGCAATCCTGTATGTATTACATTATGCTTTCCTATGAGGTTTTGGTTGTGTTTTTCATGTGTGGACTGGGTTGTACTTGAGCTCGGATGTTGGAACCGAATGAGAATTGGTGACATAGGTATATGTATGGGCATATACCTAAGAAGTGCCGGATGTTACTTCGTGATTGTATGTTTCCTTTTTGGATTATCCTTTGTGGATTTTGGGAGACCTTGGGGGGTCTTGGGGTCCCTACTGAGTAGCTTAAACTCACCACTACACGGGCTATGCCCACACTACGTTGTATCGGTTGCAGATGATAGATAGCACTGATCGTGGTTGTGGCTTGCGGAGCAGGACGGTACCTGGAGGTGGACCACTGGGAGAGATGTACTCAGAGCTGACCGTTGGACCGAGGAGTTGTGGAGACTACATGTACCCACCCTTCAGGTGGGATTTCCAGTGGACGACTCGAGGTGGCGGCTTTACTTTCAGTTGTTGTTTTCCCCTTTTCATTTGTACTTTACTTTCAGTTTGGGTTTGTATTCTCGCCCATTTACTTTTCCGCACATATACTTGTACTCAGTTTACATAGTGTTTACTTCTGATGGCTTACTCTTTGGTGTTTGATTACGTTACAAAGGAAATGCCTTCCCTTTATTACCGGGAATTACACCTTGGTGCTAGTCACCGGTCCCTGGCCTATAGATGGCGAGCTTGGGGTAGTCACAACATGGGCCCCGAGGACGGGTCGTGACAAATTGGTATCAGAAGAGTTCAGTTCTACCATAGAACACAGGACTCTGATATTTTTCTATGTGAAGAAATAGTGTTAAGAGTATTGATTGTGGTTATCCGTCCAGGGAGTCCAGTGTTGGTGTGGCGACCGACGTATCCGTACACCAGGACCCTGAATTCTGATTTCCGACTTAATGCACGAAAACATTGATTGCATGTGTGTTTCATGTTTTCTTTGTGATTACTTTGTGTCAGCTCACTATGTATACTTTTTTGACTGTGGCGCACCTGTTTCTTTTCAGGATGGCCCCACGATGGTAGCCAACTATGGTTTCGATTTTTGTGCGTGACGACAACCCACCGAGCGACGAGGCCTCGGTACATGGCCCTTTGACAGCATAGGCACCGGTGGTACCACTACCCGCCAAGCCACCGATGCTACCAGCCCCATCCGCTGACGATGCATGTCACCTTAGTGCAATTCATGAGTTTCAGCGTAAGCGACCACCTAGGTTCCGCTGGGAGATGGACCCCCAGGGAGCCGTGGACTGGCTACAGTTAGTTGTATGGGTTTTAAGGTTAGAGAGGACACTAGCAGACCTCATGGTGATCCTTGCAGTGAGCCTCCTGCACGCGACATCAGGCAGATGGTGGAGCATGATGCTCTAGGTTCACTATGAGGCATCTCTTCTCTGGTCGGACTTTGAGATCCTCTTTCGCTTGGATTTCGTTCCAGCAAGCCTCTGTGTGCTGCGCATCCAGGAGATTCTATAGCTACGACAGGGCAGCTTGACGGTCACCCAGTACTCGGTGAGATTTACCGATCTCTCGCGCTACTCGACTGACATGGTATGTGACCCATTCTTCCAGGCCCGGACCATTGAGTAGGGATTGAGGTAGGAGATCAGGGCATCGCTGATCTCCCTAAGCATTCTGACACAGGAAGGGGTACTGAAGTGAGACCTTCTGATCGAGAGCTTTCTTGATGAGTCTACATCAGCGGTGACACCCACCGTAGGGCGGCACGTAGCAGAGTCTTCTGCAGCAAGCAGTTGACGGATGAGTCATGGGTCCAGGTAGAGAAGACCCATAGGAAGACAACCTCAAGACACTGGCTCAGCAGTGTGGGGCACACAGCGCGAAGTCAGTTTTTCGAGAGGTATATAGTACTACGCATGCGGCGGGCAGGGCCACATGGCTCGTGACTGCCCGACCCGCCGTGCCAAGGAGCAACAGACGGTTGAGGGGCCACCCAGGTAGAGGCAGAGGGTCGACCGTGGCGGTCCGCAGGGAGACAGCGGACAAGGCAGAGGATCTGGCTGAGCAGAAGGTGGTGGGAGATGCTTTGAGGCTCTACCACCACTACCACCAGGAGGTCCACCCCGACCACAGGGAGCTGGCGGGTAGATACAGGCACAACTCTAGGCAGCAGAGGCCTATGACCACGGTGCACTCGAGATGATTCGAGGTACTATCTGGGTTAATTCATCCCTTGCTGCATTTCTTATAGACACTGGAGTGAGTCATTCTTTTATAGCCGATGCCCTTGTTCGGAGCTCGGAGATTCCGACAGAGCCGTTGGCTCGATCCTTACGGCTAGAGACTCCTACGGGAGTAGACTCGATGATTACGCACTGGTACCGGCAATGTGAGCTTACTCAAGGAGGTGAGAGCTTCGGCTGGGATCTTCTCATAGCGGCGTCGATGCCTTACGACATCATCTTGGGCATGGATTGGTTATCTACAGTCCATGCTCAGATTGACTGTTTTAGGCACAAGGTGCGATGTGTACGCATCGATGGGAGTAGTTTCACCTTCACCGGCGAGAAGGGAGCCTTCGCAGCATAGGATAGACTCTCACAAAGAAGGGGATAGCCCATCACACATCAGTTGGCTAGCCAAATCTTTGGATTAGTTGATGTGCAGAGACCTAGTTTTCCTACAGTGGTGGATCAGTATGCAGACGTTTTCCCCGACAACGTTCCAAGACTACCTCCTTGCAGATAGGTAGACTATTATATTGACATGTACCTCGGGACATCCTCGATATCCACTCCAGCATATCAAATGGCCCCCTCTGAGCTTCGAGAGCTACAGGTACAGTTGGAGGACTTGCAGGGCAAGGGATTCATCTGACCCAGTGTTTGACCCTGGGATTCCCCGATATTGTTCACCAAGAAGGCGGACGGGAGCTTGCGACTGTGTGTCGACTATCTTCGCCTGAACCAGGTGATATTGAGGAAAAAGTATCCACTAACGAGGATTGATGACCTCTTTGATCAGCTCAAGGGAGCACAGTGGTTCTCGAAGAGTGACCTCAGGTCAGGATATCATCAGCTCAGAGTTCGGGACGAGGACGTGCAGAAGACGTCCTTCAGATGTCGGTATGTACATTATGAGTTCTTGGTTATGCCATTCGGCGTAAACAATGCTCCATTAGTGTTCATGGGCCTCATGAACAGGATATTTCAGTCATACCTCAATCAATTTGTCATTTTCTTCATCAAAGACATTTTGATATACTCGACCACTGAGGAGGAGCATGCCTACCACTTACGGGTTGTACTAGACACACTCTGAAAGCACCAGCTTTATGGAAATCACTCAAAGTGTCAGTTCTGGTTACGTGAGGTCCACATCATGGGACATGTCATATATGAGGCAGGAGTTTTGGTGGATCCCACGAAGATCGAGGCAGTGCTATCTTGGGAGTCATCCAGGAGCGTGATAGAGGTGCAGAGTTTCTTGGGACTAGCTGGATACTACCGGTGATTTGTGCCAGACTTCTCCAAAGTTGCGGCACCACTCTTATCTTTGACTAAGAAGGGGAAACCCTTTGTGTGGTAAGACATATATCAGCAAATCTTCCAGGAGCTGAGACAGAGATTGAACAACACAATTATCTTGAGGTTTCCGGAGGTAGGGGTAGGATATGTAGTCTATGACGATGCATCAGGGACCAGACTCAGATGTGTTCTAATGCAGGAGCGGTCAATGATCGCCTATGGATCACGTCAGTTGAGGCTGCATAAGAAGAACTATGAGACCCATGAACTTGAGTTAGAAGCATTGGTCTTCACTCTGAAGACATGGTGACACTATCTGATGGGAGAGTGCTTTACAGTATTTTCTAACCATCAGAGTCTCAGGTACATCTTCTCTCAGAAGGACCTAAACCTGAGACAACGACTATGGCTCAATTTACACTAGGACTATGACTTTGAGATAGTCTATACTCCTGGGAAGGGGAACGTAGTGGCTGATTCTCTCAACAGGAGGACATGCATTCAGCTAATTGAGGAGGTGAAAGAGCAGCTAGCTGCTTTGCAGATATCTTTCATGGATAGAGATGGGAAGCCTTCCTTCAGTCTCTCACAGTCACTCCTCCACTACTGCAGTGGGTCAGAGAGGCACAACGTGGGGACGCTGACTGTGAGACGCGACATGTGCAAATATCCTTAGCACAGGCACCTGATGGTTTCTCCTTTGGAGGAGAGTACGATGTCCTTTCCATAGGACGTACCTTGGTACCAGTTCCTTTACGGGAGGAGGTGCTAAGAGAGTTTCACACATCCCCTTTGGCGGTACATCCTGGCGTAGCGAAGATGTACCAGGATCTTAGATGATAGCACTGGTGGTCGGGCATGATGAACGCTGTGGTAGAGTTTTTTTCTTGATGCCTCACCTGCCAGCAGGTTAATGCAGAGCACCAGGTACCAGCAGGCTTGGTACATCCCTTGTAGATCCCGGAGTGGAAGTGGGATGGCATATCAATGGACTTCGTGACTGGACTTCCATGCACTTCCAGAGGTCACGACTCCATTTGGGTGATTGTCGACCGACTCACCAAGTCGACACACTTCTTAACCATCAAAGAGCAGGTCTCAGTGGAGAGATTGGGACGTCTCTACATTTAGGAGATTGTATGACTTCACGGTGTGCCATTATCTATCATCTCCAATCGAGATGCTCACTTTACTTCCCGACTTTGGAAGCAGTTGCAGGAGGCGTTCAGGACGCAGCTGCATCTGAGCACCACCTTTCACCCTCAGACAGATGGTCAGATGGAGAGGACCATTTAGACTCTCGAGGACATGCTCCTTGCATGTGTCCTCGACTTTGGTCATAGCTAGGAGGACCACATACTATTGGTGGAGTTCTCTAACAACAACAGCTACCACTCTACCATCGGGATGACACCATACAAGGCATTTTATGACCGACCTTGCAGATATCCATTGTGCTGGACAGACCTTGGGGAGTTAGTACTTGTGGGATCGGAGATGGTCCGGGCCACGACGGAGAAGGTCCAGGTCATCCAGGAGCGGATGAGGACAGCTCAGAGCTGGCAGAAGTCTGATGCTGACAGGAGGCGGAGGCCACTGGAGTTCAAGGATGGCGACCACGTCTTCATGTGGGTCTCACCTTGATGTGGATTATGAAGATTTGGCTGAGGCGGCAAGTTTTCCCCATGCTTCATCAGACCCTTCCAGGTCCTCAGCAGGAATGGCGAGGTGGCTTATCGCCTGGCTCTACTACCTCAGTTGCACCGGGTGCACGATGTCTTCCACGTATCTCAGCTGAGGAGATACGTGCACGACCCGACACATATCATTGACCGTGGGGAGCTAAACTTTGATGATGGGGCGACGTTTGCGGAGGTCCCAGTGGAGATCGAGGATTGATAGGAGTGGGTCCTACGTGGACGATCGATTCCTCTAGTGCGCATCAGATGGCATCACGGAACCTCTATGAGAGCACTTGTGAGCGGGAGGCTCAAATGCGTGCTCAGTACCCACATTTGTTTCCCTAGTTTATGATGTATCATTATGGGGACGTAAATCCCTGAGGTGGGAGTTATTAAAATACCTCTAAAATTTAATGAAATTTTGTTCTTAATTTTCTTTGGAATTTTACAAGAACACAGTTTCTGACGGCACCTGATTCCAAGGCCCGGTGTGCCCGGAATCATTTTCTAAAGATTAGCTCAGGTACGTTCAGTGAACGAATGAGCGTGTTTTTCTAACTATTGAACCGGTGCTCAGAATATAATTATGAGAGAACCGTTGGTTTCGCAGCACCAGTATTTTCTTAGAAACACCTATTCCGGAGTTGCGTTTTCTCGGGTGTTGTTTTAAAAAATTTTGGGGTTAAGTTAAAGAATAAAATAAAAGTTGTGCGACAATTTAATTTATTCTGCTTAAAGCGGCTTAACCTATGTTAATCGGATAATATGGGACCCACAATATCCTACCCACATTGTAGGATATTTGTGAGGTGGGTCTCGCATGAGCCCCACCATTTCTTTCCCTCTAAGTGACACACCTGCACCCCCTCCCCTTTTAAATAAATTCAACCGGTGTGCTTAATTAAATGTTAAACGCCCCTATTAAATTGGGAAGTTAATTCATTAAAATTAATTCATTGAATTAATTATTCATTTCTTATCTTTAAATTTCAAATTTTTGGCATGGGAATATAATAAGACCAACACTAGGTTTGTTGAGGGGTTTCTTGTTGAGAGGATTTGGAGAAACTCTAAAGCTTGATGATCTTCATCCTCCTTCGTGAAGAAGGCGAAGAACGCGAAGAACGCGAAGAACACCGGCCCCCGACGAAGGGCGACGAAGAACACTAGATCCTAGGAGATCGATGGCATGACGTGACGTTCCTTCTTCCGCGACGCTTCTTTCGCGTAACTCCTTCTGCGATGCTATGATTCCCTTTCCACAACACCGTGTACCGCGACAACAATGACTCTTCTTCCGCGACGCCCCTTCCGCGACGCGATGATCCTCTTCTTCCGCGATGGTTAATTCCACGAGGAACTCATGTTTGACGACATCGTTGATGTAGGGGTTTGATTCTTTTAAATCTTTGTGATTTATTCCCGCGTCATAAGATTAAATATTTTTTGGTAGACTTTTAAAACCACTAACGCGGTGGGTGCGGACCAACGAACAAGTCCGAACCCACCGTCCCTTCGTTTTTGGTTTGCAGAATGGAGAACGATGATGAAGTAGGTCGAACGGGTGTTGTGAGGTCCTCGTAATGAAGGATGGGTCCTGAGAGGCCCGTTGGCGAAGACAACAGGCGATTCCGAGCACCGGAACTCGTCCAGTGGTCCGCGGAGCAGCCCGCATGCACGTCGCCGGGAGGAGCCGTCATGGCTGAAGCCGCAGCGGTAGGGCATTGTCCCGCGACTGCGTAGGATAGGAGGAGACGGGATGCGGCAGCCAGCCACGTCCACTGACAAGGGTGGCCCCACACGGGGCCACAATCTCTCCACGCGGGGGCAGCCCCCCCCCCCCCCCCCCCCCCCGCGTCGTTCGGTCGTAACAGCCGAGCCGACCCGCTGGCCACCCGGCCAGCACTAGCCGGGTCGCGCCTAGGCTGGGCCGGGTCACGGCCAGCCAGGTCGGACCCGGAACCAAGTCAGGTCGACTCGGTTCGGGCCGACCCAGGGGGTGGGGTCGGGTTAGTCTGGGCCCAGACCCCCTGTTTTCGATCCTCTTTCGTTCTATTGCCAATATCTTGGGCTACACACCTCCGATCGACGCACCGTCAATGGAGATGTGATCCTTGGATCAAGGAGGTTGTTTCGAAATATTACACTCAAGGTTTTGTAGTACGTTGGGTTCATTCGGGTTTGTTCATTCACGAAACCAACCGAGCCCTTGGAGCGTAAACTTTTATAACATGAGCTTCGGACGTCCGATTGACGTACCGTCGACTTTGGTGGATTCCTCTAAGTGAGACGGACCTTTTGGCTTATTCCTCTAGTGGATTGGACATAGTTGGAGTACAGTCGGGTTGGTTTTGACTTCAAAACCAACCGGGCCCTTAGGACGAAAAATCCAATAACTTCCAGACCGGGCGTCCGATTGTCGCGCCGTCTATGACGTTGAGTTCCTGTTGGTGATACATAACTTTTGGATACAGCAACTCCGAACTTTATGTCAGTTGATGTATCACCCTCTCAGCTCATGGAGAAGACCCTTACGAACGAGCTTTCTGTGTGTGGGAACCCTAGAGCTAGCTGCGACTGCTACGACGACGACGACTGTGCAGAGATCCTCAGTGGATTCGACGGCGACGACTACGCCACTCAGCGATCCTATGTGGATCAGTGCTACAGATCCTGTGTGGGTCTGATCCTGTGTGGTTCAGCACTCAGCGGTACTGTGTGGGCCAGCGCCTACAGATCCTGTGTGGGTCTGATCCTATGTGGGTCATTGCGGGGGTTAGTTACCTATCGATCTTGTGTGGGTCTGATCCTGTGTGGGTCATTGTGGGGGTTAGATACCTATCAATCATGTGTGGGTCAGATCCATTATGGGTCATTATAGGGGTTATTACCTTTTTATCCTTTGTGGGTCTGACGGCTTAAATGAATCAGTGGCTATATCTGATCATCTCTATCGTCATTCGAAGAAGTACATGTGTGTGAGCTAAATCTTGTTTTGCTTCCTATATGGATTGTGTTGTGCTATCTTGTGTGGATTAAGTTATGATTTCTGGTGTGGTTTTGGTTGTGTTTTTCGTGTGTGGACTGGGTTGTACTTGAGCTCGAATGTTAGAGCCGAACGAGAATTGGTGACTTAGGTATATGTATGGGCATATACCTAAGAAGTCTCGGATGTTACTTCGTGATTGTATCTTTCTTTGTGGATTATCTTTTGTGTATTATGGGAGACCTTCGGGGGTATCGGGGTCCCTACTGAGTAGCTTATACTCACCACTACACAGACTACGCCCGCACTATGTTGTGTCGGTTGCATATGAAAGACAGCACTAATCGTTGTTGAGACTTGTAGATCAAGACGGTACTTGGAGGTGGACCACTGGGCGAGATATACTCAGAGCTGACGGTTGGACCGAGGAGTTGTGGAGGCTACCTGTACCCACCCTTCAGGTGGGATTTCCAGTGCATGACTCGAGGCTGCAGCTTTACTTTCATTTGTTGTTTTCCCCTTTTCAGTTGTACTTTACTTTCAGTTTGTGTTTGTATTCTGGCCCATTAATTTTTCCGCACTTATTATTGTACTTAGTTTACTTAGTGTTCACTTCTGCTGTCTTACTCTGTGGTGTTTGTTTACTTTACAAGGCCAATACCTTCCCTTTCTTACCTGGAATTATGCCTTGGTGCTAGTCGCCAGCCCCAGACCTATGGAAGGCAGGCTTGGGGTAGTCACAACATGGGCCCTGAGGATGGGTCGTGAAAATTTACATTGATTTTCAATCACGTTTCATTTCATAGACTATGTGCATACATGGCAATACCTTAACCTTTTATCTTGGGTTAAATCATCATTGCACTATAGTCCCCTTTCACCCTTCACATGTACAAACCAAATTTGTTCAAAGGGAATTTCTAGAAATACGTTGGCTTGATTCCCATCCTTATGGGATACATAGGAATGTTCAGGTGTCCCTCGAATCTAGCCCCAAGTCTTTGGGCCTAACCCCAAATTCAACTTTCAGTCCCTTGGATGAATAGTCCCCATGAAAACACACACTGTGTTTTTCTTATAATGGTCCATGCTCTATGAACCTAAACTACGTTCTCTAATCCTTTTGTCCCACACGATGTTAAATTGTAGTTCATGAACTACGTATGGCTTGATTCCCATCCTTATGGGATACGTAGTGAAGTCCAACATTTCTATTCAGGTCCTAGCCACAACATGATTACGGTTAGCATTGATTTTTGTATTTCTATATACATCGGACAATACCCATCATTATGTGCCATAATCCTAACCATAAATATTTTCAGATCTTCATAAACCTTTTCTTGAATTCTAGATGCAAAAATGTCAATCTTCTGAGAGTTATTTTGCCTGAATATGCAGTACGTGTCTTAAGGCGGCCATGCATAAACAATCTCCATAACAGATTTGTCATCCAAAATGTACTATTATTTTACTATACAACCAATTCCCTTAGGTGGCCCTGCATAATTCAACCCCCTAATGGGTTTGTTAAATACTGGTAACTTTATTCTTGGGAAGAAATCCTATTTTTTTCTTATTGGTCTCAAATGAATGTATGTAGGGATCCGCAGAAGTATCCATTTATAACATATTTGTCCCATATCCTTTTTCATGATCTGAAAGTATTCAAGTCTATGGTTTATATTCTCCTTCCCTACGTTTGGGCCAGACCTTCGTAGGAGTGATATCCATCCTTTTCTTTGATAATCTTGTTGGGAAATATCTTCTCTATATTCATGTAACTATTTCCATACAGAAAACTCTATACTTTGAAAATTTGAATCTCCATAAACTATCAGTGGCTTTTATCACTGGGAAAGTAAATTTATGAGAGTTCTTTTGCCTGACTATGCAGCATGTGCCCTTAAGCGGCCTTGCATAAACAGTCTACATAACAGACTTGTTAGCCAAAAGATATTATTTATTTCATTATGCACCAATTCCCTTAGGTGGCCCTGCATAATTCAACCCCATAACGGGTTTGTTAAATATGGTAACTTCATTCGTGGGAATTACTTCTTTTAATGCCTTTTAGCTCCTTTTTATATCATTCCTCATATTCAAATATTCTTAAGTCATAGTGTACATATTTTCCATCATACTTGAGTGTTGTAATATGTTTTTAGATAAATTTTCAAGGAATTGAGTCAATTTTAACCCATTCGGTCAAAGATATTTCGACCTTAAACATTAGCCTATTAGTCCTCCATGCATGACGTTAAACTGACAGATTTCATATTTCTTCTCACCTCATAGTCAAATCTTAGTTTCTCCCCAGATCCAACTCTAAGGGGGGACTTTTGATGATGCTCTTTTCCATCACAGAGTCTAAATGAATGAAAAGGTAAATACCTTGAACCCAAAGTGATTCATTCTTTGAAGAAACATAAAAAATCGACAAAGGAATGAAAAAGGAGTCAAATGACCTTGGGTCGCTCAAGTTCCCTCATTGTCACGCAAGTATACTTGTGCACCGCCTAATGGTTGTGCAAGTGACTTGTGCGCCCTAATTGATAACTACCTGGGGTCTTCTCCATCCTATAAATAGACCTTGTGGACACCCCATTGGAAGGAGGAATTTTTTCAGAATTCAGATTTAGAGCACTGAATTCCCAAGTCTCTTCTTCAGGTCTTCCGAACACTTCTATGGTAATTCTTTACCTAGAATGGAAGGTATAAACAATAGGAGTAAGGTCTATGTTTTATAATTCACTAACACTTGTGTGCCTATGGTGTTTTACCCTTAAGGTAAATGAACATACATGACCGCCTCTCTACTTCCTCACCAATAATTTAGTGCCTCTCTTCTGGAAGTACCTTAGGATAATTCTAAAGGCACTGGTCAAGGGTCCCCCAATTATTACCATGATGGTTTAAAAACGCGCAAGTTCCCATGTGTCACGAAGTTATACCTGCGCGACCAGGACTTGCACGCCCACACAGTATTTGCGTGCCTGCCAAGACTTGCGCACCCCTGCCTTTTTGGGTGCCTTTCTGGCCCATTTAAAGCCTCTTATGCCATTCCACCTCTCCTAATCAAGATTTAGTCTTCAAGACACTCTTCAATGCCATTTATGACATGATTTATTGATTCAGATTACTTATCTGAAAGGAACTCAGGGGAACATTTCTCAAAACCTAGTGATTTTAACATCTTTTTGTCACTAAAGATTGAGATGTCATTCATTCAACCTCATCCGTTAAAGATGAGAGAACCCCTTAAAATGGAATTCCTTTTCATGAGTAAGTCCCATTAATAATTACTATTAATTCTAGTCATCATCCTTAGTTGTAATCCCCAAGTCCCCTAATTTGGTCATCCTTTTCAAGAGTAAGCCCCAATATTAAAATTCCAAAATCTGGGCATCCTCCTTAGGAGACAGCCCCAACTATAATTCTCAAACCTGGGCTTCCTTTTTAGGAGTAAGTCCCAGTCATAATTCCCATTAATTCTGGGCGTCCTCCTTAGGAGTAATACCCAATTCCCCTAATCCGGGCATCCTTTTCAGGAGTAATCCCCAATCTTAATATTACAAAATATGTGCATCCTCCTTAGGAGTAATCCCCAACTATAATTCTCAAACCTCGGCCTCCTTTTCACGATTAAGCCCCATTCTCAGATATTGGAATCCTTCTTAGGATTAAGCCCCAAGTCCCTTAATTTTCTCTTAACCAGTCCTAATTTACTTTTGATCTGGGCTTCCTTCTCATGAGTAAAACCCAATCATAGGTCCTCTCATAATTTGGGCCTCTTTTCAAGTTTAATCCCCAAGTTAGAGTATTCAAATCTTCATGAAGCACATATACCTTTATGTAACCTATTTCTGGATTACTTCCATGAAGTAAATCCTAATCATCATTTAACTGGGTAGTCATACATACATAATCCCCACATTATTTCTTATGATTGCTTCTTTCATGGAACAATTGTCTGGTTTTTACCAATACATATTGTTTATCACACCGAGCATGAATCACGTGAGATTAGAGTGTAAAAGTAATTATGACATCCTTCATTGAGCCATCAATAATAAACATCATACTCCCTTAGTCGAACTATGTGGGTTCTGATTCCTTTTCCAAAATAAAGGATACATAGGCAGCCCATCTGCGGGTACACTCCAAACTTTGAAATAATTGATTTCCTTCTTAATGACAATAAACTTCAAGTGCCCCACTGAGTTGATTTAAAACCAGAATGTTCATCATAATGACTAAGATACTTTTACGTATGAAAGAATACCATTGACTAAGAATCTCTAACAAATATATATGATTCTATATCAATGAAGAACATTGAATGCATATAAAAGATTCTCTAAATTTCCTATATATCAATCATTGATTATCAGATCTAAAGGAAAGCTTATTTTATACTTGGTAATGTAATAAGGATTCATGAACATAAATTAAATCTATAAAGAGAGTCCTGGAGTAGAAAATAATTCTCCTCAAAAAGGTGTGATGAGTCTGACCTCCCATCCTCTCGACCAATGCACATTCCTAAGCCTCATGAATCCACAACCAATGATCACCTACCTTTGGAATGTTGGTCCAAATGGATGTGGAATCATTGGTTGTTTCCGGTTCTATGAACAAACCCGTTACAAACCAATTGGAATGTTTGAACCTTCAATCAAGGAGGTCATCCCCAATTCTAGAGGTAAATAGTGTTTCATGCTACATACTCTATACTGGTGTTTTATGTAACAAACCACATGTCACAAGGAAACCTTTGTGATTCATGTAGCGAAGCTAAAATTTTCTTTGTTTTCAGTTCATTATTAACATTGTGATACATATTACATAAGTAAAAATTGTCCATTAATATAAAATAAAAATTTTTCTATATTACATTAAATGAAAAATATCAAAAAATTAATTTAATTTGGAAATAAATAATTCACAAATCTTAGGTTGTTACATTATAAACATCTTAAGTTTAATTTTTCAATTTAAATTCATTTATGTTATTGAAGTATTAACATATGAAAGATTCATTCATAGAAACGAATATTATAAAATTAGATTCATAAACTTCCCTTAAAAAATTGAATTTTTGATCCATAAATGTTACCCAATTTAAAATTTAACTAGGTTTTGTCATTGGAGCACATAGTTTATTAGTGAGGATTTGACATGTAGGAAAGAAATAAATATTAATAGGGTGTGATTGAGGTCCTCAATCACAATCATTTGAATTATAATAGAATATTGGAGGCCATAAATGTTATAAATATATGATTATTTATTAGTCCATTAGATAAAAAAAGGTAATGTATCAAGACCTCATTTTTTCATTATCCTATATTTTTTAATTTTTTGGACCAAGAATATATGTTAATATACATACATTAAATATTTCTATAAAAAATATTGCATTCTTTTATTGTTCTTTTAACTATTTCAAATTAATCAATTACTTAAAGAAATGGATGTCAAGATATTAGAATTTATAACTGATGCACATAAATTAATCATTTATCCGATATTAGACCCCCTAAAAAATGGAATGTATAAATATTTATCTATAAATATTCTTAAAAATAAATATTGTTAATAAATTAATCACAAAACATAAAAATAAAACTACTATATAATCATAAATAAATCTTCATAAAAAATATACATTAAACATGACATTGTGTAGGCTAGTGTTAGGTATGAAACACTTATCTTCATCCGATCATGTTTTAAAGACCCATCCCCCTGTCGGACATGATTGGTTGTCACCCAACATGCATAATGTTATTTTCTAAAACCCTGTAAATATAATTTCTAAAATATATGGACATCCATGAAATAATTTTAATCAATAAATATCCTTTTAATAAAGGATTTCAATTCAATATCAATATATAAATAAATATTCCAATGTTTAAATAAAAATTTTCATAAATGGGTAACAATATAAAAAATCTAAATGATGAAATTATGAAACATTAGAAATATTTTCACGAAATCATATTAATATTCATCCCCCATATATCTCAAAGTATATCTTGGTTATTATAAGGTCCCTACCTTAAACATTACATAATCCTGAATTAAATGAATAATTCACATTGAGGATATATTTAGGTATAGAGTTTTAGAGAATTAGGTGAAAACTATTTCATATAAAAATGAATATTACATGTAGACACTACAAATCAGTATCCATTTTTTAATAATATAAAAACTATTACAAAAACATGTCTACATTTATGTTTTAAACATATTAACTTTTCCTTGATCTCATACCTGACCTTTATTCATATGTAAGTCCAGTGGAAAACATTTCAAAAACATTTGATGGGCATAAAAACTCATTAAGGGTTACAAAATAAGGAAACAAAACATTATCCCATCAATAAATACAAAACAATGATACCATAATTTTCCATCATAATATACCTCATGAAATTATATGATTTATGAATAACACACAGAAGTCATAAATCATAAATCTAACTTGTGGCATCCATAAAATACATACATTGTAGCTTTCATAGCTACATAGGTAATTACATTTGTAATAACATTCATAGTATATTCCCTAATTCTATTAGGATAAATTGTAATGTTTACCTCCATAATGTTACCCAATGCTTTGGAGAGCTATCTCGGGCTCACCCACCCTATGTTTATCACGGAACTACCCATATATGTAAAAAAATGGCCAATAATAATAACATATTCATAACACATAAATCAAGAATAAAGGAAATATAATATTTCCACATTACAATCAAAACATATCATTTAATTCTATATACATAATCAATGCTTTATCAAACCATTTTCGAAACCATTTAACCCCTTTAATAAATAGATTTTTGAATCATAGTGTCCCAAAAAACATTAAATATTTTAAAGGAATTAAAATTTTAAAAAATTAATGTCCATGTAAATAAATCCATAAAACCATTTGTAAAACAAGGACATTAATGTGAAATATTTAGAAGAATAAATCTTTAAAATAATATTTTAGTAAAAGAGTTCTAAACCAAATGAGATATGATTGAATACAGATAATTGAGATATTACATTTAATAAAAAAATTATAAAATAATTTAGAAGAAATGTATTCATGATATAATATTCCAAAGGATAGTATTTACACCATATTAAAGTGAATTGGTGTGTATAAAAAATCAAGTCTCAATGGAATGTAAATTGAGACGAAATCCCTTATAAAAAATGTGTCCTTAGATTAAGGATAAATTAATTACATAATAATTTGTGAAAAGTATTAACACACTCAATACATTTTGATATTCAATGTAAATCAATCAGATAACATTCACACATATTCTTTTTATGGAAAAACCAATGACTTGGATGTTTTACTCAATAAATGGAAATTCAGTTAAAATCACTCATATCAAGTTCATATCGATGACTTGAGAATTAATCAATAGAGTTATTATGTGTATCAAAAGTATATACACACAAAGGGGAAATGAAATTTCTACATAAATAAATAAATAGTTACTTCACGCATAATCAAATCATGACATAATTAAGAATAAGAAGATTAACCCATGGAATGGAAATTGGTTAAAAAGGATCCCTTAACGATTTGGTAACAGACAAAACATATAACAAATGAAAGAAGGATCATAAAATGAAGATTTAAATACCCATAAAATGACTTATATTACAAAATTAGTAAAATCATGGTTAGTAAATACACCACACAAAAGGAAATAGTGGAAAATATAGCTTGAATCTCATGGAAATAAAAAAGTGAGATGAGAATCCCTTACCACGTTGTAATTAGTCTATTCATATGTCCATAAGTTAGTAAGCACCAAATGAATAATAGAATACCATGAATATATGGATAATCCCTTACCAGATTGTAATCAATCTATTTGTATGACCAAAAGTTAATAAGCACCAAATGAATAATAGAATACCATGAATATAAAGATAATTAGGATAATATATATCAAATGGCACAATACAACAAAACCAGCTATTAGCAGCAGTTGTTTTCATATAGCGGTGGTTCAAACCGCCACTATATGGTTTGGCGGCGGTTTATAGAAACCGCTGCTAAACTGGGCGGCGACAATCTTTTAGCGGCGGTTTTTTACATTTCATGGAGGTTTAAGGGAAGAATTGTAGATGCCTCATTTCACGGCAGTTTTTGTGACTTTAGTTGCAGTTTGACAGGTGCCAGATATTTTTTTATTCGCGGTGGTTTTAACTAGTGTGATATTCAGGAGTTTGATGCATCTCTGTCGTGGCGGTAAAACTCAACACTAAATATAAACCGATTACAATTCGTGGTGGTTTTAACTTCCGAAAATGTTTTACCGTTAAAGAATTAGCGGTGGTTATAACTGCCGTGAAATACTGACCAGTAATGCATTAGCAGCGGTTAAAACTGCCGAGAAATTCTGAAAAAAAATGCAGTTTTTCTTCTACTGCCCCACTGCCCTGATGAACAAATCAAAACAGAAATTGAACATGATAAATCATACAAAAAACTAAAATTTTATTTCTAAATTGGTATCCCCAAACTGATGAAACAGAAGATTGGAGGACCTTCATAGCTACTGGCAGAAAAGTAAATAAGAGGACCTTGACAAATGAAACTACTATTTTTGTAATTTGTTAAAAAAGGAGTAGGATCATGATCATCCATAGATAAATATATGAGGGTTCAAGAACACCGATATGAAGTAGATCAAGATGATAGACCATATTTTAATTTTCCAATCACCTTTGGTGTTTCTACATTTTGGATGCTCTCTTTTAGGTGATAGAGGTTGCTTTCTATGGATATCATCTTACACATACTTAATCTTGTTTGATTATCTATCATTCCACTATGAAAATTTTATGATAGGTCTATGAAAATTCGGTTGGGATAGGTTCATACCCTGTAGTGCCCACCGGGGTAGACCGTTGAACTTTATTTGGAATGGGGTTAGGGTCCTGATCTAGTTGTCCATATAACATGGGAATTGGCCCCTGACCCTCCTGAATGGGAGAAAAGATGTGTATCTTCTCTAAATCTCCTCATATTGTGTTAATGAGTCCCCCAAATTATGGTATGATAGTTGTGTGTTTTCTCTTTAACCATTTTTAGAATATTCTTGGTGATGTAGGGCCATGTTCTTGGTTGATTGTTCACTACCCTCAGTGTGTTTTCCTGACTACCTAGGTTTTGGAGACTTTGGTAAGACACCTGAGGTAAACACACACATCATATAGAGGTTTTATTGCATTGTATAATTTGATAATGGTGAATGCTAGAAGGAACCCTTTGAAGGGCCCCTTATGCTATCTAGATGAGTCCATCAGTGACCTCTTGATCAACATACCATGGTAAGGGAGTAACACATTATTTCCTCCCATGTATATGACAATGAGATGGTTTGAGATGGAAACTATTCACAAAAAATTATGTTCCACTAGTCATTGTCGAGTAGACAACTAGTATGGATTTCTGAGATGAATGGATTTTCTAGCTTCCTATTAAGATGGAAAGGTACCATTTAGGTGTGACTTCCAACCAGTGAATTTGAGACCCAATGTTGAGGGTGCAAGGTTGATAATAGAGCCCTAGTTTTAAATGAGGATCCAACTTGTGCAGTAGTTGAAGCATATGTGTTCTTAAAGTAGAAGAATGTAATTTGGATCAAAGGGGCTTCTAGTTGAATGTTCCAGAATACTTATGTGAAACATTTACAAGAATCCCTCATGAAAGTAGAATATCAATAAATAAACACATGTATAATCAATTGTATCAGATCCATGTTTGTCAATATTTCATATTATGAGTGAAAAAAAGATCCTAACATGTGGGGGACACATGCATTTTGTTTAAGGTTCCATGTGTGGTTCTCCATTTTTGTTTCCAACTACTTTTATTCGTGAGTATATGATTCGTATCAAATGATTAGGTTAAACCACATTCCCATAATCCTATTATGTTTGGTCTCTATACAGCCTACTAGGTTCAAATTTATATAACCAGGACAAAATAACAAAAGTATCACTCATTAGACATCCAAAATCTCGACTACTAATTCAAAAAAAGGCCTAAATAGAATGATGTATACCACACTCGAGAAATCAAGATATAAAATGAAACATCATAAATCAAAAAAATGGATAGAAGGAAAATGAGATCTCAAGAAAATTTTAGGACATGGAAATGTTTGGTGTCAACTATGTTCCATACATGTTATATATACAAACCAACCATTGTCATATTTGTTCAACACATCAACAATACTACTACTCATAGTCTGATGATGCATTGTCACCCTCTCCACCTCCATCTCCACTACCTACTCCCACCTGTAAGAACATTATATTGATAATTAAATATTGTTTCATATTTATAGTTTAACTTAAAACCAATAACAATTTGAAAAGTAAATGATTTTGATTTTTCTTTTGTTTTTCCTGCTCACCACTACTCGATGCACCACCACCGGGGGCATATATGCTCATCTGCTGATATATATCAGTTAACGCTTTCTGAATAGCAGATATCTAAGCCCCATGGTCTTGAACTGTGGATCGTAGAGAAGACATCTCCATCTGAGCATCTTCAGTTATGAAATGACTATAACCAGGAGTATATGTAGCTGGAATCTCTGGTGGCCTGCCAAAGACCTCATATGGTACGGGTCCCAAACCCACTCCGCACACTCTACCAGGATGCTTCTTCCCAATGACTTTAGAAATCGGGTTATCCTGGGAGACTAAGTAGGCTGCCCAAGATTGGCATACCATATTTCTTTAATTTCTACTTATAAATTAAATATCAATATATATTAACACAGTAAAAAATGATAAAAAGATATTATAATAAAAAATTTACTACATACCCCAACTTCTTTGGCAGGTTCTTTAACAAAACATCCATCTATTTTTTTGTGAACATCCAGCCACAATTCAGTTTGGGATGCTTCATGCCCTAAACTCTTTGACTGCATTAAAAAAATATAAATCAACAATTTTTTATTTTAAATAGATAATATTTTCTTAAAAATATTTAAACCAATTAAAAAATTACCAATGACATTCGGCTTCTAGAAATGCTTTTTGATCCTGCCGTGTGTGGGATGACATGCTTTGCCCAGTTTGAAGCATTTTGTCTTAAGAGATCCTGAAATAATTAAAATTCAATTTTACATTAAGGTATTCAATGTCATCTCATCTTTATATTCATGTATAAATTTAAAATGATGATAATATAATAATATATATTTCAATACCATCTGCTTCACATCACGATTTCTATCAACAAAAACATTCCACTGTTATTTCAGTACCCCCTGGGTAGCTGCTCATACATTTTCTACACGGTCAATGAAGTATCATTGACATCACACCACAACCTCTATTTGAAATCTTTCCATTTTTACCAAGATGTTTCAATGTCCCCTTCTATGCTATCACATCAGCAACGGTAATGTTGAAGAACATCTGTATACAGAAATTAAGTTTGAACATATTAGTAACTTGAAATTAAATTAAACCGGAATGTAATAAAATTACCTTAATCTGAGAATCAAAAACTTCATTTTTCAAATTTGGAGGCATATGCCTCCAAACATCATATAAAATAGCCAGGGAAATGGGCTCCGATGCTAGCTGACCAATAATCTGGCCAAGTAACCCCACGGCGTCATCCTTCAGGACCCCATAAGAATCAAATGGAATGACTAACTTCTCTTTATTCATGTTCAAAAAATCTGAACATTTTATGTGTTTTTTCACAGTTCCATTTTTTTCATCTTCAATGAGCAAACAATTAATATGAAAAAATGAAATAAATTTATTTAATTAAAATTTGTACCTCTGACTATGACCCTCTAGAATGTCCATGATGAACTGGAAGGGGTGTGTCACTACCACACTACTGAGATTCCTGTAGGGGGATTCTATGACTCATCCTCTAATGAGACATCCACAGATGGTGTCAAAGATGGTGCAGGGGTAGATGGTGCAGGGGTGTAGGCAGCCGATGCCTCAGATGCCATGGGGACAGATGGATTATCATCTATCGTAGAACTAGATGAAATAGTGTATCACTTCCTCCTTGGCATTCCTATCATTTAATCAAATAAAATTAATTTTAGAATATATATTTCAAAAAATTTATGCTGAATAAAATTTAAAAATTATAATAGATTCCAAGTACTAACAAACAAAATATATATAACAATGATAATGAATGACTTTAGAAATGAAACAAGTGTTTGTTGAATGAATAAATAATTGTACATACAATCATTTTACCCTTCAATCATGTAGGTTTCCTGATCCATTTCTTCCCCCATTTCATTCATCCTTGCTAAACTAATATTTTCAAAATCATGATGGACAAATAATTCTACTTCCTGTTGTTGATGAAATTCAATTGCAGAGGTCAAATCCTCCACTTCATCACCCATATCATACAAATATCTTTGTATTACAAGAGTAACTACACTCCACCCTTCATCCACAACATCATTCACATAATAAAACATTTTTATTGCAATGTTAAGATATATGGATCATGCATTTGATGATCACCAACATCCATCAAGCGAGAGAAGTTTACAGAAGTAAATTGAAAGGAATCTCTTTTAAAACCTCTAATAATATCGACCCATTTGCATTGGAATAAAATCACCGAAAAATTATCATGGTAGTTTAATTCAATAATATCATGCAGCTTTCCATAGTAACCCACTTCAGCAAATGTAAATATACCACTATTCTGTGTTTTCAAACCCACTTCTCGATTGACTGTAAGAAATCTAAAGTTATTCACATTATGAGCATCGAACTTTCTAACTTGTTTTGTCGGACCTCTAGAAAGAAACATCAAATCATCTGACATGTCAGTTTGAGTATTAGTATTCATGATCTAAAAAAAGAAATATAATTTAATATATTTACAAATTATATTTGTCAAACTAAAATTCATATTTATTGCAATATTTATAAACTTAAACGTTATGAAAACCATTCTACCAGCTCTTTATTCATTTAGTTTCTTATATCTTTCTCATTTCGTGTTCAGCCTCTCATTCATCTCTTTGTTTCTATCCCTAACTCTTCAATAAATGGATCTGCAATTTCACTATTTAGCAGCACAAATCTATGTGCCTATAATAATTACAATTCTTTCAGTGTCATATATGAGGTCCTCCCAACTGATCGGCCAATAGAAGGAAATATTTTTTATTTCAGAATCATTTTAGATTGAGTTTATGTGTCATCAACATGTCCAAATCAATTAAATATTATCTCTATATCATCCAAATATCTGGAACAAATGCTGAGACACTCCTTGTCCAAATAGCCTTCAGCAATAGAACCTTCTGGTTGAGAATTATTTCTCACGTATACTTTCAAATGCCCAAGATATCTGTGAAATAAAATAATAATATTATGCATTTATTTAAATTGTAAAAATTGTTTACTTAACTAGAAACATATAAATAAAATACCTCTCAATTGGATACATCCATCGATAATGAACAGGGCCTCCTAATTTAGCTTCTTCAACCAAATGAAAAGTTAAATTCATCATGACAGTAAAAAATGATAGGGGAAAGATCATCTCCATTGAACAAAAGATCAATACAAACCACTCCTAGAGGTTGTCAAGATGAGATGGATGTCGAGAATTCTCACATAATTTCCTAAAAATGTGCAGAATTGGAGTACAACAGTAGTAACTTTTTCAGGTAATAATGTATGCAATGCCAATGGTAAAAACAATTATAACAAAATATGCCAATCAGGACGTTTCAATCCATATAACATACAATTATTCAAGTCAACACACCTCGAGATGTTACTTGAATACCCATCATATATCTTCACATTCTTTAAAATTATAAGAATCATATCATTATTCCTATTTTTCATTGAAAAATGGTCGAAGCATACTTTTCATTCTCATTTGGCCAAAGATCACGTTTTATGTTCATTACATGTAATTCATTGCGAGCATTGAGATGATCCTTTGACTTTCCATTATCATTAAGTAATGTGAAAATAAAATTATCACATAAATTATTCTAAATATGCATAACAACAAGATTGTGGTGCAACGAATTAAATTACCAATACAAATGTTTGAAGAATATATTTTTTTTCTTACATTGTTGCATTCTAATTTCACTTGATGATGAAATTCAGACTCATTTTATTCTATCATTCAAATAATGAACCTTCCCAAATTCTGTTTTAACATTTTCAAGTTGTGTAAATATTTCAGAACCGGTTAACAACTTTGGAGGTGTTCTATGATCAATGGAACCATTAATTTTGATTTGTTCAGCTGAAATCTATGAGATGCATCAAGAAATATTCGATGCCATAAAAAGCACCATTGTTTACTGTGAGGAAGCCATTTGGGCTCAAAATCATAGTTAAAAACAGGACAGTCCAAACCCGTATAAGTGTTCTAACCAGATAAATTACCAATCCCAGGGAAGTCACTAATGGTCCACATTAAAGCATCATGCATTTTGAACATTTTTTTAGAAGAAACATCAAATATCTCAACACCGTTGTTCCATAACTTCTGCAATTCTTCAATCAAAGGCTGCATGTGTACATCAATATCATTTTCAGGCATTTATTTTCAAGTAATAATCATCGAAATGATAAAAGATGTTTGTTTCATACACATCCATAGAGGAAGATTATAAGGGATCAAAACAACTGGCCAATTTTTATAACTGGTACTCAAAGTCCCTAATGGGTTAAATCCATCAGCAGCCAATCGCAATCAAACATTCATAGAATCAGCTGAGAAATCTGGATGTAATGAATTAAATTTCTTCCACAATTTGGAATCTCGTGGATGTTTCAGTAACCCATAATTGTTATTATCTATAGAATTCAACTTCATGTGTTCGGTGGTTTTTGATGACATTAATAATCATTGCAATCGAGGCTTCAAAGTAATGTAATGAAAAACTTTTTCAAGTGTGTTCCTTTTCTTTTTCTCAATGAAATTATGTTCAGTCAGACTTCCAAATTTACCCTTTGACTGCTATCTAGAAGAATAACATTTCTTATAATTCTGTCTACTTGAATCCTCTCCCCAATAAAGCATACAATCATTGAGACACGCATGTATTTTTGTATAATTCAGACCAAGATTGTTACCAACTTTTTTCATATAATAAAAAGATTCTGGGATTTTTTCTTCAAGAAATGAATCACGAATCAATTCCAATAACATGGATATTGCCTTATTTTTAATTCCACATAGACATTTGATGTGGTATAACATCAACAGAAATAAAAGCTTTGAATATTTCAAACACCCACTATACAACTCTTGATTTACATCGTCAACTAAATCATGAAAATCATTTTCCTCACTGATGTTTCCCTAACATTTGGCTCCATAGAATCAAGAGGAGGATCCAATGATATGTTACAATCTGGATCTTCTTGTGTTACAGTCTCAAAAACATCACTTTTCATGTTGCAATATGTAGCACCCTCTTCTGGTTGTTCTGATATGTTTTGATGCTCATAGTGGTGTATTTCAGTGCTGAATGTATCATTTATGAGGTTTTACATTTCATTTTCCATTGTTGATTAACATGGGACCTCATTATATAGATTATCATTAGTGCTCAATCTTTCTGTATTTTTCGATTCTCTATGACAAATCCAAAAAAATTTACCAGGGAATTGCTTCAGTGTTAAATGATCAGAAACATCATCTCTCTTCAACCATGTTCTCAATTTACATTTAGGACATGGACATATTATTCTCCCTTCAACTGATCGATTAGAAATTGCAAAATCTAAAAACACATTCAAACCCTTAACATATTGAGGTGTGTTCCTCAGTAATGTGATCCAGCTTTTATCCATGTATATCACAATGTGCCTACACAAAAATAAAAAAATTAAAACACATAGTTACTACTATTAGTGAAATAGATTCATATATACGATAGTATAAGATTATAGAAACATAATATAATAAATATGACCCATTGATCATAAAGTATTCATAATATAATAAAGATGTTACATTGATCATAAAGTATGCATAATATAATAAAGATGACACATTGATCAAATTTACTACTTACATAGATTGATTCCCTTCACATTCTCAAAACAGCACAACAGAGCTAACTAAGAGACATGCTGGGATGAAATTCCATCATAATAAATTAGCGTATATCCTGAAATAATTTCTGGATGGTAGGAATACATACAAGACTAGGTTAAGCACTAGGATTATGTTGATTTCCACTATCTTGAAACTCAATTTGGATTATCCTAATTTCAACTCTCTTGAAACTCAATTAAATGACGATGAGGAGGCATATCCTCTACCATGATTTAAACAATCCTTAGAAAATATTTTACAAACAAGATAAACATCACAAATGATAATGATAGAGAATGGTTGACTCAAGGTTCCTTTAAACACGCCTTAACTAGTTATTAGGAATAACTTAACAGTTTATTTTATTTATTTTTATTATATATCATAGGGATTTCATTTCATAGTTCATATATCAATATCTTTCACATGCAATGAATATGTACCTATTGTGAAAAATGCATGTAATTATTAATTCCTATGTACATATCATGATAAAAATATAATCATCTAATACCATAGTGGCACATGATATAAAATATCAATAATAGTAACACCACACAATAAGTGATTTTCCCAAGGTGAAATGACATCAATTGTAATAGGCGAAAAATGTGATCAATAATCCATTCCCTATAAACTTAGATTCTTCCCCAAAAATGGGTTATATACACGAATGGATGATCTCATTACCAAGACTCTACATATCCTAGTATCCACTCAACATTTCCAAATAGTAATGAAATATACATGAATCTATACTTTGATACCACATTGTAATACCCTGACCCATTTATCCCACAACTGATCGAGATGGATGGGTTACGTTACCTCAGCTATACCTCCTTGTAAACCCGAGGTTGTTTAATAGTAGTGAGGGTGTAATAAATATAGTGGGGATACTATACCACCTAGTATAGAGTTGAAACAATAGTGTAAATAATAACAGAGTAGCACAAATTGTGGAAATAATATAAATTATAAGATAGAAAACCAAAAAATATATAAAGGCCAAACCAGACAATCCAAATTATAATTAAAACAATGAATTGAGAAGTTGAAGGTATACAAATGATGTGATTAATGTTATATAAATAAAAGAATAAAATATTCAATAAAATACTCTAAAAACCAATTCCCTAGCTCCATTTCAATCTCATCTCCAAGATCTAAGCCATCTCTCAATCTATCAACCAACACACGACCCCTTACCCTTGCCCAGAATTTCATCCATGAAATCTTCTAAGGTACCAAATAGTGGACAAAATAGGGTGAGTATAACTCATTATTCCACCACCATAGTGTCTGAATATGTGTAGTTTGAGAATATAGTGTATGCAATAAAGAAATAAATAAGGGTGTTAAATTAATAAATTAGTTATATATATAAAATAAACCCACAGACCCTTAGGCACTAGGATGACATCCTATATTATACAAACCATAATCAACACCATGTGGGGTGTCTCTTTCATGAGGTGGATCCTCCGACATCATGACATATTTCCCCAAAATACTGGAACATTCTATTAAATCTTGATGAATTTCCAATATCATGATTCAAGTATCCAATCATGTATAAACAATATAGAAATACTTTCTTCTTCCCATGGCTTTCACCACCAATGGAAAAAGTAGCCATATCACCCTCCCTAGTATTGATACAACTACAGACATCTTCCAATGGAACATGTTTTAAGAGGAAATAAACCATATAACCAGGATTAGAGATTCTATAACCACTTATGTCTTCCCATGGAATGTGAAACTAAGAGGAAAATTAATAATCTCATATCAAATGGTGGATTCCCTTGTATTAGGATGAATAACTGATAGTATATATTAATCAGGTCTAAAATATTATTACAAGACATATTAGTTAATTCCTCCCATTACTTATTAATTTTACCATTTATTCCTAATTGTCAAATACTCCTATAGATACGAATCACCAAAATCATCTTAAACCATTTTCCATATTTCACATGCAATGTACAAATCTTTAACTAAGCCATGATTCCAAAGGCTCTCATAAAATCATGAGGGGAAGGAACACCACAAATGTTAATGAAAGTCCTAACCATAATGCGTAGCGAGAAAAAAGGGATCCTTGGGAGGGATCATCATGAGGATTTTAGAAAGAAGGGATAATTCCAATTATTTAGGTTGTGCATGTGGCATGTCGATGCTATCATAATTTTGCACATATTATCATAATCAGAACAGACTAAAGGGAGTTTTCCAAGACCACCCAACTCAAAATAAGATATATTTTTAAAAAATACTCTTGTTTTTTCTAGCAATAAGATTCCCCCTTCCCATCAATGAGAACTATAAATTTAATCAAAAATAGATCAAGAAGCGGAAGATGAACTTGAAGGTTTACCTTAAAAATCTATGTCCAGAACACCAATATCCAACATCGTCCATTTTATGGATCAAATATAATTCTCATAAATCCTCCATGGATGGTTTGATGAAATCCTATAAGAGATGTGGAATTTTACAACATAGTTATTGGATTGTTAAAATTCTTGGAAGATATAATTTATGATGTGAATAGGGAATTCACATCATGAATTCCTCAATTCCCATATATGTTGAAAAAATTATCACCTCATTTAAAAAACTGAATTAAACCAATTTCATGTCATGAATATATTTAATGAAGTGAATTATTGTTTTTCGGATTTCCCAAAACCAATCCATGGCGTGAATGGGTTCATGGGGTTCGCCTAAAAAATTCACATAATGAATTGGGAATTCATAACATAAATTCGTTTTGCATTTACAAAGAAACTCTCATAATTATTAAATATGAAAAAAATGATACAACTAGATAAAAGATTAATAATGAAGGTTTAAATGAAATTAAACCTAACTCTAAGAGATTTATCCAAAATCATAAATGGATGCATACCTGGAAAAGACAGGGGTTGCTGGAGATGGAGGTCGTGGGGTCGCCAGAGATGGAGGTCCGGGGGTCACCGGAGACGGAGGTCGTGGGGTCGCTGGATGGTTGGGGGTCGTGGGTTGCTGGGGGGGTTTAGGGGAAGAAGGGAGGGTTTGGGGGTCATGAGGGTTTTGGGGAAAAGGCCCGGTGGGGGTAGGGAAGGGTTGGGATTTAAAAAAAATTATGGGTTTCGCAAAGGTTTATTAAAAACCGCTGTGAAACATTTCGGTGAAAATGTTTAGCAGCTGTTTTGTGAACCACCACCACAGAACCACCGCTAAACCCGATTTATATTGTAGTGGTAGTACACAATACACCAAATTCAATAAATAAGTGGCGAACAATGGAAATCTCAAAAAATTATATCTGATATAAGAAACCCCTTACCTAATGTCCGACATGACTCGTATGTTCCATGTAATTACTGAATAATAAACTACTGTTATTTTATACTTACTTAATAACATTTTTAAAGTTTATAATTCCTTTGATATCACATATTACCATGTTATTAACATTATTTAATCAATTAAGTTACTAACGGTCATTTTTTTGATATTTGGTACTTGAGTCAAAAATGAACTTATTATATTTACAAGTTGTCTATGTGGTCAAAATTCCATTATATCCAGAATTATATTATTGATTTAGATATCACGTATATCTTATATATCAAGTATTATTATGTATATATAACAGTACATAACATTTGGAGGTAATAAATGAAATGCACCGTTCATGGAGATGGTAAGTCGTACGTATGCATGAACACTAATTTTTTACAATTTCATATTTAATGGAATTAAAACATAATGATACACATGTATATTATAATTCCAGTATAATATCATATATATTATCATTAACTCCATCCTTTATACATCCAAATTTGGAATTAATGAGTCATATCAATTTGAGGGGGTAGTAATCCGCACTTCTTCAAATGAAATTATCGTGTTTTCCCATAATGGAAGCCATAATGGTATGATATAAATGAAAAACACAGAATAATAAAGGAAACATAAACATAATATATATCATATATAAATAAATTTCTATCTTAATGGACACCATGAGAGGCGGTAGGGGATAATTGAACAGTCATTGTTTAGTGAGGTGTTAGTTTTCCATCCATAGAAACATTATGCTCTTTACCCGTTAGATAAAGGTATGTGAAAGTGTTGTTAGAATCATTATCATAAAAAATCCTAGTATATTGAGGATACACATTTTTTTATAAAATAATATAATAATGACATTAGGGGTTGAAGATGTAAAATAAAACAAAAGAACATAAGAGAAGACATTACCTTTAAATTGGGTAACTCCTATTGGTTTGATCCAAAAGGACTTCTTAAAGTGCCATATGCCTAATGTAAGGCTTCTAATAGGAGTAGAGGGATCATTAGAGATTATTTGGTCAGGGTTTGGATGAGCCAATGGGCTTTAGAGGTGTGAGGAATGGGTTAGGGATTAGTGCTTTTTATAAGATCGAGGAGGGGCTCTTTAAGAATGTGTGAAACTATTATTTTATTATATAATGATTTTCAGTTTTTAAAAGTCCAAAACTTATTAAAGTCCAAGATAAGAATACTCAAGGTCGACATAAAATCATCCAATAATTAATGGATAGGTTTTTGGACATTATTTTAATCTTTATAATCATATTTATTTAAATATTTTATTAATGAGGTAAACACTTCATCATTATTATGTCATAAAAAATTTAATTTATTTGATGTCTCAAAATAATAAAAAAATTACTCTAATATAGGAAATATTTTAATATTTACAAATAATATTTATAGACGAAAATATAACTTATAAAAGCATATGTAAAAATTAATTTAATAAAAGATATTAGTTTATGTCAATTTTGTCATTTGTTTAAGTTAATTTAAATAATGATTCATTATCACTCTCGTGCGGCTCCTTGGGGTCCCAAAATCGAACTAAATGGGCCCATGGTGAGAAATGTATCATCTAATAGGATTATGACACTTGTTATGGTAATTTTTTAATATTATAATAATATTTTTTTACACTTATTTACTATATTTACGCTTTTACAATGGTAAATAAAACATTTTTGGAAGTAAATATTCATAATGTCTAATAATAAGAGTAACCTATTTAAAAAAATTTCATCTCCTGATTCAAAATACGAAATCATTTTTTGAAAATTCATAACACTTAAGTTGAAGAAATTAATTTAAAATTAATTCCTGCTGTTAGAACAAAAAGCATGTTTTTTAGATATATTAACTATCAAAATATTGAATCGTTTTGTCCAATTTCAAAGTAAAATTAATTAAAATTACCAAAATTTAATTAAATGATAAAATTATAATCGAATTATACATAAAAACATTAAAATTATAATATATCCATATAAATAAATTAGATTAAATGGCTGTTTTGAATTAAAATACAGCATTTTTCACTATTCATCAAAAAATGAATTTTATAATAAATATACAAAAATTTTACCCAAAGTGAATTTTGATGTCCCTATTATAAAGAATAATTTTATTTGGTAAATATATAACTTATAAAAGTGATAAAAACTAGATTTAAATAGGATTATCCATTAAAAAGAGTTAAATCAACATTTTAAAGTAAATTAGATTAATTCACATTTTAAGGCTCTAACTTTTATTGGATAAAGTTAAAAATATTTAACAAAAATGTATAATAATTTTGTAGTAATATATATTTATTACCACCATTAAAAATTCAAGGCATTAACTACCATTTAAAATAATAATAATAATAATACATTATTTTTCAATACAACTCAACATTATGTGCAATGAAAGATTTCAAAGAAAAAAGTTATTGTGTATCGAGTATGCCATCAAACATAGCATCCCCATTAAAGTAAAATTAATAATTAACATACAAATATTAATTAATATTAAAATTTCATACTCTTTATTTACCTGGGATGTTACATCATTCCCTTCTTTTGGTAATTGCGTCCTCACAATTTTAATATTAGGCTCAAAAACTTCATTGAAAGTCCCACATTGGATAAAGAGTCAATAATTATATTACATTAAAATAATGGAAGATAAGTAAAAACATCACTCAATATAAAATATTCAAATATTCCATTAAATCTTTGATATGGAGGAGGAAAAAAACCATCGTGTTCTGATGGAGAGTGATAAAAAACATGATTAGGAGAAAGTTAACAACCAGGAAATAAAAAACGTGTAATGGGTTAAACGGTATTTGATTCCCCAGTAGAAAAAGTTAATAGACAACATTTTTTTCAGTTACTTTTAATAAAGTGGAGGAATTAATTTTTGAGGTTAATTAAAAATTTAAGGAAACATACTTTCTTGTCATGTAGACTTTCATACTTTACTAAATTCCTACCGCAAACTCATTTTTTCATCAAATGAGGAGAATTCAAGACGACTTGTTCACATTGAAAGAGATATAATAAACATCTACAAAATCACAAAATCCCAAAAATATTAAATATATTCTTCACATGGACTTATACATTATCCAAAACTAAAATGGTTAGTAGAAGATCAAACAATCCAAAAAAAGTATAATCTTTTACAAAAATAAAAACTACTCTTAATCTCCAGTAATTTTCAAACAATATTCAATGATTAAAAAAGACCATTCAGAAAAAAAATGTCCATAAAATTTATAAAAGTAATCAATACTAATATTCAAACTCAAATAATTGAAGGATTTAATCACATAGTCTTCAAGATAAATCATAACATTTATCTCTAAATAACATATTTTAATCTTAAAGTATCATACTAAAAAGTAAATAACCTAATAACATATTCTATATGATAGATTAATCATTTACATAGATAACACAAAATATAATTATTCTTGATTTATAAAATCATCTAACAAAAATGAATTCATCATACTAACGAAGTACTTCACGTAGTCCATTAAAGGGTTGTAAATCCTAGTCGCACTTTGGTTGTGGGTTCAATTCCCACAGCTTTGTCTGACACGATGGGTTGTCACAAGGTCTGTGTGATGTCATTTTTCAAAAAATATATAATTTTATATCATTCCAGAAAAAGAGAAAAATTCATCAAAAATAACCATTACATATTTTAACCAAAAATGTTATCTAATAACTTTTCTTTTGAATCACAAAATGTATTAACCAATAATTTCCTCAAATTCAAGGATCATATTAACCAAAATTGGTTTTTATAACTATATCCAAAAAAAGAAAAGATAATTATTCCTTGAATAAAATTTTCATTTACCAAACATTAGGGATACATATACTATAAAAAGTCTTCTAATTTAATCCCGTCACCAAGAGAGCCTTAATAATTTAAAGCATTTCACCATCCTAAAAACTATCATAACACTTAAGTCCCTTATATGTTGACTTATTACTCATTCAATGTTCTTCCTAATCCATTAACCATTACTTTCTGAATAATTCTGAAATACATATTTCCTACCAACAAAATCATGAATCATATCCTACGATTCAATAATGTCTAAACACCAATTAAGTAATAATACATAAAATTAATTTGTCAATGTTGGTTTCGTCATTCTCAATTGGAATGGTATTAGGTATTGGTAATCATATATTTTTATTATCCTAGTGATCCCATTTATGAACCTTCTTCGTAGGAAATCTGTTTGAATAATGACCATACACACCACATTTAAAACATTCAATTGATCCGTCAGAAATAACTTCATTCCCTTTGATTGAGTCAACAAGATGATTCCTTTTTCTATGGAAGGTTCTTGATTTATGACCTTCACTTCCATATCTATATCATCTTACCATAACTTTGAAACATTTTACTATTATTTTTTTCCACATCCATGAAACATAGGTTTTTGAATATATGTACCTTTACGATTATTACCTGAACATCTGTGGGGATTTTTTTCTCACATATATGATTCATTATTGAAATCTCTATGGTATAGGTGGCCAATCATGAATTTAGATAGTTAGTTGAGAATAACCACAAGAGTTCTCAATGCAGCTCCCATTTCATTGAGTTTCTCATTCAGAAAACCACCAATATTATCTTCACATCCACTATTAATTTGGTGCCTGCTACATCCAACCATTTAATAAAACAAAATAGGTCAGTGTGTGTATATTAGTAAAATAATCATATAATATCTTATTAGTAGGGTAAATACTTAGATAGAATTATTCATGTTATCTTAATCTCATACAATTTATCTAAAACAACTATGGCTCTTTATAATATGTTAATCATTATAGTTATTTCACTTATGCTTTAATAACACCCTAACCACTAAATTTATCTAAACCGATCCCTAATACCAACTATAAAGACCATGCTTTAAAAATTACATAATCCTATATTAAATGAATAATTCATATTGATGATATTTTCTAGTTTAGAGTTTTATAGATTTAGGCTCTAACTATTTCATATCAACATGAATATTTCTTTTATACAATACTACTCCGAATCAATTTTTTTAACAATTTAAAAACTCTTAAAAACATGTATAGTATCATGTTTTAGAAAGAATAAATTTTCCATGATCCCATCCTTGACCCTCATTCATCTTTAATTCATGTGGAAAAAATTTCAAAAACATGGATGAGCATAAAAAGCTCAGTAAGGTTTATAAAATTTGGAAGTAAAACATTATCACATCAATAAATACAAATAAATGAAACCATACTTTTCTATAATAACATACCTCAAGAAATTATATGATTTATGAATAACACCTAGTGGTCATAAGTCAAAAGGGTAACTTGTGGAATCTATAAAATTCATACATTGTAGTTTTCAAAACAACATAGGGAGTTACGTTTGGAATAACCATAAAAGTATATTACATAAATATCTTATTTGAAACCTTAAAGTATAGCTCCGTCACATTATCCAATGCATTAGGGAACTATCTTGGGCTCACCCCTAGTTTTATCACAGAACCACCCATATACGTAAACCAAGACCAATAATCATAACATATTCACATCACATAAGTCAAGAATAAAGGAAATCTAACATCTTCACGTTTCAATCACAACATATTGTTTTAATATATAAACATAATCAAAGCTTTATCATCCCATTTCCGAAAAAAATTAAATCATTTAATAAATATATTTTTGAATGAACGTGTCTCATACCACATTAAAGATTTCAAAAGACATAATATTTTAAAACATTAAGGTCCAAAAAATAAATCATTAAAACATTTTTTTAAAAATGGACATTAATGAGAAATATTTAGAAGAATAAACCCTTAAAACAATATTTTAGTCAAGGAGTTCTTAACTGAATGCGAGATTCTTGACTACAAATAATTGAGGAATAAAATTTAATCAAAACATTATAATATCATGAGAATAAAGGTATTCATGCTAAAATATTCCAAAGGACAGTATATAAACCATATAAAAGTGAATTGGTGCATTACAACAATGAAGTCTAAATGGAATGTAAATTGATATGAAATCCCTTATAAAAACCGTATCCTTAGATTACGGATAAATCAATTATATAATAATGTGTGACCAATAAAAATACACTCAATGTGATTAGATATTCAGTGTAAATAAATCATAGACCATTAACAAATATTATTTTTAAAACAAAACCAATGACATGGTTGTTTAACTCAATGAATTGAAATTGAGTTAAAATTACTCATATCATGTTAATATCGATGACTTGAGAATTTATAAATGGATTGATTATGTGTATAAAAAGTATATCCACACATATGGGAATGTAAATTACAATATAAATAAATAAATAGAAATTTCACACATAATCATGTCATGAAATAATTTAGAATAAGAAGATTAACCCAAGGAATGGAAAATGGTTTAAAAGGTTCCCTTACCGATTTGGTGACTTACGAAACATAAAACCCATGAAAGAAGGTTTATAAAATGAAGATGTAAATAACAATAAATTAATGTATATTAAACAATAAATACAATATTGGGAAGTACATACACCACACAAAAAGAAATAATTGGAAATATAGCATAAATATCACAGGAATAAAATGTGAGATGAAAATCCTTTAAAACGTTGTAATCAATCGAGTCGTATGACCAAAAGTTAATAACCCAAAAATTAATCATATAATACCATGAATAGAAATATAATCACAATAATATAAATCGAATTTTAGTACACAATACACCACATTCAATATATAAGTTGCATACAATGGAAATCTCACGGAAATAAAATTGAGATAAGTAACCCCTCACCTCGTGTCTGACATGACTCGTGTGTTCCTTGTTCATCTGGAATAATAAACATAAGTTATTTTATATTTTCTTGAAAACTTTTTTCAAGTTTATTCTTCCTTTTTTATCACATATTACTATGTTATAAACATTGTGTAATGATTTTAGTGAATAATAGTTTTTTTGTCGATATTTGTTATGTGAGTCAAAAATGAACTTCTTAAATTTGCAATTTCTCTATGAGGTCAAAATTCCATGGTCTCAAGAATGATATTAAAGATTTATATAATATATATATCATATATATCTCGTATATTTATGTATTAATAACATTACAAAACATTTGGGGGTATGAAATGAAATGCATTGTTCTTGGAGACTGTGAGTCGTACGTACGCATGAATGCTACTTTCATTTCTATAAAATATTTATGGAATTAAATCCTAATGATACATAGGTATATTATAATTCAATTATAATATAATATACAATATCATTAACTCTATCTTTTATACGACCCACATATGGCATTAACGAGTCATATCACATTGAGGGGCTGGTAGTCCGCACTTCCTCGAATAAATTATCGTGTTTACCCATAATGGAAGCCGCAAAGGTATGCTATAAATGAAAAAATAAATAATAATAAAAAACATAAAAATAATATATATCATATATAAAAATAGTTCCATCTTAATGGACACTATTAGAGATGGTAGAAGATAATTGAACAATCATCTTTCCTTGAGGCGCTAGTTTTCTATCCACAGAAATAGTATGTTCTTTACACATTAGATGGAGGGTTGAGAAAGTGATGATATAATAACTCTCATAACATAATACTAGTATATTTAGGATACTGGGGTTTTTACAAAATAAAATAATAATGACTTTAGGGGTTGTAGAAGTAAAATAAGTCAAAAGAACTTAAGAGAAGGCGTTCCCTTTAAATCGGGTAACTCCATTTAGATTGAACAAAAAGGACTTATTGAATTGCATTATGCCTTAGGTAAGGCATCAAAGAGGAGAAGAGGGATCTTGAGAAATTATTTTGGAAGTATTTGGATGATTCAATGGGCTTGAGAGGTGTGAGTAATGGGTTATAGGTGAGATATTTTTATAAGGGGGAGGAGGGGCTCTTCAAGAATGTGTGAAACTATTATTTTATTATATAATGCTTTTCAGTTTCTAAAAGTCCAAAACATATTAAAGACCAAGATAAGATGACTCAAGGTCTAAATAAAGTCATTATTAATAATTGGTCTTGATTTTTGACATTATTTTAATCATTATAATCATATTTATTTAAATCAATTATTAATGAGGTAAACATTGAATCTGTACTGTGTCATACATAATTTAATTAATTTGATGTCTAAAAATAATAGAAAAATTACCATGATGTGGGAAATATTTTTACATTTGAATAGAATATTTATAGTTGAAATTATAAATTAAACAAGCCTATGTAAAAATTATATTACTAAAAGATATTGGTTTATATCATTTTTTACTTTTGTTTAGGTTAATTAAAATAAAGTGGCATTATCACTCTCATGTGGCTCCATAGTGTCCAAAAATCGACCCAAAGATGCACATGGTCCTATATGTATCATCCAATCGGATTATGACAGATTTTTGGTTAAATTTATGTTATTATAATTTTATTGTGTTACCATTTTTTACCAGATTTATCCTTTATATATGGTAAATAAAATTTTTAGGGATGTAAATATTCATAATGTCCAAAACTAAAACATAACTATTTACACAATTTGGACCTCATCATTCCAAATATGAAATAATTTTTTCCAAATTCAAAACACATAAGTGGATGAAACTATTTTGAAATTAATTTCTGATGTCAAAATAAAAAGAATATTTTTTAAAAATATTAACTATCAAAAGATTGACACTTTTTTTGGGTCCAATTTCAAATTGAAATTAATATAATGACAAAAATTGGATTAAATGGTAATAATATAATCTAATTAACCTTCAATACCAATTAAAAATATATTCTAACAATATAAATAAATTAGACTAAAAGGCAATTTTGAATAAAATTACAATATTTTTCACTATTCATCAAAAAAACATTATCAGAAAAATACCAAAATATTACCCAAAGTGAATTTTAATGTCCCAAATCAAAAGAGAAATTTTATTTTGTAAAACATTCTTTATAAAACTGAATAAATCATTATTTAAATATTTTTCTCCATTAAAAGTTGGTAAATCAACCTTTTAAAGTAAATTGGATTAATACACATTGTAAGGCTTTAACTTTTATTGGATAAAGGTAAAAATATTTAACAAACATTTATAATAATTTTGTAGTTAGTTATATTTATTCCCACCATTACAATGGTTAGGTTTTAATCACCATTTAAAATAATAATAATATTATATTATTTTTTGGTATAACTCAAAATTGTGTGCAACACAAGATTTTAAAGAAACATGTTGTTATGTATCAGGTATGCCATCAAACATAGAATCCCCTTTAAATTAAAATTAATAATTAATTATAAAATATATATTTAGATGGAAATTTCATATTCTTTATTTACATGGGATGTTACATCATTCCCCCCTTTCGAGAATTTCTTTCTCACAATTTCAAAATTGGGCTCAAAAACTTCACTGAATGTCCAACAATGGAAAAAGAGTGAAAAAAATATTACTTTAAAATAATGGAAGATAAGTACAAAGGTCACCCCTAAAAAATTATACTAGGATTCCATGAAATCATGGATATGTAGGAGAAACAAAACATCATGTTCTGGTGGAGAGTGATTGAAAACGTGATTAGGAGAAAGTTAACCACAAGAAAATCACAAATTTGTGATGGGTTAAATGGTCTTTGATTCCCCAATAGAAAATGTTAATAGAAAAAAAATTTAAGTTACTTTTCATTATGTTTAATAATTTATTTATGATATAAATTAATAAATTATGGAAACATACTTAATAGTCTTGTAGACTTTAATCTATTACTAAATTCCTACCAAAAACGCATTTTTTCTACAAAGGAGGAGTATTCAAGATGAGTTTTTTACATTAAAAAATCTATAATCAACTTCTAGAGAATAAAATAATCGAAAAAATATGAAATATATTTTTCCCATGTCTTTAGACATTAACCAAAACCAAAATGTTTAGTATAATATTAGATGATCCATAAAAAGGATAATCTTTTATAAAAAAAAATGCTCTTAATCTCCAAAATTTGTCAAACAATGCTCAAAGCTCAAAAAAGACCATTCAGTAAAAAAATGCCCATAATATTATTAAAAGTAATAAAAATTAATATTGAAACCCGATTCTCATAATGATTTAATCACATAGTCATCAAGATTTATCTTAATATTTATCTCTAAATAACATCAATTACTCATAAAGCCATATATTGAAAAGTAATTAACCTAATCAGATAATCTCCATGGAAGGTAAATAATTTACAAAGATAACCCAAAATAAACTTATTATGGATTCATAAAATCATCTAACTAAAATGAATTAGTCATAATAATGATGGACTTCACGTAGTCCTCTGGTTGGCAATAAATCCTGGTTGCACGTTGGTTGTGTGTTCAATTCTTGCATCTTTTTCTAACGCAAAGAGTTGTCATGCGGTCTATTTAATGTCATTTTTCAAAAAAAATAATTTTATATCATTCCCAAAAAATACATAAATTCATCTAAAATAACCATATCATATTTTAACCATAATGTTTATCTAATAACATTCATTTTTCATCCCAAAATGTATTAACCTATAATTTCCCCAGATTAAAGGATCTTATAAACCCATATGGTTGTTTATAACAATATCCACAAAAGAAAAGATATTTATTCCTTAAAAAAATATATCAAACTATAGGGTTATACATACTATAAAATATCTTCTAATGTAATACCATCATCAAAAGATCCTTAATACATTTAAGCATTTAACCATCCTAAAATCTACCATAACACTTGAATCCCTTATATGTTGACTTCTTACTCATTCAACATTCTTTATGATCCATTATCCATTCCATTCCTGCTTATTATGAAATACTAATTTCCTACAAACATAATCATGAATCATATCCTAATAATCTATAATCTCTAAACATCAATTAAGTAATAATCTATACCATTAATTTTTCATCGTCGAGTTCCTCAACCTCAATTGGAAAGGCATTAGTTATTGGTAAACATTTATTTCTATGATCCTACTGATCCCATTCTTGAACCTTATTTGTAGGACATTTGTTTTTATAATGGCCATGTATGCCACATTTAAAACATTCAATTGATCCCTCAGAAAAAAATTCATTTCATTTCCTAGATTCAACTGTATGCTTTACTTTTCCATGTAAGTTTATTGTTTTATGACCTTCACCTCCACATCTAAATCATCTTCTCATTCCTTTGAATCATTTTCATATTGGTTTCTTTCCACATCCATGACACATTTGTTTTTGAATATACTTACCATTACGATTATTACCTGATCATCCATGGGGATTTGTTTCTCGCATATACGATGCCTAATAGAAATCTCCAAGGTTCAGGGGGTTAATCATGACTCCACATAGTCGGTTGCAAATAACCACAAGAGTTATCATTGTATATCCCATTTCGTTTTTGTTACTCATTCAAAAAACCATCACAGTTATCTTCATATCAATAATTACTTTGGTTCCTACTAGATCCAGCCATTTAATAAAATGAAAATGGTCTATGTGAGTATATCAGTAAAATCATCATAAAATATCTTATGAGGAGGTTAAATAAAAAGATAGACTTATTCATGTTATCTTAAACTCATTTAATTTGACTAAAATAACTATGTCTCTTTATAATATTATAACCATTATAGTTATGTCACTTATGAATAAATAACATACTAACCTGTAAAGTTATCAAAACTGACCTATGATAACAACTATTAGGACCTAGCTTAGACATTAAATAATCCTAATTTAAATGAATAATTCACATTGGGGATATTTTTCGGTTTAGATTTTTAGATATTTAGGCCATAAATATTTCATATCAACTTTAATATTAATGTATCAACTATTACTCAGTATCCATTTTTTTAAGGAAATAAAAACTCTTAAAAAATATATCTAGTTTCATGTTTTAGACAACATGACTTTTCATTGTTCCCATGATTGACCCTTCTTCATCTTTATGTCATGTGAAAAACATTTCAACAACATGGGGTGAGCATAAATATCATAGTAACAGTCATAAAATCCAGAAAGAAAAATTATCCCATCAATAAATAAAAATCAATGAAACCATTCTTTTCAATCATAACATACTTCATGAAATCATAATATTTATGAATAACACACCGAGGTCATAAATCATAAGGGTAACATGTGTCATCCATAAATTACATACAATGTAGCTTTTACAGCTACATAGGGAGTTACATTTGGAATACCCATCACAGTATATACACTTAATCTTTTAGGAGAAACATTAATGTTTACCTCCATAATGTTACCCAATGCATTGGAGAGGTATTTGAGGCTCACCCACCATAGGTTTTTCACAGAACCACCTATATACATAAACAAATCCCAATTATCATAACATATTAATAACACATAAATCAAGAATAAAAGAAATATAACATTTCCAAAATGAAATCACAACATATTATTTCATGATATAGACATAATCAATGATTTATCAAACCATTTTCAAAACCATTTTAAACATTTAATAAAGATATTTTTTAATCAATATGTCCCATACCAATTTGAATATTTTAAATGAATTAACATTTTAAAACATTAATGTCCTTTTAAATAAATCCTTCAATAAATTTTTAAAACATGGACATTAATGATAAATATTTAGAAGAATTAATCCATAAAACAATATTTTAGTCAAGGAGTTTATAACCAAATGAGAGACGCTTGAATACAAATAATTGAGGAATAACATTAAATCAAAAAATAAAAATATCTTGGGAATAATAGAATTCATGATATAATATGCCAAATGATAGTATATACACCATATAAATGTGAATTGGTGCCTAATAACAATGAAGTCTCTATGGAATATAAATTGAGAAAAAATCCCTTATAAAAACTGTATCCTTAGATTAAAGATAAATCAATTACATAATAATGTGTGGAAAATACAAATACAAAAAATATGATTGTATATTCATTGTAAATTAATTAGATAACATTCAAACATATTATTTTAAGTACAAAACCAATAACTTTTATGTTTAACTCAATGAATGGAAATTGAGTTAAAATTACACTTTTCATTTTCATATTGATGACTTGAAAATTTATCAGTGGGGTGATTTTGTGAATGAAAATCATATCCACACAAAGTGTAGTAGAAACTACAAAAAAAAAATAGTTATTCCACACATAATCATTGCATGACATAATTCAGAATTACAAGATTAACCCACAGAATGGAATGTGGTTTAAAAGGTTCCCTTAGTGATTTGGTAACATATGAAACATACAACCCATGAAATAAGGATCATAAAATGAATATATAAATACCCACAAATTAAATTATATTACAAAATGAATAAAAAATGGGTATCACATACCCCACTCAAAAGGAAATAGTAGCATGTATAGCATGAATCTAACAGGAATAAAATGTGAGATGAAAAGCTTGTACCACGTTATAATAAATCGAGTCATATATCCAAAATCTAATAACCACAAAATGAATCCTAGAATTCCATGAATAGAGATATAATCACCATAATATAGATCAAATGGTAGTAAAAAATACACCACATTCAATAAATAAGTGGAAAATAATGGAAATCTCATTGAATTAAACGTGAGATAAGAAGCCCCTAACCGCGTGTTTGACTTGACTCGTCTGTTCCCTGTTATTCCTTAATAATAAACTAATGTTAATTTATACTTGATTAATTTCCTTTTTCAAGTACATTATTTATTTTATAGCACATATTTCTATGTTATAAACAATATGTAATCATTTACATTAATAACAGTAGTTTTGTCGATATTTGGTACTTGATTAAAAAATGAACTTATTATATAACAAGTTGTCTATGTGGTCAAAACACCATTGTATACAGCATGATATTAATTATTTATATGTCATATATATCTTATATATATAGTATATTTATGTATTCATAATAGTACATATCATTTGGAGTTTTGAAATGAAATTCATTGTTCATGGAGACGGTATGCCGTACGTACGCATGAACATTACATTCATTTATATTAAATATTTAATGGAATTAAAACATAAGGATACATAGGTATATTTTAATTATATTATATATCATATATAATAACATTAACTCCATCTTCTATATGTCCCACATATGGCATTAACGAGTCATATCACTTTGAGGGGGCGGTAGTCTGCACTTCCTCAAATTAAATTATCGTGTTTACCCATAATGGATACCGTAATGCTTTTCTATAAATGAAAAATAGAGAATAATATAAATAAAAAACATAATATATATCATATATTAATACAGTTCCATCTTAATTTCCACCATGAGATATGGTAGGAGATAATTTAATAGTCATCATTTCGTGAGGCTTTAGTTTTCCATCCACATAAACAGTATGTTCTTTACCCATTAGATAGAGGTGTGTGAAATTGTAGTTTGAATCCCTCTCATAACAACATCCTTGTATATTGATGATACTGGTGTGGTTATAAATGAAATGAATAAAATTATTTTAGGGGTTGTATATGTAAAATAAAACAAAAGAACTTAAGAGAAGACGTTACCTTTATATTAGGTAACTCATTTTGGTTTGAACCAAAAGGACTTTTGAAGTGCCTTAGGTCGATGGTAAGGATTATAAGAGGAGTTGAGGTATATTGAGAGATTATTTGAGTAGGATTGGGATGAGTAAAAGGGCTTGAGAGGTGTGAGGAATAGGTTATAGGTGAGGGCTTTTTATATGGTGGTGGGGCTCTTTAGGAAAGTGTGAAACAATTATTTTATTATATAATGATTTTTGGTTTCTAAAGGTCCAAAACTTATTAAAGTAGAATATAATATGGCTCGTGATTGAAATAAAATCATTCAGTATGAATTTGACAGATTTTTGGACAATATTTTAATCATTATAATCTTATTTTTTAAAATAATTTATTAATGTGGTAAACACTGCATCATTATTTTTCCATTAATAAATTAATTTTTTTAATGTATAAAAATTATAATAAAATTACCATAATGTAGAAAATATTATTAAATTTCCAAATAATATTTATAGTCTAAATGATAACATATATAAGAAAATGTAAAAACTAATTTACTAAAAGTTATTGGTTTATGCCATTTTTTTCTATTCTTAATGTTAATTAAAATAATGTGTCATTATCACTCCAATGTGGCTCCATGGGGACCAAAAATCGTCCCAAAGATTTTCATGGTCGGATATGTATCATCCAATTGGATTTGGACACATTTTAGGGTAAATTTGTATTATTAAAATAATATTTTGTTACCATTATTTTCCATATTTACCCTTTAACCATTGTAAATAAAAATATTTCAGAAGTAAATATCGATAATGTCTAAAAAAAGTTTATCTATTTAAAAAATCTAGAACTCATGATTACAAATAAAATATCCATTTTTCCAATTTAAATATACATAAGTGGCAGAAATTAATTTAAAATTAATACCCACTGTCAAAATGAAAAGTGTGATTTCTAGAAATATTAACTATGAAAAGATTGAAAATTTTTACGTACAATTTCAAGGTTAAATTAATTCCAATGCAAAACAATGGATTAAATGGTAAAAATATAATCTGATAACACTTTAAAACCAATTAAATTGATATTATAACTATATAAATAAATTTTATTAGAAGGATATTTTGAATTAAAATACAGTATTTTCCACTATTGATCAAAAAATGACTTTTATCAAAAAAAATATTTACCCAAATAGAATATTGATGACCCTATTCTAAAGAATAACTTTATTTTGTCAAAAATAACATATAAAAGTGACCAAAACACGATTTAATGAGGGTTCACCATTAAACGGTGGTAAATTAACCTTTTAATGTAAATTAGATTCATTCACATTTTAAGCATCTATCTTTTATTGGATAAATGTAAAAATATTTAAAACATATGTATAATTATTTTGTAGATAGTTCTATATATTCCCACCATTAAAATTTCTAGGTGTTAACTACTATTTAAAATAATAATATTATTATATTAGTTTTAGTAAAACTCAAAATTGTGTGCAACATATGATTTAAAAGATACATGATGGTGTGTATTCGGTATGCCACCAAACATAGCATCCCCTTTAAAGAAAATTTAATAATTAATTTACAAATAATAATAAATATGAAAATTTTATATTCATTATTTACCTATGATGTTACATCCTTCCCCCCATTTAGGTATTGCATCCTCATAATTTTAAAATTCGGCTCGAAAACGTCATTGAATGATTCACATCAGAAAAAGAGTCAATAAAATTATCACATTAAAATAAAGGAAGCGTTGTAAAAAGGTCATCCAAGAAAAATGATACTATGATTACATGAATACATGGATATGGAAGAGAAATCAAACCATCATGTTCTGATGGAGAGTGATTAAAAACATGATAAGTATAATGATAACTACCAAAAAATCACAAACTTGTGATGAGATAAACGGTCATTGATTCCCCAGTAGGAAAAGTTAACAGAAAACCATTTTGTTTTAAGTTACATTTCATAAATATGAATAATTTATTTATGATCATAACTAAAAATATAAGGAAACATACTTAAATTCCAATTAGACTTTAATCCTTTACTTAATTCTTACCACACACTCATTTTTCTTCAACCGATGAGTATTAAAAATGACTTATTCGGATTGAAAGTGCTATAATCAACTTCTTGAAAATCACATAATCCACAAAAGATAAAATATATTTTTTCAATGTATTTAGACATTAATAAAAACTAAAATGGTTATTTTATGATCAGGTAATCCCCAAAGGGATAATATTTTAAAAAATGAAAAACTACTCTTAATTTCCATAATTTGTCAAACAATACCTAAAGCTTAAAAAATACCGTCCAAAAAACAACATTCCATAAAATTCAGAAAAGTAATAAAAACTAATATTGATTGACAAATCTCAGATATTATTAATCATATAGAATTCAAGATAAATCTTATCATTTATCTCTAATAAACATTAGTTACTCTTAAATACTCATATTGAAATTTAATTAACTTAATTACATATTCTCCATGATAGGTTAATCATTTCCATAGATAACCCAAAATAAACTAATTCTTGATTCCTAAAATCATATAACTAAAAATAATTATTCATACTAACTAGGGACTTTACGTAGTACAATGGTAGGTGATAAATCCCTGTCCCACTTTGCTTGTGGGTTCGATTCCCGCATCTTTTTCTGATATGATGGGATGTCACACAGTCTGCATGTTGTCCTTTTTCCAAAAAAATATAATTTTATAACATTCCTAGGAAGGAGATAAATTCATAAAAAATAACCATAACATATTTTAACCACAAAGGATGTCTAATAACTTTCATTTTTCCTCCCAAAATGTATTAACATATAATTTCCTCAAATTCCAGGATCATATAATCCTGAATTGTTCTTTAAATCTATATCCAAAAAAGAAAATATAATTAATACTTGAATATAATTTTCATATAACAAAATTTAAGGTTAACAATTCTATAAAAATACTTATAATTTAATCAAATCATCAAAAGAGACTTAATACTTTTAGGCATTTTACCATCCTAAAATCTACATCATCACTTGAAATCGTTATATGTTGTCTTCTTACTCATTCAACATGCTTCATGATCCATTAACAATTCCTCCCCAAAATATTTTTAATTACATATTTCTTACAAACAAAATCATGAATCTTATCCAAAGAATCAATAATGTCTAATCATCAGTTAAGAAAAATTTTACACCTATCATTGGTCATTGTCAGTTTCCTCATCCTCAATTGCAATGACATTAGTTATTGGAAAAAATATATTTATATCATCCTATTGATCCCATTCCCGAATCATCTCCGTAGGACATCTGTTTTTATATTGACCATGCACACCACATCTAAAACATTCAATTGGTCCCTCATAATGAACTTTTTCTCTTTCCTAGAGTCAACTGGATGCTTCCTTTTCCCATGGTAGGTTCTTGCATTATAAACTTCACTTCCACATCTATTGCATCTTCCTGTCAGTTTGTAACATTTTCCTAAGTTTTTCTTCCCAAATTCTTAACACATATATTTTTTAATAAAATTACCTTTACGATTATTAACTGAACTTATGTTGGGATTTATTACTCACATATATGATGCCTTATAAAAATCACCAAGGTTCAGGTGGTCAGTCAGGAATTCAGATATTTGGTTGAGAATAACCACAAGAATTCTCATTGCAGCTCCAATTTCATTCAGTTACTCATTCAGAGAACCATAATTGTTTTTTTCACATCCACTATTACTTTGGTTCCTGCTAGGTCTATCCATTTAGTAAAACCAAAAATCTGATTGTGAGTATATCTGTAAAATCATCATATTACTAAGATAGACTTATTCATGTTATCTTAAACTCATTCAATTTATCTAAAATAACTATGGCTCTTTATAATATGGTAACCATTATTGTTATTCCACTTATGCTTAAATAACACCCCAACATCTAATGTTATCTAAACCAACCTCTAATACCAACTATAAGGACACATTATTAAATGTTACATAATCCTGAATTAAATGAATAATTCACATTGATGATATTTTTCAGTCCATATTTTTAGATAATTAGGCCATAACAGTTTCATATCAACTTGAATATTACATGTAGACACTACTACTCAGTAAAAATTTTCTTAATAAAATAGAAACTCTTAAAAAAACTTATCTAGTTACATGTTTTAAATAGCATGACTTTTCCTTGATCACATCCTTGACCTTTATTCATTTATAAGTCTAGTGGAAAACATTTCAAAAACATGGTATGAGCATAAAATGATCATCAAGGGTTATAAAATAAGTAAATAAATCATTATCCCATCAATAAATACAAATCAATGGAACCATACATTTCAATTATAATATACCTCCTCAAATAATAAGATTTATGAAAAATACACTGATGTAATAAATCATAAGGGTAACTTGTTGCATCCATAAAATACATATATTCTAGATTTCACAACTAAGTATGGAGTTAAATTTGGAATACCCATCGTTGTATATTCCCTAAATCTCATAGGAGAAACATTAACTGTTACCTCCGTCATGTTACCCAATGCATTGGAGAGTTATCTCAGGCTCACCCGCCGTAGTTTTATCACGAAACCACCTGTATACGTTAACAATGAACAATAATCATAACATATTAAAAAAACATAAATCAAGAATAAATTAAATATAAAATTTCGATATTTCAATCAGAACATATCATTTCAAGATATATACATAATCAATTCTTTATAAAACCATTTTCAAATCCATTTAAAACATTTAAAAAAGTGATTTTTGAATCAAATTGTCCCATAAAATTTTTTATATTTTAAAGGAATTAAAATTATATAACATTAATGTCTATATAAATCAATCCTTAAAACCATTTTTAAAACTTGTAAATTAGTGAGGATGATTTAGAATAACAAAATCATTAAAACAATATTTCATTTTAGGAGTACTTAACCAAATGAGAGATGCCTAAGTACAAATAATTGAGAAATAAAAATTAATCAAGACAATAAAATATCATGAGAATAAAGGTATTAATGATATAATATTCCAACAGACAGTATATACATTATATAAAATTGAACTGGGGAATAACAACAATGAAGTCTCAATGGAATGTAAATAGAGATGAAATCCCGTATAAAAACTGTACCCTTAGATTAAGAATTAATCAATTACATAATAATGTGTGAAAAATAAAAATTCACTCAATGTGATTGGATATTAAGTGTAAATAATTTTTAGAACATTCACACATATTCTTTCTAAGAAAAAACAACTGACTTTGATGGTTAACTCAATGAATGGGAATTGAGTTAAAATCACTCTTATCAAGTTCATATAGATTACTTGAGAATTTATAAATGTAGTGATTATGTGTATAAAAAGTATATCCAAATTAAGTGGAGTGTAAATTAGAAAATAAATAAATAAATAGTGATTCTACACATTATTATAGCGTGACATAATTATGAATTAGATGATTAACACAAGGATTGGAAATTTGATCAAAAGGTTCCCTTACAGATTTGGTAACATACGAAACAAACAACACATGAAATAAATATCATAAAATAAAGATTTAAATACCCATAAATTGATGTATTACATAATTATTATTATCTTTTTTAGTAAATACACCATAAATAAGTAAATAGTGGCAAATATAGCACGAATCTCACGGGAATAAAAAGTTAGATGAAAATCCCTTACAACGTTGAAATCAATCGAGTCGTATGAACAAAAGATAATAACCACCAAATGAATCATAGAATACACATAATAGAAAGATAATCACAATAATATATATCAGATGTCAGTACACAATACACCACATGATATAAATACGTGGAAAATAGTGGAAATCTCACGGAGTTAAATGTGAGATAAGAAACCCCTTACCTTGTGTCCAACTTGACTCGTTTATTCATTATCCTTCATGAATAATAAAACTAATTTAATTTGTACTTGAATAATATCCTTTTCAAGTTTTTATTCATTTTATATCACATATTACCATGTTTTAAACATTATATAATCATTTATATTAATTATGGTTTTTTTGGTTATATTTTGTACTTGAGTCAAAAATGAACTTATATTTATAAGTTTCTTATGTGGTCCAAAGCCCATTTTTTCCAAGAATATATTAACTGTTTAAATATTATATATATCTTACATATACATTATATTTATGTATTTATAATAGTAAATAACATTTGATGTTAAGAAATGAAATGCATCGATCAGGGAGACGGTAATCCGTATGTACGCATGAACGCTAGTTTGATTTCTATTTCATATTTAAGGGAATTAAATAATAATAATTCAGAGTTATATATTAATTCCAGTATAATATAATATATAATATCATTATAACCATCCATTATATGTCCCACATAATTCATTAATGAGTCGTATCACTTTGAGGGGGTGGTAGTCTGTTGTTCCTCTAATGAAATTATCGTGTTTACCCATAATTGAAACCACAAAGGTATTCTATAAATGAAAAATTCAGAAGCATAAATAAAAAAAACATAATATATATCATATATAACTACAATTACATCTTAATGGACACCATGAGAGGCTGTAGAAGATAATTGAACAATCATCGTTCTGTGAGGTGTTAGTTTTCCATCCATAGAAACAGTATCTTCTTCACCCATTTGATGGGGGTGTGTTAAAGTGTAGTTAGAATATATCTCAAAAAAACATCATTGAATATTTATGATACTATTTTTGTTATAAAATAAAATAATAAAAATATTTTAGGGGTTGGAGAGGTAAAATAAAACAACTGAACTTAAGAGAATATGTTACCTTTATATCGAATTACTCTTTTTAGTTTGAACCAAAAGGGCTTCTTGAAGTGCCTTCTACAGAATGTACAACATCTATGATGAGTCGAAGGATCTAGAGAGAATATTTGGACAGGTTTTGGGGGGCCAATTGGATTGAGTGGTGTGAGGAATGAGTTATAGTTGAGGACGTTTTATAAGGGGATGGAGGGGCTCTTTTGGAAAGTGTGAAACTATTATTTTATTATATAATTATTTTTGGTTTCTAAAGGACCAAAACTTTTTAAAGACAGTGATAAGATGACTCATGGTTGAAATAAAATCATCCAATTAAAATTTTAGAGGTTTTTGGACATTATTTTAAACTATATAATCTTGTTTATTTAAATCATTAATTAATGAGGTAAACACTGCATCATTATTGTGTCATAAATAATTTAATTTATTAAATGTATGAAAATTATAAACAATTACCAAGATATAATAAACCTTTTAGATTCAAAAATAATAATTATAGAAGAAATTATAACTTATATATGCATATTTAAAAATAAATTCACTAAAATTTATTAGTTTATGTCATTTTTGCCTTTTCATTAAGTTAATTAATATAAAGTGTCATTATGACTCTCATGTGGCTCCATAGGGTACCAAAATCGCCCCAAAATTCCCATGTTCAGGTATGTATCACATTATAGGATAAGGACACATGTTAGGGTAATTTTATATTATTATAATAATATTTTTTTACCCTTATTTACCTGATTTACCCTTTAACCATGGTAAATAAAATTTTTACTAAAGTAAATATTCATAATATATAAAAATTATAGTTACTTATTTAAAAAATTTTGACATCATGATTCCAAATATGAAATATATTTTTTCAAATTCAAAATACATAAGTGGTAGAAATTAATTTAAAATTAATTCTCATTGTCAAAACAAAAAGCATGATTTTATAAATATTAACTATCAAAATATTGGCGCTTTTTTATGCCCATTTTCAATGTAAAATTAATTACAAGGACCAAAATTGGATTAAATCATCAAAATATAATCTAATTACACTTTAAAACCTATTAAAAAGATAATCTACCCAAATAAATAAATATGATTAAAATGCAGTTTTGAATTAAAATACATTATTTTTTAATATTCATCAAAAAATGAATTTTATCATAAAAATACAAAAATTTTACCCAAAGATAATTTTTATGTCCTTATTCAAATAAGAATTTTAATTTTTCCAAAAGAACATATAAAATTTACCAAAACTATATTTAAAGAGGGTTCTCCTTTAAAAGATGGTAAATCAAACTTTTAAAGTAAATTAGATTCATTCATATTTTAAGCCTATAACTTTTTTTGGATAAATGTAATCGTATATATCAAACATGTATAATCATATTTTAGTTAGTTCTATCTATTCCTTCCATTACAATGTCTAGGTTTTAACTACCATTTAAAATAATAATAAAAATATTATATTATTATTATATACAATTTAACATTATGTGCAACTTAAGATTTCAAAGAAACATATTGTTGTGTATCGGGTATGCCATAAAACATAGCATCCCCTTTAAAGTAAAAATTATTAACTAGTTTAAAAATATTAAAAAATATGAAAATTTCATATTCTTTATTTTCTTGTGATGTTACATACTTCCCCCCTTTTGGGAATTGCATCCTCTCAATTTTAAAATTGCGCTTGGAAACATATTTGAATGTCCCTTGTTGAAAAAAATAGTCAATGAATCTATCACTTTAAAATAATGAAAGAGAAGTAAAAAAGGTAAACAAAGACAAAAGATATTGGGATTACATGAAAACAAAGATATGGAGGAGAAAACAAACCATCATATTCTGATGGAGACTGATAGAAAACGTGATTAAGAGAATTTAACCACAAGAAAATCACAAATGTGTGATGGGTTAAACGTTCTTTGATTCCCCGGTAGGAAAAGTTAACAGAAAACGTTATTGTAATATGTTACATTTCATAATGTTTAGAAATTTATTTATTAGCATAACAGAAAATATAATTAAATATACTTACATGTCATGTATACTTTCATCCATTACTAAATTCCTACCACAAACTCATTTTTTCTTCAAACAATGGGTATTCACGATGACTTGTTCAGATTAAAAGTGCTATAATCAACATCTAGAGAAAAAAATAAACCACAGAAGATGAACTATATTTTTCCCATGTCATTAGAAATTATCAAAAAAATGGTTATTAGAAGATCAAACAATCAACAAAAAGGATATTCTTTTACAAAAAGAAAAATTACTCTTAATTTCCAAAATTAGTCAAATAATAACCAAAGCTCGACAATGACCATTAAATAAACAAATGTCCTTAAATTTCATAAAATTAATCAAAACTATTATTGAAACCCAAATCCCAAAAATAATTAATCACATAGTCTTCAAGATAATTCTTAACATTTGTCCTAAACAACATTAGTTAATCTTAAATTCTCATTTTGAAAAGTAATTAACATAATAACATATACTCCATGAAAGGTTAATAATTTCCATAGAAAACCCAAAATCAAATTATTATTGATTCATATATTTAGCTAACTAAAAATAATTAGTCATACTAACTGGATACTTCCCTTATTACACTAGTAAGAGATAAATCCAAGTCACACTTTGGTTGTGGGTTTGACTCCCGCAACAATGTCTGACACGACAGATTGTTACGGGTTCTGCGTGTTGTCCTTTTTCAAAAACTATATAATTTAATAAAATTACCAAAAAAGAGATAAATTAATTAAAACTAACCATAAAATATTTTAACCAGAAATGTTATCTAATAAATTTAATTTTACATCCCAAAATGTATTAACCTGTAATTGCCTCAAATTCAAAGATCATATAAACCCAAATTGTTATTTATAACTATATCCAAAAACGAAAAGTTAATTATTCTTTGAATAATGTTTTGATCTATAAAACATCATGATTACCCACACTATAAAAACTATTCTAATGTAATCCCATCATAAAAATATCCTTAATAATTTTACGCATTTCACCATCCTAAAATCTACCATCACACTTGAATCCCTTATATATTGAAATCTTACTCGTTCAAAATTTTTCATTACCCATTAACATTTACTTTATAACTTATTCTAAATTAAATATTTCATTAAAAAAATCACGAATCATATCCTAAGATTCAGTAATGTCTAAACATAAGTTAAGAAAAAATCCATACATTTCATTGGTCATTGTCAGTTTCCTCATCCTCAATTGGAATGGTATTAGGTATTGGTAATCATATATTTGTATAATCCTAGTGATCCCATTCCCAAACCTTCTATGAAGTACATTTATTTGTATTATGGCCATGCACACCACATTTAAAACATTCAATTGATCCCTAAGAAAAAACATCTTTCCCTTTTCTAGAGTTAACTGAATGCTTATTTTTTCTATGGCAGGTTCTTGATTTATGACCTTCACTTCCACATCTATAGTATCTTCCCCTACCTTTGAATCATTTTCCTATGTGTTTCATTCCACATCCTTGACACATAGGTTTTTTAATATACCTACATTTAAAATTATTAACTAAACATTGGTGGGGATTTGTTTCTCTCATATAGAATGACTTATAAAAAACAAAAAGGTTAAGGTGGTCAATCATGACTCGAGATAGTTGGTTGAGAATAACCACATGTGTTCTCATTACATGTCCCATTTCCTTCAGTTGCTCATTCCGAAAACCATCATAGTGTTCTTCACATCCACTATTACTTTGGTTCCTACTAGATCTCGCCATTTACTAAAAACAAAATGGTTAGAGTGAATATATTAGTACAATATTTCTATAATATCTTTTGAGGATGGTAAATACTAAGATAGGTGTATTCTTGTTATCTTAAACTCATTCAATTTATCAAAAATTACTATGTCTCTTTAAAATATCCTAACCATTTTGGTTATGTCACTTAATCTTAAATAAAACCCTAACCTATAATGTAATATAAACCAACCTCTGATACCAACTATATGGACCCAACCTCATACATTACCTAATCTTGAATTAAATTAATAATTCACATTGAGGATATTTTCAGGTTTAGGGTTTTTTAGAATTAGGTCATAACTATTTCATCTCAACTTTAATATTATATATAGACAATAATAGTCAGTATCCATTTTTTAATAAAATAAAAACTCTAAAAAAACATGTCTAGTTCCTTGTTTTAGACAGAATGACATTTCCTTGATCCCATCCATGACCCTTATCCATCTTTAACTAATATGGAAAATATTTAAAAAACATGTGATGAGCATGAAATGCTCATTAAGGGTTATAAAATAAAGAATGGAAACATAATCCGATGAATAAATACAAATCAATGAAACCATACTTTTTAATAATAACATAACCCATGAAATCGAAAGATTTATGAATAACACAATGAAGTCATAAAACATAAGTGTAACATACGGAATCCATAAAATAATTACATTATAGCTTTCAAAGCTATGTAGGGAGTTATGTTTGGAATACCCATCACATTATATACCCTATATCTATTAGGAGGGACATTAACCTTTATCTTCTTCACGTTACCCAATGCATTGGAGAGCTATATCGGGCTCACCTGCCCTAGGATTATTATAGATCCACCCCCATATATAAAAAATTACCAATAATCATAACATATTCATAACACATAAATCAATAATAAAGGAAATCTAACGTTTCCACAATGTAAGGACAACATATCATTTCAAGATATAGACATAATCAATGCTTTATCAAACAATTTTCAAAAAAATTTAAAATATGTAATAATGATAATTTTGAATCAAAGTGTCCCATACAACATTGATGATTTTAAAGAAAAAAACATTTTAAAACATTAATTTTCAAATAAATAAATCCAATAAACCATTTTTAATACATGGAAATTAATGAGAAAGATTTAAAAGAATAAATCCTTAAAACAATATTTTATTTAAGGAGTTATTAACCAAATGAGAGATGCTTGAATACAAATAATTGAAGAATAACATTAATCAAAACATTATAATATCATGAGAATAAAGTTATTCATTATATAATATTCCAAAGTACAGTATATACACTATATAAAAGTGAACTGGTTCATAACAACAATGAAGTCTCAATGGAATGAAATTTGAGACGAAATACCTTATAAAAACCATATCAATAAATTAAGGATAAATAAATTAAATAATAATGTGTGAAAAATATAAATATACTCAATTGGATTAGATATTCAGTGTAAATAAATCAGATAACATTCACACAAAATCTTTACATTACAAAACCAATGACTTGGATGAATAACTCAATAAATAGAAATTGAGATAAATTCCTCTTATGAAGTTAATATCGGTGACTTGAGAATTTATTAATGTAGTGATTATGTGTATCAAAAGTATATAAACAAAAATATGAGGGGAAATTACAACAAAAATAAATAAATAGTGATTCCACACATAATCATAGCATGACATAATTATGAATTAGAAGATTAACTCAATAAATAGTAATTTGGTTAAAAGGTACCCTTACTGATTTGGTAACATACGAAAAATACAACCAATGAAAGAAGGATCATAAAATGAAGATTTAAATACCAATAAATATAAGTATATTACACAATGAAAACAATCTTGGGCAGTACGTACACCACACAAAATGAAATAGTTGAAAATTTTGCATGAATCTCACGGGAATAAAAAGTGATATAAAAATCCCTTACCACTTTGTAATCAATTGAGTCGTATGAAAAAAAGTTAATTAACATCAAATGAATAATAGAATAATATTAATAGAAAGATAATCATGATAATATATATCAAATTTCTTTACACAATACACCACATGCAATAAATAAGTGCAAAACAATGGAAATCTCATATAATTAAAAGTGATATTAGAAACCCCATACCTCATGTTCGACTTGACTCATTTGTTATGTATTTATCATGAATAATAAAAAAAGTTAATTTATACTTTATGAATTACATTTTTAATTTTTATTATTCAATTTATATCACATATTATCATGTTATAAACATTTTGTAATCATTTAAGTTAACAACGGTCGTTTTGTCGATATTTGGTACTAGAGTCAAAATGAACATATTTTATTTAAAAGTTGTCTATGTGGTAAAAATTACATTGTCTCCATAATTATATTAATGATTTAGATATAATATATATCTTATATATACAGTATATTTAATTATTTATAATTGTACATAACATTTGATGATACGAAATAAAATGCATCGTTCAGGAAGATGGTAAGTCGTACGTACCCATGCATGATACTTTCATTTATATTAAATAGTTAATGTATTATAAAATAAAGATAAATAGTTATATTTTAATTTCAGTATAATAATTTATATAATATCATTAACTCTATCCTTTATATGTCTCATATATGGAATTAATGAGTCATATAACATTGAGGGGGAGGTAGTCTGCACTTCCTCAAATGAAACTATCACGTTTACCAATAAGGGAAACCAAAAAAGGTATGATATAAATTCAAAATACATATTCCTAGAAAAATATAAACATAATATATATCATATATTAATACATTTCCATCTTAATTTCCACCATGATAAACGGTGGGAGATAATTGAACAATCATCGTTTCGTGAGGCTTTAGTTTGTCGTCCACCTAAAAAGTTTGTTCTTTACCCATTGTATGGAGGTGTGTGAAAGTGTATTTTGAATCCTTCTAATAAAAACATACTAGTATATTTATTATTCTGGTTTTGTTTTAAAAAAATAATAAAAAGTGTTTAGGGGTTGGAGAATTAATATAAAACAAAAGAACTTAAGAGAAGATGTTAACTTTATATCGGGTAACACCTTTTGGTTTGATCCAAAAAAACTTCTTGAAGTTCCTTAAGCCAATGTTAAGACTTATAAGAGGAGTATAGGGATCATGATAGCTAATTTGGGTAGGGGATGGATGATCCATGGGGCTCAATATGTGTGAGGAAATGGGATAGAGGTGATGGATTTTTTTAGTGGGGTAGGGTCTCTTTAGGAATGTGTGAAACTATTATTTTATTATATAATTATTTAGGGTTTCTAAATGTCCAAAATATATTAAAGTCATTGATAAGGTGACTCATGGTTGAATTAAATCATATTATAATAATTGGACAAGTTTTGGACATTATTTTAATCTTTATAATTTTATTTATTGAAGTCTTTTATTAATAAGGTAAACACTGCATCACTATTGTGTCATAAATAATTTAATTTTTTTGATGTCTGGAAATTATAATAAAATGACCCTGATTTAGTAAATATTTTTAGATTTCAAATAAAATTTATAGGTGAAAAGATAACATATAAATGCCCCTGTAAAAATTAATTTACTAAAAGATACCAGTTTATGTCTTTTTTTCCTTTCTTTATGTTATTTAAAATAAAATGTCATTATCACTCCCATGTCTCTCCATGTGGTCCCAAAATCAACCCAATGATTTGCATGGTCAGATACCTATCATCCAATAGTATTAGGACACCTGTTAGGGTAATTTTATATTATTATAATATTATTTTTTACCCTTATTTACTAGATTTACCCTTTAACCATGGTAAATAAAATCTTTTCTGAAAGAAATATTCACAATGTCCAAAAATAAAAGTTACATCTTTACAAAATTTGGTCCTCCTGATTCCAAAAACAAAATTCATTTTTTCAAATTAAAATCACATAATTGACTAAAATTAATTTTAAATTAATTACCGCTGTCAAAATGAAATCGGTATTTTTTAGAAATATTAACTATCAAAAGATTGATACCTATTTAAGTAAAATTTAAACCTGAAATTAATTAAATTGATGAATATTGGATTAAAAGGTAAATTTATAATCTAATTATAATTTAAAACCAACTAAAAATATAATCTCTTCAGATAGATAAATTAGATTAAAATGTATTTTTTAATTAAAATATGGTATTTTTTAATACTCATCAAAAAATGAATTTTATTAGAATAATTACAAAATTTTACCCAAAGTGAATTTTGATGTCCTGATTCAAAAGAAGATTTTTATTTTGTGAAAAAGAACCAATAAAAGTGACAAAAACTATATTTAAAGAGAGTTGTCCATTAAAAGGTGGCAAATCAACCTTTTAAAATAAATTAGATTCATTCACATTTAAGCCTCTAACTTTTATTTGATAAATGTAAAAATATTTATCAAACATGTATAATCATTCTGTATTAACTTCTATTTATTACCTCCAATAGAATGGCTATATGTTAAATACCATTTAAAATAATAATAATAATATATTATTTTTCAGTAGAACTAAACATCTTGTGCAAAGTAAGATATCAATGAAACATGTTGTTGTATATTGGTTATGCCATAAAATATAGAATCCCCTTTACAGTAAAATTAATAATTAATTTTTAAAAATTAATAAATTTGAAAATTTCATATTCTTTATTAACCTGTGATGTTATTGTTGTCACATTCCAAACATGTGAATACCCTCACGGAAAATTCTCTATGAACATTGTAACAACCTAAATCACCATAATTCCATTTAGAAATCATGAAATATTCCATATTTCATATATTACTAGATATATTCCATAAATTCAAGATGTTATAAACTTCATCCATGATATTATGAATATCTTGTAAACATGTCCTTAATTAGTTCTCATGTAATCAGTACCGTCCAATTTACAAATTCATACCCCACATATCTTTACCCATATAACATTACCATAACATAAGTAAAATATTTGGGGTTATAGTTTTCTTTTATCATGTGTTCCACATGGACATCACCTTACCACTGTATCACATTTCTATTTCATCATAACTAGTATACATGTTCTTGTAAATCTACTTCAAAAAACATAATTGAATAGCCATTATATATTTAACCTTTTATAATTCATGAATCCAAAAATAAAATAAAAACATAGATTACCTTATCATTAATCCATTGACAAGGGTACCAAATCCTAATACCTCTTTCCATTCACATTTCATCTGTAGTCTCTTCATCATCAGAAATGTCACCATTACCCATACCTCCTCGCCGATCCTCTTTAGGAGCATTCCTCTTGGGATATTGAGTTTCATAATGACTGTTTATCCCATACATAAAAAACATAACCCTCTACGATGTCTTAAAGAGGCCGATATTCCTATCGATTTCATTAAGTAATCTTGGAATTTTTTCCTTGTACTCACATGATTTTTTTCTATTTTTTCAATAGTCAAAACACCTTATTTTTCCTTTAATACATTCACATAGTTGATTCATTCCACATTCTTGACACAATGTAATCCTAATAATTTTTCCCCATGGTCTCTATTACCATATATCTCAGTGCACTCCTTTTCCATCATTAATGATGAGTTTGATAGTTGGTTAAGGTAGACATTGTTAATCATGTTACATGAAAACTTATTAGGAAAGATAACATAATCCTTTTCTCCAGAATTCATTCCACATTAATACTCATTTTTAAATTTCCCATAACATTCAATGTTAATCCAATTCCATCCAATTTCCTCCATTGAATAATACCAAAATCATATTGTCAACATTAATTTTCATAGAAGAACACCAATTAATCATGAAAATCATTACTTATATGATTTATAAATTATGACTCCTTCCTTAATCAATGACAACATATCTTTTTCTTAGGATATTCATAGACATCTTATATGTAAATCCTTCATGATGGTTACTGATGTGTATTTTAATTCTCAAATTATATCCCCTAGGACATTTATATTAGGTGTGCTTGATGGACCTTTTTCTGGTAACAAATTAAACCAAGTCATACAATAAATTTTTTTCAGAGTTGTTACTCCTATGTACATATGTTCCAGATCAGCACCCACATATGGTATCAAGAAATGGATTTATTTCAATGAAACCACTCAATCTATCCTTTACCAAAATTATATGATATTTCCCTATTCTTATCTTTATCATTAGACATATCCATAGAATTATCCTTAGACATCACTTTACGTTTATCATTACGATTTTGAAATCTAACCCTCCAAAGGTTAACTAAACCATTTATCTGGTAATAACAAAAGAGAACCTTGATTTTCATATATAGAAATTACATAAATTTTACCAAATACTTAGAACAATATAAAATATGCACCTAGTAACTGTATTAATCTAGCGACTCTGCAAACATGTAAACATAAACAATGATACATAAGTGATCAACATTATATCCATCTACGTTCTACTTCACACCAAACTGTCAACTACATATAAAAATAATACGGATCTTCAAAAATCAGGAAAGGAAACATAAAAAGTGATGAGATAAAAATCTTAGTAAGAATAACCAATAGAGAAATGAATTCAGAATCCATAGCATAATTTTATGATAACAAGGTCATAAAAATAGAATATCATACAATACATATAAAAATTTATAAACATGAATCACGAAATAAAGCATCACAGTTCATATAAAAATAATCATAAGAAAATAAAGAACAAAAGCTATGAAATAATAACATAGGAATAAAACATAGAATTTCTGAAGACACATAAGCATATATAATGTTTTATGTATTAGTGAATGAATCACATTCAATGTCATATTAGTTGAAAAATGCATTTACTGACTCGGTTCAAACCAGTTCTATCCCTATATTAATGAATTGTGTTCACTCCTCATTCTAGACCTGTATTATTGAACTGAGTTTAGTCTTTATTCCATCTCTGTATTACTAAACCGAGTTTATTTATCATTTAATCCATGTACTAATTAACAGAGTTCAATCATCATTCTATACATTTCTAACCCTTGAGATATAAATCATTACCCAATTATTTGTAGGGAGATATATTTCTTAACCATATCATAATGAAATCATATGTATATGTTCCAAAAAATTATAAACCATAATATCTAAACCAAGGAAATGAAATAGGTATCATAAACATATAAAAATATTAAACTTTTGAAAAAAGGAACATGTTTTTTTATTATTTCATCAAAATCATTAACCATGAATTAGAAATAGACTTCATAAAAAAATAACCTATGAAAAATAAATGGGTTCTATAAAGACCATGAAAATAATCATAGCCCATTTTTATATTGAATATGATTGGAACATTTAGACCATTTCTTTTTAGGTAATCAGTAACATTAGTGAATGTAATATTAGATTTAAAATAATTTCAAAATATATTTAAAAAAAATTGTTAGGAAAATTACATTCATTATTTTAAAATTACTTTTTAAAAAATAAATCCAATTTAAATCAGTTTTAACAGATAATCAATTAATGTATTATAAAGAATAAATGAAATCATTTTGACCCATTTCCCTTGAAAAAAAAATTAAGCATTAAAATATTTTAAAAAACTTTTTGTTTTAGAATAATTGGTAAACATATATAAAACTATTGAAAGTGTTTTTAAAACATTTTTACATGAAAACATATTAAATAAGCACGCAATTTTATTAAAATCAATTTATTTGAAAATAATTTGAAAGCATATAAATAAGGCTTGAAAATTTGTTGGAAAAACTTTTCCTCAAATACATATAATGAAATTTTCCAAACGTTTTGAAAATAATTTTCCATGAAAATTACTTTAAAAAAATTATTGAAAATTAACCTCTTAAAATGATAAAGGAATCTGTAAGGAAATGACGATGGGTAAATCCTTACAGGTCCTACGAAGTATAAGAGAACATTACTTTTGAAATTTAAAGTTGTTCAAAAAATGGATTTATTGGAATATGACATGAATATTTATATTAAGAAATTTATAAAAGAAAAAAGTTTAAAAATTTCTTTTAGTGATTATATGAGGATGGTATAATATTCTGGGAACCATTTTTAGAAAAAATGTTTTTTTGATCAAAGAGAGGGTAATTTTGGGATTTCTTAAATGTATTTTCATAACTATAAGATATAACAAAGAGTAAAAATGTGGTACAAATAAATGAATTTATCATTAACAACCAAAGGAGAAGAAAATTCCAGAATGTTCAGAGAAAATTGTTATAATATTTCAATAAAGGGATCAAAAACTTATTCAGTCCTAAAAATAGGATAGATTGTTGCAATAAAGTCCTATCACTTGATAAATTAGTATAATAATATCCATGTAAGAAAATGAAATAAAATTAATCATAAAATAAAAACAATATAAGGATATTAATTATATAATAAAAAAATAAAATGAATTTATTTGTATAATAAAACGTGACTCTCAAAGAAGGTAAACTGAGACAAAATCATTTTTCTGATTTTGTATCATTTGAAAAATACCCCACATGAAATAAATATTATAAAAAGTATATGAGAATACCTATAAATATTTTTTATAAGATAAATACAATAAATTTATTTTCAATACATATTCCTCATAATGGAGTGATTGGTGGTTAATTCATGTATCCAGCGGAAATGAAAGTGAGATGAAATTCTCTTACCTTATGTATTGACTCTCATTGTAATCATACAAAAAACTTATATAATAAATATATTTTTTTATAAATATATAATATATTTATGTTCTTACTTATCATACCATATATGGTGTGATTTTGTATTTATATTTCCCATTAGTTATCAATTCAATGTTAAGTATTAACTTCATTTAATATCGGCTTTGTTTTTCGCAGGTGTCATAATTTGTTATATCATGTTTCCCTATAATTATATAATTATTTTGATAATTTAAAACATTATTTAAAAGTAATATATATTTCTTATATGTTAATTATAATAATCCATACAATATATAATTAACAAATGAAATAAATCGTTCATGGAGATGGTAAGTCGTACATACGCATAAAGGCTATTTCCATTTTATTGTCATATTAATAGAAATAATATAAAAATAATATATTAATATACATTTACATATATATATAATTATTAAAATAGATTTATTATATCATATATGATATTTATATTCACTAAATTATTACTTAATATATTCTTTATAGTGTACGAACGAATCCCAACATATTAATGGGGGGTAGTCTACACTTCTTCAAATGAAATTAGCATATTAAAACAAAATGTAATGTATAAAGAAATTTGTTTTAAAATAATTAATTTTTTAAAAAAAATTAGAAAAAATAATATATAAAATATATCACCAGGGTTTCCATCAATATTTCCACCATTATAGGGGATAAATGAATAAACGAGTAATCATCTTTTATTAAGGCGGTAGTACACCGTACATGTTTATAGTATGTTTTTTACGAATTAGATGGATATGTGTGTAATTATAGGTAAAAAAATGTAAATAAGAACATAATATTATATTCATGACACTAAAATCATTTAATAAATATATTATTGGAGGTGGATAAGGAAAATAAAATAAAGGATCTTGACAGATGACGTTACCTCATAATCCGGTAACTCATTTTGGTGTGTGCCAAAAGCATTACATAGATTTATTTATGTACACGAAGATGCCTATAAAAGGAATTTACGGATATTGGGTATTGTATTGGTAAGATATTGGACTATCCTAAGTTTTCTTACTGGTTTTATGAAGTGTTAGATGAGCTGTCATTTTAAAGGTAATGGAAATGAAAAAAATTTCCTGTTTTAATATAAGTTATGTGTACAAACGTTTTATCCTTAAAAAATTAATAAAACCAAACCATACTCCAAAATGTAAGGTTAGTGGATGTATACTGGCAAGAAAATGGGCGTTTTGAAAATTTATATGTCTTTTTAGACATAATATTACATTTTCAAAGGTATTTAATTTTAATTACATTCACTAACATTATTGGTCAAAAACAAAATAGACATTATTAGAATTTATGAATTATTATTAGTCCAAATTTGGAATAAATATATCCAAATTATAATCACATATGGGGATGAAATTAATTTAAAATTAATTTCATTGATAGGATGACACTATAGGTTTTTAAAGTAAAGACGTTGAAACATTTTCTATATTTTTATACCAAAATTTCAATGTGATATTGATGCCAATGATATAAATTGAAATAATTGATAAAAATATTTTCTAATTAAACAATTAAGTAAATTTTAAATATAATTTACCTTATAAATTTATTTTTTGAAAAAATAACATTGAATTAAAAGATTGTTTTTTCATCTATTCATTCAAAAATGACGTTTCTCATAAAAATCAAAAAATTCACCCTATGATAATTTACCCATTATAATTATGATAATTAAGTTTATTTAGTGAAATTATTATCAATATTTTTATAGATATGTTTGTATTAATTTTTATATATGGTCATCAAAATCATTTTATTTGCAAAAATATTTTTTTAAGTTATAAGGACATTACCAAAGATTATATCATTAATTATAAATGTTTGTCATTATATAAATACGTAAAAGAAATTAAAACTATTTATCACTATTGATATTACTAATTTTAATGTTTAAATTGAAATGATATAAATTAAATAATTATATCAATAATAATACATTTTGTAGAAAATCACTATTTCTTTTAACGTATTCCATGTCGATGTTGCATGTTTTGTATGCAAAGTGATTGTTGTGTGTAACATATGCCAAGTCACAAGATGAACAAAATGTTTTGTGTTGTCATGATAAAATTTATGTTCTGAGAATATCATGATTAACTTGGTGGTCCATATAACTTAATCCAATCATTTAGATTTTATATAAAATAATCTATTTTCAGTGTTACATAAAACTAAAATTATCTCAATGTCCAAATTAATTAGAAAAAAATAATTCACAGAATCTTTATGTTTTACATGTACATCCCAAAAATTTACATTAAGATTTTTTATTTAAATTTTGTTTTATTTATATATCGATTTTTAGATCAAATTATCAGGTTGTAATAGATTAAATGTTACAAAAATTTTAAGGATATTTTTCACATTTTACATTCTTTGATACCTATATTCTGTTATGTAATTATATTATATTACGTGGATTATATATACACACTATGAAATTAAATATCATGAATTAATTATTCTTTGTGATGTTTTTTGTTCCATATTATATTATTACTTCATGTGGATTATGATCCAATGTTACTGATGAGGTAAAACTATTTCCTTAAAATTTAATCATTTATTAGTATTGTTTATGATTAAGAATCCAATAATGAAATATCTTATTATACCTATAAATAAAACTCTTGATATTTACTATCCTATAGTTATGAAATTATTATCATTTAATGGTTCTATTATTCAAGTCCTTGGTGCCTATGATAATTAGTAAAATGACCCTTTAATAGCATGTGGCATTATTTTACTCATATGCTGAAAATATATTTTCATTAAATACTAATTTCATTTATTTTTGTATAATATTTAATTATTCATTATTTATTAATTAAAAATTTAACCATGTTTTCTTTTTTTAATTTTTTTTAATGGAATATTCGTATCATTTTTCAAAAAACTCCCTTTTGGATTTTACAAAAAATTTGAAAGGAACCTTCGATTAAATGTGCATGACATAGAAAAAAATGTCAGATTCCACGACCAATAATTGATTTGAAGAATAATTTATAAATTTTATATGTTATTTTAAATAAAAAATAAGATTGTTTTTTAACAATATATTAGATAATAATAATGTATATATTCCCCATGAAATTATTTAAATGGTCATTAAAAAATATTTCTTATCAAATATGAAATTTTTGGGTGTTATATTTTATTTAGTTGTAGTATGATCCAAGTATAACATCCATATTATTTCTATGAATGGTTTATGATTCAAGGGAATTATTTTTTTGAAAATTGTTTCTCTTCCATAGGATATGAAAGGATAAAAGGTTTATGAAACCTTCTTGTTTCTATAGGATATGATATTGTTAAATGATTATTAAACTTGTATCTTTTCATTAGGTTATGATATGATGAAACATTAATGATATAAACATCATTTCATCAGTTATTATATGATGAATGTTTGTGTTATTTTTTATGAAATATGTATGTTTTGATTATGTGACATGTGGGACCACTATCACTCTCTCATACATTAGATAATGATTTATATCTATTGATAAAGAAAGGAATAGAATGGGAAGTGAAAATTGTTAAGTATTAGAAATTTTTAATATGATGTGATCCTGTAATAGTAATACAATACTTGTATTGGTAATCCACTAGGATAATCAATGGAAATTATCCAAAATTATGGTTTTTCAGATATCATTACATATTATGGAAATTATTTTCTATTTTATTTTGAATGGCACAAATTCCATGTCTTATGATCTCATGGAACATGTTCATTGATTCCATTATGAATTATATATTATGAATTTTTAATCCTTATTACATTAACCAAGATTATGTTATTTTATATATAAGGTATAGTTTTCAAAATTCATTATCATGTTCTCATAGCCTTATGTTATTGGTGTGCTTATCTTTCTCTCTTTTTTACTATTAGTGAGCCTCTATGCTCACCCTTTATTATATTTACTTTCCCAAGGTTATGAATATATTTATTATGTATGATATTTATATTAATGGTTTTAAGTTATCCATAACATAATGGGTGATAATGTAGGTTACATATGGGCTAGTGTTTATGTTTCTATGTTTCCAAAGATAGTTAACTATTACAATTTTGGGCCGTAAATTTTTGAGATGTAATTAATAATATAAAAAAATGATGTCATGTATATTTTTTAATATACTAGGTCCTTGGAGTTGATATGAGAGAAAATGATTAATTAACCATTAGAAACATTAATGAGTAAACTTTAGTGAGATCCAAATTTATGTGTCTATAGATTAGTCTAACGATGAGTAAATGTACTGGAAAATAACCTTCAATTTTGTTAATGGATTTAGTAACTTGTTTCCCAGAAATAAATTTATATCTAATTACTATATGTAGATTTACATATTTAAGTGATTTACCTAGGTTTAACAACCCAAAGAAAAGCATGTTGAGATATACTAAATTTGTAATTGGTTCACAACAATGGTTGTTGATGCATGCCAGGTTTGACACTCCAAGGGGATTCACACTGGCAATTAAAAAACTCATTATGAATCATCTTGATGTTTTTAAATATAATATATTTATGAACGACCAATGATAATCATAATAATCCATATATTAAATAATATGTCATAATTTAGAAAAAATATTAATTATTTTCATGATATTGTGTTTTACAACTATGAATATTAGTTCCTACACTGTTAATTATGGTTTTAGTAAATGGAAGGTACTTGATAGAAGCATTTTTATGATGAGTGTGATGGATAATATAATGATTTTCCTCTAGATAACCCAATTTTTTCGATCTAGAATTAAAACATTATTTCTATTCTAACAAAACTATATCAATCTATTAAATAGTATAGAATTCCAAAAAATAGTGTAGTGAACAATGATATGTTGATTCTACGATGATTCAACAACCACCTTCATTTATGGGTCTTTTGATCCACTATAATTTTAAAAAAGTACCAGTCCCTCTAAAAATATATTTTCAATTCTATAATGTTGAGAACATGAATATTTTATTTTTACTTCCAACTATCTGAAAGGTGATGAAGATAAATTGTGGAATATTATCCAGAATACAAGGATACTAGAAGAAATTGAAACCACTAATTCCGATTAGAGGATGATCAAATTTATTAACAAGTAATTTTATATAGTATTCATTAAAAGATTGATAAATAGTTACATGTGTTAAGGAAATATGATGATTAATTCATAGGTACCTATTTCCAAAAAATTTCAACTCCTTAATGGTATGATACTGGTATTGTCATCTAACATGAAGGTAAATTTGATCAATTATTTAATGGATTAAAACAAAAACAATGAAGGATGTTATCCACAAAATACATCAATATATACAATGATACTTTTACATGGGAAATAATGGTCGAAATGGATGTTGTATTTTCATATCAATATCATGGTTTTGATTATAAAAGGAATATGTGATATAAATGAAAATATTATAACCATGTTTGGAAGAAATTGATGTTTTTTACACTCTAAGTATCGAATTAATCATAGTGGTAATTACCTCTGTGGGACTAGAAATTCTTTTATCATAGTATGGAATTTTTATTATGAAATTTATTTTTAGTGTGATGGTAAAAAGTTGTATAATAGTGAGAATATAGAGAAACATACACATAATGCACCTCCCACACATCATTTCATCACATGTAGGGAGAATTAGAATTATGTTAACCAATGTCCAATCCTCAAGATTAATGATAAATATTGATGTTAGATGCCTATGAAGCTGAGGAATAAATGGAAATTTCATACGATCACTATTTATAATGAGTGGTATGATATTGACGTTGTGAATGTTACACATAAAATAAAATCTAGAACTTTTATGTTTTTATTTGACTCCATATCTACCCATATATTAATATATAATGAATTTGATTATTTTATCATAATTCTGACCAAATGATAAGATTTTTAGTTAGGAGTAAAACCACCCAATGGTATAATGGTTTCATCTCTATTCTAGGATTGATCTCCAGTTTATGTTTGTGGGAATGTCCATCCAAAGTGTATTTTCATTCTTCTTCAAGTTGAGTTTTATATAATCCTAGTTTTTGATTGGATATATCTACCTAGATCATGCATCAATATTTAATGAAGGGGAGTTATGTTTTATATTTAAAACAATCCTACGATGTTATATCAACGTAATGATAATAATTAACATATGATGGAAATTTCATCTATTGTATAGGTCATTATTCTAATTCAATAGTGTATTTTATCTCAAATAGTTGGGATGAGTATTGAAATTGATGATATGCATATTGTTTGTGAATTATTTTATGTCCTTCCAGAAGAGTGTCTAATAATTACCCCAAAACGTGATATTGAGTTCCCAATAGACCTCATAACATATTCCACACCAATTTTAAGGAATCATTATAGAATAAAACATAATGAGTTGTAGGAACTGAACAAACAAATCTTAGAGAACTACGATTAGAGATTAAATCATCCAGTTTTGTAACATTGGGGTGTACATATTCTTTCTATGAAAATGAATGATTGATCAATATGACCAGAAATTGATTAATTGGATCTGATCCAAATCATAACTAAGAACAATTATCATCTTACTCGTATGGATTAATTATTCGATTAATTATGTGAAGATCAATAATTTTCTATTTTTGAACTTTATTTTGGAAATCATAAAATGTTGTTCGATGAAAAGGATATAAATAAGGAATAACTTCATGAAATTGATATATTGTAAAAATATAATTTAATAACTATCATACGTACTACTTCCCCTACCATCTTCATGGATTTAATGAATAATATCTTTATAAATAACATTGATATGTTTTGTTGTAGTCTTTATAGAATGTATTAATATGTTCTCAAGGAGAATAGAAGACCATTAAGAGAATATTATAGTTATACTAATGTCAATACATATAAATAAACTGTATGAAAACATATCAATGTTTTTAATTTGCCAGAAACATGTTTCATTTATGTGTCACATAATTTCATTAGAAGATATATCAATATATTTATCAATTTCCAAGGGTACTGATTGTTGGTCCAGACCAACCATAATGATTTTCATTCATAGTTTTCTAGTATTGACTGAATAATAATGATGGTTTACGGATCATTTCATTGCTCTATGTAATCTTATAACCATGTTAATTGAAAGAGGAGATGGAATACTTCAGATAGATGAATGTGAAGATAATTTAAATGAAATGATGATAATGTTACTCATCACAGTAGTACTAACATTTCCATTTAGTAATAAATTATTTATTATTATCGTGATGAAAACTAGAATGGATTTTTTTGTGATCTTATATAGAATAAAATTGTTATAAATTATGCCTCATGGTAATTGAATTATTGTGAAAAATTTTACCGAACTCGTGATTTGTTTTTTGATTTGGTACACTTTTACATTAAAAATATGGAGGTATTATCATTGTGGAAGGAATGGTGATACATTACCCGATCATAAATGTTTGATTTATATATTCAAATATATGGAAATTAACTTACAAAAGTGATTTTTGTTATATCTGATTAAGGATTATTAATGGTCAATACATTACCACTATGGGATAGAAAACAATGTAGTTGATGCTTTTATTTGAATGGATCATGATATCTTATACTTTATGAGGAAAAAATAACCCAATATTTATATATTATTGAATGATGGATCTATAAATACAAATGGATAGGGAAAATATTACATCTCTTAATTAAGTTTTCAACCATCTACCGAGTTGATGATTATTATGTCTCCAAAAAAACATGTAGATATGAAAAAATTGGTTATAAATGTTTTGGAGTATATCCTGGTCCTGATGAAATGATAAGGTTAAGGAACCATGTATATATTCCTTCCATACCATAAATCCAAAAATAAGATGTTATAGAAGGCTCATAGTTCCTAATTCTCTATTAATCATGGATGTAAGAATTTTTTTATATATTGGAAATAATAAATCTAGTGGTATAAAAAATTGTAATATCATAGATTATGTATCTTGGTTATTGTTATTCCAACATGTTAATATAGAAAATGTAAATTCTAATGTGATGTTTCATCCATTACAAAAACCAATATATGAAATGGATAAAATCAATATGGTTTTTGTCTTTTGATTCCTCAAAAAGTCTAAAAGGAATATTTCCATATGGATTGTGGTTGTTGGCCTTACTATGTCATCACATGTTATCTCTATTGTAGAATAATTCCTTCTTGATCATCAATATATGATATACATTAAATAATATTCATGGTTTAATGGAGTGAAATTTCCCATTATATATTGATCATGATCTGTGTTGTACCTTAATGTTCATGAAAATTATTTAGAAGGATCATGATAAATAGTTTCGTTTCTTCTCTATGTATCATCCTCAAGAATATGGTTTGTATAAAAGAACAACTGAAACCTTATTGGATATGTTGAGATATTTTTATTTGTATTTTAATGGACTTTCGGGTCAACACAATACTCTATTTTAGTTTTTGTACAATAATATATTTATTATAATAACTCATATAATGCCTTATGACCCCTATATTGGAATATATGTGGAGCTCCGATGTGAGAGAATTATGTTGGGGAACAAATTTTCTATGTACATGAGTTATATAAAACAAATGTGATAAACATTTAAAACTATTTAGCCTATATCGAGGTTGCTTGGATTCAAAAAAAATGTTTAAATTAATTAACATTATCTATAATTTGATTTTGGAAACATGGATTTTCTAATTATTTATCCATGGAAAAATGTTAAAAGATTGTGGAATAATATGAGAAAAATGATCATGGTATGCCAGTCCCTTTGAAATTACTAATTACATATGGATTGTATTCTGTCACGGGGTGTATCCACCAAACCTATCTTAAATCCATGGAATGTTCCATGTTTCTCCCATAAGTATGAACATACTAGACACATCTCACGTAATTACCTTAGAGGATATATTTCGGTAACATTATATTTCTTATGGAGAATAACTGGCGGGCATTATGGATCGTACAAAGAATGTTCCATGAAATAAGACCACTCACCCGGTGAATAATATTTGCAGAAACCCTCATGAATTTTAAGGTTGGCAAATGATGAGGGAAAATTTAATTTTAAGGAAGCTACCTGATAATTGGACAATGTGATGAAGCAAATGTGGCCTCAATTTTGTTTATAAGTGCTATTGATTTAGAGGTAATATTTAATTTTAATAGGTATAATATACCCCAATGAGTATTTATGAACATTTTTATGAATAAATTAAATATTATTGATGGAATTAATTATATAGAACATTATTTTTAGGTCTTGGAACATGAAATACTATCTTATCTTGTATTATGTGAAACATTGAGTTTTAACAAAACCTTCTATTTGTTTATTGAAATGGGAAAACTATAAACAGTACGTTATATATATTAATATGACTAGTAATAAGTAATTTCAATATATTATGTATTTGTATTTTATATAATTAAAACATATTGATAATAAAAAGTATATTTTTTTTGTAAAGTCTTAATATGTATTTATAATATTAGTTCCTCAAATAATGAAATTATTTAATTTTTTTTTGATGTGAAATAAATCAATTTCTCACAATTATAGAATTTAAATTTCATTGAAAAGTCATTTCATAATTCATAATGGAATAAATGTTTTAGGAAGAATTATTTAGATGATTCAAAAAAGATTAATTTTTTATTAATAGAAAAATATACCAAATATTAATTAAAAAATTATTTTTTATTCTATTTTTTATCATAAATTATTTTTTCAATAGGATTTAGAGTAATATTATTAACAGTTTACAACTATGAATAAAATTTATTTTAGTTGATTAAATATCACCTTGAAATTAGATATAAAAATTTTATGATATTTTGAATATTTTTACCTTGAAACCTCACATTTTAACTCATTAGTTGGCCTATCATTCAATTATTTTTTCCCTTAGATTCAATGGAATTTTATAATATTTATTCCATATATGGAATAATGAAATTTTTTAATGACTAATAATTTCAATATATTTTTGACCAAAATGAATAGGGAATGTAGTGAAAATTAATTACCATCGTTAAGGTAAAATTGGGTTCAACGGACGTTAAACTAAAAAAATTAGATTAAAAAAAACATATAAATTTGTTCAAAAACATTTTTGGTCATATTTCATTCTCATAATTTTAATGGTTCAAATTTGATACTTTTTTCACATTTCTTGAGTGAAAATTGTTGGATCACTCAAATATTTTAAGAAATTATAATTCTGTACTAACCCCCAATTATAGAAGGCCAACACTCCCCTCCATTAATTACAAAATGACACATCCTTGTTTTAGGAAAAAATAAAAAAAACTATAAAATTCCCTCCCCTACTCTTAGATTCCATAATTTAGAATCAATTCCATCCCATTATAAATTTTAGTGAAAACCTAATAGGGATTCTCGAAGAATAGGTAACGTTCATAAATGAATGTGTTTATATTATTTGTACATTAACCATCTTAAAATTTATTATATATTGATTATATAACATCTTCATTATAATTTATATACTGATATGTTTTTATGATAATATAATGACTCAAAATCATCTAACTTATATTAAATGGGTTATGAAATCATCATTCATGTGTTTGGAGAAATACCTCATCTCGAACCAATAATGATTTTTTTCCATTACCAACACTAATTGAATTTCATTATGATTATTTTATTATCTATAAATGTTTTTAATGTTTTTTATTTTTTTATATGATTCTTTTTTGTATCATGCAATTATTTATTAATTTTTTTTTGAATAGGATAATGTCATTCGTGTGTATGATGGAATACCCTCTTACCAAGCGATGTGATTCATTCATGATATACATGGAATGAATTAAAGAATAATTATTAACAATATGTTATATATAAAATATATAATTTTTTATTTAATGATAATATATCCTATAAGATTCATTATTTTGGTCTGAAATGAAAATATAAATGTGATTCATGCATACATATAGCCTATCGTTTCCATAATCAATGTATTTAATTTCCTATTCTTTATCTGTTTTTTGGAATATAAGATTTATATAGTAATAATATATAATATATTTTTATACTGTTTATAATTTTGGATATTTCATAATCATCATTAAAATAATATAATAAAAAATATTACAAATCAAAACATTTTTGAAAAAACAAAGTAGTAATTATCTAAAATGTAACATTAAAATAGAATTGTTAATAAAATATTAAAAAATAGTCATAATGAAAATAATTTGTATTATGATATATATTAATGTGATTATATAATATATGTATAACAAGAATATATTTATTATAAAAGAATTTTTACTTAGTATAATTGATGTCTATACATTAGCTCTTCATGTTTCTATATCATTTTTTATTTTGTTGAGACACATGAAATGTTGACCACCTCTTCCATCTATGTAGTTTATATAGAACCCATAAAATTAAAATATCATAATTCTCATTAAAATAAATCGTATTATAATATACACTTTAGTATATCTCATTCATGGGGTTATGGTGTAAAAAAACTAAATAAATAAAGGAATTTTGTATCAATTTTTTTAGAGATTTACATTAAATTATTCACCTTTATTATTTAATAGGGTGTATATAGATTCCATTTGATATATAATATCATGAAATAATTTATCCTAATTTTATTATGTCACGAAACATCCCCCGGGGCCTGTTCCGTGACTACCCCAAGCCCGTCTTCCATAGTCTAGGGGCTGGCGACTTGCACCGAAAGGAATACTCCCAAAAATGGGATGGCATTGGCTTTAATCATGAAAAAACACATGGTCTACGAACAAAACAAGAAGAAACTATAAAGTAAACTATTATATTAAAAGAGTTCTGAAAGTAAAAGGGTCCGGAATACAAGTCCAATAGTAAATGTACAAGTACAACTGAATTAAAAAGGAAAACCACTACTGGGTCGTCCTCTGAGGTTTCTACCTAAACGGTAGGTACAGAACTCTCAGAACTCCATGTCCGTCTGTCTCCTCCATGTGACGTCAGGAAAAATGTTTCACCTTTGTGCACCATCCAGTGTGGGCTCCCTCATCCTCGATCAATGTTGAACGTCGTCTGCACAAGACACAATAAGGTGCGGGTGATTTCCGTGTATGGGTGAGTATAACAATACTCAGCAGTGACCATGAGACCCTGATGGTCTCCTAAAGTTCAATAAAGGAAATACACAAAGCAAGACATCAAATATACTTAGGTATATTCCTATACATACTATTAAGTTATCATGATATACTCATCTCATACATGTGGAAAGAATACCAAAAAGGTAACACGATGAACGAAACACCACGAAGGTAAAAGTACCACACAGGTAAAAGTACAACACATGTATCACCATGAAGATTGTACCATGAAGGTAAAATTACCACATAGTTATCATCATGAAAATAGTACCATGAAGGTAAAAGTCTTAGTTCAAAAAGTGTCTCAGCTGAAAAATTGTATTCATTGAAGTATAGAGGTATAGATGATTATTCATTAAGCTATATCATCTAATTCTATCAAGAGGATCTTCTACAGATTAAACCGAGTCTGACCCCAACAAGATATGACCCACACATGATCAGTAAGTGCAGACCCAAACAGGATCACTGAATGCTGACCCACACAGGATCTGACCCACATGGGATCAGTACGGGCTAACCCACACTGGATCGGTGAGGGCTAACCGATAAAGGATCTGACCCACACATGATCTCTATGAATTCAAATAGCCATTCATAGATTCTCTAGGACTAGGAACATGTAACATTCCCAGTCACAATGTTAAACACCTCAGCTGTTAGTGAATTCCTCATTTAATGAGTACAGTGGGCATGTCATGTCACACAAAGGCACTTCCCAGTAATCTTGAACTCTTGAGGTACTCCTCCTATCCAGTATCGTGGGTCTTCCATATCACACAGAGTCGCTCCTCACCATGGGTCTGCCGCATCACATAGAGGCGCTCCCCTTCATGACCTTTTGAGGTAATCCTCACATCAAGTACCATGGGACTGCCATGTCGACATAGGTGCTCTCCACCATGGGTCTACCACGTCTCAAAGAGGCTCTCTCCACAATGCATGTCGAGTTACTTCGAGTCAAAATGGTCACCAGTCGTCATGTCTCAGCCAGTCATTGTGTTATGTATGTAGCAAGCTTCGAATAACTGCTCCCTAAGCCATCGGTCATACCTGAACTACCCTGATATCCCAATAAGTAATATCCCAAAGGTAAGTCATGTCATAAAGGACCCAACCCAATAGTCGGCACGTCAATCAGACATTCAGTTTGTATGTTATTAGCATTTCAGCTCTGAGGGCCTGGATATATTCGGGGTATGATCCAACCTATCTGTACTCCAACTTCATTCAAACTCAAGTGTAGTATACCAAAATAACCATCTCAATTCAATGATTTTGATTCCATAGATAGTTTGCAAAACGGATTCTCAGTTCTCAAGTTATGGTCACAAAGGCATATCTGGGTCCAGATGGGCCCGAGTCCCATCTGACCTAGCCTAATTCGGGTTCATCCCTGTTGGCCTGGGATGCAGTGGTCCCGACATGCTAGGCCATGCTCCAACCCAGCACATGAAGGGGACGGCCTGGCCCGACCCATTGGGTGAGTCCTGGTGGCAAGGTCTGCCCGAGGTGGCGCCAAAGGGGGAACATCCCCCCTCCATTCGGAATGGAAATGGGGAGTGCCTTTAGGTGATTCCATGTCACCGTGGGACCCTATAGGTTCCCACCGAACAAAAAATGGCCATCTGTCCCTCCTCCTAGCGGCATGGTCATGTGCCGCTCCTCCAAAATGGCCGGCTCAACTAGTCTCTTTTTATCCTCTACCGTGGCCAAGTGGTCGCGGAATCCTGCTCCACCGGTGGCACGGACGTGCGTCAACACTTCACTATGCAGCTGGCTGGATGTCGGATGCCACCCTTCCCCGCCGCAGTTGAATGGCCATAGCTTCCTCATCATTCGGCGGCATAGACGCGTTCCTCCCTTCCTTCCTATCGGTCGGCTAGGTGCCTGCTACTGCCTTCTTTCACGATCAATTACGACATCGTTCCATCCCTGATAAATAAAATGTTTGCATATTCACAATCCTAAAGTAAATGGCTATGCATCCATATGTCACACTCGGAAAAATACATGTTTCTAGTGTCAATAAATATTTGGCATCGACCAATGCATGAAGAACACGCGAATAACACAAGATAAAAGGTAAGGTATATGTGCAGGTAGACGACCAGGTTAGTTTGGCTATCATCATAGTGAAACTTGAATATGAAGAGTCGATAAATAAATTAAATAATATATAAATCCCATACCTCAATCTTTCTATGGCTGTGGCGCGAGGAAGCATATGAAGTCATTAATGATTGAAATTGTCATTCATGACCCCTGCAAGGCGCTCCCTGTTCGGTTCGTCATTCTTCGATTAAGGAAGTCTTTCCTCATTGAAGTGGTTCTTCATCTATAGGATGTTTATACAAAGGCTCACCTTTTCCATACCCTTTCCCCTAAATAGGTTGCTTGCCAAATTATTAGGTTATGATTTAATATTGACACATCAATTGGGATTTCCCAACAGTTAACAAGTTGATTAATTAATTAATAATTAATGAAACCAATTAATTAAGGAAGATAGTGGTTTCAAATTTTGTGTAACCGGGAATTTAATTCCCAAAAGTAAATTCCCGAACACCATCATGTGGTCCCCACCTTCATGATTCAAATGGGAGGTCTCAATTTCAAAAATAAATAAATCATGTTTATTTTATATTCTCCCACAAAAATTCCAAAAACTAATTTCCACCCTCGACCTAATGAGATCATGGTGAAGGTCTCCTTAAGTGAATATCGGTGCTGCGATGTCTACTGCGTCTATAGATTTCAATTCTGAGCACCAGTGAAAAAGCTAAAAAAATTCCACCCACACTATTACTGAACTTACCTGAAAAGAAGTTCATAAAATTATTAGCAGTTACCCTCGACCTGGGCCGGCCATGGTTATGCTCTTCCTAATTGAATAACGCCCCAACGAACCCAATAGTACTCTAATATTTTGAATCTGAGTTTCCATTTAAATGTTATGGATTTTACCACAAAATATTTGTCACTTAACTATTTTATTTACGGAAAAAAACTAGCTTTCAATGGTGGCCCACGCCAGCCAATGTTAATATCTACCTAAAGTAATCATTCCATCAATAATTCAGTGGGGGTCTTAGATTTTTAATCTGAGTTACTGTTTGTGAGTTATAAGCATTTGAAAAATAAAACACCTTTATTTAATTATTTTATTTTATTTATTCATCTTTTAGGTTTTCTTAGAGGAGGCCCGCACCGACTAAACCAAAGTCACAGCTACGGTAAACCCACCATCTTGAGTGAAACAGTGCCGTCGGATATCTGATCCATGTAACATTTTATGATTTATTCTAATTTTTTAGGAAAAATGCTTATGAACTCTAATTAAATCTTAACACAACTTTGACGGATCATTCCCGACACTCCCGGCTTCAGATTCGCACGCTGTTAGATTTTACAGTCTCGCAATAATTCATATAATTAAGTACAATTATATAGAATTTACAAGACATTATATTCTCCACACCATAGGTATTTACTTCCTCAAAAGACACAATATAGTCTAAGGAAACAAATGGGGTTCTGAGCACAGATCTGATCCTCAAGCTCCTATGTGCTCTCTTATAGGTTCACATACTTCCAGTGTTTGCACACCAGAGATATTGACCGCCCACGAATGACCTGCTCCTATCGATCCTCGATCTCTACTGGAACCTCCATAAATGTTAGCACATCGTCTAAGTCCACATCACCATGGTCTATGATGTGTGGTGGGTCATGCATGCGTCTCCTCGGTTGTGACACATGGAAAACATCATATACCTGGTGCATCTGTGGGGAAAGAGATAGATGATATGTCACCTCACCCACTCTGCTGAGAATCTGTACTGGTCCGATGGACCTTAGAGATAACTTTCCACCCCAACCAAATATAAAAAAACCTCATCGAGGTGACACCTTTAAAAATAAATGATCTCCCTCCTCTTGCCGGCATAAGACTTTTGTCGGCTCTGAGCAGTTTTCACTTGCTAACAAGTAAGGCATCCTGATACAAAATCATCCACTTCTTTCATCATCCCTGGACACCAGTACTGATGATGATGTTCTGGGTACATCTTCACCACATGAGGATGTACTTCCAGAGGGGATGTATGTAACTCCCTCAACACCTACTCTTATATTTATACTGGTAAATTGGTACGTCCTCTAAAGAGAATGATGGGCACCGCACCTTCAAAAAATCCCTCAGGTGCCTGCCCTAAGGATATCTAATCACAGTAAGCATTTTAGTCAATGCATCCGAGATGCACCACTCTGACTTGCTGAAGGAGTGGGGGAGTGACTTTCATAGAATGGAGGTAAGTAGATTCATATATATTTACAAAGGATATTTGTATCATGACTAGCTACTCTGACGCCTCACTCACCAGATGTAGAACAGACCTATGGCTGAGCATGCCTGCTTCCACGTTCCCCTTCCCAGGAGTATAGATTATCTCAAAGTCCTTGTTCTGGAAGAAATCTAGCCACTCTTGATGGGAACTAAAAACTAAATACTCATACTACACAAGGGTAAGGCTGGCGGACTAACGAATGATCGGTTGCACCCTCTTATGCAGAAGATTATCATGTGTTTCCTAGGATTCCTTTTTCACTGACCAAGGAAAATCCCATTCCAACATTGTAGGTAAATCACAACCTTTTTGTCTAATATAGTCAATATTAGTATGAACTGTGGATTTCTATTCCATACCCAAACTAACATCGTAAGGACTTGATGCTTCCATCAAGAAGTTCCAACAGAATCTATCGCCTCAAGGTCAGATCGCACCATCGGTGTATGTGTGATTATCGAGTCTCCTCCCAATGGTATCTCTAGACATGAGGGTCAGTTCAATGGATTAAACAGAAACTTTAGGTCATGGAAAAGATTCATCGAAGGAAGGAATGTTTGTTACATATGTCTATAAATACAGTAGATATTATTAGACACATAAAATTAATCGAATCATTCCTTGAGCCCCTGGGTCACACTCCTTGACCATATGCAGCTACTCCCTTCCCCTATCCTCCAACTCCCAGAGCATCGTGGGGACAACAAAGGGTCAAGGTTGTAACATGTCAAAATGTACACCACATCATGCTCCTCTCCTAGCTCTACATCCATGTCTACAGCCCTGTATATTATTTTGTTCCTAACACTTCTTCTACCCAAAACATTTTTACACACCAAAGTCTCTGAGACTAGCACCAATTTCATGCATTCCTATTACTAACAATCACTAGTTGTATCTGATCATCCAAAGAACATTCAACCAAAAAGGTTCTCTCTAGAAACCTAACATAGTTAAAAATTCATAGAGGAATTGTGTTGGCTCGAACGTCCTTAAACACACCATGCTCAGAAGTTAGAGTCCTAAAGCACTGATCGTATAGTTTTCATCAAGTATCAGGAATGGTCGGTACACCTAGATGAATACTAATTTACTATCATTCCATCCTGTAGATGCTGTAGAATCTCTAGAGAAATCTCTTCCACCTACTCAATCAATTCATCACCCACCTTTGATTTGGGATCACCTAGAAACATGAGGGATATCTAATTTTGAAACTCACATAAGAAACTAAGCCTAAATGTTTCATATATCGATGCTTCCGGTTGTAACTGATTTCCAATGGGTAGTGAAATAGCTGACACACTACTTGAAGGTACTATCTCGGGAAATAGTCCATGTACTGATTCCTCATCACTATGCGGACCATCCACATGGTCACTCACTAGAAAATAATAGAAGCTAATATCACCATCTGCTCTTTCAGTGTCTCAACTAGGTGTAAAACTCTATCCATATCCTTGTGGCAATACCCAACTACCTAGTTATCTTTCTTTCCTCGAATCCTCAGTGGCCTCTACCACTGGAACGTGTGCATCATTCTCAATCGGCATGCATAGTCAACTAGTGGAGTTGGTGGAAACGTCCATCCAATGGGTATAGGTGATGTTGGTACACCACCCGAAGGTGCTAACACCATAAGAGGTCCCTACACCAAGGCCTTGTCGCTTAGTGGGCCATCATCATGTACTCTCTTAGGAATCCTAGAAGACTGTATACATGGAGACATCCTGATAAGTATTATGTGCATCATGATCATTAAGTTATACCTGGTGAGCTGACTCCAGGGAAATAAAAATAATAACTTTTCAAAAACACGTGCATTTATAGTTTTTATACACTGAGTAAGAAATCATTATTCAGTGTCCTGGTGTATGGATACATTGGCCACCACCGCAACACTGGACTCCCTGAACTTAAAACCACACTTGAAACACTTAACACTATTGCTTCATAGAAAAAATTAGAGTCCACGTTATTCGGTAAAACTAAACTCCTCTAATACCACTTTGTCATGACTGTTCCCTTAGGGTCCATGCTATGACTACCCCAAGCCCACCTTCCATAGGCTAGGGGCTGGTGACGAGCACCACAAGGCATACACCCTAAAATGGAAAGGAATTTCCTTTAATCATGAAAAAACTCATAGTCCAAGAACACAACATGAAGAAACTGTGAAGTAAACGGTTGTAGTAAAAGAGTGATGATTGTAAAATGGGCCAAAATACCAGCCCAACTATAAAGGTACAAGTACAGATGAATGGAAAAAGAAAATAGCCACTCGGTTTTCCTCCAAGGTTCGTACCTTAAGATTATGTACATTTCGCCTCATCATCAATCCACGTCTATCCATATCCTTCGAATCACGTCATGCCAAATGGTTCACCATCGTGCACCATCCAATCCTGGCACCCTCAGACTCCATAAATGTTGTACGTCATCTGCACAAGAAACAACAGCTGCTGGAAAATCCCGTGCAATGGGTGAGTATAATGATACTCTATAGGGACCCCAAGACCCCATATGTCTATTAATATTCCACAATGGAAAACCAAAAAGGAAGACATCAACTCTAATTAGGTGTATTCCAAAAAATACTCTTATGTTTTCAAGATATGCACATCTCATACATGAGGTAACAATACCACAACGGTAAAACCACGATGGTAACACCACAAAGGTAAAAGTACCGCAAAGGTAACACCTCAAATGTTACACCACAATGGTAAATGTACCACACATATTTCCCCACGAAGATAGTACCACGAAGGTAAAAGTACCACACAAGTATAACCATGAAGACAGTACCATGAAGGTAAAAGTACCACACATGAATAACCACAATGATAGTACCACAAAGGTAAAAGAATTAGTTCCAATAGAGTTTCAACTCAATCCAAGTTTTTAGTGAAGTATTGAAGTAAAAGTTATTAGTCATGAAACAAGATCATCTAATTCTATCAAGAGGATCTACTATTGATTATACAGAATCAGACCTACACGGGATCCTACCCACATAGGATCGGTATGCGATTACCCAAATAGAATCATTGAGCACTGACCCACATAAGATTTGACTCATACACGATCGGTATGCAATGACCCACACATGATGGCTGAGTGTTGACCCACATAAAATCTGACCCACACAATATATCTATGAATTCGGATATCTAGTTAGTGATTCTTGAATCCTAGGAACACGTAACATTCCTAGTCACAATGTCGAACACCTCAACTGGTGGATAAATCCCCCTCTAATAAGTACAGTGGGCTTGTCACGTCACACATTGGTGCTTCCCATTATCCTTGGACTAGTAAGGGAGTCCACCTATCATGTATTGTGGGTCTACCACATCACACAGAGGCTCTCACCACAGTGGGTCTGCTGTGTCACATAGAGGCACTCCCTAGTGGGCCTTTCGAGTCACTTTGAGTTGAAATGGTCAACAATCGCCATGTCTCAGCCAGTCGCAGGGTTCTGTACCTAGCGTGCATGGGAGAACTTCTTCCCAAGCCAACGTTCATACCTAAACTGCCCTGATGACCTAAGAAGAAGTATCCCAAAGGCCATTCAAATCATAAGGGAATCAATGCAATAGATAGCTCAATTAGACGCCTAGACTGTTTATTATTAGTGCGTCAGCTCCGAGATCTCGGTTTGATTCTGGGTTCAATACAACCCGGTCATACTCCATCTTTATCCAAACATAAGTGGAGTACACCAAAAGAACCGTCTCGATCCAATGATTCTGGTTCTGTATAATGTTCATAAAATGGATTTCTAGTTCCCATGTTATGGCCAGAACGGCGTATCTGGGTCCAGTTGGGCCCGAATCTGGTCTGACCCATCCCGGCTCTGCTTGGGCCAACCCGAACAGGTTCAGGTCGACCCGACCCTATTCAGGTCCATCCTGGGTGGCTGGGGCTGCGGTGGGCCCAACCTGGTGGGATATCTTTCAAGCATGGCCCACAAAAGGGATGGCCTGGCCCTGTCCGCTGGGTGTGGCCAGGTGTCTTGGCAATCTGGCGCGGCTCAATGGCGTGGTCCACCTAAGCTAGGGATGAAGGGGAAACGTCCCCCTTCCATTCGGAATGGAAACGGCCAACGCCTTTTGGTGCTGCCAAGTCACTACCGGAACCGAGTGGGTCCCACCGAACCTCATCGATTTTCCGGTTTTCCGGTCGATCCTCTCCCCAGTGGTGCAGTTGCACACCTCTACTCCACCATGGTCGGCCTGATCTGTCGCTTTTCGGCCTCCTTCACAGCTCAGTGACTGTGGCCCCCTGCTCCACTAGTGGCATGAACGCGCGCAACATCTCTACCACGTGGTCGTCCAGATGTCGGTCACCACCCAACCATAACCTATACAACGGGATGTGACTTCCTCATTATCTGGTGGCACGGACATGCACCACCGTTCCTTACTCATGGCCAGTCGGACGCTGGTCACCACCTTCTTCCATGAGCCATTGCGGCTTCATTCCAAGCCCGAATAATAATATGATCACATATTCACTATCCTAGAGTCAATGTCTCTACATCCATATATTGTGCTCAGCAAAAATATGTGTTTCCAGCATCAATAAATATTTGGCGTCGAAGAATGCATGAATAACTCGTGAAGAACACATGATAAGAGGCAAGGTATATATGCGGGATGATGGCCACATTAGTTTTTCTATCATCATTGTGAAACCAGAATATGAAAAATCGATATATAAAATTGATCATATGTAAATCCCCTTCCTCTATTTTCAGATAGTGGTGACACGATAATGAATATGAAGTTGTGGAAGATTGACGTTTGCATGCGTCACCCCCACAAGATGATCTGAGGTCGGTTCATCATTCTTCGATTTCAGAAGTCGTTCCTCATTGTAGAGGTTCTTCGTCTAGATGGTGTTTCTCCAAAGGCTCTCCTCAACTCAACCCTTTCCCCGTGAGAGGTGTGGTGCCAAATTAATATGTTAAAATATAGTATTGGCACCTCAATCGGGAGATCCCAAGAGTTAACAACATGATTCATTAATTTGAAATTAATGAATTCTTTTAATTAAAGAAGAAAGTGGTTTCACCTTTTGTGTAACCATGCATTTAGTGCCCAACATTAAATTCCTTACCACCCTCATCTGTTCCCCACCTTTTTGATCAAATGGGAGGTTTCTAAATCAAAAATAAAATAAATCATATTTATTTTATTTTCTCCCACAAAAAATCTGAAAACTAATTTCAACCATCGACTTAATACGGTTATGGTGAAGGTCTCTTTAAGTGAATGTCGGTGTTGCGAGTTCAACGGTGTCCTCAGATTTCAATTATGAGCACTTTTTTAAAAGATAAAAAATGTAGCTCGTGCGTCTACTTAGCATACCTAAAAAAAGTTTGTAAAATTATTAACAGTCACCCTCTACCTACGTCGGTCGATGTTAGGATCTGCCTAAGTGAAACACTCCCTAACGAACCCAACTGAACTCTCAGATTTCCAATATGAGTTTTTGTTTAATTTTTATGGATTTTATAATAAAATAATTTTCATTTATTTATATTATTTATGGCCAAAAACTAACATTCACTTGTTGCCCGAGCCGACCAATGTTAGTATCGACATAAAGAAATTATATCCTTTTGAGTTCTGTGGTGGTATCATAGTTTTTTATACATGTTAATGTTTTTGAGTTATAAGAATTTGAAAAAGAAAATAATTTAATTTAATTATTTTATATACAGTTTTAACACTTTTGGATTTTCTCACAGGAGGCCCGCATCGATTAAACTTATGTTGCGCCTAGGGTAAAACCACTATATTAAGCGCCATAGTTACCTTATATTCATGCACCGTCAGATTTCACGGTCTTGAAATAATTCATATATTTTAAAAAATATATACAGAATTTTGGAGACATTATATTCTCCCCACCTAAGGGATTTATGTCTCTTAATACACAAGATAGACTAAGGAAACAAATGGGGGTATGAGTATGGATCTAAGTGTCTTGCTCCAATGTACTCTCTTGTAGGTTCCCATGCTACCAGTGAATGTGCACTAGTGGTATCGACCTCCCACGAAGGACCCGCTCCTGTTAATCCTCAATCACTACTGGAACCTCCATAAATGCCACCCCCTCATCTAATTCCATATCTCCATGGTCGATAACTTGCGGTTGATCATGCATGCGTCTCCTTAGCTGTGAGACATGGAAAACATTATTCACCTAGAGCATTTTTGGGGATTGAGATAGACGGTATGCCACCTCACCCACTATACTAAGAATCTAGAGAGGTCTAATGGACCAAGGAGATAACTATATTGCCCCCACAAAAACTCTACAAACCTCTTCGAGGTGAGACCCATAGGAAGAAATGATCTCCCTCCTCCAGTCGGCATATGACTTCTGTCAGCTCTGAGTAGTTTTAACTTGCTAAAAAGTGAGGCATCATGATACAAAATCTTCCACTACTTTAATCATTCCTAGCCACCAGTTCTGATGCTGAAAGTCCTAGTACATCTTCACCACACCAATATGTACTTCTAGAGGGGTTGTAATGAACTCTATCAAGACATCCTCCTGTTGTGCTACTGGTACCATGGAATGTCCTCTGATGAAGATGATGTTTCCGTACCTTCAGAAAATCCATCAGGTGCCTATCCTGAGGATATCTGAGCACGTCAAGACTCACAATCAATGCCTTTAAGTTGCACCTCTCTGACTTGATAAAGTAGTGGGAGGGTGAAAATCATATGCTGGAGGTAAGAAGCTTCATATATATCCATGAAAGAAATCTAAAGCATGACTAGATACTCTAACGCCTCACTCACCACTTGTAGAACATCCTCCTACTAATCATTTATGCTACCATGTTCCCTTTCCTAAGATTATAGAATATCTGAAAGTCATAGTCCTGTTGGAGCTCCAGACACTATTGTTGGGAACTGAAAACTGGAAATTCCTTCTTCCATGAGTGTAAGGCTGGCCAATTCTTGAGTGATCGACCGCACCCTCTTATAAAGTAGTTTATCTTGTGATGACTGGGTTTCCTTTTTCGCCATCCAAGGAAAATCTCATTCCAATGGTGTAGATAATCCACAAACTTTTTACCTAATATAGTCAATATTTGTATGAACTGTGGATATCTAGTCCATAATCAAACTAACGTCATAAGGCCTTGAAGCTTCCACAAAGAGGATTTAACTGAAACTCACACCTCACGGTTCAGATCACACAATCAACATAAGTTTGATTTTTGAGTCTCCTCCCAAAGGTATCTCCAGTCATTAGGGTCAAGTCAAAGTATTAACCAGAAACTCTAGGTTTGAGACAAGATTCATGGAAAGGAAGGATGGTTTGGTACCTATTTCTATTAATACAATATCTAGTAGTAGACACAGATCATTCATCAAATCATTCCAAGATCCCCTGGGTCACACTCCATGACCATATGTAGCTACTTCATTCCCTTGTCCGACAGCTCCTTGAGCATGGTGGGGGAAACAAAGGGAGTGGTTGTAACATGTTGAAATGTACACCACCACATGATTCCCTCCTAGACCGACTTCCATGTATATAGCCCTAGATATTATTTTGTCCTAACACATCTTCTTCCCAAAATAATTTTACAAGCCCATGTCTCTATGACTAGCGCCAGTTTCTTGCATTCCCACTACTAAGATTCACTGGTTATATCTGCTCAGTCAAAGAACATTTAGCCAAAAAGGATCTATCTAGCACTCTAACATAGGTAGAATTGATAAAGGAATAGTATTGGCTTAAACATCCTTAAACACACCGCGCTTGGAAGTCTGATCCAAAAAGAACTGATTGTATCGTATTCATCAAGTAATAGGAATGTTCGGTATGCGTCGAATAATACTCAGTTACTAGCATGTCATCCTTCCAATGTTATAGAAGTTCTAGAGAAATATCATCCACCACCTCAAGCCAGTCCCCAGCCACCTGTGAGTCGGGATAATCTTGGAACCTGAGGGATATCTAATGCTGAAACCCGAGAAAGGTACAAAGACCAAACGTGACCTATAATGGTACTGCCAGTTGTAAAAGCTGCCGAACATGTAGTGATATAGCTGACACAGAACCCAGAGGTACCATCTCAGGCAATGGGCCATGTTATGAAGCCTCATCACTATGCAGAACATCCACATGGTCACTAACTGAAAAAGACTATAATCTAATATCACCATCTGCTCTACTAGTGTCTCAACTAGGTGAAAATCTCTTGCCACAACCTCCAGCCAATCCTCAGCTACGTGGGTATCTATATTTCCTCGAAACCTCAGAGGCCTCTACCGCTAGATCTCTTGAAATGCGCTCAATTAGCATGCATCATCTACTAGTGGAGATTGTGGGAATGCTCATCCAATAGGTAGAGGTGATACTGGTACACCATCCAAAGGTGCTAACACTGTAAGAGGGACCTGCAAAGTGGCATCATCACTCAGTTGGTTGACATCATGTACTCTTTGGGAATCCAAGATGTCTGTCTACACAGCGACATCATGATAAGTAATAGGTGTGTCACAGTCATTAAATTATACCTGGTGAGATTACTCCAATAAAATCAAAGGAAAAACTTTTCAAAAACGCATGTAGTCAGTGTTTTCATCCACTTAATCAGAAATCAGAATTCAGTTTCCTGGTGTGTCTATATGTCGGCCGCTGCGCCAATACTAGACTCCCCAGACTAAAAACCACACTCATAACACTTAGAACTACTGCTTCACAGAAAAGTTCAGAGTCCTAGTTCTTTAGTAGAACTGAACTCCACTGATACCACTTTGTCACGACCCATACCCCAAGGCTCGTGCTGTGACTACACAATCCAGCCTTCCTTATAACAGGGTCTGGCAACAATCACTGAAATCCACACACCATAAAATGGGAAGGCATTGCCTTTAATCATGAAAAAACACAAGATCCATGAACACAAAAAGAAGAAACTGTGAAGTGAACTGATATTGTAAAAGTGTACTGAATGTAAGATGTGATGGAATACAAGACCAAATATAAAGGTATATAAACTGCCGAATGAAAATGGAATGTACCTTCTGGGTCACCCTCTGAGGTTTCTACCTGAATGGTAGGTACAAATCGCCTTCTTAGCACCTCACACCAGTTCATATCCTCTGTGTCATGTCATGCCAAATGGTCCTCCTCCGTTTACCATCTAGTCATTACTCCCTCAGCCTCGATCCATGTTGTTCACCATCTGCACAAGACACAAAAAGTTGTGGGAATAGCCCAAGCAGGGGTGTGTATAACGATACTCAGTAGGGACGACGAGACCCCATAGGTCTCTTAATGTTCCAAAAAGGAAAAAATCAGAGTAATACTCCAACAATACTTATGTATATTCCCATACATAATCCTACGCAATCATAATATACACATTTCATACATGATGGAAGAATACCACAAAGGAAAACCACGAAGGTAACACCACAATGGTAAAAGTACCACATAATTAACACCATGAAGGTTACACCACAAAGGTAAAAGTACCACCTAGATATCACCATAAAGATAATACGAATAAAGTAAAAGTACCACACAGGTATCACCATGAAGATAGTACCACGAAGGTAAAATTACCACACAGGTTTCACCACAAAGATTTTACCATGAATGTAAATGTCTTAGTTTAGATAGAGTCTCAGGTCAAACTACATTTTTAGTGATGTATAGGAGTATAGATGATTAGTAATGAAAAAAGATCAACTTATTATGTCAAGAGGCACTGCTACTGATTATATAGAGTCTGACCCACACAGGATTGGACACACAGAGGATTGGTATGAACTAACCCACACAAGATCACTGAGCGCTAACCCACATAGGATCCGATCCACACAGGATCAGTATGCTCTAACCCAAACATGATCATTGAGTACTGACCCACAAAGGATCTGACCCTCACAGGATCGCGATGAATGCTAATATCCAGTCAAAGATCCTCTAGGCTTAGGAAAAAGTAACATTCCCAGTAACAACGTCGAACCCCTCAGCTGCTGGATAACTCTTCCTCTAACGAGTACAATGGCCCTGCCGTGTCACATAGAGGCACTTCCCACTATCATTAGATTACTGAGGTACTCCTCCTATTGAATACCATGGGTCTCCCATGCCACATAGAGGCGCTCCCCCCTGTGGGTCTGCCGCGTCAAATAGAGGTGCTCCCCCTCATGGCCTGCTGAGGTACTTCACCTATTGTGTATCATGGGTCTACTACATCATATAAAGGCGCTCAACACAATAGGTTTTCTGTGTAACATTGAGCCGCTCCCCAATGGGTCTGCTTAGTCACTTGAGTTGAAATGGTTAGAAATCATCAAGTCTCAGCCAGTCGCAGGGTTACGTATGTAGCGTGCTTTGGAGAACCCCTCCCCAAGACAATGTTCATGCCTCAACCACCCCAAATTCCATATAAGAATTATCCTGAAGGTCCTTCACATCATAGGGGACCCAATCCAAAAGTTGGTGCATCAATCGGATTCCAGGTATTTATATTATTAGCGCCTCTGGTCTGAGAGCCCGATCGGATTTGGGGTTCGATCCAACCCGGTCGTACTCCAACATTATCCAAACTTATGTAGAGTATACCAAAAGAAACACCCAGATCCAAGGATTATGGTGCCATATATTATTCATCAAATGGACACCTGGTTCTCATGTTATGGCCAAAAAGGCATATCTGGGTCCTGTTGGGCCTGAGTCCAGTCCGACCTAGCCCGACCCGGCCTGGGCCAACCTGAACTGGTTCGGGTTAACCCAGACCAATTCAGGTCTAGCCTGGTTGGTTGGGGATGCAGTGGGCCTAGCCCGCTAGGCCATTGTCTAGCCTGACCCATGAAGGGGATGACCCAGCCTAGCCCAACCCATTTGGTGCGGCCTGGTGGCATGGCCCATTAGTTCTGCCCAGTGGCAAGGTCCACCCGAGCTGGTGCTAAAGGGGGAGCATCCCCCTTCCATTCATAATGGAATTGGGAAGCACCTTCAGGCACTTCCAATTCAGTGCATTATCAGATTGGGTCCCGCTAAATCGCAACATCCATGCTGGTGTTCCGGCCATTCCTCCTCCCAGCGGCACGGTCTCGTGCCACTTCTCCAAGACAACCTACATGACCGTTCACTATTAGGCATCCACCGCAGCCAAGCATCCATGGCCTCTTGCTCCCCCGATGGTGCGAAAGCGCACAACCACTCCTCCCCACCACTGGTCGGATGCCGGCCTCCACCCTACCCCTCCACAGCGGACAGGCCATAGCTTCCTCATCATCCGGTGGCATGGACACATGCCACCCTTTCATCCTCGAGGTCGGTAATGTGCCATCCATCACCTTCATCCGCGAGCCATTACGACTTTATTCCAATCCCGAAAAATAAAATGATCATATATTCATGATCCTCGAGTCTAGGGCTCCACATCCATATGTCGTGCCCAAAAATACTTCATATTTCCAGCATCAAAAACTATTTGGCGTCGAAGAACGCATGAAGAACACATGAAGAACACACAATAAGAGGAAAGGTATATGTATAGGATGATGGAAATGTTAGTTTGGCCATCATCATTGTGAAATTATAATATGAAGAAATGATAAATAAATTCAATCATATATAAATCCAATAACTTTATATTCAGATGAAGGTGGCATGAGAAAGAGGATGAAGTCGTTGAAGATTTATGATGTCATTCGTCACCCCCGTAAGATGCTGCAAGGTTAGTTCATCGTTCTTTGATTCCTGAATCATTCCTCATTGGTGAGGTTCTTCATCTGGAGGATGTTTCTCCAAAATCTCTCTTTTACCAAGCCCTTTCCCCATGAGAGGTGTGGTGAAAAATTAATAGGATATGATATAATATTGTCACGTTAATGGGGAGATCCCAATAGTTAAAAAAAATTCATTAATTCTATATTAATAAATCCTATTAATTAAAGAAGAAAGGGTTTTCACCTTTTGTGTAACTGGGAATTTAATTCCTATCAGTAAATGTCTGGCCACCCTCGTGTGATCCCCCCCTTCATGATTCAAATGGGTGGTTTCAATTTCAAAAATTAAATAAAGCATGTTAATTTTATTTTCTCCCACGAATTTTCTGAAAACTAATTTCCACCCTTGAACTACTGCAGTCAAGGTGAAGGTCTCCTTAAGGGAATATCGGTTCTGCTAGTTCAATGGTGTCCACATATTTCAATTCTGAGCACCCGTTCAAATGTTACAAAATTCAGCTTGCGCGTTTACTGAACGTACCTAAAAAATGTTTGGAAACTTATTAACAGACCCCCTATACTCGTGATGGTCGATGTTTGGCTTTTCTTATTGTAAATACACCCCAACGAACCCAACGGTACTATCAGATTTCCAATATGAGTTACCGTTTGAAAGTTACAGATTTTAGAATAAAATAATTTTCACTTAATTATTTTATTTAGTGCCAAAATCTAACATTCACAGGTGGCATGTGTTGGCCAATGTTAGTATCTTCTTAAAGAAACCATACCCTTGTGATTTTAGCGGTGGTCTCGTATTTTTACTCAGAGTTACCATTTTTTGATTTATAAGAATTTGAAAAATAAAATAACATTATTTATTTATTTTATTTACTATTATGCCACTTTCTAGTTTTCTCACAGGAGGCCCACACCAACTAAACATAAGTCGCAACCAGTCTAAACCTACCATCTTGAGTGCAACAGTTCCCTTATATTTTTGCATTGAGTAATCGTTTATGAGATATTCAATTTTTTCGAAAATCTTTTTATGCACGCTAATTAAAACATAAAAAATCTTCTACAGATCATTCCCGGTACTCCAGGCCTAGGATACACATGCGGTCAGATTTTATAGTCTCAAAATAATTATATATAATTAAAAACAATTATATGGAATTTTCAGGAAATTACATATAATATTGCATATTTTATGTTATTATTTCATGCGGTATATTATTCTATTTTACAAAAGTGGTAATTATTTTTTGATACAAATTATTAATTTATTAGGATATTTTATGATTATGATTATAATGAGGAATCTCATATTCTTCCACTTAATAAAATTACATAATATTATTATATTATAATTATTCATGGAAATTATCATGTAATGCTACTATTTTTACACTATTTGGAACTTATTAAAATTAATAAAAAGTTTTTCTAAGAAAATATTTCTTTATTTCATACTTCGTTTAATTATATGTAGTCCTTTAAAACCATGTTTTCTAAAAACATTTTAAAAAATATTGTATTTATCTCTTATGATTTTAAAAATAAATATTAACCCATATCTATTTTTATATTAATTTATTGAATGAAATGTTTATTTCATTTTTCAAAATAATGACTATCTTCATTTTACCAAAAATGTGTATAGAACATTCATATTAATGTCTATGGCATTAATTAAATTTTCTGAAGCCGTGAAAAATGATTTCATAAAATAATAAATTATATTTTGGGATGATAATTTTAATATTAAAGGGTCTTCCAAAGGTTTGATGTTTTGATAATTTTTTTTCCATGTGGAATGGATATTATCCTCAAGAAATATTTTAAATGGTCATTCAAAATTATTTTACATCTATGATGACATATGATGTAGGTAAATGTTGTTTATAGATCCTAGGATACAAGAATAAAATTCACATTCATCTGTTTAAAATTTTTATTTTTGATGACATTATGTTTATAAATCTATTTTTTCGTCCAAAAGTTATACCATGATAATATTTTATTGAAACTTTTTTCCATTCACAGTTTATACAACATTGAAATGACTATAAAACCAGACTCTTTTCTAGATGTTTTTATTTTCTGAAACCCACTTCATTTAATGTGTTATTATATGATAGATGTTTTTTATCTTGTCACACAAATAAGTATTATTTATTTATGTGATATATGGGACATATATCACCCTCCAAAACATTGGGTAAAAGTATATGTCTGATTATATATATATATATATATAACAATAATGGGGAATGAACATGGTTCAATAATAGAAGGTTGGTATTGGAAGCTAACCGGGTTTTGAAACTATGGGATGAAACAAGGAGTAAACCTTGTTTAGTAAAGAAATTATTCATTATAAAGTTCATTATAGTGAGAATTGAAAATTTTGAAAATGATTTTTTATTCTTATGTGTTTTTAAAAAATGAGATGAAATATGCTCTCCTAGATCATGTTCACTGATTATCATATTTCTCTTGTATTATGAACTACGAATCATTTTCCCATGTCTCATGATTATGATATTTAATACCCAGGTTAGGATACTAAAATGTTATGATCAGGTTCTCAAACACTTACTATCTTGCTAGGCACACATATCTCTCTTATTTACTCTTATTAAGAATTTGATATCACCATTTATTTTGTTTCGATTCCCATTGTTATGAAGATATGTAGTATGTATAATATGTATTAAAATTGATATATGTTGTCATGAATATAATGGAAGATGATGTAGATCACTTTTGGAGTATTTTTTATTTTTATGTGATTCTAAATACAAAACTATTGTGGTTCTATTCCATGTATTTATGTAAGGTAAAAAATATGTACATCAAATTACCTAATTTATATGTAGGAAAATCATAGATCATTATAAATATAGTACTGTTATATTTGTCGTTTCCTTTAATCAATAATTCAATACTTATTTTAATATGTCAATTACCTTTATAATAAACATTCCATTGAATATGATATCAAAAATTATTAGTGAAGCTATTTTCTTTATAGGGGTAATTCTTATTTTTATTCCTTATGATTGATTTCATTGTGTTCTACACATATGAACATAAATGATATGATTATTATAGTTGGTTTCAAAATTATATAGTCATATGATGAATTGGGTACTGTTTTATTCTCATAAGACATTATGTATGGTGTTATGGAGTGAACCCAATCCATTATTTTTTGTTTCCAAATATATGATACTATATCTATGGATATAATTGACATATATTTAAATCATTTTTTATGTTCATTCCATTTCTCCAATGATTCTATTATCTTACGATACAATGTTTTATATATATCACTCCAATGTGATTACAATTGAGACTATAATTTTATTATATTATGTTATTCTATTGACTCACATGTCTACCTTCATTATCATTTTTGTTCCCTTATTAGGTTTCTAGTTGTCTGGTATATTATATATATGTGTGTGTGTGTGTGTGTGTGTGTTATACTATGATGTTTTAAGATATCTAATGGATTTATGAACTCACTAAATATAATAAAAAGTATATATATATATATATATTTATGTCTTGGGTATATAGAATTAAAAAAACCTTAAGTCATATATTCCTTGAGTAGAAATTAAAGTGGTTTTAATGATGAATCTTGTAATAGTATTTATAAATGTTTTTATTGACAAAAATATCATAATAGAAAACTTTTATTTATCCATTAGAAACTATATTGAAAAAAAATTGGTAGAAAACTAAATATATGTCTAAGGAAATGCCTTCGTATAAGAAAATATCATATAATTTTTGTGAATGATAGAACTAGTGGATTAAAAGGAATTACAACCCTTCCATAGTACTATGTGTTATGTGGTTTGTAATAGTTGTCACTATGGGTAATAATTAAAAAGCAATGCTTTGATTTTGAATCAATAATCACCTAAAAATGATAACGGGTCCTTCTACACAACTAGTATGATAGTCCTAAGCTATATTCAATATAGAGTCACAAAACACCATTTGATCAATTATAATGGAAATGAAAAAAAATTAGATTATATAAACTAATAAGAATCATTACTAATTAATAGCTAGAATGAAACATGGAGTATCATAAGCCATGATATAATTAATATTTATGATATATTAATTTTTGGTTTAAAAGTGTCTATTTTATTATGCTATTGAATTAAAAGGTAGTTTATTTTAATCTTTCTTACTTAATTTCATCAAATAGGAAAAATAATATAACTACCAATATGATTTGAAATGTAATGACTTTCTTAATAAGGTGCCTATAATAATTATAGTGGTATTTATACGTCGTATTACCATTCCATATGATCTGTATAAAATTATAATTAACAAATGGAACATGTTTTTATTTAGAAACAAATCAATGAAGAAAAGGATTAAATCATATGTAAGTTAATGTGTTATAGATGATAACTATAAGAAGATATAATTTACATAAAATTAAAAATATAAGAATAAGGACCATGGAATATTATTTAAAGGAAATATAAGACTCTTTGTTTTTGGAATATGAAGTCATATTGTTGTAAAATACTTAATTAGAATTAATATTATAATTTCAAACATATAAGGAAAAAATTTCAGTCCTATAGCACCACAAACAATTCAATGGAATTAATGCGGGGAATTTGGTAATTATTTGAGTCAATTACCAAATTAAAACACTTATTATTACGGAAATGTTGTATAAAATCCATTGAAGTATAAATATTTATGTTTTTTATGAGAAATATATTGATAATATTGTTATTGTTGTATTTTTATAAATGTATTTTTTGTTTTAAAAATATTTAAACTTATAAGGATTTTCAGAAGTCATTTCTCTTAGGTATGTTCAAGAATATATATAATAGTACGAATGAACTAGAATAATATTTTTTTTGTATGGTGGAATTTTATGGGAAAATAATAATTTAGTAAAATATGATGTTTGATATAAACATGTTGTTAATGTAATTATAGTTAATTTAGATGATTTCATTTTGGGGTGAAAACAGGCTATATTGAAGACTTTAGTTGTTAATAAGAATTTTGATCATTAAATTTTTTCTAATGCTAAAAACAGTTCTTGGGTAAATCATATAAATTATATAAATTTGGATTTTGAATAGGTATAATAAGTATGTCGAGTGACAAACCATTTCATCAAAAAAGGCAGTTGGGCCTGAACCTATAACAAAAAAATAATGGTTTTTTCAAGTGATACCATATGACTATTTGATTTACTTCATGTATGTCATTGTGATTTCATATCTAATATACTAGATAAATATAAATATTATTTTTTGAAAAATATAAGGGTGCCAAGTATTTTTAATTTTTAAGGATTTTAAATAGATTAATGATATTTATGGAATTGATTTATTAGGTTTGTTAATATATATAGATAACCATTAGGTTTATTATAATGGATTATATAAAAATATATTATTATGGTTTATAAGTTAATTTTAAAAAGTATGTGATAAATAATGAAGTTAAAACCATATTTCATGTAGATTATTTTGAGGTTCCCTGGGAAATATAGTTATTTAATCAAGGAATGGTCAATATTAAACCATTTGTTTTATATTTAATTTTAAATATTAATGTATTAATTTTATTTTTCATCATATTTTTATTTGATGTATATATTATGGTTATAATAATGATATGTGGAATATCTTGTAACTCATTATTCATGTTATTCTCTATTAAAACATAATATTAAGGATTTATATATAAACAAAATCATATCGGACATCTATTCCTTAGAGTAAGTGAAGAAGTAGAAAAGGATTGAAGAAAAAATAAGGATGAAATTATGTTTATGAAATTAAATTTTTTCAATTATGTACTTTTTCTTGTGTTCTATATCATGATATTAAAAGAATCAATGTAATCTAGGAAATTGATTTTGAAAAAAATTTATCTTTTAACCTTTATAACTGATTATTCAATGAACATTTAATTCACCATAATGTAGTTTTGTTGGTTGTTAACATTAAGTTGATGATTCATTTACATATGATCAATTATCTCTTTCATGATCCACAATTATTTAAACATTTTTTCCATATCCATATTTCACTTCCCAACAGTGTTCTCCAACATGGAGACATAGTATGTGTTATTCCAGATTACCTTTATATTTTCTTTTACCCAACCATAAACACAATTTTTATTAAACCATTTTCTGATATGGGTTTTCCAGATGGGAAATCATCCAATGTAAACATCATCATTACTGAGATAATAAAAATGTTCTGAGGATGAAATATATTTAATGGGGGTATAATGTTACACCTCAAGATATCAAAATAAAACTATATTCAATATCATATTGAACTCAATACAATTAGTTTAAATAAACCACTATATTAGATTAATAAATTATTATAAAAATATTGTAGATATATAAAGTTCATTATGTTTTTATGAATTATTATTATTAGTATATTTATTAAATACACCTAAAATACATATATAAATTAATTATTAAATGCTTAATAAGTAATGTAATTTTAATAAATATGTTTAATTGTAGATAAAATATGCTTCTTTAAAAAAAAATTATTTATTTTTGTTTTAAAATATTAAAATTATTTTATCAATAATTTTGAGAAGTTATTTTGTGAAAATGACATCATTTTTTAATTCATAATATATATTTTTTTTATTGATGGAATTTTTGGATCTTACAAAAAATATAAAATATTAATTGAATAGTTAAAAATATGAATTTATATGACGTTCATTTCATTATAGAAAATTATGTAATATAAAATTCACTTTATTATTTTTTATATTATAATAATTTAACATGATTATCCATTAGATATATAGTATCAAATGTATTAAATTTTAATCATCTTTATAACATATTTTAGTATAGGTTTATTCTTAGGTTGAAAAATCATTTTTTTAATACAATTTTATTCTACATACTATTTACCCATAATAATTAGTTATAAAAATCAATCGTGAGGAATGATTAAAAATAAATTTATCAATTTTAAATATGAATTTATGAATTTATGTTCATATAATGAAGATAACTAGTTATATAGTTAATGTGAAGTTATCTTTCCCTTGATAATTGATTTCTAAATAATTTTCTCCCATCAAAATTAAAAGTTTTATTTTTAATCATATTATTAAAATTTGTTTTATAAAATTTCACAAAACTGATAAAATATTTAATATAATGATAATTTATATTATTTAATACAATAAAATCCTTTTATTGTAAAAATTAATAGTAAAAATAGGGGGAAAACATGTTACAATTCCGAAAAAATAAAAATTGTAAAGTTGATTATGAATCAATATAAATGGGATAACATGTTCAAAACATGTTTCTATTTTTGTAGGATGGTTCTTCATAGAGATATCACCAATAAAAAATCTTATTTCTGGTTCCACTATGAAAAGGTAATTTTCTTTACCAGAATCATTATTTTTTGACTTTTAATTTTTCCAATATAAAATATTTCTTAAACATTACACTATGATAAAACAAAAATATATTATATACTAACATTTTATTATTTTTATTATATTTTATGAACAAATATTTTCTTCTATCAAATGTGAAATGAATGCATCGTTTGTGTGTATACTAGATTACCACCTCTTGAACTAATGTAATTCTCTTTCTACCATTGAGACTCTTGATTTTTTTTGATGATTGATTTAATATATATATATGTATACATATATATATATATATGAAATTTACATTATATAAATAATTATATAAAATTGGGATATTATATATTTTCTAAACATACAATCCATATATAAGTGATAACACCATTCATGTTTTTGCAGACTACCTATACACAAATAAATGTTATTAATTTTCTATTACCACATCACATGGATTGAATGTGTATGTGTATTTAATGAATCAATATTAGTAGTATTATTTCATTATACATTTTTATATATAAAAAAACACTTCATTTTCTTCCATAATTATTTTTGAAAAATTAAAACATACCACAAGATCATATACATCATATTGTATTTATGATGGTAATGAAGTTAATTTTTTACAAAAAATAATTCTTTATTATATTTAAATTTATAGTTCATATAGAAAAATTTAAATAAAATAATTAATATTATACTATATATTATGTAATAATTAAACCTTTGAGCATGGAAAACAAAAATGTGACATTATAAAATTTATGAACAGAGCATCGTAAAAATAAGATATAAGGGGATTCATGTTATAATATCCTTCATTAAGACACATCTTATTTTACAATAAAATATTATTATATTTGCTGTGCATACTAACCCATTACATATTATATAATCCATCTATAATAAATTATGTTGTATTATTTTTCTATTTGGTAACATCATTCATGGGGGATTAAATTCAAATGTTACCAGTGCAGGATGGGTTTATGTTTTAGTCATATATTAATTTGGACTATTCATGCATGAATCTCAATTTTAGAAATTATTTGATCATTCCATAACAAAAACATTTAATTTTATAATGTTATTTTTACTAACGAGAATTGCATGTAATATAATAATTTTCCACTCTTTTGTGTATAATAATATTGGAAATACATTTCTATTAAATGATGACATATTTTTCTTTTTTGGTAATAAATCCATTGTAATTTATTCACATGATTTGTAAAAAGAATAATAAAACAATTTCACATTATATAATTATTTTATAACTAAATTTTTCCCATTATTGAGTTTTTATATTATTATTTGATATGAATCAAATTTTCATTTTCAAATTATGAAACATTTTACCATTTTTCATATATTGTTAATGGAATGTTTATCTAACTGAAATCACTTATATAGAATTAATCATATCCATGAAAACAAAAAAAATTTATACACGACATTATATTTATTCAATTATCATTTTAAGGGAAATCATTTCTAAATTATTTTGTATGATTTTAAATTTTGATGATTTTTTTTAAATTTAAAATGGGTATTTATTTAAATTAATTTTCTATTTCATATTTTATATATGTTGTTATCATCAATAACGTCCTTTTACATTATTAATTTATTTTAAATTTTTTATATATTTCTCTCATATATATATATATTACTCTACATTTCATTTATAGGGTAATCCCGACCTTTATTTTGTCTATCAAATTCCATTATTATGAAATTTAATTTAACTATGTTGTGGAACTATATTATGTAACACATTTACATTGAATGTGTAATCTTTATGTTTATAATATTTTATTGATTTAATTATATGGAATACAAATACAAATTCATGAAATAAATATAACATGTGGTCTTATATTTATAATTCCCTACAAAGAATTGGGTATTGTTTTAGTCTTATGATATGTATTTCATGGGTTTAGGGAGTAAACTTAACTGATTATGGACTCTATCTCCATAATGTGATTTTCTAATAGTTAATTTTGATAGAATTTAGTTTATATAACGTTTTATGTAGTTTCAACATCTTCCTATGATTAGATGATCTTTTCATTCTAGGTTCCTAACATTAATCTCTTATGTTACAACCATAGAGTATTCTATTTTTTGATATTATGATATTCCTCATACTCTAAATTTACACATAATGTTTTAGATTTTTCCATTAATGTGATTTTTATCTCACCAATTTCTTCCCTTTATTTCCCAAAGTCATTATTCAAATTTTAAAGAGGTAAAATTGAATTTTTTTCATTGAAAGAAGAATAAAAATAATAAATATGTTATACATTAGACTAATTTTATGCTCTATATACTAAGACATATTTGAATATTATACATACTGATAAATATGTTGTAAATATTGGATTCTTTTGTAAATTTTTTGTAAAAATATGTATCATAAATTATATCACTATATAAATGTTAAAATAAGTGGATTTCAAAATATTCACCTGTTTCATTGAGTTTATGGTAATACATATTGTCCTGTTGAATACCCAAGAATTCTATTATAATTATGAACTAGAATAATAAATAATTTATGAAACATATCATGGTAGTCTTTTTAGTTGAAATCCATGTGTAATAAGTATCAGTGGTGGAATATGTGAGCCACTGCATAATAAATCTAGACCTGATCCAATTATAACCTCATTGTTGGGAAGATCATAATGTATAATTTATCGATTCTGAAGGTATAATTATTTGAATATAACATCATATAAATTGAAGTTATAGTGGTTAAATTAAATTTTAATGAAGTTATAGTTTGTTGGAAGCTCTAGGAATTGTACCTAATACTGGATTTTCATTGTGTATTTTGATGTTCTCTGTTACAATGGTAGTTTATAGAGATATTGAAGCTTATTGATGAGCTTTTGTAAATGTATATATAGTTGATTATTTTACCCCTCCACTTCTTCAGTGAGATAGAGATGAATGACCTTGGGATATCTGTTATTAGGTATTTCATGAACATGTATCTAATAGAAATATTATGGATGGATTTTATGAGTTTCGAGATTTAATTATTCACCTCAAGATGGATGATGACACTAGTAATGTCGTGAAAAGTTGTAAAAAGGATGTTTTATCATGGAAATACATAAACTGGATTATTGGATTTACCAATACCATGTTTTATTAGGTCTTGTGGTCTGATTTTGGTAGAGTTTTTTACAGTTAAACTCTTGGTTGCTAACATATCGGTGGGTGAAGTATGTGTTTCCTATATTAGATTGGAAATGAGATGGAATATTTTTTTTCTATTATTCCTTTAATTAACAGTGTAAGATCATGAGAAAATAATATCGAAAGTAATGAATCCATGTTTCCCAATATCCCAACCATCCGACAGTAGACCATAGTCGATATTTTAGGATGACTATGTATGTTGGAGTTAGTACGGAATTACAGAATCTCATCAATGATTTTTTGAGACGACGATTCTCATTTGATATCAAAATTATGGATAGGTTGAAGGAGGCCTCGGGCATCAGAGTTAGTTGAAATGTTTTTCTATAGTAGACATATTTCTAGGTCAAGGGAACTAATTTAGTTATTATAACGACCCATGTATTTATAGAATAATAATTTTTCATGTATATTAATATTTATGAATACGATATTAATTTTTTGGTAAAAAGGAAACTTTTTTTGATAGATTAATAAACCCACAACAATGGTTTTCTCTGAAATCAAATGTTGCACAAAAATTTCAGTAATATCAAAATATAATAATATACTATTATTATTTTGAATGGTAGTTAACACATAGTCAGTGTATTACTGGGAATAAACATTAATAAAAACAGTATTATTTCAAATGTTTTATAAATGTCTTTAAATATACCAAATAAATTTTAGACGCTTAAAATAAGAATGAATCCAATTTTATGCATGAAATACTCTAATTTTCGTCGAGATGTCGATTTAACACTTTTAAATGGGGAACCCTTTTTAAATTTCATTTTTGTAACTTTTTTAAGTTACATATAAATAAAATAAAAATAGTCTCTATAATAGGGACATCAAAATTTATTTTGGTTAAAAGTTTGGAATTTTTCTGATAAAATTCATTTTTATTGACTAGTGAAAAATACACCATTTTACCACAAAACTGTCCTTTCATATAATTTATTTTTATGATTAAATTGTCCTTTTAATTGGTTTTAATGTTTAATTAGATTATATTCTTATTTTTACTCGAATTTTAGTCATTGTATGTTATTATATATTGATATTGGACATAGACACATGTCAATATTTTAGTAGTTTTTACCTTTTAAAAACATGCTTTATTGGTTTTGACAACATGAATGAATTTTAAATTAATTTATACAACTTCTATGTTAATAATTTGGAAAAATGGATTTCATTTTTAAAATCATGAGTTCCAAATTGAGTAAGAAAGTAAATTTTATTTATAAAGACTATGAATTGTAACTTCAATAAATATTTTATTTTCCATGGTTAAAAGGTAAATCTGGTAAATAAGGGTAAAAAATAATATTATAATAATATTAAATTACCCTAACACATGTTCTAACCCTATCAGATGAGATACTTAAAAACATGGGAATCCTTTGGTCATTTTTAAGATCCCATAGAGCCACTTTTGTTTGAAAATGACATTTAATTTAAAAAATAAGAAAATATAACCTAAACATGTATCTTTAACTAATAAAAATTTTATATTAGGTTATATAAGTGATCTATTAGACTATTTTTTTAGGAGAAGGTGGCATGGATTGGTTTCCCAATCCATGCCGGAAGGAATTTCTTAAATGACAATTTTATAATGAGGTCTTGAGGTGCAATGACCTTACACCATATGAAAACAAGAAAAAAACCATACAGATTTGAAGCTTTAAAGAACCTGGTATACAACATCAGAGGGCTCTAAGAAATTAACACTGAAGATTCATCCCACAGCTTCCAGGTGCGTGTAAACACAATGGTTCCATATCAGAAAAATCAGATAGGGAGAAGATAAAAAGGCGCCATAGTGTGGTAGAGAAGCAGCTCAATCCAAACATCCAAAGAGTATTAGCATGACAAATCTCTGAATCTGAACTCAATCTTGCTGCAAAGCTAAAGAGAAAATTAAAAAACATGCAGCAAAGCTCCATCAAATAGGAAATGCTCCATCAAATATAAAAAAACTCATAATTTAAACTCAAACAGGCAGCGAAGCTCCATCGAATAGGAAGAAACAGAGATATAGCAGTAAGAGCAAGCCGATAAAATCCAGAAAAAACTCATCTTCAGTAAACGAAATCGCAGGTTGACCTCTATGTCGAAATATATCTAGTTTAACCTGAGCTCCAGGAAGCTCATCCACATGGGAAGATTCCCCTGTTTTACTAACAACCACATCATAGAGACTGTGTGGTCCAGCCATCATCCCAGTGAGTCATCATGCTACTCCATTGAATATTCAGAGTACAAAGTGAAAACACAGATTTCAAAACATCATAACTGATTAACATTTAGATCCCTAATTTTTCTTCAAAAGGCTCCAGAATAATATCTTCACAAACTACCAATAGAGAGAGCATGCAATATTGGTAGCACAGGCTCAAAGGAATATTTAGAAGCAGTTCCAAATCAGAATTCTTAAAAGTACCAAAGCAATGAAAAAAACTCAGTCAAATATTTCTGATCAGAAGCAAACTGAAAAATAAGTAGTCAACAAGAATTCTTGAGGATTACTAGCCTTCTTCTCCTTGAAATACCTAGTTCAACTTTATGAAAGGTTTCAGCAGAAATTTCACCAATTTTCATTTTCTCATAGGACAATCCTTTTTTCACTTCCCAATGAGCATCAAATTCCGTTAATTGTTCTTCAAGGGTGTGTTGTGGTGTATTCCCATTATCCTCATCAGCTGGAGTGTCATGAACTATCTCACTATTGACAGACTTAGTGGTATTGATAGAGCAAGTGGTGATTGTTCTTTCCATCTGTGAGTAATCTATATTTTTCCTAGTTTTCCTAGGGTTAGGAGTGATGAATCCATCTTCATCCACCATTAGTTTTTTTCCCTTTCTGGCCAATGATTTTTAGAAATTTTCCTCTAATTGCGTAGTATGGTATTCTACTTCATGAGGAACATCACTGGTTTCGAAGGATTCTTCATGTTTAGCCCCATGGGCTTCCTGGGTTTGGGTAATCTTATCATGTTCCTTAGCCACAATAATAGTTTTAGAATCATCCCATTTGTTAGAGTGTTCCAGTAAATCAGGAGGTCTGTCCATATGAGTAGAATATTTTTCTGCAGAAACCTTAACAACATTAGTAAAATCTGTCTCTTGAGGATCTAGATCTTGCTTCTTATCCAAGTGCACTACTTGCACAGAGTTGTCCATCTTGTTTGTTGAAGTGGAGGGGTCAGAAGTTTTCCCTTTTTCCACCCAGACGGACATAGTGACCTCTGTCCCTACTGGTGTTCCACAGTTGGAGGTCACATGTCCCAACTTAAAACAATATTAACAATAATCAGGGAGTTCTTTATAAACCAACTCTTGATAGAAACCATGATCCACATTTTGAATCCATACGTAAGGAGTGAACTGCTTGGAGATATCTAACTCAACACATATTCTAGCAACAGAGGGAAGAGTGAGTTTTTTTGTTGCATTGTCAAGTCTTAAAGGATTTCAAATTATCTTTGCTATTTGAATCAATGCTTTTTTTTGAACAAATGAAGGGGTAGTCCAGGAAGTCCTACCCAAATGGGGACAATCAGAGATTCTACAGAAGGGTTAATGTTGGGTGTCCATTTTCAAACCCTCATTGGGTATCCCCCAATGAACCAGATTTGTCTAATCCAGATCCAGTAATACTCTTCCCCTAATGCAAACTGAAGGGAAATATGTGTATAAGTGAGGAGACCGATGTGAAAGCCCGATAATCCAAACTATTTGAGTTATGTTCTACGAAATTTCAGGGAAGGTCTGCGCTTTGGAATGTAACCAATCAAAACATATCACAAGTTCGAAGCAAGTAGATTTACCTCCTCTAAAGAGAAAGCGATGTCCATTTGCCTATGGTGTCGGTAAGCTTTAGGATCTATCTTCACATCAGAGTCTGTGATGTAATTTGCAGCTGGATCCAAAGTTCTACCCGCAATGACATCTGCAAAGGATTGATGATTAGGTTTCGACTCAAGGGGTATCAGGTGTCGCCACTTATCTTCAAGATTCGGTCTCCCCATCCCATCCATTAGGGTATTTTTTTAGTGATCTATTCGACTATGAATAGTTATTATAATGATAAAAATATATCCATGATAATGTTATTTTATTTGTAATTTTTATACATAAAATGAATTTATTTATTTATTACACAATGGTGATATAGTGATTACAATATTAATGAAATATTTAAATAAAAAAGATTATAAATATTAAAATAAATGTATTTTGATACATGTTTTTGAATCCACGAATTTTATGAATGATTATGACTTGTAAAAATTGAGTCAATTAAGTGTTTTCGAATTAATCAAGTTGTTATTGTTTTTAATAAGTCATAAAATGAATAGTATAAAAATTATCATAAATGAGTTCTTAAATCAATTAGTATTTTATTAAATGTTATAATAGTCCTAAATAAATAAGATTCGGCCAACAAAACAATATAAGGTTAAAAATGTCATTAATGATTCATTTTGGGTATCTTGTAATTTTATTGTAACTCTAGTAACCATATATTATGAAAAAAAGAAGACATTGTAAGAGTTCATATATTTAACTAAGGTTTAAAGATAAAACATAAGGTTAATTTTATGACCTAAACATATCTAAAACCCATTTTCTGGGATTATTTAGACCCAAAATCAAATTATCTTATAAATATATTACATTTTTGATATTATAATTCTAAAATAAATTAATAATAAATCCATACATTCAAACTTTCATAAAGTGCCCCTCCTCCCTCCTATAAAAAGAATCCACCTCTAAATCATACATACACCTCTCAAGCCCCTTTTTATCATCAAAAAACATCCAAAATAATCTTCCAACATCATTATATTCCCAATATAATCATTAAATTGGGAAAAAAGAAATTAATGAAAGCATGTTATCTTAAACCAAATGGAGTTACCCGATTAAAGGTAATGGCTTTTCTCAAGATTCCTACAATCATTTTCCTTCTCCAAAACCCTAAGCTCTATTTATTAATTTATTTTATAAATAAACAGGTATATGAAATACACTAGGTAGTTTTTATGAGAAGGATTCAAACTACACTTACACACACCACCATCTAATTGGTATAGAATATATTGTTTCTGTGGATGGAATACTACTGCCTCACGAAACGATGATTGTTCAATATTTTAATCCCACATCTTTTGGTGGCCATTATGATGGAACTGTAATTATATATGATATTTATGGTATTTATTTTATCTATATTATTATTTAATTATCAATTAAGGTTTATATTTATTAATATCATTGTGTATCAATATGATGATTTTATGTTTGGAACTGCGGACTACTGCCCCCTCCAAGTGTCCTGACTCATTCTTGCCATACATGGAATGAGTAATAAATGGAGTTAATGAACTTTTGTAAAATATATAAAATATGATATTATTCAAAAAATTATAATATACCTATGTATCATTATATTTTTGTTACATTAAATATTAAATAGAAATGAAATTTGCGTTAATCAGTACGTAAGACTTACAATCTCCATGAACGGTGCATTTCATTTCTTATCTCCAAATGTAATGGAATATTATAAATAAATATATAATGGATATATATGATATATATGTGAATAATATTCATGAGATAATGTTATTTTGACCAATTTGAATATTATAATTATAAAAACCTCATCTTCGACCAAAGTACCCAATGTTGACAAATGAACGATATCAACATAAATAATTATGTAATTTTTATAACATGGAAATAAGTGGCATAAAAAGGAATATTAAACATTAAAAATGTTCTGATTCAAGTTTATATTTATTTATATTTATTATTTTGGAAATTATAGAATGGATTACTAAAGTCAGACACATGGTAAGGGAAATTCTTAACCTATTTTCCATTAATAGGGTTAATTTTTTTACTTCATGATTATGTTGTGTTATGAGAATGTGAGAAATGAATTTTGATGTCCTATCCTTAATTTATACTTTCTTTTGTGCAATTATATTGAATACACAATATCGAAATACTTTATTTACAAAATTATATTTTTATTAGAATTCATCTCAATCTCCATTCATTGAGGAATATTTTGATAATATAATCCTCCTTTTATATAGTGTATAATAAAACCCTATGAATTTTAATTTCAATCAAAGGGAATATTTTTTCTATCAAAAATTTTACTAAATAAAAAAATGAATGATTTTAATTTTTTTGGAGATAATGACATCTATGCCACCGTAATCATTATTTGTCTTCTTGTATAAGCCTTAATGTATATAAAAGGAAAAGAAATCCATTATTCCATTTTCGGGTGTTTTCATATTGAAAATGGAATTTTAAATGGATTTAGTATTTCAATATCTTGTAAGGATTTCCTGTAATTTCAAATGAAATATTATTTGTGAAATTTTGAAATTTTTAATATTTTACGTGTTATGATTATATATTTGTACATGGACATTTGACGGGGGGTTACATATTAAGCCAAATGGCGAATGGTTCTTTGATAAACCACAGATGGGTGGTTACATTATAACCTCCAACTCGTTGGGTATGGAATTCTTCCATATGGCTATTCCACATAGTGATATATTTGGAAGTTGAGAGTATGTTTATTCCACTAAAGTATGTTTATGTCCCATGTTATCTTTATCTGTTATATGTTGCTTTCTGTGGGTTTTATGGTAATATTTTGGTTAAAAAGGAAGGGTAAGGAATGAGATGATATTCTGCGAAGTTTCTTTCTACATATTTAAGGTGAAAATTATTACATTATGATAACGTATTCATGGATTAAATGTTGTATTAAAAACTAATATTTTTTCTTCTTTATGTACCCCTTATTTGGCTTTTTATTGTCATACGATGTTTTTTAAATGTTTTTTAGAGTACTTATAGTGTAATAAAGTCAATGATTTGATCAATGAAATGTAATGCTATTTAAAACAATGAACTAAATATGTTTCTTTTTTAGAGTTTTTATTTTATGAAAAAATGGATACTAAGTAGAAGTGTCTACATATAATATTAATGTTTTTATGTATAAGTTATGAAAAAATTCCCTACATATCTAAACCTAAAAATAACCTAAATGATAATTATTATCTAAATTAATGATTATGTAATGTTTAATGCTTGGGCCATACAGTTGGTATCATAGGTTGGTTTAGATAACATTAGAGGATAAGGTGTTATTTAAGCATACATGACATCACCATAATGGTTAGAATATTAGAAAGAGTTGTTATTATATTAGATAAATTTAATGGGTTTGAGATAACATAAAAAACTTTATCTTAGTATTTACACTCCTAATAAGATATTATTTGATGATTTGACTAATATACTCACACTATCCCTTTTTGTTTTAGTAAATGTCCAGATCTAGTAGGCAACAAGGTAACAATGGATGTGAAGAAAACTGTGATTATTTTTTGAATAATCAACCAAATGAAATGTTAGCTTCATTGAGAACTATTGTGGTTATTATCAACCAAATATCTGAATTCATGACTGACCACCTGAAAATTGGGGATTTTTATAAGGAATCGTATATGAAAGAAATAAATCCCTACAAAAGTTTATGTAATAATCAAAATGGAAAGTATAATAAAAAAACTATGAGTCGAGGATGTAGAAAGAAACACCTATGAAAACCCATTAAAAGGAAGGGATGATTATACAACTGAGGAAATGAAGGTCATAAAGAAAGAACCTACCATGGAAAAATGAAGCATCCGGTTGACTCTAGGGAAGGGAATGAAGTCAATTCAAAGGGATCAATTGAATTTTTTAAATTTGGTGTGTATGGTAATTACTGAAATAGAATTCCTATGAAGAAGGTTCAAGAATTGGATCATAATAACCATACAAATAAATTTCTATCAATACCTATTGTCATTCCAATTGAGGGTAAAGAAATTTACAGTGACCAATGAAAATTATGGATTATTTATTTGCGGATGTTTTGACATTATTGATTATTAGGATATGATTCATTATTTTGTTTGTAGGAAAATAAGTATTACTTAACTAGTTGGAATATAATGGTTATTGGATCATGAATAACATTTAATGAGTATGAAGTCTACATATAAGGGATTAAAGAGTTAAGATAGATATTATGATTATGAAATGAATAAAATTATTAAGGCTCGTTTGATGATGGGATTACATTAAAATAAATTTTATAGTATGTGTAACCCTGATGTTTGATATGTGAAAATGTTATTCAAGAAATAATTTACTTTTATTGGGTGGAGATAATGGATAACCATAGGGGTTCATATGATCTTTTTTGTGGTGATAAATTGTTATTTAATTTTTGAATGAAAAATGAAAGGTATTAGATAACCTTTGAGAACAAAATAGGTTTTTATTATTTTTTGAGGAAATTAGCTTATTTTTTAGAAAGTTATAATAATGATATGGTTTTAGAAAAAGGAAATTTCATATGATGGGAGAAAACATGTCATGTCTAACATGGCCATGGGAATCGAACCCACAACTGAAGGGAGACAAGGGCGCATCACCTACCTTTTCCCTACGTTAAGTCCCTAATTAGTATAACTTATTCTATTAGTTAAATGATTTTATTTACCATGAATAGGTTGATTTGTAATTTTTTTATCAAATGGATACCCATAATATTGGAAAATGTTTTTGTGATTAAGGGATAAAGTTTATTTTGGTAGATATTTAAATACAATATTCATATGGAAAATAGAATACATTGGGTTCTTATTGAGGATTTATGATGGAATTTTATATTGGAAGAATCTATTTTTTATTGTGGAAATATAGTGATTTGGGTTATTTATGAAAATTATTAACCTATCATAAAGAATATGTGATTAGGTTAATTACTTTTCATTTAGAGATGTTAAGAGTAACTAATGTTATTTGGAGATAAATACTAATATTATTTGGATGACTATGTGATAGAATCCTACTGATTTTTTTTAAACAATGTTTGGACTATTTTGAATAATTTTAAGTTCAATTGTGTATTGAATGGACATTGATGCTCTTTCGGTTTTTTTGTTCAATTTTTGAGATTAAGACTATTATTTTTTATAGAATATTTTCCTTTTGGGGGATTATCAGATATTGTACTAACCATTTTGGTTTTGGTTAATGTATAAATACATGGGAAATATATGGATCATCTTTTTTGGATCATGTTATTTTCTAGATGTTGATTCTAGTTCTTCATGTGTGACCAAGTCATCTTGAATACTTATTGTTTGTAGAGAAGATTTCTTTTTGCTATAAAATTATTAAAGGATGAAACTCTGCATGAAAATTAAGTATATTTCCTTATGTTCCTAGTCAATATCATAAATAAATTATCTAACTTCCTTAAAAGGAACATTAAAAAAAGGTTTTCAGTTTACTTTTCATAATATTGAATCAAAGAATGTTTAACCCATCAAAAGGTTTTGATTTTATTGTTGTTAAATTTCTTCTAATCATATTTTCTTTCAATCTCCATCAAAACATGATGGTTAGTTTCTCTTACATATCAATGTTTTCTTACTGGGAATCATTTTATGGGTTATCTTAGATGAACTTTTTTAATTATCTTTATTTTATTTAAAGTTATTTTTTATTGACTCTCTTTCTTATGTGAGACCTGCAATGATTTTTCCACAACAAATTTTAAAATTGTGAGGATGCAATTTCTAAAAGGGGTGATGGATATAACGACCCAGGTATTTATAGAATAATAATTTTTCATATCTATTAATTTTTATGAATAAGATATTATAATTTATTTTAAATAGGTAACTTTGTTTGATATCATACTCAACACACACCAATCGGATTCTCTGAAATCATATGTTTCACACAAATTTCAGTTATACCAAAAAATAATATAATATAATTATTATTTTAAATGGTGGTTAACGCATATTGGTTGTATTGATGGTAATTTTCATAAATAAATACATTATTGTTACACATGATTGTTAATTTTTTTACATTTATCCAAATAAATTTTAGAGTCTTAAAATAGGAATGAATTCGAATTTAATCATGAAATACTCTAAAATTCTTTAAAAGGTTTATTTACAATCTTTTGATGGAAAACCATTTTTAAATCTAGTATTTGTCTCTTTTATGTATTCTATATGACAAAATATACTTTTTATTTATAATATGGACATAAAAATTTACTCTGAGTATATATTTGGTTTGTTTCTGAAAAAGTTCATTTTTTAATGAATAGTGAAAAATAATGCATTTTACGTCAAACTGTCTATTCATATAATTTATTTATATGATTATATTGTCCATTTAATTTAATTTAAATTGTAATTAGATTATATTTTTATCATAAAATTTAATCTTGGTCATTTTAAGTAATTTCAGATTGAAATTGGACATAAACACATGTCAATCTTTTGGTAGTTTTTACTACTTAAGAACATGTTAATTTTTTTGAAAATGGGAATTAATTTTAAAATAATTTCTGCAACATATGTGTGTAGAATTTTTAAAAATGAATTCGATATTTTAAATCAGTAGGTCCATATTTTATAAATATATAACTTTTATTTTTATAGATTATCCATAGTATCTTCACTAAATATTTTATTTTCCATGGTTAAAGGTTAAATCTGGTAAATAAAGGTAAAAATAATATAATAATAATATTAAATTACCCTAACACATGTCCTAACCCTATTATAAGAGATATTTCCGACCATGGCCATCCTTGAGTTGATTTCAGACATCATGGAGCTGCATGTGTGTCAAAATGACATTAAATTACTTTTATTTTTAAGTTAAGAAAAATATAACCTAAACATCTATCATTTACTAAAAACATTATATTGGGTTACATAAATAATATATTAGACTATAAAGAATAAATACAAATATAAAAATATTCCTACATCATGTTATTTTATTTATAATTTTTTTAAATCAAATAAAAAAGTTTATTATGACATAATGGTTATGTAGTGATTACCAGATTAATGAAATATTTAATTAAATGATATTGAAAATATTAAAATATTTTTTTTTGTAACTTTTTATGCCATCCACAAATTTTATGGATTATAATTACTTGTTATCATTGAATTTATGATGTTTTTTTAAATTAATCATGTTGTTATGGATTTTAAAACAATCATGATATGAATAGTATAAAAATTAACAATAAGGAGTTTTCAAATCTTTTAATATTTTATTAAATAGTCCATTTTGGTTCTATTTTAATTTTCTATTATCATTAGTAACCCTATATTATAAAAATATAAGAAGAAATGGTTGGAGTTCATTTAGTAATCAAAGGCTTAATGAAAAAATATACGGTTAATTTTATGACCTAAACTTGTCTAAAAACAATTGGATGAGAGTATTTTGACCCATAGTCATATGATATTATAAATTTATCACATTATTGTTATTTTAATTTTCAAATAAATTAATAATAAAATAATACTTTCAAAAATTCCTAAAGTGCCCCTCCTCCCTCTTATAAAAGGACACAACCTCTAACCTTAACTAACACACCTCAATCCCCCTTGGCTTTTCAATCCTATTCCCAAATAATCTCCCAAAACTCCTATATTTCACAAAGAATCCTTACATAGGGATGAAGGCAATTAAATTAGACCTTTTAGCATAAAACAAAATGACCTACCCGATTTGGGGTAATCTTTTCTCTCATGATTCTTTCATTTATTTTCCTTCTCTAGCCATCTAAACTCTCATTATTAATTTATTTTATAAAAAAACTAGTATTGGAAATATAATAGTTTTTTTCATGATAAGTATTAAAACTAAAGTTATACATACCTACTTAAAATGTGTATAAAACATACTATTTTTGGGGATGGTGAAGTACTGGCTAAGGAAAAAATGATTGTTCAATCTTCTCCTACCACCTATTATAGTAGCCATAATGATGGAACTGTAATCATATATGATATATATTGTCATTACCATGACATTTTTTTTAAATTCATTATTCATTTAATTTCCATTTCTGATTTTTTTGGGGGTTTACCACTCATTTTGCTGAAAATTGTGGGTTTTGAAAATTTGGGCAATACCGTGAGCCCAATTCCACATTTAAAAACTAATTTCGTTTCTTCTATACATCCTTCAATTTTTTCTATTTTATACCCATTCCACCTCTTAATTGGAATAACCTGATATATTAAAATCAAAAAATCCATTTGGACCACATACAAATCCAAAATCATGAAGGATTTGGGTTTTTTAAAATGTAATGGCCCTGCCTGTAAGCCCATTTCCTGCATTGAATTAGTTTTTCAAAATTTTCTATATCACATTCATTGTTTACTGTTTTTCCATTATTCCACCTCCCTCTCAAAGCGAATATCCCAAGGATCATCCCCATTATAGTTTTCTCAATTTTAGGGCTCATTTGAACCACTAATTAGTGCGATCTTTCATACACTTTTTCAAATCTACCAGATTTGATGAGGTAAAATGAATCTTTCAGGACTACTTTAATTTTTATACTTTTCCCCCAATTAAGTCCCCACATTGACCTAATAGGACTCTTTAGAACCTCCATACCAGTTTTGGGTACTTGTAGATTCATATTTTTGGGGATTTAGGATGATATCTTCAATATTTCTATAAGTATTTCTGTATTTGATTTCTCCTATTTTCTTTGGGTTTCGTCCCTCTTTATTGATGTTCCAAAGTGTCTAGAACCTAGGGTTTGTACCTAGGGTTTATCCATGAGTCTTTTTGGTGAAAAGTTTTGGTCTAGGGCTGGATTTATCATCCCTGTGGTGCCAGGTTGGTGCGTTTGATGTTTTACAACATGTGGAATTGATTTATTATTTGTTGAAAGGGGCTGCCAATTTGTGTTGTGTAATTATATAGTGTCACATGGGCCTAAAAAGGGTAATCTTTGAATGGGTTTTATGTGTATGTAATTTTTATACTCCTTGAATGAGTTTTATGGATTTGTGTGTTCTCATAGGTATCTTTTGTGATATTGTTCATAGTGATTATATAACATTTGAAAGTAGATTACTACATGTTGATTGGGCTTCCAATTATGATTTGTTAGGGTCTTGGCGTTATATTGGATTAAAAATAGGTTTTTAAAATGGGTTTTATGTGAAAAGATTGGGTATACTCCTTGTAATTATTTTATGAAAGGTTTGAATGGTTTATTGAGTTGTTTAAGTGGTGAATCTATATCAGCAAATTGTTTTGGTAGGAGTATATTTTTAAAATGTACACTTAATTTTTTAAAAGGCTTTTATGTCATTTTTATCATCTTGGAAATATTTTATTAAATTCCTTGAAGGAGATATTTAGTTGTTATGTTATATGAATGTGATGTGGATTGTTTTGTGCGAGTGTGATGTGAAAAATTGAAATTTGTATTATGAATGGAGTTTTATGTGCCATGTATGTGGGATGTTATATGAGTTGCAATATCTTTTAATTGTTTTATAAAATTGATTAATTTTTTTTGAAGTGTTGAAGAAATGTGAAATGTGTTGTGGGTTATTTTGGTGTGAGTCATATTTAAAAATAATTTTGAATGATAAATGTAATTTTGTGACTTGTGTGGTATAAATATGGGTTTTTGGGTGAATTTATGATGTGGAAATGATATTTTTATGTTCAATTTATATTTCAGGACTTGTTTAACTTGTTTGAGAACAATGGGAAAACCTTGGGATCTATGTGGGTGGATGTGTACTAGTATGATAGTGAATCCATGGGGTTTGGCCTCAGTTTCACTTAGCAATATTGGCTCTTACAACTCTAACTAAACTATTATGATGATGATTGGAAACCACAAGGTTATGTATTTGTTCCCTACTAGTGGCTCGTGCACGGGAATGGATATTTGTGATAGTTACTCTCACCGAGATACGAGGTACCTAGGTTCAATACCTAGCTAGTGCCTAGGGGTTATTAGTGATTTATTATGCTCAATAGTTACATTATACTTACTGTTGGCATATGGTACATTTGTCGGGAAAATTATGTATCTTTGGTGTTTATTTTAAAGGTTTTAATCCTTTAAAATATCCCACTTGTAAAATGTTCTTATTCAAAGTTGCATCTTTTAGAAATTGTAACTACCTTTTCATGTTTTTGAAAACTTAAATGCCTTTGGTCATTAAATGTTTATCATATGGAATATCATAGATGTGGTATCATACTATGATATGTCTCACACCCTAATTATACCATTGGGGGTATGTAGACTTTCTTATTTTGTGTTATAGGTTTGGGTACAGGTTTTATGCCATTGGTTCGGTTTTTTAGCAGCCCATCGTGATGCGGTGTCGTAGAGATGGCTTGAGGGTGGTGCCTATTTCTATGTGGAGGTTTTTGGGATGTCATTTAATGAGTTTTTACCTCTTTAATGGTATTAAAACATTGTTTAAAATTGTGTAATTCAGTTATTAATTTTAGTAAAAGATGTTTTGGTTTGAAAAATCCATATTTGATTTCTTGGATTAATTTGTTGTTTTAAGTATACAAACTCGAGTAAATCATTCCCAATTATCAGTTTTTTATACCTAGGAACTTGTTCCAGCCTGTGGAGATCGAGAGAGAACATCAGGACTTGCCACAGGTTTTGTTCAGTGCCAGTTTTTGTGGCGACCAGATTCGGATCATGAAAAAATGGTATCAGAGGAGGTTCTCTCAATTTGAGTCATGTTATTTGTGAAATAGTCAGGATAGTCTGGAGTTAAGATTATTGGGACATAAAATTCCGGTTATGGGTAGTGTGATTGATCACCAAACCTCATGTTTGGATTCATGTCACCCGGGGAGGTTGGGATTTATCTATGTCTTTTGGTTTTCATAGTCTGATGTTGATTAGGGGTAATGAAAAGAGAGTTGGGTTAATGGTCTCAATGAGCTCGCAGGGTCTACCAAGCCATGTGGAGCCGGGGATTTTCCCTATAACACTATTTATTATGGTGAAGTTTTCATAATATGGCTTCCAACCATATATCCATTTCACCCACTGAATCTAGTTTCCTCTCACATTGTTTTGTGCTTTAGTTTTTTAATCAAGGAACTTTGGTTTTAAAGTGACTTAGTTTTACGAAGTGTAAAGTTTTTGTGAAATTATTCTCAAATAAAGAGGGAATGGTTTGATTTATGAAATTGTGGAACTGAATTTTAAGAATTTTTTTGAAATTGAAAATAGTGTGCTTACACATCTGTTGAAATCAGGAACCATATTGAAGTTGGTTTTCAAAAGTGTTTCCAATATAGTTTTATAAACAATTAAATGGTGATTTAATGGGATGATATGTTATCAAATTGATGTGAATAACTTCAAAGTGAGTTATTTTATAAATATTTGTGTCCTTATGAAATGTTTTGTAAAATTTGAATTGGGATTTTGATCTCATTGATATGATTTTTGAGAAAAATGATGGGTGTGTTGACATCATTGTTTTTTAATAGTGGAAAAAAATTTAGTTTTATCCATTTGTGTTTCAATGAGATAACACATGCATGGTGTTATATGGTATTAGGGATGGTTTATGGCATGACTGGATGAGTTTCGGGACGAATATGATGAGGGTGCCCAGTATGGCACAAAAACATTCATGTGTGAGGCCCTTGGGCTACCATTGGTGGATACGCTAACTATTGAACCGTTGGTTTTCAAAGAAATATTTTTAATGAAAAACATGATGTCTTGATGAATTTTTTGGGATGGTTTATATTATGTGTTTTTTGAAAATGTTGATGTTGTGGGATGTTTTGAGTCCATGAACCCCTCCTGTTCGAACTGTGTTTTGTGTTTGTGTTTGGTCGGTAATCTGGGTAGAAGGACCGGTTAGTAGTCTCCTATGAGATATGTTTTTGGACACCTTTAAGGTGGTTCCATTAATTTTTTTGTATCTATTTTGTGGAATTTATTTACCAATGGACTAGCTTGGTTGGGTCCCTAGGTTCTCTCGTTGGATAGGGTACGCCCCCATTAAGGGTTAGTGCACAACTGATGTGAAACCCGGATTGTTTCGCCATTGGAAAATCCTCTAGTTGATCAATGTAAGGAATATTTTCATGATCTTTGTAGAATGAGTCTACACCATTTACATTATTGGTTTTTATTTCTTCAGATCCTCTTGTTGCAGAACAGTGCTCATCGATGGTTGAAAGAGACCTTAGTTTCTTAAGCTACCTGATTCATCAAAGGTGTATGTTAAGTAGGGTTGTCGGTATGGATATTATCTAAGATGGCCTCTGAGTCCTTCGTAGACTCTTCGAAGAAGGGGATTATGATAGACAACCCGTGTGGGAAATCTGGCCATGATAGGCTGTTGTTGACACTTTCTGGAATGCTGTGATATTTAGGGATGTTGTATAAGCCCCCCTACTTGTATTATTTCTATGAGTAGCTTTGATCATGTTCGACGAGGCTTTGTGATGTCACGTGCTCATTTGATATTATAGGTGAAATTGTACAATATTTTTCTGAGTTTTTTAGAGGTTTTTCTCCTTTCGGGAGATCTCGACATCCTCTGTTTTAGAGGAAGGTGTTTATATGTGTCCTTTATTTATGTTGTTTCTCACCCTAAGAAACAAGGTGTGATCTGAGTGCATCCTCTAAACCATTATTTCTGTGAAATTCCATGTTAGGGTAAAGTGAGTTCTGGAGTGTGTTTTTTCTTGGTGAACCCATCTGGGATTGCAGGTAATTGTTTGTAGCATCGAAAGAAGAAATTTTATTCAATGATTTCCAAATCCTAACTACGAGGCTGGAGATACTTCAATCATTCCAGCTCAAGCAATAGGTCTAGGAGAGAAGCTGGCACAAAGTTAGAGGAAATCCCAGTGTAGTTTTTAACCTTGTATAAAGAAATATTCTCAGTATGAGATATGGGAATAGTTTAAACATTTGGTGTTGTCATCTTTCTTCTTTTGTTATAGTTCGGTGGAAAGAGGTGGATGGCCTCATGCCTATGTTATCTCACAATGACTTTCTTTTCCCCATTGGTTTCATTTGGGTTCAGGGGAAAGGTTTTAGATTTGTATAGACATGTTGAGTGAAAATTTTTTAGTAACCATTCCCTATAAAACCATGCAGGTATAAGGATCCACATGCTTAGCGCACAGTTTCCCAAACTATGCGGGCTGACCGTGCTGTTGTCCCAACTCTTTATGTTTTGGGGTTTTTCTATGCTGGCCCATATTGGTCAGTTAAGATGGTCGGTTTTTATAGTGTGGAGACCCACTATGAGTCTCATGTATATTATTTTTAAAATGCCTAATGGGATTCTACCCCTTAAACCAGGGAGTTTTTTCTGCGCTCTCCTGTTAGTGTCTTCATTCTCTCTCTAAAAACAATTTAAATTTTCTCCTATGGTTGGGGAGCCCATTTTTGTATCCCTGTACCAGTAACTAACTTTTATACCTGGTCTTGGCTTGGAAGTGGGTAGTCTCATTCAGAGCTATATAACCACATACATCTTCCTTGGGTAAACGTGGGGACTGGAGAGTTCCCAATGGTTTAGTTATATCAAGGTATGTGTAACCTTGTTCGATGATCTTGTTTGTTTGGGTAAATTGCTTGAGCCTTGTTCAGATAGTGTTTGAGAGGGTTTTCTTTTAGGATAAATCCTAAATGTGCATGATAATTTTAGTAAAGAGGTCTATGTTATGGTTGTGAAGTATTCTTTCCTTAATTGATCACTAGAGGTGGTTTGGCCTTTGGGGGAGAAGTTTAGAAAAGGTGTCCATTTCTGCCTTTCGGTTGGGTTTGGTTTTTTTCTTTGTCCTTGATGTGGCTTTTTGAGGGTGGAATGTTTTTTGGTGGGGAGATTTTTCATACCCATTACCTTTTTTTAAATTCATAATTAATTTAATTTCCATTCCGAATTTGTTTTGGCAGTTTACCACTCATTTAGGTGAAAATGGTGTGTTTTGAAAATTTTGGTCAGACCATGAGCACAATTCCAGATTTAAAAACAAATTTCGTTTCTTCTATAAATCCTTCAATTTTTACTATTTTATACCCAATACACTTCCCAATTGGCATACCCTGATATATTAAAATCACCATATCCCTTTGGACCACATATAAATAGAAAATCAAGATGGATTTGGGTTTTGATTAAGGTAATGGGCCTGCCCGTAATCTCATTTCATGCTTTAAATTATTTATTTAATGCTTCCATATCTCATTCATTTTTTACTATATTCTTGTTATTCCACCTCTCCTTCAAATCCAATATCCAGAGGAACATCCCAAGTATTGTTTTCAAAAAAATTTAGCACAGGAGAACCGAAAATTAGTGAGATCGTTCATACTCTTTCCCAAATATACCAGATTTGATGAGGTAAAATTAATCTTTTCAACTCCTTTAATTTGCATCCTTTTCACCCCATTTCAGTCCCCACATTACCTAAGTTGATACCTTCAAAACTCCATACCAGTTTTGGGTACATGGAGATCAATAATTTTGTTGATTTAGGATGATCTCTTCAATATTTCTGTAAGTAGGTATTTCTCTATTAGATTTCTCTTCTTTTCATGGGGTTTTATCCCTCTTTCTTCATGTTCCAAAGTATCCAGAACCAAGGGTTCGTACCTAGGGATTTACCATGAGTCTTTTTGGTGAAAATTTGAGATCTAGGGATGGATTTATCATCCTTGTGGTGTCTGGTTGGTGAGGTTGATGTTCCACACCATGTTTTGTGGGATTCGACAATTTCAGTAGGTGATTCTATGGGTAACCATTTACTGATGAGTTTGTTTGCTTTATTAAATAATTTTTCATGTTCCTTATATGATTTGAATAATGAAAAAACCATTTTTGGTAGAAAAAGTAAAGCATTTGGTATTAAAGTTACATTGTTTTGAAGTGTGAATTTTTCAAATGTATTTCATGTGTTATCTCTTGTGGTAGTTTTGTAAAATGGGGAAGTGATTTATTAGTTTTTGAAAGGGGCTACCAATTTTGGTTGGGTAATGATATAGTGTTATGTGGGCCTAAAAAGGGGGGTCTTTGAATGTGTTTTATGTGTATAAACTTGTTATACTCCTTGAAAGTGTTATATTGATTTGTGTCTTCTCATGGGTATCTTTTGTGATATAGTTCAAGGTGATTATAAAACAATTGAAGGTAGATCACTACATGTTTATTGGGCTTCCAATTCTGTTTTTAGGGTCTTGGTGTGATTTTTTCTTATAAAGAGGTTTTGGAAATTGGTTTTATGTGCAATGCTTTGGTAAATTCCTTCTAATAGTTTTATGAAAGTGTTGAATGGTCTACTGAGTTGTGTAAGTGTTGAAAGTATATCAGCAAACTGTTTTGGTAGGAGTATATTTTTAAAAGGTCTATTTCATTTTTGGAAAGGTTGTTATGTCATATGTATCATCGTGGAAATATTTTATTAAATTGTTTGAAGGATATATCGAGGTGTTAAAGTGATGTGAATGTGATGTGGACTATTTTGTGTGAGTGTTATGTGAAAAATTGAAAATTTTATTTTGAAAGGAGTGTTATGTGCCATGTGTGTGGTTTGTTATATGAGTTTCAATATCATATAATTGTTTTATAAAAAATTTAATGGTTTTGTGGAAGTGTTGAGGAAATGTGAAATGTGTTGTGGGTTATTGTGGTGTGAGTTGGATTTCAAAATCATTTTGAATGAAAAATGGACTTTTGTAACTTGTGTGTTATACATATGGGATGCTCAGTGAATTTGTGATATGGAAATGACATTTTATTGTTCAATGTATATTTCTTGACTTTTTGAACTTGTTTGAGCTCAAGGGGAAAACCTAGGTATCTTGGTGGGTGGACGTGTACTAGTATGCTAGTGAATCTGTGGGGTTTGGCCTCAGTTTCATTTAGCACGGTTGATTCTTACAAACCTAACTAAACTATGATGATTATGATTTGGGACCACTAGGTTACGGGTATGTTCCCTACTAGTGGATCATGCACGAAAATTGATATTTGTGATGGTTACTCTCACCGAGATACGATGTACCTGGGACTCACAACTAGGTAGTGCCTATAAGTTATTTTCTATTTCTTATGCTCATTAGTTACTTTATGCATACCATCGGCATACAGTTCATTTGTATGGAAAATTGAGTTTCTTTAGTGTTTATTTTAAAAGTGTCAATCCTTTAAAATAGCCCACTTGAAAAATGTTCTTATTCAATGTTACTTCTTTTAGAAATTGTAAGTAGCTTTTCATGTTATTGAAAACTTGCATGATTTTAATTTTTAAATGTTCATCATATGGAATCTCTTAGTGGTGGTATCCTATTGGGCTTTGGCTCACACCCTACTTACACTATTGGGTGTATGTGGACATTCTTATTTTGTGTCACAGGTTTGGGTACATGTTTTATGCCATTGGTTCGGGTTTTTAGCGGACCATCATGATGCAGTGTCGTGGAGATGGCTTGAGGGTGGTGCATCTTTCCATTTGGTGGTTCTTAGGTTTTCATTTCATGAGTTTTTACCATTGTAATGGTCTTTAAACATTATTTAAAATTGTGTAATTAAATTATGAATTTTATTAAAAGATGTTATGGTTTGAAAAACCTAAATTTGATTTCATGGATTCATTTGTTTTTTTATGTATACAAACTCGGGTAAATGGTTCACAATTTTAAGTTTTTGATACACAAGCACTTGTGCCAGCCCATGGGGATCGAGAACGCCTTTTGGGACGTACCACGGGTTAGGTCGGGTGCCGGTTTTGGCGGCTACCAGATTCAGTTCATGACATATATGATTTTTATTTTATCTCTATGATTATTTTATTTTCATTTAGAAAATAACTTTATGTAGTTCATATTGTATAAATATTATAATTTCATTTGAGGAAGTGTGGACTACAGCGCCCTCAAAGTGATATGACTCGTTAATGCCATACCTGGAACATATAAAGGATGGATTTAATGAAGTTATGTAAAATAAATAAATATTTCTATTATACTATAATTATAATATACATATATATCATTATGTTTTCATTCCATTAAATATAATATAAAAATTAAACTATTGTTCATTTTTATGTACGGATTATCGTCTCCCTGAACAATGCATTTCTTTTCTTTTCTCCCAATGTTGTGGAATATTAAAAATATGTATACACTAGATATATATGATATATATAATAATAATATTCTATAGATAACTTAATTTTCACATCATGGACATGTTGTATTCATAAAAAGATAATTTTCGACTCAATTACCCAATATTGACAAAATGGCCGATATTTGGTTAAATAATTATGTAATTTTTATAAACTTTTAATAAGTTGTATGAAAGGAATAATAAAATGTACAAACGTTCTCAAGCATGTATAAATAAACTGAAATTTTTTATTCCGGAAATTAAAGAATGAATGAGTCATGTTAGACAATATTTTAGGGAACTTCTTAACCTAATTTCAATTACATGGGTTAATTTTATACTTCGTAATTATGTCGTGCAATAACTATGTGAGAAATGAAATTTGATATATAATATTTTATTTATACTTTCATTGAGTTTAATTATATTGAATACAAATTATCAATCTATTTTATTTAAAAAATGATATTTATTAGGGACTTAGTCTCAATCTCCTCTCATTAAGTCAAATATAGATAATTTATACCTCCTTCTTTTATACGGTGTATATTAAAACCCTATGACTTTTAATTTCTTACAAAGGGAATATTGTTTCTAGGAAATTTTTTACTAAACTACAAAATGAATTTTTTAATGTTTTTGGTGACAATATCGTCTCCTCTACTGTAATTGTTATCTGGATTTATCTATAAGCCTTAATGTTTCTAAAAGGAAAAAAATCCATTATTCCATTTTTGTGTATTTTCTAAGTGATATTTTTTTCAAAACGTGTTGAGTATTTCAATATCATGAAATTATTTTTTGTTATTTCAAATGATCTGAAATTAGTGAAAGTTTGATATTGGTAATATTTTACGTGTTATGATAATATAATTGTACTTGGTAATTTGACATGTGGTTAAGTGATAAGGCAAATGGAAGGTGGTTCCATGATAAACCAATGGCGGGTGGTTACGTTATAACCTCTAATGCATTGGGAATGTAAGTCATCCATATGGATATTCAATTTAGTGATATGTTTTCAAGTCGACCATATTGTTCTTCCCTTTAAATATGTTTATGTCCAATGTTACCTTTATATGCTATATGTTTCTTTCTATTGGTTTTATGGTTATCATTTGGTTACAAAAGAATGTTAAGAAATTAATGTGTCAACTGTGATGTGTTTTCTCATCTAAATTAAAGTGAAAATTATTACTTTATGGTAAAATATTCCCGGTTGACATGTTATTTTTAAAACTAATAGTTTTCCTTCTTTATGTATCCCTTACTAAGATTTTTATGCTCATCCCAATTTTTTTGAAATTTTTATAACATCACATAAATTGAAATAGGGTCAAGTATGGCATCATGGAAAAGTCATTTTTCTTAAAACATAGAATTAAACATGATTCTTTTTTAGTGTTTTTATTTTAGGAACTAAATGGATACTGAGTAGAAGTGTCTACATGTAATATTCAAGTTCTAATGTAAAAGTTATGACATAATTATCTAATATTACAAACATGAAAAGATCCCAAATGTGAATTATTAACATCATTCAAGATTATATAATTTCAAAGGATGGGGACTTATAGTTATATATAACATTCGTTGGAATGGAATCTTAGCATTGTGTTATAGCTGGTCGGAGCATCTACAATCAGTGGAGATTTCATGTCACAATAACTACTACTCCAACAAAGATATAACCCCATTTGAGTTTATGTAATGGAGACCCTAGAGGTCACCTGTATATTGGTTAGATCAATAGGGGCATATCACATGTATTCTTAGAGTTACTTATAATAATTGTTGTGAACGATGTAGTTTATCTAGGTGATGTTAAGGATGTCCTGAAAATAGCTACATTTCTTTTTTGACGGATGTTGTTTTCATATGGAGTTCTATAAGGAGATACTGAGTTCTGATATATATCTCAGTGACATTTTATTACAAATATTTTGATAGTGTTGGAGTCAATCTATGACATTTATATGCACCTTCTCAAATTATTCATTAATATTTTCATATATATATATATATACGAAACTCATTTTTTCATGTGGATTAGTAGGAGAGAGACATATAGGGTGGATTTACCCTTTCATGTTCCCAATACAATTTAGGAACTAGTGGGAGAAGTCCAATTATGGGGAAATTTTTCCCTTAGGTAGGTGTTTTTTGAAATCTTGAGAATCGTAAAGGGTGCTCATGAGAGTCAGTGAAACTTGTGAAAGATCAGTATCCAAATTCATAAGTTGATGGTAGGGAGAATGTAACCTCACGATTTTTTTTATTGTAAATTTATTGTAATAGTTTTATTAATACTCCTGGAGCCAAGATTTAAGACATCATGATATTTTGATGTCCATTGATCCTATGTGGGGGTATACTAAATTTATTCGAGATATTAAATATCATGTGAACCATTTTCCTAAAATATTTGAATTAATTTCAAATTTAGTCTTGTACTAGAAATCGGTGACATCATTTGTTCCCTGAATATGAGTTTTAAAATATGCATGACATAATCTTTTTCCACATTGTGCATTTTTGTAATGTGAATTCATCAGAATAAAAAATAAATATAAATAATTTAATTTAATTATTTTTTTAAAATTTTAACCAAATCCTTTCATTACAAAATTAATGTTTTGGACAAACTAGAGATTTATATGAATTACCCAAGTAATTGAGAGGAGTTATTTGAGGAGAATACTTAGAGGATTATAGGATAATAAATGATAGATATACATTTGAAATTGGTATGTAAATTAGATATCATTGATCTATCCATTTATGGAAATTAAAATAAACCTTCTCTTGTGATATATCCTATATAAGGAAGGCTGTTTTATTTTTATATGAACATTCCCCATCTATTTTCTCATTGATGAATATGAATAAAATCAACTAAAAAATTGATTCATGTGTTGATTATCTTACTCTTAAATATATATTTACATCAGATATTATTAAATTTTCATTTAGGTTTATTTTTTATTTTATAATTCTCTATTATAATGGAAAAAACTAATGAATAAATTTAAAAAAATTCTACGATCCTTAAACTGTTTTATTTTTTGATCTAGATCAATTTTCGTCGCATGATTCAATGGTGGTGTTTACTTGGATGGTGGTTCAAAAATACCTAGTATTCTATAATTATAAATAAATTAATTATCACAAAATATCAATACTATGGTGTGGGTTAATGATCGAGTTCATGGTCATTATGTGACTAAAAATCGATGATCAGCTATAGATCAGGTTAGGATCGAGGTTCCCTTATTATTTTTTGGTGTGTAGAGTAGGCACAATCAGATTCCCAAGTAAAAAATAGGAATAAATCTAGTCACTAGTGATAAAAAGACATAGTGAATATGATATGGGGTTTTCTCTTGGTATCTTGGGGGATTTGATGGTAGTGATGATGTTGGTGGAAGACACATGAATGTTCAAGAATTTATGAGAAAATCCAAAATATAAGTTTTATAATCTTTAGGTCCACACATTTTCTAGTCCTCTCAATAATGAATATAGGGTTTCCCTAAAGATGTAAATATCGTAGGCTATGTGGTGGTTCCACATGTATTTTGACATAGATATACCCTTATCTCCATATGAATGTAATACACAATGAGGAATCTATGTGGTGCCACATGTTGTGTGCCGATGTCATATGTTGTGCACCCCTATGTGGACTTGTCAGTGTGTGCACAGAGTACATTACCAAGACCCCTTATCACTCCACACACTATTTATAGTGGGAAAAGTGCTATTAACATTGGATTTTACAAGGTAATGGAATGGATGGGACACCAATGTTTAAATAGACAATAGCATTCAATGAAAAACTATGGGATGCACCATGTTATTTTGGGGAAATTAATGTTTTATGAGTGTGAGACATTGGAATTTCGAAGATTAATTATTAAAAAAATGTTTCCGTTTTGGGACACACCCATAACTCCATGATGTTAGGTTTGGATCCTTCAATCATATAATTTCAACTCAATTCATAGTATTGGTGTTTTAATTGAATTGTTTCATTATATACTAGTATCAGTTTAGTGTCCTCCCTTAGAATATCCCTACATGGGTATAGTGGGGCGTTATGAATTCATTAAAATATAATTATCCATTATATGTGATGGTTAATGAATATATTATTATGCAATAACATTATCTAAAATTTGGTGCGGTCTTATCTTATTCCTTCATTCACTAATAATAAGGTAAATGGTTCAGTGTTACCACAATAAACAGGCTGTTGATCCCCTATCTAGTAGGATAATTCAATATTGTTCGTGGTATTATATTTCATATAAGCCACTTCACAGAGTGTTATTCCATATGAGGGTTTCAGCACCCCATGGGTCTTTAAAGTGACCCCTTTTGTTGTATCAGTAACATTAATGTTCAAGTTAGAGTTCATGGTGTCTCCCAATGGTCATGGTTGTAATCCCATATTATATTTTGAGATCCTTTGTGATATAATGAGTACATCCATTAAGAATCCCATGGAGCATGACCACTTGGATTAATATCATTAGTCATAATGTGTCTCAGGGTGTGGGATCCCCCATATGATAATTTCCTTTAAGTCCACCATCATTATCCTATGGCTAGAAGAATGTTTATATACTATTTGATACTTACAAACTATTATGTGTATATATAGTATTGTTTGTTCTTATTTTTTAATTCTCATATATATTACATTTTAATTTGTCAAATTCACTAGACTATATATTTTTTGTGAGTTGCGGGTGTCCTACTGTTGTTTTTATACAAAACACAACTTGTCATTTTATGACACGTTCCATTTCATTTGGTGATGACATGCCATTTCATAGTGTCTTAGGACGACCAGGAGAAGGTCGAGCATATTTTTGGACTATACATTATGAGAATCGTACTATCATTTTAGTTTAAATAAGTAACCTCTTTTTATCTATGTTGTACATTATTTATAGTTTTTTGGGGGATTATGTTTTACATTTTTTCTTTTACACATTTTCAATAAAAAGTTTTTTTGATATGTTAAATACACGTGTTTTGTATCATATGTACTTTAATTTCATAATCATATATTCTTAGAGATGTCTGTGAGCATTTGTATAATAATATTTGGCTACTGCCACCCATAATTCTGATATTTTTACTCGATGTTGGTTTCTAGACCCCGGCCTATTGAAGAGAGTCTTGGGGTTTACATTGTAATCTTATCACAATCTAGGATATCCCTAGTGGGTCAGGTCATTAAAAAACAACCTGATTCAAAAAATTTCATTATTAAAATCATCTTCAAATTTTTTTTTCTTCAGGAGCCTAAGACACACTTCTTAAAAACCTAGTGATATTTCTAAGCAGTCCTGGGTTTCATTACATTAAAAACATATTTACACACATTTCTCATCATAGTTTATCTCACCTCCCTTGTTCTTATCCTATTGTTAAATAAACTATTATAGTGAGACTAAAATCAATAGAAATCAATGATGAGGTATAGATACAGTTTTTCACATATCTGTTGGAGTACACGTTCGACTAATTTCTTCCATCCACTAGTTTCAACCAATGATATAAAAACACTGATGAAACCTATGATCATCTAAATTGTAATTTGAGATAGTATTATGATACATAGTTCAAAAATAATAATAATAATATTTGACCGTATACAATTATTAATATTAGATAATATAACTAGAATGATCAAATTACAACCAATGATCAATGACATTATAAAAGGTTATACTAAATGAAACATAATATAATTAGGATTTGTATACTATATATTAAATACATTAATAGATTCACTAGATTAGGTCAGATTTATGGTGTTCCTACTCTCCCATAAAGATTATACAATGGTATCTAACCTAAAACGTCATTGACACTAGTCAAAGTTTAAAATTCATATTTTTACTAACTATAGTATATGTGGCATGTAGGGTCGAACCTAGAGGGAATGAAATTCTAACCACAATTATTCTAAAAAACATCAAATACTCCACTATTGTCTGTAGTGGAGTAGATACTTTATTTTATTTTTCTTTTTATAAAACAGTAAAGTGACATAATATTTCAAAGCATGTATCTAAAATAAATTGAAGCTAGATATAGATTAAAACTAAGAGAGACGAGGATATAGTATGTTGATAAATGAAAAATATATTAAAATTCTCAGGAAAAGTATTCATTCTACTGGTTTTAAAGGTATTATAAATCACTTAAAGGTTGTTATGAAGTACCACGTTAAAAAATTGACTCACCTCCTTCGAAAAAAGTTAATTCTCACCAGCCAATAAATTTATGATTTTTACACTCCAAAATATATAATGTGTGAACAGTTTAAGAAAATGACAACAAGACAAACTCACCATAAGTCTTGAACTCTTTTGAATTTACAATCATTCAAAAAGTGTTTCCAAAACCAATATCGCCAACTAACTATGAAATCATGAGATTATATTCTAGTGGTACACACAATTGGATGAACTCAATGTCGATCTCTTCGATAAATACTTAAATCATCAAAATGATAAAGAGAAAGAAGAATAAAAATATAACCTGTGGAACTTCAATTTATCCCCGAAATATATGATTTGGTCTTCTCTTGTACTCCTCCAGCTCTAGGAAGTGGTCCTAGAGTCACCCTCTGGTCTCCTCTACTTGGAAATGGATCATTTGATGTGTCGAATGAATGTTCCTCTCCAATGAATATCAAACACCCCCAAATTCAGCATCTCCTCTGCTTAAGTATCCTCCTATCATAAGCTGTATGTCACAACTTGGTTTCCACCGATATAGAGTTTCATTCATGTGTGAACCGCATACAAGCATTTTTTCACGACTGGCACGCCGCATAAGATTTCCCCTTGTAACTAACTCCGGATGAGTTAGTAGGAAGCATTCAGACATGTTTTTGACTCTCGAATGAACCTGTGTAATAAAAAAACATTTAAAAATAAAAGGAAATAAATAACATTAATTTAAGAAAATAGTTTATTAAAAAGTATTTTAAAATAATAAATAATGTTTTAAATAATGCTATTAAATAATTTTTTTTATTACTATTAATAATAACTATTAATTATATTTTTATTTGTTATAATGAAATGATATTCATTATTAAATTGTTATTAATAAATTATAAATGATAAATTATGATAAATTATGTATTATAAGTTGATCGAATTTGTAAATAAAAGAGTAATCATTATTATTATTAAAAGTAAAAGGTTTTATTAATTATTAATTTTTATTCTTAATTGTTTATAAGTTATCATTTTTCATTAATTAACATTATTAAATTAAATTATAAACATTAATTTTATTATTATGAAATTTTACATTATTAACATTTTAAATTTACTAGTTTAGTATAAATATAATTTAATTTATAACTTATTATTAGTATATTATTTTATAAAAAAATATATAATTAAATAATTATTAATATGTATAATAAAATTATAATTAATAATCTTTTTAATAATCTATTCTAATTTGATTTTAGAAAAAACAATCAATTAATTAAATAAAATTTTATATATTTCTAATAATACTATTTTATTAAATATCTTAGGTAAATTATTTATTTATAATTTATAATTTTTATGATTTTTTGTAATATATGTTCTTTTAAGAAATTTATTTTAGTTAGTTAGTTTTTTATAGTTTTTTTAACTAATTCCCCACCCCAATCTCAGTGAAACCCTAGGGGGATCTTCTTATTCATCTCCAAACAAGGAAGCGACCTCTTCCCATGCAAGTCGCGATGATAGACACCACCGATAGCACAACTTTGTCTTCCAAGAATCAGCGACACAATGAAATGGTCTCAATTAGGCATCCAAATCTTAGTTTCAATGGGACTTCTCGGTTACAACATTTTGAATCCACCACGCTCACAACAGCTTAGAGACGGATCAGGTTCCGCATGTTGTGGCTTGGCAACTCTTCTAGTGCAGTGCCATAGCGGTGGCCTCAAATTCACCTGCAAATCATGGTGATGGACAATAGGTCTTAGGGAAAGTTGTCGCACCAGGAATGTCAGATCCTCCTTCTCGGTTCAAAACATGGATATTACTAGTGTGTTAAGAACTCAATCATGTGACTGGGGGTCAGCTCACCTTACTCAAGAAGCTAAAATCGAATCAAAAATGGATTGTAGTAGTGGTACCAGATCAGTGAGGAATTTGGTATCTCCAAATAGAAAATATTAGGGTTCGGGTTGTGGTGTGTGGTATAGCTGCTATGGGTAGTCGTGGTTTTGGTTTTTAGGGGAAAGATAGCGAGTTTCTGTAAAAGGTATGGAATCGGTGTGTCATGAGACACCGAAGATGGATGAAATGGATCAGTAGCATGGAGGCACTGCTGTCGAATGGTGGGGTGCAGTGGAATGATGAGGAGAATACGAGGTTACCAATATACAAAAATGAATGGTCACTGTTATAGTTAAAATAGAAGGGTCACTGATAGTCTAAATAAAAAGGTCACAGTAAAATAAAATAAAAGGTTGTTGTTGGAGAAAAAATAAATGTCACCTTTGCGCTTTACATATTTAAAGACAACTATGGAAATAGGTCACCAATGGAAATAATAAAAAAGGCTACTTAATGACACCGATGGAAATAGGTCACCAATGGAAATAATAAAAGAGGCTACCATTAGTTATAAAAACCATGAGGAACAGTGGTGCAACCGATGTTACGGATGGAAATAAAAATAATATCTCACCGTTGTATATTGAATAGATGGTCACCATTGAGAAAAGGGTAACTGATAGATGAATAATCGGTATCGATAAAAAAACAAAAAGTTTGAGAAAATAAATAAAATTTATTGGTCTAACGAAGAGATAAACACTAGAATTGCAATAACTAAACATAAACATAAAACATAAATTAATTAAATATAAAAAATAAAATAAAGAATAAACAAAATTATTAAACATTAAACATAAAAATAACAATTACAATTATTAACAGACAACACTATAAACTAAATAACTGAAAAATTAAAATGATAGATGGCATAAATTAAAATTATTATATAAATTAATTACAAGGTAAGTATATAATGATAAAGGATAGCATCAGTGACCCAATAGGTCACCGATGGATCTTTTCCACCACACCGATAGACTAAAAAATCATAAAATGAATAAATAATTTAACTGCATACATAATATTAAATAATTAATGTTTTAAAACTCTTAGTAAATTATTTGAACAACTATTTGAATACATATAATTAATAAAGAATTATTTTATTTAGTTTTAACTAAAATTGTTTACTTAATTAACTTGTAGGATAATTAATCATATTCATAATAAAATTTAGTTATTTCTAATGAATCTATATTAAAGAATAAAATATTAAAATAATTTTCTAAGTTAATTAAAACAAATTTAAATTTGTTAAATTATTATTTATTATGAAATTCAGTTTATCCAAAAGGTGAGTATATTAGGATAAACAAACTGTAATAAAAAATTATTAAAATTGATAAGAAAAGTAAGATTAAAATTATTATTTTAAATACTAAAAATATATAATTTATTATAATAATTGATTAATTAACATAGTTAGTTATATAAATAAAAAAATAAAATTCTTTAGTATAAAGTGATTAAATAATTAATTAAATCATTAAAATTTAAGTAAATAGATGTGGAAAAACTATGAAAAATAGAGCCACATCAAATTCCCCCACACCTAGTTATTGTTTTTCCTCAAACAATCCCATGTTTTTTTAATCATTGAAAAACAATAAAGTGTTTATTATTCAGTATAAATTGTATGCTGTCCAGCTATTTGGAAACAGAGGAATGAAAGTTATTTTAGATTTATAAAATAATTTTTCTGTTCATATCTTTCCTAAAAAAATAATCAAGGGTAATTAAGAAAGGAAAGACCATACATAAAATAAAATTCCATGCCTCATATGTGAACCTACATAATGATTTGTTTCAAACCAAGATCAGATTTTAAATTCAACAATGACTTGAGGAAAAATATCAATGGAATTATGATATTAATCGTAGGAACTATTTACTTCGACTTTTCACCTAGGTTCCAACAGTAAATAATTTTTTTTGTAAATCATATCAATGAAACATCCTAAATGACTCTAATATAAATCAACTGACCCCTACTTCATCCAGATTTCATCATTCCCCTCACCATAATAAACTCATTTTTGACCCTAGAAACTATATTTTATTTTTCCCAAGCCATGTATCATTGTGTTAAACACTGTGCAATGCACTTATTCAAAGTGAACAGAGGGCTTAAGGTTAACAGAAATGCAACCAACAACTAGGGTCTCAGAGACTCACCGTGGGATCCCAGATTCCCAGATTACACCCGTTTAAAAATATTTTTTTGAAATCCCTTTAAAATGTCTCATTAAGGAAATTTCATTAATAAATAAAATAGAATGAGATCCCTAGAATAAATTCAAACATCTAGTTCCAAGGCTAAAATCAAAACTCCACAAACATGTACCCCAATTAACACTTCAATGATAGTTCCTAAACCATGAAATACATTGAATCACTAATTAAATATCACTCTACAATCATCCACCCACATTAATTTCAGACTCAATGCACAACTTAACTACCAAATATATAATTTCCATAAGCAACAACCATTTGTAAAACTTTTAATAGCCTAAAATTTTGAAAGAATTTTTAAAAGTTTAACTAATGTTTAACAAAAAGTTTGATGTTTTTGTGGGAATTGATGGAATTTCAATTACGTATGGATTAGAAAAATCAATAATTGACCCCCTCCTGCACACTTAAAACCCAACATTGTCCCCAATGTTGACTTCTAAAGCGGAGAAGAAAAATTAAGTAATTAAGGTTCAAACCAGATTTCCAATAAATAAGATTGATATGTATAAAAGGGATCATTGAAGTTTAAATATATTGTTTATTTCAACAAATAATAAATTATCAGTAGGTTCATTAGAAACTACATGCATTAACATTTACATCCAGTGACAAAGATTTTTGATAAAGTTCAAAACAAGCATGAATCTTGGAGGTTCACAAAGGATGAGGTATAATCATATTAGAAACTATGATTCAGTGTTATGTTCAATAAAGTAGACAAAGTTCATGTTAAACACCCTAATGATACAAGAAGATTCAAAAGAGCAGCAGCATGTACCACCCCACACATAGTTTCAAGAAGTGATTAATTTTAATAACAATGAAATTCATTTTTCAATAGTGACGTACATATAGATTTTATTCCAATACAAACAAAATTTCTCGATCAAGTAATAAATACAAGAAAATTTTATCCATAATTTCTATAGGAGTAGAAAAAAATGCATCAATTATTAGTTGAGTACTTCCCTGAATATATTTGTCAATTTCTCTCCAGTACGGGAATTCCACTACTAAAATGACATAATATGAGCTATTTATAACACTGAAACCGAACCGAGATACCAAGAACAGATAACCAGCTGAGACAAAGAATACAGAAGGTACCATAATAACAGATTATTACATATACAACAAAAATAGAAACAAAAGTAAACAAAAAAGAATGATCATGGGTTGAATCCCATGAAGCCTTGAATTTAATGTCCTTAGTTAGACTTTATTTAATTACAATTATTTTATTAACAAAACAAAGTCCATGGGTTGTGTCCAATGCAGCTCTAGTTTTAGAGTCCCCAACTAGAGTCACCTGGAACTAATCGTAGTCACAAGGTGGATGTGGTTTCTTTAATAGGAACCACCACTTATGTTTGGCCCAATTGTTTTAAATTGATTAATAAAATATTTGGGCACCAATGAAAAAGCAGACTAACACCAATTTCTAAATAGATGCATAAATACCTAAACAACACCCATTATTAGTTGTAGACATGATCCTCTCAACAACCATAATTATTTCAGATTTTAAAATATTATCATTTTTAAGAAGTGTAAGTAATGTATTAGGTGCATCAAAGAGTATGACAATGTACTCACAACTATCTTATTCAAATTCAACTCTAACATATTCACATTCAAGTCTGAAAATGGGTAAATCATGACTATTAGGTTCAAAAGGGGATTCTATAACGTGCTGAATAGAGACAATAACATTGAAACCCAAATGTTATTTCCCCTATATAATACAAATAGTATCACAAGAAGGCTCATCACCCCTTACAGTTGAGGTTGGCAGTTATAGACAAGGAAAAGAATTTATTTGACTACTAGTAAATTCTGGTTTACAATGTTGTAAATCAATTTCAAAAGTTCCACATCAGCAAATGAACATTCAATATATACTATTCTAACAAATAAATTATGGGTAATTCAAGGGTGTCCTCAACCACCCATTCTTGTTCTTGTTCAAAAGGCACACTTTCTAAACCAATGTCATTTGAGTATTGAATTCAATATCATGAAAAGAATTGTACAATTCAGTTTCAATATGTTCAATTTCCAGAATCTTCAAAATAAATAAATTCACCTCATGTTTGTTAACACTTATTTTCTATACAACACATATTTTGGAAAATTGATTACTATGAAAACATGGAAATAAAAACTCATTAGTTAGTGTTTCTTCAAATATCATTCCCTCATTGTAATCATCCAACAAAATTTTAGAAATTATAGGGTTTATACATTCAAAACATGGAAATGTGGTTATCAGTTTTGTCTTGAAAACATTAGGTTCCATGTTATCCATTTTAATTTTCTCTTATAGTGTTCACCATTTCCATTTCAAGTTCGATATTCACAATGTTTGAAAAATTTAGTGATCAGTTTTTAAAATTCCAATTTTCTTTCTAAAAAATCTTGTCTACTCGACTGACTTCATTCAAAATACTTCTAAAACAATGATTCTTTTGAAATGTAGGGATCATGAATGTAACTGGGAAATCTTTTCCAATCTGTTTTAATTTATCTTCATAATTATCCAACTCAACATCATTAAAGTTGATTTTTGGGTATTCATCAATGTGTTCTTGATTTAGTTAGTTAGTTTTTTATAATTATAATTCAATATACTCATATTTTTCAAAGTAAAATGTTTCCTACCCAGTTTCACTTTCACTTTCTTGTTTATGTTGATCTTCATATCCTTTATAAACATTTTTTTACATCAAAAGCTTCTTGTTCATTAACCCTTTTTTGTAAATCCAAAAGCAAATTTTCTAATCTTGTCTTTCTTTTATCTATCTCTTCATAATTTCTATGTTTAATTTCATAGCTTTTATTAATCAAATAATTCCAAGCATCCTTTCTAGTATCCAATCTGGTTTTAATTAATTCAATTTTCTCTAGGAATTCAGGATTAGACTCATATTTTTTACTTTACCTCAATGTAAACATCTTCTTGTAGTTGCTTATAAGCACACTACCATGCAGTGTGTCCACAACTATCACAATAGAAACAATGAGGCCCCGGTTGATCCCAGTTTTAATGAAATGCCATTTTTTAACTAAAAACAAGTGATTTTAAACACACAATTTTCATAGTTAAGAAAATTTTCCAAAAATAGCACAAGAAGCAGATGCATTTCAATGATGTTTTTTAATAAATTTTTAGATTGATTTTATTATGTTTTTTTTTAATTTTTTTTATTTTTTTTAAAACTAAGAACACTATATGTGTGCCTTCATAGGAAACAGTGCTAAAAACTTTACCTAAACAATCGTTGAATCTAGTCAAATTTTAATATTTATATTCTTACTAACAATAGTATATGAGGCAAGTAGGGTCAAACCCATAGTGAAGGACATTATAAACACAATTCTTCTAGAAAACCTTAAAAAACTCTAGTGTTGTATGCAGTGGAGTATATACTCTATTTTCATTTTCTTTTTATAAATTATTAAAGTGAAAAAATACTTCAAATAATGTTTATAAACATAATTTAAGCTAGATAAATTTGATAACTAAGAGACACAGAGATATAGTACGTTGATAAATAAAAAATCTATAAAAATCTTCAGGAAAAATCTTCATTCTACTAGTTTTAAAGGTATTCTGATTCACATAATGGATGTTGCAGAGTAACACCTTAAAAAGAATGACTCTCCACTCTCACTAGGATTTAAGTATCACATTCCAATCAATTTAAGAGTTCTCTACTCCAAAATTAATTTACTACGAACCGTTTGAAAAAAATGACAATAAGATGAACTCACCATATGACTTGAAGTCTTTTGAATTTATTATACATTGAAATGTGTTTCCACAAACAATCTCTCCAACTGACTATAAAATCATAAGATTATGTTCTAGTGGTATAGGCAATTGTATGAACTTAGTATCGTTCTCACCGATCAATACCGAAATCATCAAAATTATTAAGTGAAAAAGGAATAAAAAGATAACCAGTGGAACTTCAATTTATCCTCGAACTATATGATTTAGCACAAAATTATATTTTTAATCAATACAGATACTTGTTACATACTAAAAAATAGTACTGTAACTATAATAAAAATGGAAGATAAACTCTCGTAATAATGCTCTTCTCCAGAACTCATCTAGCTCTAGGATGTGGCCCCAGAGTCGCCCTCTGGTCTCCTATACTTGGAACTAGATCCTTTGATGTGAAAATGAAATTTCCTCTCTAATGAATGTCACAAACCCCCAAATTCTACTTTATATTTTCTAAAGTATCCTCTTATCATAAGTTGCATGTCACTGCTCGGTTTCCACCAACATAAAGTGTCATTAATTTGTGCACCACACACTTTTGTTTTTTCGCGACTGGTACATCGCACTAGATTTTTCCATGTAACTAACTCTGGATGAGTTATTAGGAAGCACTTAGACATATTTTTTACTCTTGATTTAACCTACATAAGACAATCAAACAAAACAATTAAAATTTGATGGAAATAAAGAATTTTAATTTAAGAAAATAGTTTATTAAAACGTCTTTTAAAATAATTAATAAAAATTTAAATAATGTCATTAAATAAATTATTTTATTAGTATTACTAATAACTAGTAATTATATTTTAATTAATTATAATGAAATTAAATTCGTTATTTAATTTATATTATTTAATTATAAATGATAAATTATGGTAATTTACGTATTATAAGTTGAACGAATTTGTTAATAAAAGAGTTATCATTATTGTTAATAAAAATAAAAATATTTATTAATTATTAATTTCAATTCCAAATTGTTAATAAGGTATTATTTTTTAATTAACTAACATTATTAAATTAAATTATATGCATTAATTTTATTATTATTTTCAAATTTTACGTTATTATCACATTAAATTAACTAGTTTAGTTTAACTATAATTTAATTTATAACTTATTATTATTATTTTATTTTATAATCAATATGTATTATTAAATAATTATTAATACATATTTTTAAATTATAATTAATAATATTTTTAATAATATATTCTAATTTTATTTTAGAAATAACAATCAATTAACTGAATAAAATTTTATTTATTTTTAATAATTCTGTTTTATTAAATATCTTATGTAAATAATTTATTTCTAATTGTTAATGATTATTATTTTTTTAATATATTTTTTATTATAAATTTATTTTAGTTAATTGGTTTTTTAAAAAGATTTTTTAAACTTCTTCCCCCCAATCTTGGCGCAACCCTAGGGGGGGATCTTCGTTTTCTTCTCCAAACAAGGAAGCGACCTCTTTCCCTGTAAGTCGCGAATATGGACACCACCAGAAATTGGACTTCATCTTCCAAGAATCAGCGGCACAATGCAATGGTCTCAATTCCACATCCAATGCTCATTTGCAGCGGGACACCTTTGGTTATAGTGGCTCGAATCCCCCTCGCTCACAATATCATAGAGAAGAATCTGGTTTAGCAGGCAGTGGCTTGTCATCTCCTCTGGTACAACGCCATAACTATTGCCTCAACTTCTCCTGTAAATCATATTGACGAACAATAGGTCTCAAGGTTCACTGTCACACCAGGAAGGTTGGACCCACTTTCTCAGTTCACAGCATGGCTGTTACAGGAGGCTTAAGAACTTGTTTGATTGACTGGGGTTCAACTCACCTTACTTTAGTAGCTACAATCGAATCAAAGCTGGCTTGCAGTGGTGGTACCAGACCAGTGGAGAATTTGAGATCTCCGAATAGAAAATATTTAGGGTTTGAGTTGTGGTGTGTGGAATAGCTGCTGCGGGTATTGGGGGTTTTGGTTCCTAGGGGAATGAATGTGAGTTTTTGCAAAAGATATGGAATCGGTGTGTCATGATACACCGATGATGGATGAAATGAATCAGTAGCATGGATTCACTGGTGTCGAATGGTGGGGTTCATGGGAACGGTGAGGAGGATACAGGGTTCCCAAGAGACAAAAAGAAAGTGTCTCCAATAGAGTTAAAATAGTAGGGTCACTGATAGGCTACATAATAAGGACATAGTTCAATGAAATAGAAGGTTTCTATTGGGGAAAAAAGAAAGGTCACTGTTGCGCTTTAAAAATATAAAGTTACCAATGGAAATATGTCACCGATGGAGATAATAAAAGTGGCTACCATTAGTTTTAAAAAACATGATAAAAACGATGTAATAGATTTTACCGATGGAAATAAAAATAAAATTTCACCGTTTTGGATTAAATAGAAGGTCACTGTTAAGAAAAGGGTCATCGATAGATGAATAGTCTGCATTGGTAACAAAAAAACAAAAATTTGGACAAAATAAAAACAAAGTATTGGACTAACAGAGAGATAAACACTAGAACTTCAAAAATTAAAGTTAAACATAAAACATAAATGAATTTAAATTATAAATTACAATTACAATTATTAATTGACAACATAAAAAACCGAATAATTTTTAAATTAAAATGATAAAAGACATAAATTAAAATTAAAATATAAATTAATTACAAGGTATGCAATGAATGATAAAGGATAGAATCGGTGACCCAATAGGTCACCTATGTCTCTTTTCCAACACACCTGTACACTAAAAAATAGAAAATGAATAAATAATTTAATTACATACATATGATTAAATAATTAATGTTTTAAAACACATTGTTAATTATTTAAAAAATGATTTGAATACATAAAATTAAAAGTGAACTATTTTATTTATTTTAATCTAAAATCCATTACTTAATTAATTAGAAGGATAATTATGCATATTAATAATAAAATTCAATTAATTCTAATAAATCTATATTAAAGAATAAAATATTAAAATAATAATATATGTTAATTAAAACACAAATAAGGATATTAAATGATTATTTATTAATAATTTCAAATTATTAAAAAGGTGACCAGATTAGAATAAAAAAAACAAAAATAAACAAATAATTAAAATAGATAAGAATATTAATATTAAAATTATTATTTTAGAGACAAAAAATACATAATTTATTATAAAAATTGATTAATTTTCAAATTTAGTTATATAAATACAAAAATACAATTATTCAGTAAAATGTGCTTCAATAATTAATTAAATAATTAAAAATTATGTAAAATGGTGTGTAAAAACTATGAAAAAATAGAGTCACATCAGAATATCTCTACAAAACTCACCATTGATAGGTAAGAACATGTGATGAAATTAAAATTGACTTCCTACAAAAATATTTCCCTGAATATATATGAAAAAAAGAGGAATATGATATATAGAATCAAAATATAATGTTCTGAAAACAATTATGATTTATGGGAATGATTCAAGTGGTTGAAAAAATCCATCTTGTAATATACCTATGTAGAGCATCAATTCCTAGTTATCTACAAAAATTACTAATAGAAAATGTTTAATACATTTTTGATCCTTTATTTATCGGTTAAGTAGTAAAAAATTCAATAAATTATGTTATAGAAAATATATGTAGGATCCAAAATGATTCTCAAATCATTATCACATGAACTACTATAAGGGTATTACCTGACATAACATGTTCCAAATATTATTTATTTAAATAATAATGGAATACCAAGACTATCTGTTAAGATAATAAATTTTACACAAGTTTGAGAAGATAACACCTTACAAACACCAATAGATCTTCTGACATTGTCATTCCTTACAGAAAATAAAAAGATAATTTATTGATGATCAATGAAATAAAAGTTATGATTCCATTTTTTAGAATAAGTAGAGGTAGACACTAGTATACAATATTGGACTACAAGAATATTAAAAACATTGGATTAGTGTTAGAAACTTTAAAAATAAATGAAAAACAGTCTCATAAGAATATCTATTATCATTTAAGCCAATAACCATTAAAAAAGATTACATCTCCCAAACCAAAACCTACATGTTCAATATTTCAAAACATCATTGGAAGACATGATAAAAAACATGATGAGAATAAAACACATACAAATATAGTCATAAAACTAAAATACCTTCACCAATGAAGTTTCATTGACAATACATATATATATTTACTACTATCAATTAGTTAAAAAATGTTGTTTATTTTATTGTCATTGTTCAAAAATAATGAAACCAAAGGGAATCCTAGTTCTATTATATTTATGCTATGAATGACTCTATGAAGAGATGAAAATTATGCTAAATATATATGTAGATTTCAAACTAACCCTGATGAATCTTCCCCCAAACGTGATTTTAAAGATGATTTCCCTATAGTTATACCCAAATTGATGAAGGATGAGAAGAAATAAAAATAGGGGACCTACATCAACCCTAATTGAAATTACATTTAATGAGAATTCCACATAGTAAAATAGTTATATTAAACATTATAATAATGGTTATTCAGTTATTCCAATTATAATAGATTTACAGGATTTATGTGGATATCACCAAGAAAATTTCCAATAAAGAAAAATTCTCATTGTTATTTACAACACGTTGAGGTTGTTGTAATGATATAATGATTTAAATTTAGGAGTATATGAATCTACCATTATAACAATAAAATTTTCAAGTAAATTATTTAACCCAATAAAATTATATATCCCTCATACATAACAGATTTTTTTAATATGAATTATTAGAATTTGGGGAATTAATTAATGTTATATTGTACTCAATATATATATATATATATATATGATAGATCGGTCCCATCTGAGAGGATATACATAATGTTAACCGAACCACTTCAAATATAACTTGAGTTATAGAAGATATTGTGGTAATAATGATATTATTATTATTCATTAATTAATATTACATTATGAACACTTAAGGTGAATGAGGTTAATTGAAATACCCTATAATTGTAGCTGTCTCTTTATTAACATTCAAAATAAATAATAACTTTCAATGGAGATACATATTCATTGAATTTTAGAGAACATAAGATGATATTTAATAATCATAAGTTAATGAAATTCATTCAGGATGAGAAACATATTTTTACATTAAAACATTTAAAATATATATTATTATAAATAATATATTTGATCAAATGAGGATAATATTTTACTATTGTATTCATTGGAATCACAAAATTCTTATTATGAATATTATTTAAATTTTTTCTCACATATAGAATCTTATATGTGTTTTGATGAGAATTATTTTGATGAAATTATTTTTAGTAATTATTGAAAAAATCATATAAAATTATTTCATACATGTGTAGGATAAAAGTTAATATTACATTAAGCTAAAACATCATTAGAAAACCAAATTATTTGATCTGTAGTTTCTTTCATCAAATTTTAAATGTGATTTAATTATTTAAAATATAAAGTTTATCAGAAATATTACATAATATTTAATTAACATTAATAAATAATGAATGCATTATATTCAAAAACAATTATTAGGGAATTTGAAATTACAATTTGAAATATCAAACAGATTATCCCTTAATACTTCAGGCATTAAAACCCCTAATAATATGAATTTAATCTAATGACACAATTGAGAAGGAGTATCATCATTAATCAAAAGGATATAGCTTAAAGAGAATTTTACACTGTCTTATAAGCTTCTTCATTTTTATATCATTATTTAAAGAATCATCAATATTTTTTAAAGTATAATTAAACTATCCATATACTAGTGGTGTTTATGAAATACATTAAATGAAACAACTAAACATTACCTTTAATCATGTGTTTGAATTTTACATAGTTTAATTATTAATTATATTTCTAATATCATTTATAATCAATTGAATCTTATTATTAAGCTATTGTTTTTATATGCTCAATGAATAAAAATCCATAATAACTTAGTTTTTTATATATGTAATGTAGTTTCTAATAATAAAAATTTCAAATGTTTTGGAATGACTTAAGTAATAATATGTGACCAAAACCCACAATAATAAAATAGGAACATGGAAACCCGAATGAAAATTTAGTGACCCAACCTGAGAATCCTATATCCAACTATAATTTCTTTTGAATAAATACAAGAATATCTTATCCTATACGAATAAAAAATTTATTATCCTTGGAAAACTAGATATATACATCATTCTCAGACTAGTATTGAATACAAAAAAATACAACATGATTTTTTTTATTAATGATAATTTTATTCTAACTATAATAATTTTTAATCTATAACATATAAAAATTCATGGATTCCTATGTAATAGACACCAAATAAGGGTGACCTAAAACACTCAATAATGGATTTTTACGTATTTATAAATAATGAATCAATGAAAATAATAAATATGGAAATGAAAATAACTGAGAACACATTAATGTAATCTACAACTGAGATAGATGCCTATAAAAAATATTGAATGGTAAATAGTTGGAAACATGTTCAATTAAATTAATATAATAATAATGATATGAATCTATATATTTTGTCTTACAATAAAAATCATGAATAATAATATTGATCAATGAAATTTCAATGATGGAAATGATAAATTATGGGACATTGTGTATGTGGCACAAGAAAACCTATACTATCAATACCTTTCATAAGAGGGTTTTAAACTATAGGTAAAAACAAATTTAATTTGTCTAAATAAGTTTTATCTTGAGAAAATATTGATTCCTTGAAGAATACATATTGTCTGGTCCCAACATGGTACGTCTAGTTCAAATAACTCCTTATATATAGGATATTAAATTATATTAATAAATGTTTTGCCTTTTTATAAATATCCATATTTACTAAACTATAATGATTTAACAATATTATTTCCATAAAAAATATATTTCAATGTAAAACAATATATATATATATATATGATATGTGGATTAAGAAAAAAATAATATCCATGATAAATGATATTGATAATTAAGGGAAATTTTATTTCTAGTGAATATTTCTTGGGGAATAAAAAATGAATCAAGGAAGTAAATGTTAGTATTAGAATAGGTCAAAATAATTATACACTATCTATAAAAAGAATATAGATGGTATAAATAAGAAATATACCCATTAGAGTAAGTATATTTGTTATTGTCTTCGATGATAAAAAATATCCATAACAATATTGTTAAAAAATATATCATTTCATTTTGGGAAAAATGAATATAATTTCCATTGAATTTTTTAAAATAAAATAATATATAAAAATAAATTATTAAATTTTAAATGGAATCATTAATTAAATCACTATGTGTAAGTTAGTATAATTAAAAAAAAGAACATTCTCTTGTAGTATAAAATGGCTATGAAAGTTTATTTTCTAGAAAGAGACCAGAAAATTCCATTGAAATAATCTTTTTTAAATTAAATGTCTATAAATATATATTTTAATTTATAATTTTGTAAAGGATATTGAAAATATTTTCTTAATTTCTATAGAATAATTTATTTTGTATGAAAATGGATTTCTGGTTAAAGAGAAAAATGATGTTGTACTTTATTAAAAACATATTATAAAATATTTCTTATAACAATAAGAAGAAAAATGTACCCTTTACTTGATAGTAATATTTTATAACGAAATTAGAAGATAATTTATGGTTTTATTAATAAATTATCATATAAATACCATTAATGGAAATCAAATTGTGAACAATATTGAATAAAATGTGATTTTGAAGTGAATCCTGGAAAAGAATATACACTTGATCTCATAATCAACTAAGGAATCCATTATGCGTATAAATATTAAATAGACATAAAAATAACAAATACAGATATATATATATATATATTAATAATATATAATAATCATAGTCATATAATATTAAAAACATTGATTATGTAGTATAACTCAATGGGAATAAATTATCTAATTAAATTAATTACCATATGGTAAGTATTAATTAAAATTTTGTTAGATGAAATAATTCACATTAAAACATTTAATAAAACTATGAATTCATTTATCATGATATTGAATGTAAAATTGGACAATTATACACTATATAAAAGAATTTATATTTATAATATTACAATATTCCACAATGAACTTAAATGGAGATATAATCTTTTACTATAAGAGTAACTTTTGAATTCTGCTATATACAATAGAATAAAATCAATTTAATATTTTAATATTATTAAATTAATGATATTCATGATATAAAATTTCATAGTGAATTATATAAAACATAAAAAAGAAATTAGCGGTGAATATGCTAGATGTCTTATAAAAAGATTAGTGAGACTAGAAATCCTTTTACCTTACGCTCTCTTTTATTAAACACCGATTAACCGAATTTATAATGGTTTTAGACAAGTTAATAAATTATTCATAAACCACACACATACATATATATATATATATCAATTATATAATTTATTATAATTTTATATCATCTATTCAACTTCTTGATAAAAATCATTCATTATTTTCTTTATTAAGGTATTAAATTATCTTGTTTTTCAGGTATGTTTTAATTTTTTATCAAACATCTATCCTGATTTAATCATAAATAGATTGTAAAAAATTATTTTATTATCATATATTTTTAATATATTTTTATTTATAGTAATAAATAAATTGTGATATAGGAAACGAAATACACTCTTCAAGGAGATGGTAGACTGTATGTATGTGTAAATATTGTTTCCATTTTCCAGTCATATTAAAAGAAAAAAATTAAATTATATATATGTATATAAAAATTAAATTACAATTTTAGTGTTATATAAATAACCCATGATCTTCAAAACTATACCATGTAAATTTTTTCTTATGTGTAAACGAATCACATCACTTTGGGGAGGTGGTAGTCCACACATCCACCAACAATGTTATCATACTCCCACAAAATGTAAATCATGATGGAATGTGTCATAAAAAAATTTGTAAGAACCATATATTTTAAAATATAATATATATTATATAAAAATTATAAATCCATCACTATTCCATGTATTGATGGTTTCATAGGAAGAATGAGCAATATCTATTCAGTAGGTGGTAGTCCGTCGTACAAAAAAACAATGACATCATATCTCATTTGATGGAAGTATGTGAAGATATAGGCCAGAAGAATATTATAACATAATAAAATCATATGTATGTTAAATATATTATTATATAATCATGTTAAAATACTAATATAAGTACAAGAGAAATAAACAAAACAAAAGTTCCTATATAAGAACACTGCCTCTTCTTCGTGTAACAAGTTTTAGTTTGAACAAAAATTCATCTTTTATTTTAATTATTAACAATTTTAGTCATCTAAGATGATAAGAGGTATGTTGGGATATTATTTGTGATGGTTAAAGAAGGTCCAAACGGCTTTAAAGTGTGAATAAGTTTTAGATTGAGTACCTTTTTATAGTGGATGGGCAGTGTCATTCTAGTAAATATAAATATGTAAACACAATTTGGAATCCTCCCATATATATTGTTCCACCAATAATGACCAATTATTGTAAAATACAGTATATTTTGTAAATATTTCTAGAAAATGTATTTTCGACATGTGTCTAGGGTAATGGCCTAATAATATTATTGTTATACCACTGAGTAAACTCATTTTTAAATTATTCATTGTAATAAATTTTTATATATTTCATTGATATGTTAGGTCAAAACAGGTTTAGATTTATGTAAATTATAATATATTATTATTAAAAATATTTAATCCATTTTCAAAATTCCAATCACATAATTTACATAAATTATTTTTAAATGTATATCATAGATGTAAGGACAAATCAGGTTTCTATTGTAAATAATATAACAATTTTTTAATGTTTATATATAAAATGAAAATTGAAAAATGAATAAAATTTCCTATATTTTATAAATATATGTATAACTGGACTAAATTTTATTTCAAGAAAATTTAAAATTAGAAATTATTTAGATTAAAAAGTACATCCCTATTAAAATTTAGTATTTTCCACTATTTATAAAAAACTCATTCTTCATAGAAAAATATTAATCCTATTATATTTATTGAAATTTTATTTGAAAACATAACATTATTGAATAAAATATAATTTGTAAAATTTTATAAATTGAAATTTATTGAGGTCCTTCATTGAACGGTGAAAAAACTACATATGTAAAAATCATTCTTTTTATACATAAAATTGGATGTGTAAATATATTATGCCTATAAAATATATTATATGGTTTTATAATATACTTTATTTAATATATAAATTATATAAGTTATTTATATCATACAATAATTTTAATAAATTTATTTTTTCATGTTAAAATATCTCATGTGCATAAAAATAGTTTTTTCTACAATCTATTCCTTTATATTCAATTTATTTTTCTTTTCATTTAAATTTAATTGGATGCTAAAAAAATCGATTAATATATGTGTGAAACATTTATATGCTTTTTTATTTATATAATATTACTCATAATTTCATAGTTAATTTCTTAATACTTATTTTTTATATTTAAAAATAATAATTATAGAATTCGGTAAAACGTTCTCTTACGTATAATGAAATTCATTGATGAATGTAATTGTTTCATGAAACACAATATAAATTCAATGTTCCTTGTAGATAAATCTAAACATTATGTTTCTTTGAATAAAATCTATGAGAAATATCTTCTATATCATGTTCTATTGGAATGATTGAATTTTAATAAATATAAATATATTATAATGTCTCAGATTGTTATATTCTTTTGTAGGCATGGTGTTTTGTGTGAGGCATGAAATCAAATACAATATCATTATTTTTTATTTCAATGAGTTACATTCTCCCCACATTAAATAAATTAAATCCTTGCAATTTGATATTTTTCATGGAAATATATTGTTTGACATGTGATAATAACTTAATTAAAATCCCAAATAATGATATGTAATGAAAAAAAATCATATCGATAGTGGAGAGCAGTAATTAAAATTTTCAAATTGAATAAAATATAATTAGGTTATGAAGATAGGGATGATTAATGGAAAGTGAAGATATTGAAATATAGGAAATATGAAAATATTTATAGAGAGTATTTGAGGTTATTGATCATAAAAAAGTGAATGATAAATTGAATGTTGAGGGATTAAAATCAATAATTTAGTTATGATTTGAAATACCATCATTTAAATAAAAAATTAATGTATTAGGATAATATTTTCTTCATGTTCATTTTCAAAATATTGAATAATTATTTTAACACATGTGAATATATGATAATATACTCCCTATAAAAAATTCCATTTTATAAAACAAATTTATTCCATTGGTTATTATTTTTACAATTCAAAAATGATCCCTTAACTCAAGGAAATCAGTACCCAAGTTTTTTTTTCATGAAGTAAATAAATTCAAATTTAATTAATTGTAAGGTCTATAAAATCGTAAAAATTCATTCCATATATAGTTAAATATTTTCCAAAACTTATATATTTTAAACAAAAGTAATTTTTTTAATCTCTCTAATAGAATATTAATAAAACATTTTTATCATTAATATTTATTTGTAAATATTTTTTCTATAAATAGGGAAATAATAACATGTACATCACATAGGCTAGTGGTAGCCTCAATGCCCTTTTTGACATCCATTCATGGGTTAAATCCCCATGTCCTTGCTAGATGAAATGGGTGGTCACCATGAATGTGCATTTTCTTTTTTTACAGACTACATCAATATAATTTCAAAAATGTTCCCAAAAGTTTTGATTACAATTCATGAAATAGTGTTAATCATTAAATATAATTTTTCATAAGGTTATTGGTATAACCAATTTTTTTATACTGTATAATAAAATTATTTTTTAATGTCCCAAATATTTATCAATAAATTTAAACTTATGTCTACAACATTTATAGGAATTGTTCATAAAATAATTTAGTTTCCTCTAAAACGTATACATGTCATAAATTTATTCAAAAATACCTTTATATTGGTATAATATCATAACTAAAAACAAAAAATATTTGTTTATGTCATTGAACATATCTTCAATTTTAAAATCATAACATTATTATATAATCATGATAGGGATCTATTACATGGAAAGAGAAAAAATTATACACCTTACAAAACATTAATTTTCAATTTTATACTTATCCATAATTTCTATCAAAGGTTTTTTTTTTCAAATTATGTTTTCAAAAATATTATTTATAACGATACTACATATATTTATTTAATACCAACTATATGGACCCAACCCTAAAAATCATAAGCCTGATTTTGTTTCACTATCGTAGATCTTTTTATTAAAATTAAATACATAAATTATAACATATTTTTTGTTCAAAAATTATTGTATTCCCTCTACCATTTTCCATTATTTCTATTAATAATAATTACAAAATTCCTAAATAATGAAAATAAAAAATGTTCCTTTCAAAATTTCAATTAAGGATTTTGTACAAAGGAAGAAATAATAAAAAAAGAGAATAATTAATATAACATGGTAAATAACAGATAACACATTCCATATAATCAACAACATATAAGGAAGTGAATAAAAAATATAAAAAATTTCAATTTCTAAAAATTAATCTATTTAATCAATAAGCATAAGATAAAATGATACCATATATTTTATCAAATGAAAATAACATAGATCCTAATAATAATAATTGTAATTTCAATAAAAATAATTCTTAATTATTAGATGTGATATAAAATGAACACCAAATAAACAACATTAAGAAATTTCAAAATATAGTTTAAATAAAAATGCATAAAAGTTTTTTAATTGTTATAATGATTTATCTTATGAGAACCTGTTAATTAATTAAGGGGATATATAATGTTTGTGCCACACCCATCAATGGCAGTCCAATTCATTCCCCTTAAATTGATTAATTGGTTTAGTTAATAGAAAATATTCCTTATCGTCAAAGAGTCTTATTGATTAAAGGATATAGATTTGATAATATTTCACCATTTAGTAAAATTTCATGAAATGTAAAACACTCTATAGTTATATGATACATAATTTATGAAATAAGCATATACATGATAAATGATATGTATAATTAGGTGAAATTTAATTCCTATATACTATATTAATGGATACACAAAATATAAATTTCATAATTTAATATTAATATTATTTTTTTTCCAAATAATCACAAACCATCCAATAGATGAATATGTATGCTATCAAAATGACATATACACATTAGAGTAAAAATAAGGTTCATTATAACTGATGAAATAAAAATATCTTTAAAATTTTGTTATAAAAATACCATTTAGTTTTGGAGAACAATCTAAAAATTAGGTTAACAGAAAATCTCATTAAATAAAATTTTATTTTAAAATCTATCATATAAATTAAAATGGAATCTCCAAAGACATGATGGTGGGTAAATCCATATGAGGTAAAAATGCCATTCCATTTGAATTATGAAATATTTTGGATGGTTTTATATTTGGAATGTGACAATAAGATTACATTGAATATTATTTTTATTGGAAAAACTGGGTTAAATTTTATTTTATGAAATAATTTTTAAAAGGATTAGTAAATCATTTTTAAAACCAATTTTAGAAAGAATGTTTTTGTATGAAATAAGTTATCTGAAAAAAGAGATAAATAATGTTAAATTTTATTTAAAACATTTCATAAAACATTTTATGTAACAAAGAGTTAAATATGGATCCTTAACTTGAAAATAATGATGAATAACCATTTTAGAAGAAAAGTTGGTTAAATAATAAATTTTTAAAAAACATTTTTATGTAAATTCAACTGTAATCAATCCCGAATAAAATTATATTGTAATGTAACCCAATGAAAATACCTAAAATTTGATTTTAATATAAACCAATAAATTCATTATGTGTATAAACTACAAATGATCCTATAGTAAGCTCATATACCACAATATATAGTAAAATGTAATGATACACATAATCATATAATATTAACAACAATGAGGAAGTGATGTAACTCAATTATTTGAAATTTATTAATGATACTTTTTACCTCTTAATAACTAATAATTAAAAATAATTTAAAAAAACTAATTATTACTGAACTATAAAATACCATTTATAAGGAATTATTAGTGATAGAGAATCTCAAATGGGTTGTTTATACACCATTTAAAATAACATAGGTGTGTAACATTACAATATGCTTCAATGAAATAAAATTGGGACATCCTACCTTACAATAATAATAAATTTTGAATCATGAGATATATGAAATAATATAATGAATTTAAATTTTTAAAACCGTTAAATAAATTACATTCATGATATGAAATATCATAAGGTTGTATATACACTTCAAAAAATAAAATAGTTTTGTATATGGATTAAGTCTCCCAGAAATAAAGTTGGGACTATTAATAAACATACATAAAGATTCTTTTTTGTACACCCTTTAACCTCTATAATATTATTACAAAACCTGTAAATAAGTTATTCCAAAAAAATAAAAACAATAATTAATTTATCACATACAAATTACCTTATCACCCACTTTTTAAAAATATCTCATTATTTTCACCATTTTTTGTGTTAATTAAATTTTTTTCAATTATTTTATGATCTATTATTATGTGATTATAATAGATATATCATGATTTCATAAACAAAAAAATATAAAAAATTATTATAAAATCATATATATTTATTATTTATGTATATATATTATTCCAAAAAATTTGACATAGGAAATGAAATACACTGTTAAGGGAGACGGTAGGTCATATTTATGCAAGAATGTTGTTTCTATTTTCTCTTCTCATTATAAATTAAATTATATATATAAATAATTATATTTTAAAAATCATTTTTTTGTAACATATATCACATATATTTATTAAACACATCCTGAATACATTCCAGGAAAAGATTAATTGAATCAAATCTCTTGGAGGAGGCTATAGTCTACATGTCCTCAAACAATGTTATGATATTTAAAAAAATATAATCAATGATTTATGCGTTATGAAATAATTTCATAAGAATATGTACACTATAGATATCATTTATACCACATATAAACTATAAATATAATATTATTTATATACATTAATTATTGTAATGGAATAACGAATCACATCAGTTTCGGAAATAGTTGCAGGTTGTATAAATGAAGAATGACTATGTATCCTATTTTATTAAAGTGTGAATTTTCTAGTTAGAATATTATAATAAAAAAATAAAATTATATTTATGATATTGTGGTAATTATGTAAGAATATTAATTAATAATTTATATATTATAAAGGAAAAAAATTCCACTTAAAAAACGTTTCTTCGTCTTATTGTAACATCTTTTGATTTGTACAAAAGGACATAATCTGTTGTAATTTTGATAATATTGAGACTTATAATATCATATTAGGAATTTTTTGGGATATTTAGTCATGGTTTCAATGATCCATATTGATTTTTGGGGTGAATAAGTGATGGGAATGACTGTGTTTTTATAGTAGTAGAGGAGTAACATTATTGTAAATATGATAGGGTAAACTTTATTGGGAGGTATTACTTATATTTTTTTCTTCCCATAATTATCCATATTAGTGATAAGAATTTATATATTCTATATAAATTCATACAAGGTTCTTTCAAAAAAATTATGATGATTTTCCCTCTTAATATTAATTATTAGCCATTACCTTCTTTTATTCCCCACATTTCTCCTGCCCTTCCTTCTCCCTACCCCATCGTGCGACTTCTTCATGGGATCTTCCCCCATCTCTCTTTTACAGCTGTTCCACAACTCGCTTGTTTTCCTCTCTGGTTTCTCCTTCAGTGGTGGCTTCTCGCTTGTGTGTTGGTGTTCTGGTTTTGTTGCCACCATCTTCTTTCTTTGGTGGTTTTTCTGAACTAATGGAGTTTGTGTCGAAGACCTCAGTCGCTCATCTACTGCCCTGGCCTCACGATCCTCAGCAGCTCTCCATGTTGGATTTTCAGCAGTGGATACAACAAGGTTTTGTGATTTGGGGTCTTGTGGTTGATGGTTTTCAGGCACTTCTAGAGACTTCTTCGTTTTGTTTTGTTAGATATAGATTTTTCAGCCTCATCGACGATGGGATTTTGGAGACCTCGTCTGCCCTATCCTTGCTCTGATCTCTCGATCCTCTCCGCTATTACAAGTTGGACTGGGTTTAGTGGTAATGAAGGGGTTTTGGGTGTTTTTTTCGGTGGATGGAGGCGCTCTAAGAGCGAATCCCTTTGAAGATGGTTTAGAGCACGAGTTAGAATCATATTTATCTCAGTGTTGTTTATGTATAATCTATTTTATTATGTGTTTCTTCCTTTTCCATTGGTGAAGGTCTACTGGTTTTTTTTATTCTTGATATTGTTGTTTTCTATTCTGGATGACTTGAACTATGTATTTGGCAGTGTTAGATTGTGTTCCTTTAATGGTGTTTTGAGCTGACATTGTGCATGTTTTCGATGACGAGGTTGGTTTCCGACGTTCTATTTTCGGTGGGCTAGATTCAATGAAGGATAGATCATGTGAGGCAGTCGAGTCAAGGAGGGGAAGATGGTCTCCTTTTGTAAATTTAAAAAAGTTGAAGTGGCATGGTGCGCATATCGAGGCAGCGATGATGTCATTATTATGAATTTTGAATCTTGGTGCATTTTGAAGGATTGTGGCATGGTGTTGCTGGTAATGTTTGAAAATTTGTATTTTGATATCTGTAATGCATATAATTCATCTTTTTTGGCTTTTATATAGGTTCCCACTTACCCTTAAAGAGGCTTCTTTAATAAAAAATATCTATTGGTGGAATGTAATAACGATCAAATGATTTAAATGTTTTTCTATCATAATTAAAAAAACTCTTCTAATGAGCTTAATTAAATTAGTATCTATATAATTTCTTAATATTCAATTTAAATTCAAATAAAACATAATTTTATATTATAATTTATTTAGATGAAAATGTAGTTTTTTAATTAAAATTCATTATTTTTCACTATTCATTAGTTAGTGAACCTTCATAAAAAAATACATCAAATAAACACCAATATAATACTGATTTCACAATTTAAAAAATGAATTTTAATTTTTCAAATATATTTTATAAATGGATATAAATTTATTTTAAAATAAATGTTCTATTATATTGTGGCCAAACTGTATTTAGAAAATTATACATTTTTTTGTAAAATTTGATTTTTTCTAATATTTTTCATCTAACCTATTTAATGATTTAAATAAAAGTTTTATTGAATATATAACATAAATATATTTTTAGTACCATACCGTAATTTTAATTAATTAATTTTTTAATATAAATTTCCTTTTCAGCATAATTTTCATTTTTATATTATCATTTCTTATATATTCTATCAGTTTTTATTTTCATTTATTATTGAATGGTAACAAATTATTTCATTTCATTTATTTTAAAACATATATTTTTATACGATAGATAATAATATTCATAATATCCAATTTAACGGCTTGAAGATTATTTTTATTTTAAATATTAACATTAAAAATTATTCTGTAAAACTTATACTGGCGTATAATGGTAGACATAAAAAAAAGTAATTTTTTCATGTAATGAAGTGTAAGATCCATGTTCCATGAATAGAAATAAAACATTTTATGGTTTATAATGAATTATAATAATAGTTTTTGGTGTAACATATTCTATTAGAAGGATTGAATTTATCTAAATTTAATAGATCAAAATGTATTAGGTTATTATATTCCTTTCAATTCTTATTTATTCATGTCTTACACGCTATCAAATGATATATAGTTTTTTATAATTTCATATAATTTTATAATTGGTGAAGAATATACTACATGAAGAAAACTATATACCAACCAAAAAAATAGTAAATCAATGGTGTCTACCATTGAGATTTTGAAGATTCTAAATAATACAATACAACTCAAAATAAATTCCTACAGTATGATGATGGATGATGAATTATCAACATATATGAATAATTTTAAAAACATCTTGTAATTTCCTCATATTGAATAAATAATGTAAAATGATTTCATTTTATTATATCTCTACAAAACACAATTATATAATAATATTTAATCTAGAGTTTTAAATGGAAATGGTGATGATTTAGATATGAATGAGAAAACATGAAGAGATGATATGGGAATATTATGAGCCCACAATTATATATAATGAAAATCTCAAATATATAATTAAATGACTCTTATAGAGGTGATACAATCATTTTGGATATAACATACATAAACTCTAATTATAGATTAAACACATGTCTTGTAAAGTTTGTTAATTGTGGACTGGGCCATATACAGTAACAAATACATTTCAATTTAGTGTTTTTTAAATTAAAGGGTTTTAATCAATGAATAAATTCAAGGTGAAAAAATATATAGTGAATAAATTCCACATGGGTATATTTAAATATACAAAGAAGGACTTCAATAATTATGATGAATATTGTTACATCATGTGGTTTATTTCCTACAAATTAGTTTAGATACATCTGATATTAATTTTATTTATCCTAAAAAACTGATGATATAATTGATATAAATTATATCTACGATATGTGTGTAGGGATAAAAGATGTTTTTTATATAAATAATTATTTTTCATTTTTCATTTTATGTGTTATTGAATTAAAATAATGAATATATGTTATAACAAACTCATTTTAATAATATACTTTTTTAATTCTACATGATACTTATTATTTGTTTTTAGATTTTTATAGTCTAATATTAAATCATAAATTTATCATGAAACAATATTTCATAGTAAATATATAATCATACAGTGTAGGGAGTTCATTGGTTATGTAATTTTTAGAGTAAGATGATTTATATGTGAATTTACATTTGTTTCAACGATATTCCTTACATTAAAACTATGAAAAGGATAATAAAGTGTGAACAACATAGTGGAGAAAATAATTTAATTAAGGAAAAATAACATAACAAACATGAACATAGTAACCAATTAACCCCATCAGTATCCTATATAATGAATAATAAGATATCTCATATGAACTATATTATAACAAACAATTTTTATATAATAAAGTATACTATTTGAGTCAATAATAGAATATATATTTCTATTTTTACATTATAATAAGTGTTGTATTTAAATTATATTATTCTTTATAAGATTTTTATATATTTCTTTGATATTATAATTACTATCTAGGGATACCTGTAGTCTAGGGATAGTTTAGATCATTGTTTACAATCAGCCTTGAATGGCGCTAATTTCAAAAATATGGATGAGAAAAAAATTAGTATGTTCTAATTGAAATGAGTGGTGAGTATATTCGATGATTTATAAACATGGATTAAAAATTATATCATCATATATATTAATTTCATTTAATAATTACCAATAATGTTTGAAGTGGATATTTGGTTATAGAATACTAGTTATTTGGTATTTTGGAAAAATCTAACATTCCTCAATCTACATTCCAAAATGACCCATTTAATTTACATAATATAATGGTAACTTGTGTGGAAAATAATTTAACACTGTGAATTGTATCCATATAGGATGTAAGATAATTCATTCAATAGTTACTTTTATTATTTTATTCATCTTTGCATTTTTTATCTAAGCATTATCTTGACATATCTCTTTGAATAAAAATAATTCTTCATACAATCATAGAGGGAAATAATATAAGTGTTAGTGTGATGAAATATTTTAAATAATAATTTAAGTATAATAATTAAATTTAATTAACACTAAAATTATACATGATAATACATTGGTAAATAATTCATATTTGTGAAATTGATAATTTTGGGGTTAAATTGATAAATGACATGAAACACTTTATTTAATGATTTAACGAATTTATAAATTTATGGTTAAGCAAAACATTGATTATGGGAATGGTATTTAATTATTAATAGGGGTATGTAATATTATTCTAACTATATTTCTAGATTATATAATTAATTGTTACAAGTTCTATACTGAAACAATTCTATTATCACCATGTATAGGATGAGATGACAATAAAATATAAAGGAAATCCATAATTCTGATAAACCTACCACACAACCACTCACGCTAACCTTATTTCTATCGATTATTTCATCCAACAACCTACATGGGGAATTTTCATAAATAGATGGTACTATTAAACATTCATTCTGATCTACCATTATTATCTTAATTTATAAATATAGGATATTGTTATTGGAAATTCCATGATCGACCATAGGATGATTATTTACTATGTTCCTAAAACATACTATATAGTTATATTCCCAATAAGGAAAACTTAATGGTTATATGAATTTATTTTCTCACATGATATTTAAAAAAATCATCAAAATGTTATGTCAACCACACATTTATATAAATGAATTAATGTTAAACCCTTATAAACATGAAATTATATTTATACAGTAAGTCAATGATATATCCAATCATCTATCTATTGTTATAAAACACCATTATTACAAATAATAGTAAAACTATTCCTAAAACTATTGAAAACATGTTTCATCAACATAGAAAAAATAATAGGGTATATTTCATGAGTATCTATAATGAAATCATCTAATGGAATAATATAGTGGACATTGTGGCAGTGAATCATCTATGAAATGTATAACTTGAGATTCCATTATATATCATGTGAAACACTAAATCTATAAAAAAATTGAAATCAAGGAGGAAGAAATTGGGGGAATAAATATTGAAAATTAACAATTTTATAATATGTGATGGAGGGAGAATAACAATCTCATGGGGCTCACATTTACGACGTATAAATACCAAGAAAATTCTCATTTACCACAATGAATATAATTATTATTTTTTATAGTTGGTGTTGTGATTGATTTGTATAATTATCCATAGATACCACACTACATTATTTTTTTTAATTCAACTATGTTGAATCATTTGATTGAATAATAATTCATTAGTGGTTCAGTTGAGGAAATTATTCTTACCCATAATTAATGAATTTTTGTTTTTAAGGATTTATTTTTTATTAATATCTCTATAAAAAATTTTATGTTATAGTAATTACATGGTTTTTTCATTATGTGAATATCAAATTTCTCATTCCCAACATCATTAGATTACACACATATCACCTTTGTTCTATCATTGGGTTTTTTTATGAGATTTGTGTCAAACTAAGGATAATTAGAGATATCAAATTATTTTTCCAGGTGAAGGTAGAGAAGGTATATAATTTTGATTCATTATTCTTGACCTAAAAAAACTAGTATATTTTAATAAGGGAGGGTCTATTATATTAAATATGTAACATGATACTAAAAATTGGAATATTAATTTATTAATTACGAAATATGCATAGTTTTCCAAAATATAATAAAACTAAATTTAAAATAAACTATATTGAATAAATGTTTATGAAATAAAACCCATACATATGTGAAGAAAACATACCATATATTATAAAATATTTAGATAACATGACTCCCAAAATTTCAACATTACATTTGAATTTGTATATTACATTTTAGAGGTCCCTGTGAATCATTTCCCATCATTCAAAATGCATGATTTCATAATCAGTATATTTTTTCCTAATAAATACACATGTATATTGTATATTATACTATGGTCACATGGTGATACTCAATATAGATATATTTCTCATCCACTAAACTAGAATTACAATATTCATTTAAACCCTTTTTTTGACATCCAAGAAACGTTTTATATAGTGTATTCAGATGGTGAATCCTAATGGTATTTGGAAGAAATATAGATGTGGAAATTTTGGTGGTGTTAGAGAATCATTATGTTTTTTTTCTATTGAAAATTTTAAATATAGTACCTAGTCAGCGGGTGATATATTCATATGCATGATTGAATAATTACAATTTACTTTTAATATAAACATATAATTTTTTATGCTGTTATGATTTTCCATTATTGTAATTCCATACTCATTTACTGTGATTTATATTATGGATGTTGGTTATTTATTTATTGTTAATGATTGTTTAGTTTATAGTCTCCATCAAATTTATCATAGACTCTGAAAACCTATTGGTAATCTCTTGTTTATAAGGGAGAATTCTTAATGTATTGTGACATTATTACCCCGGTTTCATTTAGATGATTCTAAAAAAGGTGTTAAATGTTATAGTCGTTAGTCTACACATAAAATTGGAATGATGATTTGGTGTTTTTATTCAATTTTTCATTTTGATATTTATAGGTTTCACCATTTTTATTTATATTTATATATCAATAATTATAATTAATAATTAATATATTAATTTATATATTTTTATAGTTGAATTTTTTAATTGTCCTAATAAACCTTTCAATAAAATTATTTGGAGCATAGATTAATAGTTTTTTATGGCCATATTACACTTTTTATTCAAATTTCCACATTGAGTGAAAATCATATATTAATTTTTATATTCCTTACTGTATTACAAATTTTTTGATATTACTAATCGTAATGAAATTTAATAATCTCATTGAATTGTTTTAACTATCCAATTAATTATTTTTCAAATAATATATCATTTTTAATATCTTTAAATTCGGCAATATTTTAAATTTTTTTATCCTATTTATAAATTACATGTGAAATTAGTCCATTATGAATTTGAATATAATAATTCAATGTAGTTTTTATGTGTGGGTTTTCACTCTTATGAGATGATTTAGTGACATTAATGATATATGTATTTTCATTTAAAATATTATTTTAAATATGGCTTATCATTTTTGTTTAATTTTTTAAAATTTTATATCTTATAGAGTTTAACTACCATGAATTTCATATCAATAGAAACCAAATTTATACATGGATAATGTCATAAATTTTACATAAAATGTATAGATTCTAATTTAATATGAGACAGAACATGGTAATTTTCATTATAAAAATTTTATAAATTAAAATTAATGAAATTATTTTTATTATATTTTATTAATTATTTTACTATTTATATTTTTTGAGAATCATTATGTATTAAAATTGTTAGAACCCATTTATAACTCAGGAATATAATCTTTAAATTTTAGTCTAATTATTTATTTTAGACCTCATATAGATTCCCAATGAGTTAGTAAAGGTATCATGGCAATATGGGTATTGTTTAGAGCCTAAAACTCTTCTTTTAGGAAGAGCTAGAAATAGATAATATATTTTAGTATATCATATAGGGATGCCACCCTGTTAGAGAAAATTGGTTGGGTGGTATGCTTTTTTAGAAAGGGAATTACTACATGGCTGGTGGCTGGTTTCCCTAACCATCCATCATAAGAATGAGAGTATCCCCACTTCTCCAGGTACCTATACAAGGTTTGAGGACGATATGGAAAACTGTGCACATGGTAAATATTTTTCAATTTTACCTTTTCCCCCTAATGATATATTTTTTCACTTCCTTCTTCCCAAATCCAATATTTTATAGAATTAATAAAAATTTCTCTCATATACATCTTTTTTGAGGAATATCTTATGGATTGATAGATTAACTTTTCTAGTATCAGTTTGAGCTTTCATTCGTCACATTGGATGAGCAATAATATGTACTTATGTACTTTTAAACCATTCTTCATCTCTCTTTCTCCCGAACTAATTATCATGGTGTAAGAGTTTTTATTCTTTTCTCAAATATACTCTATTATTAGACTAATTAGAGGATAATAATAAATGATGGGAGTCATAAAAACCTAATTTGGGTGGTCTATAATGCATTCCCCATGTTCATTTCTTTTGGAAATTTTGTGTGGGGGCTGGAAATTCCAGCAGTTTTCATTTATTGAATTTATATTAAATGCTTATAATCCTTATAACCAGATGATTATTCTATTTTAAAACATGGGATTAATTTTTATTGGTTTTTCCTCCATCCATTTAATTTAGTTTTTTTCCATAATTTTCATTTTAGTGTTTCAACATGTTTGATTGACAGTTCTGGTTTTCCTTGGGTTGACCTTTCTAACGGTATTTTTTTCTATATTAAATAGATTTATTGAAAAATTGAATATATTAATGTATTGTACCTTATATATAATCACCACATGACCCACCTAATGTAAGCTCATATGATTTGATAATTGAATTTGAAATAGAAATTGAAAAATATAGTACTGTTATGGTGTGTACTTTTAAATTTAATTGAATAATAGGATGAATGTCCTTTGAATCCCTTACCATGTTAATTGAATCTAGTGGGGGAGCCTTTATTTTTATTTAATTCTGTAAATGGATTAAAATAATGGTTCCTTGATTATTTGAGTTGTCACACTAATGAAACTAATGTCTTGAACTAAATGGATCTATCAATTAATTATCACTTGATTATTTGGATACATACTACATGGCCTTATTGAACTAATGAAATGAAAAAAATGAAAAAAATGAAATATTATATGAATTCCTTATTGAATAGTAGTTTCATGACTCGACCTCACCCTGGATTCCTTATGGAATTCCTTGAAAACTCTAGAATCCCATTTTGATTCTAACCTACGATATTCTTGGTTGAGACCCACCTGGAACTCGATATTTTTTTATTCATGCTTTCTAGGAATAACACCTTAGGATCCCATAAATATTATTATAGGATTCCAAATATATAATTCTTGGACCTATCATTGAAAAGGATTTTCCATGGTTAAAGAACATCTGGTTCAATCATTGCATATACACATTTTTCCTTAGATAAACTCCTTGGACATGATAGACATCTTATTGTGGAAGGCATTGGACTATGATCCTTGGATTAAACTATTATTATTGACTAGGATAAAAATCATTATTGATTAGGTGACCTGTGGGGTCTATGTTTCCTTGTTTATTACCCTGTAACTTCATTATTAAATATCATTACAAGTTTCCTAGTTATATCGTGGACACTTCTGTATTGGTAATATGTGAATTATTTATAAACTGGTAATAATCAATTAATGAGCTGGTTCTGTATTTAAACCCCAATTAAGGGATGAAGTAGTTACTTTGGTATTTAATTACATTGTATTGCATTACTTATATATGCATTCTTGAACACTGTTAGACTTAAATTACATATTTTGGATGTTATAGACACCATTTGTGGTGTCCCACAGAGATTTATCTAACCCCCTATCTGGGATCTATTAGTATATGAGAATACTGCATATTGTAGGATTTGATAAATGGAATTATATAACTTCAAACACACGATTTCATGTAGTACTAGTATAGAGGTAGTAGAATATGGCCATGAAATATCATATGATTCTTGGGTTAGTTTATGTATTTACTTTTTTCTAAAATACGTTTTGAATGTATTCTTTCTACATTGTATCAATGATTCCCAGCTTAGTAGATACATTACATATCATTTTTCAGTTGTTGTATGTTATTATTATTATTTCAGTTATTCTTTTCCTTTTCTCATTCCATTGTATATTCTAGTTACATATATAGCATCTGTTATTTGACTATGTTTATATTTATCCAATTTACTACACAATTATAATAAGGTAATAATATATCCATCGTCCCACCCTAGGACCTCGCTACATGTTGGATTCCACTGATTTTTTAGAGGATGCACTTTAGCCCATGTGGCCCATCGGGCTAAAGGGATCCTATTATGTGGAATTTGGGTCTGAGACTTTACAAAGTGGTTTCAGAGGGTTCTTTCATATATTTAATATTTGGAGAAAATAGATTATAGATTTTGAATTCTTGTAACATGGTTATAAGATGTTCTTGAGCATCTTGAACTCATGTTCGGGGTTAAAATCTATGTTTCTTGAATTGTGAATTATGTTATAATTTTTCCAATTACAGTTGAAATTATTTCACCATTAGATGACACACATTTTGTGTGGATTCATTACTTATTATCCTGATTCAGAATCTTATTTCCTCTTTGGCATGATGTTATGAGGAAAATAGATTTCTTAAATGCACCAATATAAGAACCTAGAATTTACATATCTCACGTATTTTTATTCCATATAGGTGCATTTCACTACAATCAATTCACTATATGAATATGAATAATGAAGTATACATTCATTTATATATGATTATGCAGCCTTTGGGGTGTGATTCAGTTATTGTCTAATTTAATTCATGAGGTGTTATGGTCCATCTTGGGGTGGAATGAGTAATTTACCCAATCAATCCTTTTATTAGGAATTTAATTATATGTTAATCATAGTGATAAATATTATGGGTCCTAATTCACTAGGATATACAACATATTTAAAAAAAACAATGATATAGGTTCTTGGAACTTTTATATATCTATATCTATCATAGAATGTCTCAATCATTAGAAACATTACTAATGTGGTGTAATGACCATAGATACTTTGGTAGGATTAATTTTAGAGGCCATACGCCAATGTAGGAACAATCCCCGTGGAGTAGAAAGTTACCCTTTCTTAGGGAACCTCTTCATTCATTAGATGATATGATTCAATATAATTTTAGGGATTTATTGGTTGGTTCAGTATCAAACATTTTTGTATTGTTATCATCATAGGGTATATATTACATCACCAAAGGGACGAACTTATCTACATAAGGGTGATTGGGATGTCCAAGTTGGTAGAGATGGGCCCGAGAATCATGGGCAAGGTTGTGTGACTGACTAGATTGTAAATATATTCATAGAGGATCACAGAATTAAGAAAGATGAATTTACTCCAATAGTATATCATTTTAGGGAATTTTTTCATGATGTCAGTTCTATTTTACCCCCTTAGAGATATATAGATTTTATAATCGATCTAATTCTAGTATTAGCTCGAGTATCCTTTCCAATGTATATGATGGAACCAAAAGAGCAATAGGAGCTCAATCATTAATTATAGTATTGAGAGGCCATGTGTTTTATAAGGACCAGTACATCCTATTGAGATTCAACAATTCATTTCTCTAAGAACAAGGATGGAAACTTATTTATATTTTTGGATTCTTGAATGGTGCCCCAACATACACTCTTGAACCAATATCTACTACCTTGAATATATGATCTCTTGAACTAGATCCACGGAGCTTGGGTATTATCTAAGACCATCCTAAGGTCAGGTTGTCCTCAAATGCATGTAAGGCCATCAATAATTCCTTGTATAGACTTCTATAGTATGTATGATCTTTATGAGTACCTTGTTATTTCATTCAATATTTTGAATTTTCTAGTAATTCTTATTGGTCAAATAAATAGGGATTTCCATCCCTTACAATATTATTTTGTCATGGTCTCTATGAAAGACATCATGGTGTATTCTGATACTCATAGAGACAATTATAAACACCTTGAGGTAATTTTGAGTACACTGAGAGAGAATCACCATTATGAAAATCATCCAAAGTCCAACATATGGATTGAAAATTGTCACATGTTGGGTCATATTATCTCAGAATAGGGTGTCTCTATTGACCTAGTTAATGTTAGTTGTGTGGTTTCTTGGGAGAAACCCAAGAAAATGCTTAAAATATAGAGTTTTATATAGTTTAAGTGATATACAGTCATCTCATACAGGAATTATCCCACAATTAATAAGATGTGAAAGGTCTTAAAAATGATGGTGTTGCATTCTTGTAGTTAGAATCTTGCAAGAGATCCTTTTAGAAGAAAAAATGGAGGATTTTATCAGTATTTATACTTATCCTACCAAATCCTGGAACATGTTATATTGTTCTCATGATGCATAAAGAATCATCCTATATGAAGTGTTGTTTCATGAGAACAATGTTATTGCATATGGATCTTGACAGTTGAGGAGTTTTGAGAGACAATACATGACAAATAATATTAAGCTAACAGCAGTCATTCCAACCTTCCATTTGTGTAGAAACTATATATTAGGTGGGAGATTTTTGGTATACACAGACCAGAAGATACACAAATATATATATAGATAGTGTGATATGAACCTTAGATAGTGTAGATAGGATGAATATCTAATGTCCTTTAATTTAGAGCTTTCTTATATGCCTGGGATGTGCAATGTAGTTACTGAGGTGCTATGTCAAAAACCTCCAAAACATGTCCTATAGGATGCTAATGATGAATAGAAATTAATGGACCTGTTCATTGAGATGCATCTAGAGTTTCATGATATATATGAGTAGTATTACCTCTAACCTCATTGGGAAGGTGAAGGGTTATAAAAATTAGATCATGAGGGTTTGGTTATACATTAGATTATATGAGGAGATAGACCTCCTCTGGATGGGTTTGTGTACAGATATGATATTCTGTGTATTCATGGGCATGTGCGGGTTCCTGCAGACATGAGAGATGAGTTGATTCACAAATCCCATGTTTTTTAGTGGGTAGTTCATCTAGTAATGTCAAAAATGTATTGATATATGTGCCACTAATATTGGAAGTCTAGAATGAAAAATTAGATAAAAAGCATTCTAACTAGGTGTTTCAACTATCAGAAGGTTAAGGCAATGAACCAGAAACTTGTATGCTTGTGACATATACTTTCAGTCCCATAATGAAACTGGGATGATTTTTCCATGGAAATTATAGACATGTAACCTTGATTTTATAGGTGTAACAATGCTTTATGGGTAGTTTTTGACTATGTAACAAAAGTATTCTACTTTATTATTATTAGGGAGACATTCTCGGTTGATGATTTTGGAACACTGTATGTATGTGAGATCATACAACTACATGGATTCCTTCAAACTATAATTTTAGATAAGGATTATTTTTTCATGTCACAATTCCAGAAGGATTTGTAGAAATCTATTGGTACACATGTGCTTCTATGCACATATTTTTACCCTCAGACAGATTAGTAATTGAAACAGATGATACAAGTTCTAGAGGACATGCTCCAGACATGTGTATGTGATTTTGGTGGTCCTTGAGAGAATAATATCCCACTCAAAGAGTTCACCTTAAATAAGATAGTTTAAGATACATTTCTGATGGATACTTTTTTATCCTTTTATTTTTTGTCCTTCCATTCACCCCTATGCTGGATAGAGGTAGGTGAGGCAGCCTGACAAGGTCCACATCTCATATTGTATGCCATAGTGATGGATCATCTTATCAAGAATATTATTAATAATTCCCTATTTAAATTTAAATATTTTGTTGATTGACACTGTTGATATTTGGAGTTTAGGTCGGGGATCATTTTTCCTTTGGGTATCACCCAGGATGGATTATACATGGTTACTGAAACAATGGGATTTTTCTTCTTATTACATTTGGATATTTGAGATTTTAGTAGGTTTGGTCCAATATCATATATTTTTCTATATCCTTAGAGGTACCATTCCATTCATGAAATCATTCCTGTTTCACTAATTCTTAAATTTCATTTCAACCAATCTCATAAATTTGATCTGGAGAAGGTTGTGTTAGATGTTGATGCTACCTTTTTCGAGTATATGGTATGAATTGTTGACTAGAGCAAGAAGGCCCTCCATGGATGTTCTGTCACTTTATTACAGTTTCTATAGAAGAATGGACGCATGTAGGATGAGACATGGGAATAGGAGGCCGATGATCATGATTTGTACCCAGATTTTTCCGCATACATTATTTCACCACCGTTAGAATATGAACTCAGAGATGAGTTATTTTAAGGGGGGAGACTATAAGAACTTGGTTTTAACTCAATATTGGATCTTTTATATTTAGGTATAATTATTTAATTTTTACCAAATATGGATTCTTAATAAGATATCAATATAATAAAGGGTGTAAGGGGCTTGTTCAGAGAGTAGTGCCCTTATTGTGGGGATAATAGGTCCTGGTGCATAGTTTTTGGTAAACAATGTGGGAGGACAAAAAAGATAAATAAAACTATATAGTTGGCATGATTTTTCAGCCAGATCCTTACCACACTTCTGGTTCATAGTTTCCCTAATTTTTTGGAAACATTGTGTGAGTTCCCCTCTTCTTTAGGTACCCATACATGATTGGTTCCCAGTTTTCCAAATCATATGGACAAACCAATCATAGGAAAAAATTTGGGTAATCTTACCATTTCCCATTAAGGATCTAATTAAGACCATAATTATTCCTTAATATGATACTTAGTGGGTTTATCATCCATTTCTCTCATTTTTAAATTTTTAGATGGAATATCCTAGGGATCAAGAGATATATTTATCCAGAATCTGTTTGAGCTTCTATCCATCACGTTAGATGTGCAACAATAAGTATTCGAGTCCTTTTGAACTCTTATTATCTCTTTTTCTCTCGAACTAATTATCAATGTGTTATATTTTTTACACTTTTGTTAGTAATATTTTATCCCAAGATGATTTATAGGTTAATAAAAGATGATAAGATTCATAAAATCGAATTTCTTGTGGTCAATAAATTATCCATCATGTTTGTTGATTTGGGAAGTTTTTTGTTGGTGCCTCTGATTTCATAAAGTTATTTTTATAGATTTTATATGAAATTACAATAATAATTAAAACATTATTGATATTATCTTAAAAATATTTGATTATTAGTTAGTGGTAATGTCCACAACTCCATCCCACCCATGTAGGGTGTTTTCTATTTTTTATGTTTTAGAGTTTTGACATGTTTTATCTGCTGTTATGGTGTTCCTTGGATTGAACATTCAATGGGTATTCTTTTCTATATTAAATGGATGGATTTAAATTGTGAATTTCATAATGAAAAGTACCATGTATTCTCACCACTTGACCCACCTATGTAATCAGATTCAATTTTATAATTCAGTGAGAGATGTAAATTGGAATGTATGCAAAATATATAACATGGCGTTTTAAAATGTAATTGAATAATATCATGCATGTCAATTGAACCACTATAATTATTTATGGATTTTAGCAGAGTGAACCTTGATATTTTTTTTAAAATTAATTCAATGGATTAAATAAATTGTTTTATGCTACATGCCCTTTTCACACTAATGATTGCAAGTATTGAACCAAATGGATTTGTTGTCTAGTTATGACGTGATTAATGTGTTGCATGCTATGTGGACTTGTCACTCTAATGAATATTAAGGATGGAACAAAACGGAATAATATATTACTTAATTATAAAATATAGGTGGTCAGACTCAATCTCACCTTGGATTTCAATAGTAATTCCTTGATCACTCAAGATTACCATTCTCATTCAAGGATGCGGCTTTTCTTAGTAGAGACCCACCTGAAACCTGATCCTTTTCTATTCATGGATACCACATATGATACTGAATTATCAGATTAATATTATTATAGGATGTCTTGGATACACTCCTTGGATATATTATTGATAATTAGGTCCCATGGTTATGTCCCACCAGGCCCAGTATTTGCATAGCCCCACTTTACATTGGATGAACTCCTTAGACTCCGAAGGAATATTATTATGGAATGCATTAGACTATGCTCCATGGATTACACATTTATCCTTATCCGGTGTATATTCATTACTAACATAGAAAACCTTATGTTCTATGTTTCCTTAGTTATTAACTATGAATTTCATTATTAAATATCATCGTAGGATTCTTATTTAAATCTGGTAACCTTCAATATAAGTAGAATTTTACTAATTTTTAAACTCTTAATAATTCAATAATGAATTGGTTACATATTCAGACACCATATTAGGGATGAAGTAGCTGCGTGGGAATTTATTTAAATTATACATCTTTAATTATATATACATTCTTGGATACTGCTATATTTCCATTATATGAGCTATATGTAGTAGAAACTTTTGGTTATGGCCCAATGAGACATATCTCACACCCCATGTAGGTGCGACTGGTACCTGGGTAGACTACATGATTGTAGGTCTTGATAAATTATAACATACAACATTGAACATTTGATTTCATGTAGTGTTGGTATGGAGAAGGTAGTAGATGACCGAGTTGAAGCTTGGGATTATTTAGATAGTTTATGCATTTCCTTTTTTATACAATTGGTCTTACATGTATTATTGCATCATTGTATTTAGGTTTTCTAGCTTACTAGATATATGGCATATCATCATCATTTTTTTTATGTTATACTAGTTACTATAGTTATTTTAACCTTATCTCTTTCAAATTCCCATTCTATTTACTTATATTTCATCCACAATTTGTTACTGTTTATATTTATCTATTATGATAAACTTTGGTGATGATGGTATAATACCCCCATAGACACAATCTATGCCCTCACTACTATTTGGAAGCCTCTTGTGGTGGGGGAGATACTCTTGAGTCCATGTGGCTCACATGGATTAGGCACCTATTAAGTGGAATATGGGTCAAGGATGTTAATTTTCTTCTTGAGGATATCATGTATAATTACAAATATTGATATTTTTTAATTAATGAGGTTCACATTTGTTTTTTTGTTCTATATTATTCAATTAATTAATTTATTATTCTAACAATAATGAAAAAAATTAATAAATGAAAATAGAAAATGAAAAAAAGGGATATTTCATATGAGGACTTCAGTATTTCATGTTTATTCTATTTATGTGAAAATATTTATTTCATTAAAAATATTTACAATTTTATATAACATGTATTTATTAATTATAGAATTATCCATTATTTTGTTGATGTATTTATTTATCGTGTTTATCATTCCTCTATCCATCAAAACTCCTTTGAAAAATATATTTTAAAAGATGCCAAATTTACCCTCAGAGAAGTGAATACAAAATCATCAAAACATTACCATATGACCATATATGTATGGTATGATAAAAAATTAAAATTATCAATTTAATAGTATATCAATTTCCATATGAATATCCCCAAACCCAAACTCCTTGATCCAATACAAGAAATTAAAAAATTAAATATGTTGTGATTGTAACCAATGATACAAAGACATAATATTCATAAATATTATAACATTTTACATCAATACTCATTAAAACACAACAATAGTCATAACTAATAAAATATATGTAAAATATCATTAGAAACTAGATAAATTACAAACCTATTTTAAAAACATTCATCTTCTTACCCCACAAATTATTTTCACTCATGGTAAACTTATCATTATATGATAACTAATAATATTCTTCATAACATAAGATATAAAAATAATAATAAATGGGTAAACATAGATTCTTAGTAAGGGAAAACATGATTTTTTTTCAATTGAAAATCCAATATAACCATAATATCTTATTTTTTGTGTGAGAGTATAATAAAAATTTATGGGCATGTAATTACATAAATCAAACCCAATAAAACATTATTAATAAATCATAGATCATTACATAGAAATTGGGGAATTACATGAAACATGATTTAGGAGTCAATAACATTAGTTTATGACAGAGTAACAATGTGTTACGTATGAATATGGCATGAATATGACCATATAACTAATATGTGTTCTCGTGGAAATTCATAAGGATTTTTCCCAGAAATAAATATTCAATTTATCTCTTCTTGATATAATACTATTTGTATAACAACCTATTTTCATAATTGGTCTTGGGATTACCACCTGTATGGTTTTTAACATGGGATTACTACCTGGGTAGCCTAAGCCCCAGCTTGTCCAACTATGTGACATTGGAAATGGACTGAATGGCCATATAAAATATTACCATAGTAAGGTATAAAATAGTTCCCAATTTATTAGAGTTCTATAATGTATCCACCCACTTCATAAGGATAAAATATACTTTTTTACCCATTATCTTGGGATCATTTATAATTCCATCAAAGATAATAAAACTGCTAAAATTATTAAGGAATATTGAAAATATTTACCTAACATTATCAAAAACCATCCCAATAATTAAAATAAAATGTATCATTATTTATATCCCCAATTATCCATAAGACATATTAATGGATAAATAAGTTAATAAAAACTATATTTAATTTGATTTTAATAAATTTAAATATAAAAGTTAAGGGGAATATCAATTTCTATCAACAACAATAATTTTAAATTAAAAAAAATCAAAAAAAATATGAAATGATATTTATTTGGATAAGAAATATACATTAGAGATACTTATCCATTAGAAAAAACGGTTATCAATGAATGAAATGGGTTCTAGTATAAATCATTAAAAAGTGATTATTCTTTTTCGGTTTTATAAACTATTTCGAAGTTGGTATATTAAAAAAACATAAAAAACATTAAATAAGGAAATTATGTTTTAAATAAATTTATATACAATGTCAATGTCATCATGAAATAATATTATAATATATAATGGAATCATAAAATCATTATAAAAAATACAAACATCAATGTTAAATATTATTATCTAAATGGAAAAAATGGTTTTTTATTTTAAATGCATTAATTCAGGTGAATACAGAAACAAATAAGAAGTGTAATGGAATCATGAAATGTATAAATATGTACTAACATGAGTAGAATAGTGTAGAGGTTGGATTACAGGGAAATGTAATTTAATTTTCTCTAATTGAAACATTGTACCGACAAGACATAATTTAAAACTATATTTGATTGAAATCCATTATTTCTACAACCAAAATACTCAGTGTGTGAGTTTAAAATTATGAATAACATAACAATGATTGTTTAATAATTTCTTTATAACAATTTTATTTTATATTTCATATTTAATTTCAATTTATTATCTCATTCTATACTTTTATTGTATAGTTTTTTCTCTCATCATCCAAATTAGGTTGTTTTGTTGATTTATCTAAAAAAATAATGGAAAATTGACATGGTTGATGGGATTTTAAATTAGATTCATCATATATAATGTATTAGATATATTTTTTATAAGTTATTATATTATCACTTAATTTATATATATTAATATTTCATAAAAAATTGATTTAAATCATGAAAGGTATGTCAATTTTTTCTTTTTCAAAAGTTAGTCTTTACTATAGACATATATTATTAATATTTTTAATAGAATTATGTATTTATATTTCTATAATTCTCATTATTCCCTAAATATAATTTTCATTCTTAATATAAAATACTTGAAACATCCATGTAAGGTGGTGATGAAAAACAAAATACATCATTCTTAGAGGTGGTAGTGAGAACTTCACATGATCCATGGTATTATTTTATATATAAAATGAATGAAGATATATAATCCTTATTCAATAAATATGATAATATTTTAACAGAATATAATATTTCACCCAATGAATTTATATCATATTTATTTAAATTAAATCCCTTTGATAGTTTCCGATGCACACAATTTTTGGTTTAAATGAAACATGAAACTCTATTAAAATATTACTATTCAAATATTATTGTTATCACCCTGCTATTATGATGGACTGTATGAATTGTATTTACTAAAATATTAATTCAATATCTTTATAAAAAAATTTAAGAAAATAAATATTTATATATTAATTAGATATAAAATAATAACCGTTTAAATGGTAAATAAATGTTCTCTAAAACATTATTTTTCTAAAAGGTTAATTAGGGTTAGTCTACAAACATAATTATAAATTAATTTTTACCAATTTTATAAAAATAAATTTAAAAACAATATTTGGTTTTTAAATATATATGTGAAAATTATAATTGTATTATTTTTTTATACTTTTCTAAAAAGAATAAATCTTTAGGAATAGAAAAAAATAATGATTTTGATACAGATATGCTATTTTTTAATATTATATAAAATGACAACTAAAATATATTATTTCCAAAAAAAATTACTACTAATTTAAATAAGGTTATCTAATTTAGGTAATTAGAATAAATTTCATTTTTGGTTTTATATTAAATCATTCTATACTTATGATAATTTCTTTTTAGAAAACACACCTTTTTCGTGTCTTCCGTTTAAGATTATATTGACTTCCACCACATAATTAAATTAAATTATTAAAAACATATTCCATATTTGGAATAATACTAATATTTATTATTTAATAATTTCTACCTAATTTTTTTCCACAATTAATGGGTAAAATAATAAAAATATTTACCATGGTTAGATTAAAAATGTGATTATTGAAAGTTAAACAATGAAAATTAGAGTATAAAAATAAAAAAACGTGTAAAAATAAATTTGAATACAATTTTAGACATCTTATATTCCTTATTTTGATAATTAGGTCCTCTTATGAATTCAATAGGTTTAATCCTAAACATTCTCCTTGATGAAATGGTCTAATTCTTAAAATTGTGTATTTGTTTTACTTCATCTTATACCTCTATCATACCATCAAAAACTAAGAAAATATAAAAACACATGAGAAAATATGTAATAAAATATAATTTTGATAATTATTTAATCAAAATCCATGTCCGAATTCATAAAATTTGAATCAAAAATATTGATTTTATATATGAAAGACCACTTCCACACGATCCGATGTAATTAGTTTTCCATCACCACCATTCACAGAATGATGAAATGAAGGATTAAAAATATTTTTATCTGATATTTATTAAATTTTTATAATTTTGTTATTATGATATCCTATATTTATTATTTCATCCCATTACATGGGAGATATGATAAAATATCTTGTTTGTATAGTGGACTACTGCCTCATGTAGCGATGACATTCGTTTGTGTTATACATATTACATGAAATGTGGAAAGGTATCAATTAATGAATATTTCTTATATTTCAGCTATATCCATTATTTGATAAATATAATATCCAATATAACTTCTTATATTCCAATTCAATAGAAAAAAATAATGTTGGTTAAGGTTATGTGTTGACTACTGCCTCCATAAATAAATTTTAAATGGTATTCATTTTTTTAAACACATGGTAATAATGACGAATATCAGTAATAACTATTCTATATATGTCTTAATTATTATTTCGTAGAGGTTAATTAAATTTTTTTTCCATTTGTTCGATCCATCATAAAATAAGGATATGTATCATGACCCCATCCCTCAAATGATAACCCTCCTAGACTAGAAATGAAGAACAATAGATAATGACCCCCCTGAGTCCCATCTCTATTAGGCCCAAGAACAGTCAAATGAAATAGGTGTATAAAAATATCACAAAATGTAAGGCATTTCCCTAGTATAGAAACCATGATCTGAAGATAAGATGTATCAACCCCAAAACCACCCCCAACATATACAAAAGAAAACCAAAATCCACCCCACATGTAAATTTAAAATAAAAATATAACTAATAAAATGAAATGATCCAATGTAAATACCCAAAAGAAAATCTAAAAAGTGAATCAATAACTATCATGATTTCCAATCTAGTAATCCCCAGCATGGTCCATATAGTCCTCTTGGAACACTGAATGAAATTTTATATCCTAGGGTAAGAATACAAGTATACTCAGTAGGAAAACCAATGTATCTCGAGAAATATTGGGATAAGCATGATAATTATTGCATGATAGAATAGATGATATATCAGCACCTAAGAGGGTATTCTATCCATCCCCAGCTCACCAAGACATGATCACCATGTAACGCAAGTCAAATTATGTAATATAGTAAGCATGTCAATAATAGGGTACCCCACACCACTTTCTCACTAATTGTCTAATCTCATATCCTAATGGAAAATGTTCTGGAACTCACATCACATTCTAACAAAAAAACCACATCCTTCCGTCACAAACATGGGCCTCACAACCACCACACATCCATCCCATAGACACATGGGACACTTTCAGAACATATACACTACATAGACACCAAGTACATTATCACAACACAACCCTCCCATACACGCATGGGCCTCTACCACAACACATCCCACCCACAAACACGTGGTCTACTACCACCCCTAATCCTGAAGACACAACACATCTCATACCCAAGAATCCTAGTAAAACAAAACATTATGATAGTTATTGGGGCCTCACAACCACAACCTTCTCGACGAATATATGGTTATAACCACCAAGAAGAAGGAGCAGGGAAGATCGGGTGGCCAAACATCCATCCTCGACCAAACTTTTTGAGAAAGAATATAACACCCCATGGTTTTCTAAAATTAAATTTAAATTATTGAAATTATTATTAATTAAAATATTTATAAGTATCCTTTAAACATTATTTCACTACTTCTTTGTTTTGAATTTCAAAAAATGGTTATCTACAATCGTGTTCAGTATGTTATTTGGAGTCTATTGGAAGCAACTTGTTTTTTAGTGAATAGTAACATAACAGTAATAATATTAATATGAATTGTAATATGACCCTAATTAATAGTAGATTGAATTATTATTTTATTTTCTTAAGTATTTAATATAATTTCATCTTGATTAATTTTTAAATGTGATATAAAAGCAGTTATAGTTTTTAAATTATTAATTTTTGAATTAAGTATGATTTTATATAAAAAATAAATTAAAAATAATTAGAAAATTATTTTCAAAAAATGGAATTAATTTTTTAATTTGAAACATTGATAAATGGCTATGGTGAATTTTGGGGATTTTTCTGAAATAGTCGAATTTTCGATGAATAGTAAAAAATACAGTTTTAAGATTCTGTGTGTTAATGACATCATTAATGTTGTAATAATGATTTAATAAATCTAGTCGACTTGTGTACAGTAAAATAATTAATTCTATGTCCCATTTGGCTTAATACATTGGAAAATACCATGGACATGCCCATGGTTTTGCAAATACCACTAATGAGGTGTCCCTTAGAAATTATTAAAAATAATCCATCACTTTTTCTATAAATACCAACTCAATCATTCATTAACATCATTCCAAATTCCTCATAAATGATTATCGGGTCAACTTACATCCCTATTATCCCTCCCAGGGTTTCCTCAATCCCCCATGTTCCCAACCATCATGTTCTATGAGTTACTATATAGGGAAAGAAAATTCTCAATCTCTTTCTTTTTAAATTCAAGTTCTCTTTTATGTAGTATATAATTCAATATTGAATTCCATGTTCTTATTTACTTTTTATTCTTGATCTATTCTGTATATGATTCATTTCTAGATGGGTGACTCATGTTCCCTCTCTTTATAATATCTTCTAAAACCATGTTGCATAGCCATTAGGCTGCCAAATGTTTTTAAGGGATTTCTCAATTATTATTTTATTTTGAGTTACTTTATTTTCTTATTCATTATTCATCTGTTCATAACCAAGAATCATGAAATATATATAAATAATTCATATTCTGTATTTTATCAGGTTCATGTAATATTCAACATCATTATTCTTCTCCTCTCCCACTTATTCAAGGTATAAAAACATTGTCTGTGATGTGTTGAATTACTGACATCATCGACGATGTGGTATCAAATTTCATTAATTCATTCATGTATGATAATGAAACCATTTATTCAGTTGAACCAAGTAATAATATATATATTATTTCTCATACATGGTTTTATAATTCTTTTTTACTCATGGTATTAATTTATCAGACAAAATAATGTTCTTATTATTAAAGAACTTCTAAAATGATCTAAAAGAACATCATTAATTTGTTAACATATGAATTATCCTCATATAAAACATGAAAATGATAAATGGTATAAATTATGATACTTTAAATATGAAAATACCATTCCATTACAATTCTAGAGTTTCACTTCCAATCGACATGAACATCAATCATGAACCAATCATCACAATCATGTAAGGAATTTACCCAAAACATTGCAACGAACAAAATATTAACAATTAAGGGGTGAAATGTGGGTATAAAATTATCAAATAAGATGTTATAAACAAGAAATTGTTGCTTTAAAATACTGATAACATTGTTCTAATAGTTATATAGTAATTTTAAACCTATTTGAAGAAAGACAAGCCTGAGGTAAGGGAATTCATAACCTGATTTCTATCCTTTTGGTTAACCATATTATTCAATATTTATGTGGAATATAAATTGCTTGTGTGATTAATTTTGATTATAATATGTTCAATTATGTATATTTACACAGTATATACATATTACATTCCCACTATTAAGTCTCACTTCAATTATATGATATTTATAAGGGACCTTTATTTTAAAATACTCTTTTAAATTTCTATTTTTCAAAATTCAAATGAAATGTTTTTATGATAATAGTCATGCTATATGATTATTTTCAAGATATTGGGAATTATTTATGATGAAGGGTGGGACATGTATTTCCCTATGATTCATTGGGTATATGTTATATGGAGGTCGGTCGTATGGTTACCCCAAGTGTATCTACGATGGTTACACAAATGGTAAGGTAGCACTAAGGGTTACAAATTACAAGGTAGCCGAGAGGGTTACAAGATTATTTTAATTATTTCGCAATAATACTTCATCATTCTAATTATTCTATTATGTATTTTTGAAATCTCGTGTTTTAAAAAGTAATTATATATATACAGGTGATAAGTATGTCTTCTGAATGTGATGTCATACGTTATAATTATTCATCGACTAATATGTTCTTTATTTCTTTTAATATACCTCACTGAGTTTTTGTGATCATCCAAATATTAAATTATTTTCACAGGTTAATTGGGGTGTAAGAGAAATAAGTAATCCATGTTAAATTTTGAATAATATTCATGGAATCATGTTTTATGTTTTAATGTTTTATATTTAAAAAATTGGAATTTTTTTATGGAATCCAGTATGTATCATTGTGTAATGTTGAGAAAATATTATGTACCAATTATCTAAAGCTATAAACTTGGAATGATACTCAATGAAAATGGAAGTGTTATCTTGACTAAATTAAATATCATGTATGTAATAAGGTCGGGTCCATATAGTTGGTATCATAGGATGGCTAGATAACATTAGGGGTTATTATGATGTTAAAAAAATACCATAAATGATTTTTACTATATAATTAATCTGAAATGTCATAGAATTTAATGATTACCATGTTGCTTCATCTAACATATTTTTGTTCATAATGGTTGTCCACAGATGGGATAAGGATGTTGAATAGGAGAGGAACTGGCAGAATGATATCATTCAGTATTTATAGCCTAGAATGGTAGGGATCAGAACTGAGCTGTTTTTGACAAAACTGGAAGAGCTAACATAGGCAATAAATGATGGTGGGATCCATTTATGAGAACACACAGAGTTACCACAACAGAACATGACAATAATGGAACATTTTATGAGAAAACACCCTTCTACTTTCATTGGACCTTTTGACCCTATAGCAGTTGAGGATGGGTTAAATCCCTTAAGAATATATTATATGTAATGGGATGTTTAGATAATAAAAAGATATGTCTTACAATTTATCATTTTGAAGGTGAAGCTGAACAGTGGTGGTCAATTGTAAGGAATATTAGGGGTAGATATGATTTTTATTCCATATAGTGGGATTAATTTAAATGTATTTTCCTTGAAAAATATTTTCCTAAGGTGGTGTGACTTAGTATGGAGAATAAATTCCTTGAATTGAATCAAAAATAGGATGATTCAGGGGCTGTGTATGAAGATAACTTCACTCAATTGGTGAGGTATTCTCTAAATATTATTCAAGATCTTCATAGAAAAATCAACCACCTTTACTCTGGTATGATGTGAAGGTTTCGAAGGGAGTTGGCCTCCCATGAATTCAAATGTAACGAGAAACATGTTTTATGTGTTGAGAGGGTTGAGATGGAGTTTTATGATGATCAAATGCATTGTGGAAATAAGGAGAAGAATTTGTCCAGCTTGAAAGTGATGGGAATGAATCAACCAAAGAAATATGATTTTTAGAAAATACAGTATCTAGTTTTTTAAATTGTGGCATGAAACACCTTAGAAGATGTCCTAGAAAAACTAGGAAGTATTTTAAATGTTGTAAGTTTAGAAATATGGCCTTATATTACAATGAAAATGATCATATGAAAAATCATACCAAGAAAACTACAATGTTTTTTAAATGTGTTGATAAGGGTCATTATGAAAATTCTTGGCCAAAGATAGATATGAATGATGCAATGAAGCTAGACAATAAAAAAAAGGTGTATTGAGATCCTTTGAAACTACATCAATAGACTTGGGGCCATCCAATGATGTTGTATTAGGTACTTTGTTTGTTTATTATGATTTTTCTAAAGTTTTGTTTGATTCGGGGTCTACCCATTCCTTCATCTCTGAGAAAATTTCAGCTAAATTGGAAATATAATCTTAATAAATGAGACCAGATCTTGTTGTTAAAACACTAGGGGGAAAATTATAGAATATAGGAATTATAATAATATTTATATTGTGTTCGGTGGTATGACATTAACTTCAAACCTTGTTTTTTAACCATAGTCGAGTTTGACGTTATTCTGGGAATGGATTGGCTTTTTTTCATGCTATGGTTGACTATAGGGATAATGAAGTTATTTTTTAGAAATAGATTCAGTATATATACAAGAATGAACCCATACAATTGATAATATAGAAGGAAGCTTAGAAATTGATGAATGATAAAAATAAAAGATATCTTTATCTTATTGTTGAAAATAAGGGAATTGTTCAGATTGATGATGTTCTTGTGTTAAATGAATACTTTGTCATTTTTTTGATGATTTATCTAGTGTCATACCTAATCGAGAAGTTGAATTCATAACTTACGTATTTTCAGAGGCTAAGCTAATTTCAAAACCCCCATATCATATGGCTCATATATAATTTCATGAATTGAGAAATTAGTTGCAGGATTTTCATGATAAAGGCTTCATTCGTCCTAGAAGTTCACCATGGGGAGGCCTTGTTTTGTTCGTTAAAATGAAAGATGGTTCCATGAGACTTTTCATTAATTATAGATATTTGAATAACATAATTGTTAAAAAAAGTATCATTTTCCTAATATTGATTAATTTGTTGATCAGCACCAGGGTGATCAGTACTTTTCCAAGTATGACTTGAGTTCCCAATACCATCAACTTTATATGATGTAGGATGATATCCCAAAAAAATCCTTTCAGACTACATATCGGAATTATGAATTTATTATTATTCACATTGGGTTAACTAATTCACCTATTGTATTCAGGAATCTTATGAATATAGTATTTGATGAGTTCTTGGATAATTTTGTGGTTGTGATTATTTATGACATTCAAGTATTTTCTAAAAATAATGAGGATCATTAAAAACATCTAAGGGTTATTCTGAAATCCTTAAATGAAAAGAAATTGTTTGTATAATTTTTAAAGTGTGATTTTTGGTTGCAATAAATTTCATTTCATTAGAACATTGTAAGTAAGAAAGGAATAAGAGTTGATCCATTAAAAACATGTGTGGTTGATAGATGGACATGACTTACAAATATTACCGATTTTCATAGATTTCATAGATTATTGGGTTATAACCGATAGTTTGTTAAGAACATTTCATGATTATCTAGCCTAATTACTATGTTAACCTGGAAAGGGGATAATTTTGTTTTGGAAAGTTGAATGGGGTGTTTGTGTTTTTGAACTAAAGATGAGATTGGTAAATTATTAATTTTCTTCCTTGCCATCATGAAATTATGATTTTGTCATCTACTGTGATTCTTTGTTGAAGGGACTTGGTTGGGTTTTGATGCAGAATGACTGGGTAATTTTTTATTCTTCCAAAAATGTAAAACCTAATGAGTAAAATTATCCCACGCATTATTTGGAATTGGTATCTGTGATTTTTTCATTGAATATTTGGAGGAATCATTTATACGGATCCAAATGTCACATATATACTAACCATAAATGTTTTAAGTATATATTCACTCAGATATAATTAAACATGAGGCGAACAAGATTCCTCGAACTAATGAAGTATTAATATTTCATGATCAATTACCATCTTGGAATAGAAAAAATTGGTGGATTCTATGAGTCGAAAAAATCATGCATCATTAACAATGTTACAATTGGAAGAAGAACCCTTGATTAATGATTTTATTAATTTTGGTTTAGATGTTATTTGTACAGGGAATACATCTATTTTATTTCTGGTTTCAATTTAGTCTTCAATGTCAGATAGAATTAGCGAGCACAGAAGGAAGACCATGACTTACGGAAAAAGGTAGAATTGGTTAAAATGGGTATGCTTCCAGAATTTAACCTCAATAATGTTTTTGTCTTAGGAGTTGGAAAAAGTTTGTGTGTGCCCTATAATTCCCAGTTTAAGTATGATTTGTTGTGTGAAGCTTATAATTCTTCATTTTTGGTTCATCCTAGTAGTACTAAGATGTATAGAGACATTCAGGAGTATATCTAGTGGGATTGAATGAAAAAGGATATTGGTGATTTTACCATGAAATGTTTGACATGTCAACAGGTTAAAGTAGAGTGGCAGTTACCAAAGGAGCTGGTTCAACCTTTTCTAGTACTAGAGTGAAAATGGGAGAATGTATCCATGGACTTGTGGGTGGACTACCTAAGACTTCATGAGGTAACAATACAATTTGGGTTATTTTGGATTGGCTGACAACATCTACACATTTTCATTCTATTTGAGATACAATGTCTTTGGATCAGCATTTTAGATTTTACCTCAAAAATATTGTGAGGTTACATAGAGTTCCTCCATCCATTGTATATAATTGGGATCCTAGGTTCACTTATAACTTTTGGAAGGGACTTCAAAATTCATTGGCCATAAAATTAAATTTCCGTACAGCTTTTTATCCTCAATCAGATTGGAAGATAGAACGAATGATTTAGAAATTGGAGGATATTCTTTGAGAATGTTCGATGGACTAACAAGGAATTTGGGATTGATATCTTTCATTACTTGAGTTTTCTTATAATAATAGTTTTCATTCCCGTATTCAGATGGAACCTTTTGAGGATTTGAATGGAATGCAGTGTCAGACTACATAGTTTTGGGATGAAGCCTATGAAAGAAGGTTTATGGGACATGAATTAGTAGAAGAAGTGGCTGAGAAAGTAGAGATGATCCAGCAGCACATGAGGACAGCTCAGATAAGGAAACACAAGTATACAGATGATAGAAGGAAAGATGAATCTTTTGAGGTGGGTTTCCATATTTTACTTAAAATCCCTCATTGGAATAGTGTGATGCATTTTGGTAAGAATGAAATTCTATGTCCATGATTCATTAGTCCCTTTGAATTCATGGAAAATGTCAGACCAGTTTCATAACGAGTAGCTATGCCTCCATTTTTTTCTCTGGTACACAATGTTTTTCATGTTTCAATGTTGAGAAAGTATGTGCCAAGTTCATCAGATGTCATTTTCCCAGAACCAGTTCAGCTAGAAGAGAACCTTTTTTGTGAAGGCAAAACAATTCAGATTCTTGATTGAAGGGAACCGATATTATAGAATAAGGTAATTCCACCAAGTAATGGTTTTTTGGAGATAACACATGCTTGGAGAAGCAACATGGGTGTCTAAAAATTATATGAGGGAAAGGTACCCTCAGTTGTTTTATAAGTAAATAAAATTGTGAAGATTCAGTTTCCAAAATGTGGGGATAATATAACACCCAACATATTTTTAAAATTTAATTGAAATGCATAAAATTTTGTTTAATATAGATATTTATAAGTATTTTTAAAACATAATTTTATTGCTTCATTTTTTTTGAATTTTCAAAAATGGTCATCTACAATTGTATTCAGTATGTTATTTGGAGTCTATTGGAACCAACTTTTTATTCATTGCAAAGTTACATACCCTTATGAATAGTAATATGGATGGTAATATGACACTAATGAATATTAAATTGTATTATTATTTAATTTTCTTAAGGCTTTATGATAATGAAATCTTGATTAATTTTTAAATGTGATATAAAAGTAGTAATAATTATTAAATTTTTAATTTTTTAATTTTTTTTATTATATTTAAAAAATAAAATAAAAATATTTAGAAAATTATTTTCAAAAAATGGACATCATTTTTTAATTCAACACGTCGACAAACTGTTAAGATGTATTTTGAAGATTTTTCAGAAATAGTTTATTTTTCAAGGAATAGTAAAAACTACATTTTTGAGTTTTAGTGTGTTAATGAAATAATTAATGATGTAATAATGATGTAATAAATCTGGTTGACTGTTGAATAGTAAACTATGTTATGTGGTGTCCTAATTGGTTTTTATCCTGGAAAAATACCATGGGAAATCCCTTGGTTTTGCAAATACCACTAATAAGATGTCCGTTGGAAATTATTAAAATAATCCCTCACTTTTGCTAAAATTACCAACCCATTATTTCATTAACATCATTCTAGATTCCTCATCAACTAATCTCTAACCTATTTACCTCCCTAGTTTCCCTCCCAAGGTTTCATCAATCCCTGAATTTCTTAACCATCATGTTCTAGGAGTTACTCTACGAGGTAAAAAAATTCTCAAATTCTTTCTTTTTTCATTCAAGTTATCTTCTATGTAGTATAACTTTCAAGATTCCATACCATGTTCTTATTTCCTTATTATTTTTGATCTATTCTGTATTATGATTCATTTTCGGATTGGTGACCCGTTTCCCCTATCTTTTTTTTTATTTTCTAAAACCATGTTTCATAGTCCTTAGGTTGTCGAATTTTTGTAAAGGATTTCTCGATTTTTCTTTTATTTTGAGTTCTTTTATTTTATTATTCTTTCTTTATATCTTCAATCCCATGTGGCATGAAATCTATATAAATAATTTATATTCTGCATTTTGTCATGTTCATGGAAAATTCATCATCATTATTCTTCTCCTCTCTCACTTATTCAAGGAATAAAAACATTGTTTGTGATGCGTCGAATTACAAACATCGTGGACAATGTGATTTCACCTCTCATTAATTATTTTAAGTTTGTTCATGAAATAATTTAGTTGGTTTAACCATGTTATAATATATGTATTATGTCTCATCCATGGTTCTGCAAATATTTTTTACTCATGGTTTTAATTAATTAGACAAAATAAGGTTGTTGTTATCAAAAAACCACTAAAATGATCTAAACAAACATCATTAGTGATTTAGCTTATGAATCAACCTCATGTAAAAAATAAAAAACATAAATTGTATTTCATATGGTACTGGAAATATGTAAATTAATTTTCATTCCAATTCTGGAGTTTCAGTTCCAATCGAAAAGAACATCCATCATGAACCAATCCTAAAAATCATGTAAGGAACTCACCCAAAACAGTACAAAGAAAAAAATATTAACAATTAAGGGGTGAAATTAGGTTATGAAATAAGCATATAAGAGGTTATAAACATGAAAATATTTATTTAAAATACTGAAAACAATCTTTCAACAATTATAATGAATGTTTAAACAAGTTTGAAGTAACACATGCCTAAGGTAAGGGAATTCATAACCTGATTTCCATCCTTTGGGTTACCCATATTCATCATTATTGTAGTGGTATTTAATATTTTTTTGATGAATTCTGATTATAATATGTTTAATTATGTATATTTATATTATATATACATATTTTATCCACAATATTATGTATCACTTCAATTATGTGATATTTATATGGGACATTTCTGTTAAAATCCTCTTTTAATATTTTGTTTTTCAAAATTCAAAATAAATGTTTTTATGATAATATTAATGTTGAATTATTATGTTCTATAGCATGGGTATTGTTTATGATGATGTTTGGTACCTAGATTTCCCTCCAATGAATTATGTTTTTGTATGTTTATGGTCGGTCGTATGGTTACTCAATGTGTAACTGTGATGGTTACACAAATTGTTAGGTAGCCGTGAGGGATACAATTTATAAGGTAGCTCAGAGGGTTACAAGATTTTATAAGTAATTCCTCAAGATACATTTTTGGTTCTACTTATGTTATTATTTATTTTAAAAATATCATGTTTCAAAAAGTAAGTATATATATACATGTGACAAGTATGTAATTTGAATGTGATTTCATAGGTTACAAGTATTCTAGGACTAATGTGTTATTTCCTTCTATTTATATCCCATATCGAGTTTTTTGTGAACATATCATGTTTTAAATTAATTTCATAGGTTAATGGATGTGTAAGACAAATAATTAATCCATGTCAAGTGTTGAAGAATTGATACGGAATCTCATTTTATGTTTTAATGTTTTATATTTTGAAAAAAAGGAAATTGTATCTATGGAATCCACTATTTAACGATCTGTAATGTTATGAATGTATTATGTCCCAATTATCTAAAGATATAAACTTGAAATGATCCACAATTTTAAAGGAATTTTTTTCTTGGATAAATTCATGATTATGATTTTAATAAGTTACGGTCCTCATAAAGACACCCTCCCCCTTGACAATGGGGGTTTAAGGAACATAGTTATCAACTCGAGTTAGTGCATATAGAAATAACAATAACATAAAGTGTTTGTATATATATTAATAAACACTCGATATCAAACACTGGGTTTTCAAAATAAACAACCACCCTGTAACTCTACAAAATGATATTCTACCTCTAAATTCAAAACCACACAACAAGACTCAAAATTAAAATATAACCCAATCTAATTAAATTAACCAATTATAATTAATTAAAATATTAATTTATTTATTCCATTACTACCCTGGAAAATAACAAACAAAAGCGATGAGATGCAACACAATCAATGTCTTCTTTGAAGGAAATGATCTATATAAACTAAATTGTCTTTAGATTAATATTCTTTTAAAAAACCATTAATAACATAACATACATCAATCCCATGGCACAAGGTTAATCCTTACGTATGATACTCATTGATAAAATCTATGAAAATTACCCACAAAAATAACTTCCATCATTAATCTCGAATGTCATTCCCCATAATCCATCATCTCAACCACAACCATTCTCAGTAGCCTTACTAAATAAAAATTCACATATATTCTATAATCAAACAATATGTCAACATGAGATTACATTACACCGCCTTAACAACCCCACATCATCCATCCATGCCCATAACCATACCACCACACAAAACAAACCAAAACAAAACATATTCATATTAACCTAGGATCCTTTCTTTAATGTCAGTCGTTAATTTTCGAGGTTATCATAGAAACCGTTTGATCATGGGGAATCCATTTATTAGACGAGTATATGTGGTTAAACAATTTCATATAAACAAAAATTTTCAACAGAAGAAAAACAATAAGAACTTAACAGCCATCACATGTGTGAAAATAATATCCACTAATGACCATGATTTTCATTACACTTATAGCCCATCCAATTCAAAACATCAACATGTGAAAAATATGAACAATAGTCACTTTTATCAGGCCCCCATGTTGATCATAAAACAATTAAATTATATTTTTTTATTATTTATTCTCCTATCATTATATGGACATATTCATACATTCACCCCTCATAATAAAAAAATAAAATAGTGGTGATGGAATCCCTACCATAAAGAATATACAATCAACAATTCTTTATTGCACCAAAAATGGAGGGTGTGCAAGCAGGAAAATCACACATGGAAAACATGATCCATAAATTGTGTAACCCCATTGCATGGGTCCTCAGGGAAAAATGTTTTTGGAACACAAAGAGAAAAAAGTATGAGAATATCTTGGCATTAGTATGGCTAGATCCTAAATTAATAAGAGAATGATTATTTAAAATTCATTGAAGGTTGATCATGACCAAGACCACATGGTTTGGAATTCAAGGGATGATTTAGGTCATTAGAATATTGATATGATTCGAAATTGATCTAAACCCCAATAATGTGGTATTAAAATTATTTATAAGAAAATGTAATTTCAAAGGGGATAAAGTGGTTTAAATATAGTAAATATATAAATTTGAAAATATATTAGAAAATAGTTTCTAGAGGATGAGTCATAGGTGGATGAGTCATCATTGGATGAGTCACGGATGGATGAGTTGTAGATGGATGAGTAACTAGTGGAGGAGTCACTATTGCAGACTACCATTGATGAGATATTGTTGATACCCGCTATCGCGACCTACCATAACTGACTCACCATGCTGAGTCAGCAGTTCAAGTTTTCTTTCTGACATACCTATCATAACTCAATGAGCCTGACTCACTGGTTCTAACTCACCATCCTGAGTCACTAGTGTGGGTAAATGTTCTGACTCATTATTCCTTAGTCACCGGTCCAAACACATTTTCGGGATTCACTGGTGTATGTCACAATGGCCTACCATCTCCACCAATCATTGTAATAAGTGAAACAACTGTAATGTGTTATATTATGTCATATTGGCCTCCCAGAACACCTCGAACACAATTTTTTCACAAATTAATGGATTTTATAGGTTCAGTACATTACAAAAGAAACCTCTCATACAATTATCATCATCAATAATTCAAAAACAATCCTTGATGGAAATCAGGGATCTAAAAAACCACCCCATGAGATACCTCTCAAGGATCTCTATATACATGATAAACTACTACTAACATCAATGTTCAATGATTAAATGACCTATATGGTTATAAAAATGAAGTGTAATCCTCCTCATTAAAGAACATCTCCTCTAACATATATTAATCTAAACATAAATAAGGATCACTATATAAAAACAAAAACCACACTTTATGAACATGAAAATTAGGGAATTCATTCCCCCATGTAACGATACTATCTTTTCCCATAAAAAAGAAATGATTGTACGGTTTTAATTGCATTGAAATTTATTTCTCCTCATAAGGAATCAAGTCCTCCAGTTTTCAGATGTTTGGAATTAATATCACAAAACTGGACAAGGAATCAAGTCCTCTCATAAAAAATTATAAAACATTACATTATAAGAAAAAATAGAATAGGGAAAAATTCAAAAAACACATTGGGTACTAGGAACGTATACACTTCCCACACCCAAGTCCTCCCGCCTAGGCCACCATGCCTCCAAAAAATGTGAACCAAAAAAATGAACTATCCACACAACACCTTCTTCTGAAGATCCTAGATCTCTACTAGTGGATACACGTAAATAAAATCATCTTCGATATCAAAATATCCTCAAACCATTACATGGGAGTCATCATGAAGATATCTATGAAGATACGAGACTTAAAAGATTACATGGATAATCTCAAACTATGATGGAAAAACCTACTGGTATGCCACTTCATCAAATCATCCAAACACCTTGAAGGGACCAACGAACCTAGTAGAAAGTTTTCTACCTCTAACAAAAATATTCTACCCATGTAGAGGGGAAAATTTTATTAGTACTTGGTCCCCAAACTGAAACTCCATATGCATGTTCCTACAATCGGCATATGAGTTTTCCCACTCATTTAATTTCTTCATTCTATCAATAACAAGAAAAACCTTTTCTATCATACTCTAGACCATCTAAGGAGCAAGTAAAATTGTCTCCCTATCCTATCTCCCACAAAATGGTGAATTACAAGGACTTATATACAAATATTATTTTGGATCCATACCATCTGAGGAGTGATAACAATTATTTTATGAAAACATGACCAGTGGTAAGTGTCGCACCCATGATCTTCTATAGTCAAAGAAACATACCCACAACATATCCACCAATGTATGGATTGTTCATTCTATCTTCCCATCTATCTGAGGGTGGATGGTAGTGGGGAGAAGTAACCGAGTTCCAAAAGCATGCTACAATCCCTTCTAGACTCATGAGGTAATGTATTTTTCTTTATCAGAGAAAATGGACTTCAGAACACCATGCAGCTGCACCACCTCAATCTACATACCTCTTTACCAAGACATTCATTATGTCTGACTCCATGATCACTAAGAAGTGAGATGATATTTTCTATCAATCCACTACTCCCCAGATATAATCATAGCCTCCCTGTGCATTGGGTTAACCTTTGATGAAATCCATTTACATATCTTCCTATATCTAATCTAGAATATCCATGGTTTGAAAAAATTCACTGGGAACAAGGTTCACAACCATCACCTGCTACAGACCAAGAACTTCATTACTAACTATGTGACTGCTTAATTCATCCTCGGCCACCAAGACTACATCCTTAAGCCACGACACATCTTGGAAACTCCTTGATGCGCCTCTAAAGAAGATTTATGCAACTCATGAAGAACTCCATCATGAATAGATACCATAAAAAATAACCTCTTAGTAAACATCATCTGATTATGTCAATCATTTGACCATCCCTCCAGAGCATCACCACAACCAACACAATCGTGAAAAACCTATGCATCTATGTCTCGACACTAAGACTGCTCCACCTACAACATCATAGAATATGAAAATATCATATGATACAAACAACCCATGCTACTTTCTACCCTTGAATCAATGTGCAAGGCTTCCAATTCCTCCATCACCTTCCATGCATCCACATATTCTCAAACTGCATAACTCGACGAATACTTACTCAAGTCATTGGCCATGAATTCCCACTTCATGGGGTGAAGGAGATCGTGAAATCAAAGTAATAAATAATATACATCCACCTACATTATCTCATGTTCTTATCAAGGGGAGAGATGATATAACTCAAACTCTTATGATTTGTAATGACCAAAAAGTTATTCCCAATGTGGGAATGTCTCCACATCATTAGCAAATTCTTGACTTCTTCTATCTCAAGATCATTGATGGCATACTAATGTTCATGGATACATAAATATCTATTCCCATATGAAATAACACTATGTAGAGGCTTCAGTATGCATCCCAAGACCAAATAAGAAGCATAAAAAAATACCTTGAACATAACACCCATTTCTAGAAACTGGAGCACTAGATCATTGACCAAATTCCCCTTTTGATAGTCAAATGCTTCAGTGCACTGCTCACTCAACATGAAATCCTATCCTTTCTGGTCAGAGCTATCAAAAGGGTGAGAAATCAATATAATTAGGACTAAAATATAATGTGATAACTTTCCAGACCATGAAAATTGTGATCCTCTAAAACATTCTTGGGTAATTCCAAATAAAAAACTACTTCAACCTTTGACGAGTCCACTACTACACCCTATTGGGACACTACATGACATAGTAAATTAACCTATAATCTCTAAAAAGTGAACTTGGACAACATCCCCAAGATCTAGTTCCATCTATGGTCCTACAAGATAGTCTTGATATTCACTGTATCCTCTCCTATAACATCAAGTATATCGAGATTTCATCGATGAATATAATGACAAACGAGTCTATGAACTCATTTGATGTGGAGTTTATAAGCACAATGAGCATGGTTGGTGTGTTCGTAATACTGAACAACGTAACTATAAACTTGAAGTTCCCATACCTATATCTAAAATAATTTTTCAGGATATCTCCCTCCTTCACCCTCAAATGGTGATAATCTAACAACATATTTATCTTAGAAAACCAAATTTCCCCTCTTAGCTAGTCGAAAATATCGATTATCCATAGAATAGTGTAATGGTTTTTGACCGCTACCTGATTCAACCTCTATTATTCTATAAACTACCTCATAACATCATTTTACTTCTTTTATAAAAACACCACATCACCCCATGGTGAAACACTGTAATGAATAAACCCATTTAGCATCATATCATCTATCTGAATCCTCAACTCCAGCAACTCAGAAGGATTCATCTGACAAGGATCTTTTGAAATTAGAGAATCATCAGGATCCAAATTTATACCAAAATCAACTGCATGTTGAGGGGGTAGAGTCAAACCCATCTAATAAAAAACACCCAAGAATGCATAAAAACACCTATGGACATTAGTTTCCCCTACTTACAATGATATCTCATCAAACAATAAATGATGAGGCTCCACATGTTGTCTTCTATCCTGAAAGCTCGGCTAACTGATGAAAGAGACACACTAACCATCCATGTATAAAAACATGAATTTTATCATCAGTTAATTTATAATGGCATGAAAAGAGTACAACCATTCAATACTGAAAATATCATCATATATCTGCGTTTGTAAAAAGAAATGATCCCCATGAAATATATGTGGTTCCATAATCAGAATACATCTCTAGAACACATCAAACAATATGATTTAATCTTTTACCATCATACTCAAAAACCAGGTCATAAGAAACCTCTCCACATCTATTCCCAAATAATGAGATATACTAGTGGTAGAAAAGTAGAGTTATTCTTTTGAATAAACAAAATCAAAATCAAGGGTACTAAGCAAGATGAATGTTCCTCTAACAATCTATCGACATGGTAGAACTATTTCCCTTGAAGCAAAAAAATAACCATGCCAAGATCCACTTCCTCTTTGCTTAATACTACCTCCACGACCATTCCTAGGTCGAGGCCCTTTAGGAACACCCTAATTTCATCCTCTAACTTCTCTGTCTCCCTTAATGGAGCCTAATCTTGTTTTCCCAGCGACTGGAGTGTAGTAGCTAGAAACTAATGATGGGGAAAGTGCTAAGCCTATCCCCCCACTATAATGAGCTCGAACGAAGTCTATAAATAGGTTCTAATGGTGACCTAATTATCCAGATATTAAACACATTATCCCCAAACGAATAGGAATATCAGGAGGACCAGAAGGTCGAAATAGAAACTGGTGAGGATGACTCCCTGCTAGTCAAAACCTCAAAGGCCCTGGTGCTGGAGACATGTTTCAGTTATAAATTCCTCTTGAATAGACCTAATGGATCTCCTCGCATGGTATTACTCCTCATGAGTGCATCCTCTTAGTCAATTCCATATTCTTCTAGACCTGAATGTACATCAACAACATAAATGAGGTAATTAAATAGTGAATTAAAGGACATATTACCTACTCTATGTGCCTCATATGAGACTCTGAGTTTGGAAATAGATTGGGGGGAAATAAAGGATATAATTTAACATCATCCCCAAATCTCTTAAAGAAATAAAATCATATTAAACGGAGATCAACTCCAGCATCTTCTCATCATTCATGGTTGATAACAAGAAACTATTCTCGTAACTCCTCAAAATCGACCCACAATACATTAGCCTCCATCTTAACCCCCATTTGTAATGTCCAACACGAATGCATAGCTCCCCGTATATAGATCGCTACCAAAGGAACTCAGTGCTCCCTTGGATCCCGGATAAAACTGAAGGCGATATCTAGATCCTCAAGCCAACTCTCTGTCTCCATGTCTGAAACACTACCCTTGTACTTTCATAAGGTCTTTAAAAGGAAATCAAATAATGTTCTCTACCAATGGTCATCCTCCTCCATAGGATAAACCCTCCAATGGTCAACTATATAGGCCAACTGCACCTCAACTACAAGATAAACATGTGGACAATGACCGGGTCCCATAGCTAAAAACATCAACATGGAGTTCCAATGCCAGAGTAGAATTTAATATTATTTAAGATTGAATTTAAATCATTTTACACATTTTGTGTCAATGTAAAATTTCTCCAAAAACAAAATTCAAAATAGAAAACAAGTATTTATGATGCAGGTACCATTATTAGATTCACTGTCATAAAAATGATATAGCCTCACATAGTGGTTCAGTAGGCTTAGAGCCCTTTCATCGGATCACCAGTGGCTATAAAATTTAGTGTTTATGCCAGTCTACCTTGGACTATGCCACACACCAAAATCAAATAACGCTATTAACCTACCATCCCATTCAATTCTCATAGTTCCTGAAACACCCAATGCTTCATTAGTACATATCATTTTTTTAAAATTCCATAGCTTGCGTCGTACACAACTCTGAGTTCGAGCACACCACGACCTATCAAACCATAAGTTTAATAAGTGTTTATGAATATAATTAACAACATTTCTAAAAATAATTTTTTAAAATAGTCCTTGTATTTGAATTTATGCTATCGAAATATATTTGGGTGTTTTTTTTCAAAATTTCTGAAATGTTTCAATTTATGTTGAATAGTGAAAAATACGGCCTTATTGGTGTAAACTGACTTTTGCATACAAATAATTATTTAAATTTAAATTTATCTTCAAATAAAAAATATAAATAGAATTCATATATTAGTCCTTATAATATTTTTTTATAATATAATTATATATATAAGACTTTATTGAGCTCCTGAACCTCTCTTTTACCCACCTTCTAGGAACAATTTCAAATTTGCATTAAAAGTAATTTTACAGCATCTATAAATTGAATTTAAAATAATATAAAAATGTGGTGGTAATAAGTATGAAAAATTTGGTTTAATAGTATCCAAATAATTTTTTGTGAATAGTAAATACTGATTTTTACTTACATAGTTAAAGTTGAATAGAGTAATTAAAGGTAAACAGAATATTATAATAATATAAAGTCACCCTAACCCATGTCCTAATTTCATTAGTAATGTTTTTTTCGACTGAAATAAAACATTGGTAGAAAATATGATACCTTTTAATCCAATTGTGTGATACTAAGATAATTATTTTATTTTATTTAATAAATATTTACAAATATCATATTTGAATATTAATAACTAATCTATTTTTATTATAGGGTTATACAAAAGATAAATTATCTTATAGATATTAATACAAAATATAAAAAAATTCAACATTAATATAATTTATTTATAATTTTTAGACATTAAAAAATTAAATTTAATTGTAAAATAATGGTGATACAGTAATTGATTTATTGAAGGAAGAATAAAATAAATGATATTAATAATATTAAAAAATATATAATTTTACTTAATTAATAACATACACTAATTTTATTGATAACATATACAAATTAGTGACATGTTGGAAGTATTGGTTCAATGTTATCCTGTTGTTTTAATAATTTTTTAAACGAATATATTTAATAGTAACAAACATGACATATCAAATATTTCAAAATGAATACAATTTAATTATACAATATAAAAGTCCTAAAATATTAATCCCTACAAAAAAACATTAATAGTGATAAAAATTTCATAAATTATTAAAATTAAATTCGTTTGGTATTTTATAATAAATATATTAACCATGTAGTGTAAAAATACAAGATGAACTCATAAGAGTGAAACTGTTTAACTCAGGGATAAATCTAATCATTAAGGTTGATTTTATATCCTAAACATGTTTGAAATTCATTGTTTAAGTGGATTTCAACCCATAATTGTATTATCATATAAATAAATCACATTATAAATATTTTAAATAGAAAATAAATCAGTAATAAATTAATATTTTAACATATTCCAAAAGTCACCATCACCATTCATATAAAAAGAGACTTATCCTTCTCTGTTATTCACACCCCCAAAAACCATTTATGTTTCTATACCCTACCCATTACTCCTACAAAATTCCTCCACTTCATCATAGAGATAATACTTTGGCACAAAATCCAACCTATGGACTCATTTTTTGAAATCAAATGGATATACCTGAAAAAATAGGAAATTTATTTCTCAACATTTTCAAACAATTTCCCTTCTACAAATTTTTATCCCTATGTTGTTTCCATTATGAATTAATATTTAAAGTATAATATACCTGATTATATATTATTATAATTATGGGACAACAATATTTCTACTTTTATTACTCCTATGAATAATAATATTACCATGTGTGCATACATATGGATTACAGTCTCCATGCTATGGTGTAATTTTTTATTCCACAATACATTATTTGGATCGGTTTAATGATGAATATAATTATTTAAATAATTAATATAAAATAAAAATTATTCAATATAATTAAAATACAATCCATTTTAAAACAACATCACCATTAATTAAATGATATCTTCACTCGTGTCCACGTACGACCTACCATCTCAATGATGTGGTGAGATTCATTATCCATGTTAAGCTATAATGAATGAATATAAAATATTTAGGAAGAGTAAATATAATATTTAAGAACATAGTATAATTCTAGATATGACTAAAATATACCATATTCATAAGAAACATGACTAACATAATAAAATATGTATATGAAAACAAAGAAGTTAGCACCTGTAAGAATTGTAATTTTCAAATATTATTAACAAAATGATAAAAGAGGATAATATATGATATCATGAATATGTATATAGTTCTGATATAATTTAATAACATACATTATCGATTATATAGGAAGTTAACACACCAACTTCTAAGACAAAGTACATGGTCAGGGTTAATTTCTTAATCTCATTATTATCTGATATTTTTTATTCATATGTATCTACTAGGACATCATTACCATACATGTCTATATTTCATAAAATTTATTTCAAAATTTTATCACCATTTGTTTAAATACATTTTATCTATTTTCTACTTAGTATAAATTTTTTTTGGAAATGAATCATTTCATAATTTTCCAGATGAGGTACTTTATTACCTTTTTAAAAAATGAAAGAAGGAATGTTTTTTTAACTTATACTATGGAAGTGGTTATTTTAATCTATTATGATGCCTTAAAATTTTAATTATTCCCTTAAAATATTTAAATGTTATTTTATAATGTAATATTTTGTTTTATAATTGTGTGTCATTTAATTGATTTCAATGTAAAAAATGTATATCTCTATCAAAGGGTTTTAATAAATTTTTTAGACTATTTTCATCTTTTTCAACATCCCTTTTTAAAATTTATGCTTTACTGAGGTTGATTTATTATTATATAATATTCCATTGTTTATTGATTGTTTATTTATATGTTTTTATTATGGATGAAAAATTTTATATCAGTAATCATTTATAGTTAAAATATTAACATTTCGTATTCGAGTTTCAATATGAATGTTTATGTTCTGTTTCACACTATTTAATGTGATGAATTCATTTTACTTAGTATGTGATGAGTTTGGATGGATATAGCACCATTATGAATTAGTAAGTCTCATGGTAAATACTATTGCCTTGGTACAAGGCCTTGAAATTGTGGTACTAGTCTTGGAATGAGGCCTTGACTGTTTCTTTATGATGTTTTTCATTACAAATTTCATTATTATGGGATTATTAATTGATATAACATGTGATTATTAAACCAGTAGAATATACATAAGAATGGTTAAATGGATTTATTTGATTTATTTTTTCCATATTATACAGAAGATAATGTTTTAAATGGAGTTTTTTTAGTTTTATAAATTTACTTAAATGATTATTCTAATTTATGATAGCCTCCACTATTTTCTTTATCACTACTTTGAATTTGAGTTCACCCCTTTCTTATATTTAAATTTTCACAAGGATATGATGAGTATATAATTATTGACCAATAACATAGTCTATGGGATGAATTTTTTTTCAAAGGTGATAATATTTCGTTTTTCATTTCATTATGTAATGTAAAACTTTTGTTTGTATATAGTATTTTTTAGGTTACAAAATTGATTGGTCCTTTGGGATTATATTTTCCTGTCATCGTGCCAATGTAATATAATAATTCATCTACTTTCGGAAAAATAGGTTCAGGCATTATGGTTGGTATCAAGGGATTTTTAGTATCAACCATGGAAACTAGATTAAGAAATAATTTGATTAGGGAACATTATCATAAGATAGATATAGAAGATATGTAGAGAAGAAGAGGATGGAATTTTGGTAAATTAGTTATTATGTAAGTCTTTCATTTAATACATCAATTTATAGATATTACAAGTGGATGTGGTTCTGGAATAGATGTACATAGGATTAAAAACTCTTACATGGTTTTCCGTACCTGACACAGTGTAACTTGGGACACAACAACTGGCCACACTACACAGATGGTCTGACACTCCTAGGGTGGGTAACGCCCCGACCCCAATTAACTAGATTTGGAGCATTATTACGTAACATTATCACAATCACAATGATCAAGTCTCGAAACACCTATTAGTTTATTAGCCTTGGAAACACTAGATACATTCATAAATGTTACATTACAACATAAAGTGTAAAACTAAAATAACAGATTCTCTATAGCCCACACTCATATCCCCTTCCAACTATCCCTGTAGGTCATTCATAAAATACTTCTTCACATCCTGGGAAAATTAAAACATTGAAAGGGGTGAGCTCAGATGCTCAGTAAGAATAACAATATAGAGGAAACATTCATAAATAAACATAAACCTTAAAGGCAATTTATAACTAAAACAAAAGTCTTTTAAACTTAAACATGAACATAATATGGAAAAAGTAAAATGAAATAATCCCATTTACTTATTCACATTGATATTCTACTGGTCGAATAATCACATGCAATATCAATAACCACTTTCATAATGATGAAATGCATAATACCAGACTATCATAACCACATAGCCAAGGCCTCGTGACAAGACTACAAATAAGATTTTGTCAAGGCCTCATGCCAAGATACCTGTTTGTCTCATGAGACCTACCAATGCATCTAGGATCTATAGTGGGCTCCACTCATCACTTATTATCTCTAATGCATTCCTCATATAAAAAGGTTTAAACATATTATAAACCATAACATAATCATATCACATTACATTTCCACATTTCAATCACAATATGTCCATACAACACATTGATATGATAAAAAACACATTCAAAACCATTTTCAATACCAAAATAAAATAAAATTAAAACTTGGTATTTATTATTCATTTAAAAAAATTTATGGCTTGTTGAGGAAGCTGAAACTCATTTAATGGTCACTACGGCGGAGAAGTAGTTTTTGCAACATACATAAGAGAAAACCATTACCTCTTGTCATTTAGTAAAATGATTCGTATAAAAATATTCCTTTTGAATAAAAGTAAAGGTAAAATGGGTTTATACTCCTTATAAAAGAAAGTTGTGTATAAAACAAAATAGGCCTCAATGAAAGGAGATTGAGACAATGTCCCTTACCTCATGTCTGACTTGACTCGACCATTCTTTAAACTCATGAATAATAAACTAGAGTTAATTTATAATTTTCTTAAGAACATTTTTCAAGTTCATCATTCCTCTTATATTATTACCATGTTATGATAATTATGTAATTATTTAAGATAATAATGTTCGTTTTGTCGATCTTTGGTATATGAGTCAAAAATAAGCTTTTTATAATTAAAAGTTTTTCATGTGGTAAAATATACATTATATCCATAATTATATTCATTATATAGATATAATATATATCATATATATACAGTATATATATGCATTTATAATATTACATTACATTTTGAGGTAGGAAATGAAATGCACCATTCATGGAGACGGTAAGTCGTACGTATGCATGAACGCTATTTTCATTTATATTTCGTATTTAATGGAATGATATTATAATGATATAAATATGTATTATAATTCCAGTATAATATCATATATAATATAATTTACTCCATCCTCTACACGTCCCATATATTCCATTACCGATTCAAATCACTTTGAGTGGGCGGTAGTCTACACTTCCTAAAATGAAATTATCACGTTTTATCCATAATAGAAATCATAAAGGTATGCAATAAATGAAATATACAAAAGAATAAGGAAAACATAAACATAATATATATCATATAAAAATATAGTGACATCTGAATGGCCACCATGAGAGGTGTTAAAAGAATATTGAACAATCATCGTTTTGTGAGGCAATAATTCACCACCCACAGAAACAGTATGTTCGTTAACCATTAGATAACAGTATGTGTAATTGTACATCAAATAATTATCATAAAAACATCATTAAATATATTAGATATTGGGTTTGATACAAAAGAATTTAATAAAAAGAGTTTAAGGGGTTAGAGAAGAAAAATAAAACAAAAGAATATAAGAGAATACATTACCTTAAAATCGAGTTACTCTTTTTGATTTGAGCCAAAGGCTTCCTGGGGAAGACTTCTGCCCAAAGTGAGGCTTCTAGGATTAAGATCGGGAAGTTGAAAGAGTATTTGGGTAGATGTTGGCTGAGAAAAATGGCTTGATGGTGTGAATAAGGTGGTAGAGGTGGGGGCCTTTTATAATAGGAGAGGAGGGGCACTCTTGGAAAGTCATGAAATGTCACATTATTATATAATGGGTTTCAGATTTTCAAGGTCCCAAAATTATATATTTCGAGGATAAGGTGATAAGGGTTCAAAATATACTCATCCAATAGGTTTTTTAAAAGTGTATGTCTTATATTATACATTATATTTTTATTTTATTTAAATCGTTAATTAATGAGGTAATCGCTGCATCATCATGGTGTCATAACAACTTTAATTTATATAATGTCTAAAAATTATGAAAAAAATATCATGAAATATGAAATATTATTATATTTCAAATGAATATTTATAGTCTAAAAGCTAAATTATATTACTCCATTTAATAATTGTTTCAGTAAAACAACATATGTTTCTGACAATTTTATTTTTACTTTAAATAAAAAGTTACTAATGTCATTTTCTTACCCAAGTGGCTCCATGGGGTCCCCAAATTGACCCATGGATTATATTCGTCTTCCTTGACTCATCTAATAAGGGTAGGACAAGTTTCAACAATTTTTCATATTTTTATAATATCATTTTTACCTAAAAGTTCACTAATTACCTTTAATCGCGATTAATAAAATTTAAAAATTACTATTCACCAAAAATTATTGTCATCTCATTGAACCACATTTTTCTTCATAATGACATCCATGTATGTAATATTTTTGAAATTCAATTCACAAAAGTAGTAATGTTTCAGTTACACAAAAAATTAGTTTTTAAACTACCACATAGTGGTTTCAGTATTCATCAAAAATTGAAGTTTTTTAGAAAAATACCAAAAAATAATCCTAAACTATAATTGATATTCTGAATTCGAAAATGATATCTATTTTAAAAAATTCCGACCATATATGTTGCATTAATTAATTTTATAATTAATTCCCATTTTCAAAACAAAAAGCGTGTTTTTAAGAAACAATATCAATCAAAATATTGACAATTGTTTGTGTCCAATTTCAAAGTGAAATTAATTATAATGACCACCATTGGATAAAATGGTATAAATATATTATAATTATACCAATAAATATTATAATTTATTACTATAAATTATTTTGATTAAAAAGGTTGTTTTTAATTATTTTTTACTATTCATAAAAAATTGGATGTTCTCAGAAAATTACAAAAAATTAAACTTAGGATAATTTCGATATTTATAATACAAAAATAAAGTCCATTTTGAATTATAAAATTAATATAATTTCAAAAGGTGGTTATTAATATTCACAATGTCTACTTTGATTGGTCACGGTGTGTTAGAATCTCGAAGTTGCGTACAATGCAAGCTCATGTATTATTGAAAGAGAAGCGTACTATGGAAGCTTGGGGTGTTACATTCTCCCCTCCTTCAAATAATTTTGACCTAGAAAATTCTAGAAAATGACCGCATGAATAGATTCAGGTGATTCTTCACCATATGTTACTCGGGTTCACACATTTTCCCTTCCATCTTATGGTTTCTCCATAGAACGTTTACCAGATGAGTTTTCTGGTTTCTCTGAACATGTTCTCTTGTATCAAGAATCCTGACAGGCTCTTTGCAATAAGAAATATTGGGTTCCAGTTATAATTCCTCATAGGTGAGTACATGCATTGGGTTAGGAATTTATTTTCACAACAGTGATACGTGGAACACATCATGAACTTTAGAGAAACTTGGCGGCATTTCCAAACGGTAAGCTACAACCCCAATTTGTTCTAGAATTTCGAAGGGTCTGATGTACCGGGGAATCAATTTACCCTTCTTACCGAAACTTATAACTCCCTTCCATGGAGATACCTTCATGAAAACATGATCTCATTCCTGAAATTCCAAATCCTTCCTACAGTTATCAACATAGCTATTCTGCCTATTTTGAGCTGCTTTGATGTGGTTTTAGATTACCTTCACCTTTTCCATCCTTTCTTCCACCAGTTCTGGGCCTACAAGTTTTCTTTCACCAACGTCATCCCAACAGGTTGGTGTGCGACATCTCTTTCCATATAACGCTTCATATGGTGCCATCAAAATACTTGATTGGAACCTATTATTATAGGAAAATTCTACCAGAGGTAAATATTGATCCCACATACCGTGAAAGTCAGGTGATCATGATCTCAACATGTCTTCTAAGGATTTAATAGTTCGTTCTGATTGTACATCTATTTGAGGGTGGTAAGCAGTGCTCAAACAAAGATCAGTATCCAAGGCCTTCTGAAGAATTTTCCAGAATCATGATGTAAAACATGGATCACGATATGAGATACTCGATAGGGGTACTCCACAACTTCATTAATATATAGTCTTGCTAGACGTTCAAGTTGTAGATCTCCTCTTATAGTAAGAAAATGTTCTGACTCGGTAAGACGATCAACAATGACCCATATTATGTCATTCCTTCTAGGAGTCTTTGGTAGTCCCATGACAAAGTCCATCGAAATTTTATCCCATTTCCACTCAGGTATGGGAAGAGGTTTCAATACTCCACCAGTCTGTTGCCTTCCAGATTTCACTTGTTGACAAACAATACATATTGACACAAAATCAGTAATCTCCCTTTTCATGTTGTCCCACCAAAAATGTCACTTTAAATCTCTATACATTTTGTTGCTCCCAGGGTGTGTAGAGAAATTTGAAATATGAGAATCATCCATTAATTCCCTCTTTAAATATGGTATATCGGGAATACAAAGTCACCTCCCAAATTTCAAAATTCCATCTTCATACACAAATTCACTCAATCGCCCATCATTCACAGCTTTAGTATTATTTTTCAACTCTTCATCATCGGCCTGAGAACTCTTTATCCTTTCTAGTAACGATGGTTTGACAAACATTTGAAAAAGTTTTGATATTTCACCTTCCATGGTGATTCCCATATCCATTATTACTAGATCCATTAAAATAGAATCCCTTTCTACTCTCATCATGTTCAAAACTGCATGATCTTTTCTACTCAAAGAATGTTCATCCTTATTTTCCTTTCCCATGTGTTAGTGTATCGGGCAATCATAATCCATGAGTATTTCAAGCCATCTCCTTTGCCTCATGTTGAGTTCTTTTTGTGAGAAAATGCACTTCAATCTCTTGTGATCAGTAAAAATCTCACATTTTTTACCATAGAGGTAGTGTCTTCGTATCTTGAAAGTAAAGATCACAGCTTCTAACTCAAAATCATTGGTAGGATAGTTTTTCTCATGAATATTTAGCTTTCGTGATGCATAGGCAATAACTCTACCATTTTGCATAAGGACACAACCAATTATTTTTATTGATGCATCCCTATAAAAAATGAACCCATCAGTCCCCGATGGTAAGGTCAATATAGGAGCATTGTCTAATATTCTCTTCAGTTCTTCAAAACACTATTCTCACTTTTTTTTCTAGAAAACTTTAACCACTTTACGTGTGATCTTCGTTAATGGGTTAGCCAATCAGGCAAAATTCTGGCAAAAATGTCAATAATAACCTTCCAAACCAATAAAACTGTGTACCACAGTTATACTCATCGGTGCTAGCCATTCTTGGATTTATTTGGTGTTAGAAGGATCAACGAAAATTCAATCATTACAGACAATATGTCTAAGAAAAGAAATCTCTTGAAGCTAGAATTCACACTTTCTAAATTTCCCATATAATTCATGTCTTCTAAGAGTCTTCAAGATAATGCACAATTGATTTTCATGATCTTCATAGCTTTTGGAGTATACCAAGATATCATCAGTAAATACCACCAAAAAATCATCAAGATATTCCTTGAAAACTATATTCATTAGATCCATGAATACATAGGGTGCATTAGTCAATCCAAAAGGAATTACTGTAAACTTGTAATGCCCGTACCATGTTCGAAATGCTGTCTTCAGAATGTCTTCCTACATCAAACATAGCTGATGGTATCCAAATCAAAGGTCAATATTTGAAAATTATTGAGCTCCAAGTAGTTGGTCAAATAAATAATAAATGTGAGGTATGGTATACTTGTTCATTATTTTTTATATCATTAATATCCCTGTTGTCAATGCACCACCTCATAGATCTATCTTTCTTCTTAATAAAAAGTACAGGGGATCCCCATAGTGAAACACTAGGGTGAATAAATACCTTATTACTGAATTCCTTTTGTTGTTTCTTTAGTTCAACTAATTCCACAGTGGCCATTCTATAAGGGGTCTTTGATATAGACCTTGATCCAGGAATTAAATCAATGGAAAACTCAACTTCTCATTCTAGAGGATGTCCTGGTAAATCTTCCGGAAACACATCTACATATTCTCTCACAATAGGTACATCCTCTATTTGAACATTTTTTCCTCGCCCTCAATCATTTCATTCTCTTCCTCCCCAATAATAGAATTTAGTTGAGCTAATGGGGGTTGATCTAAATAAGATTTAGGTTGTAATGATTCTTCTCTAAAGATAAGGTGTTCCATATCATCATCATCTGAAATCGTAACCTCCTTGTTCTTACAATAAATATTTTGAATCATAGTTTCAATGACGATACATATCGAGGATTATATCAAACTCAATCATAGGTATAACAATGAGATCAGTGGATAAAGAACACTTATGTGATCTAATGGGGACTAATTCACAAAACATTGTTGCAATGATACTTCCCTTAAGAGTTTTTACTGAAAATTCTCTTGTTAAATTAAATTGGAAATATGTAATTTTCTTAGCAAACATGTAAGACATAAAACAATGTGATAATATATAATCAAATATTTCAATTTCTATACTTGAGGAAACATTTAAATTACCTACCACCACGTCTTTCGGAGCTTCAACCTTAGCAGTATTGATAGTAAAAGTTTGGCCTTCATCCCTTGGCCTCTTCTGAGGTAAGTTCCCCTGATGTATAAGACATTCATTTTCATAATGTACCATCTCTCTACAATTACAACATTTCACATTGAAAATAACTCTCTTTCCCTTGCAATCATGAGCTTGGGGGCCTTTTTCACCACACTTGTAACAGACTCCCATTCCCTTCAAGAAAGTACTGGGGTTTTTCTTCCCACATTTACTGCATGACTAATATCCAACTTTTCCCTTCTTCCCCTTGTTTCCATTTCCAGATTGATTTGAAGATCTCTTCTTCTCTTTCTTTTATTTAAAGTCATAAGACTTAGATATTTCCTTTTCCATCTTGATAGCACATGAGACAATATCTTCGTACGATGAGAAGGTTTGTGAGACTAATGCTCGACAGAGAAATGGTTTTAACCCATAAAAAATTGATCTATCTTACTTCTTGGGTTACGTATATATTCCACAACATTCCTTGATAACCTTGTAAAGTTAGCCTCATACTTTGGAAAATTCTCATCCTCCATCTGTCTCAGACTCAGAAATTTCCTTTCCATATATTCTCGATGGTCATGTGGAAAGTATTTTTCTAAGAAAATATCTCTGAACTCTCTCCATTCCATACTTGATACTTCTTCAACTTTCTTTGTATTTTGAATCAATAAGCACCATTGGTCAGCATCTCTAGTGATGTGGTAAACTTCCATGATAACCTTTTCCCTTTCACTACACCCCAAGGCATGTAATATTTTCTCTAAGTAATTTACTCGTTGCTCAACTACTAAGGGATTTTTACTCCCATTGAATGTTGGTCGTTGTTTCCTCATTATGTGGTTTAACATTTATCCTACATGTTGTGGCTTAGGCTGCTCCATATGAGTAAGGTTATTATTCATTATCTGAGTGAGTTGTCCCAATATGGTGATAAGCTGATCAGCACCAGTTGTATCACCATCTCTACAATAATTATATTGAGCATGAGGGAAATCCCTACATGGAGTGAATGAATTGATATGGTTTTTATTCCTTCCACTAAGATCCATTTCTAAACAATGTCATAAACTAGATCAGTTTATGAATCAAAATACATAATTCCATACTTGTAAAACACTTAACATAAATTGAATAGTTTAAAAATATAATCCATAATCATAAAAATGTTTTCTTTGAGGAAGTATATACTCATAAACCCTTAATAATGGTTTGTAAAGAAAATTGTAATTATCCTAAAAATATCCCCCGGGAGTGTCGTAACCAAGAGTGCAGCAAGGCCCATTGTCATGAACCAGTTCTCGTTCGAGCCTAGCTCAAAGCAGTGTTTTTTGGGTTTTACCCCTAGGTACATCTATGCCAGAGCCGCCTCTACCTGACCATATCCAAACAGGGATTTATTGCTCGGAAAACTCACAAAATTTCTATAATACCAAAAATCTATAAATTTATTTTATACTAATCCTCAAAGTCTATCTTAGGGCTATGTCCTCTGATCAGAATTTTTCTAAATCTAGCTTACAAGGTTAGTACTAAACAGCCTCTGATACAAACTGTAACGCCCTGACCCCAGTTACCCAGAGTAGGTGCATTATTACGTATCATTCACATGATCACAAAGATTATGTCTCGAAAGACCGATTAGTTTAGTAGCCTTGGAAACACTAGATACTTTCATAAATGTTACATTACATCATAAAGTGAAAAACTACAATAACATAGTCTCCATAGCCCACACTCATATCCCCTTATGATTATCCCTGTAGGTCATTCATAAAATACTTCTTCACATCCTGGAAAAATATAAACATTGAAAAGGGTGAGCTCAGATGATTAGTAAGGATAACAATATCGATGAAACGTTCATAAATAAACATAAACATTTAAGGCAATGTATAACTAAAACAAAAGTCTTTTAAACATGAACTTCAGCATAATCTGGAAAAAGTAAAATGAAATAATGCCATTTACTAATTCACATGGATATTCTACTAGTCGAATAATCACATGTAATATTAATAACCACTTTCATAATGATGGAATGCATAATTCCAGACTATCATAACCACATTGCCAAGGCCTCGTGCCAAAACTAAAAAATAAGATTTTGTCAAGGCCTCATGACACGTCACTTCTTTGTTTCACGAGACCTACCGATGCATCAGGGAGCTATAGCGGGCTCCACCCTTCACCTATTAAGTCCAATGCATTCATCATATGAACAGGTTTAAACATATCATAAACCATAACATAATTGTATCAGATGAAATTTCCACATTTCAATCACAATATATCAATACAACACATTGATATGATAAAGACACTATCAAAACCATTTTTAATACCAAAATAAAATTAAATTAAAACCTGGTATTTATTTTTCATTTAAAAAATTTATGGCTTGTAGAGGAAGCTGAAACTCAAATAATGGTCACAGCGGAAGAGAAGTCGTTGTTGCCGCATATGTTAGAAAAAAACATTCCATTTTGTCTTTTAGTAAATTGCTTCATATAAAAAGTTTCTTTTTGAATAAAATTAAAGGTAAAATGGGTTTATAAAATGTATAAAAGAATGTTGTGTATAAATCAAAATATTCCTCAATGAAAGGAGATTGAGATGAAGTCCCTTACCTCATGTCCGACTTGACTCGACCGTTCTTTAACCTCCTGAATAATAAACTAGAGTTAATTTATAATTTTTTTATGAACCTTTTTCAATTTCAACATTCCTTTTATATCACTTATTTCCACATTATGGAAATTATGTAATTATTTAAGTTAATAACGGTTGTTTTGTTGATCTTTGGTACTTGAGTCAAAAATAAACATCTTATAATTACATGTTGTTCATGTGGTAAAATGTCCATTATATCCAGAATTATATTCATGATGTAGATATCATATATATCATATATATCTAGTATATATACTAATTTATAATATTATATAACATTTAGATGTAATAAATGAAATGCACCGCTCATGGAGACGGTAAGCTGTACGTACGCATGATCAGCACTTTCATTTCTATTTCATATTTAATGGAATGAGATCATAATGATATAAAGGTGTATTATAATTTCAGTATAATTTCATATATATTATAATTTACTCCATCCATTACACATCCCACATATGGCATTAACGATTCAAATCACTTTGAGGGGGTGGTAGTCTGCTCTTCCTCAAATGAAATTATCGCAGTTACCCATAATGGAAATCATAAAGGTATGCCATAAATGAAACATAAAGAATTATAAGGAAAAAATAAACATAATATATATCATATATAAATATTGGGAAATATTAATGGCCACCATGAGAGGTGTTAAAAGAAGATTGAACAATCACCATTTCGTGAGCTAGTAATTCGCCACCCACAGAAATAGTATGTTCATTAACCATTAGACAAAGTAATGTGTAATTTTAAATAAAATCCTTCTCATAACAACATCCTAGTATATTTAAGATACTGGTGTTGATACAAAATAATGTAATAAAAATAGTTTAATGGGTTGGAGAAGCAAAATAAAATGAAAGAACATAAGAAAAGTCATTACCTTAAAATCGGGCAACTCTTCTTGATTTGAGCCAAAGGCTTCCTTGGGAAGACTTCGGCCCAAAGTGAGGCTTATAGGAGTAAGAGAGGGATTTTGAGAGAGTATTTGGGCAGAGGTTGTCCGAGGAAATGGTCTTTAAGGTATTAATAAGGTGGTAGAGGTGGGGGACTTTTATAAGAGGGGAGGAGGGGAACTCTTGGAAGGTTATGAAATGTTACATTATTATATAATGGGTTTCGGATTTTAAAGGTCCCCAAATTATATATTTCAAGTATAAGGTGATAAGGGTTCTAAATATACTCATCCAAGAGGTTTTTGACAAGTTTAACTCTTATATTTTACATTATTTTTTCATTTTATTTAAATCGTTAATTAATGAGGTAATCGCTGCATCATCATGGTGTCATAAAAAATTTAACTTAGTTCATGTCTAAAAATTATGAAAAAAATATCATGATGTAGGAAATATATGTATCTTTACAATTAATATTAATAGTCTAAGAGATAACTTATATAACCCCATGTAATAATTGTTTTAGTAAAAACATACATGTTTGTGAAAATTTTATTTTTACTTTAAATAAAATGTTATTAATGTCATTTTATTACCAAAATGGCTCCATCGGGACACCAAGTTAACCCATGGATTGTCTAGGTCAGACATGACTCATTAAATAAGGGTTGTACAAGTGTCAAGATACTTTCATATTTTTATAATATCATTTTTACCTTAAATTTCACTAATTACCTTTAATCGCAATTAATAAAACATAAAAGTTACTATTCACCAAAAATTATTTTCATCTCATTGAACCACATTTTGATTCCTAATGACAACCATCTATGTCAGATTTTTTAAATTCAATACACAGATGTAGTAATGTTTCATTTACATGAAAAATTAGTTTTTAAACAACCACTTACTAGTTTCACTGTTCATCAAAATTTGATGTTTTTCAAAAAAATACCAAAACATCAACTTAAGCTATAATTGATATTATGAATTCAAATATGATGTATATTTTACAAAATTATAAACATATATGTCTCATTAATTTATTTTATAATTAATTCTCATTGTCAAAACAAATAGCGTGTTTTTAAGAAACAATATAAATCAAACGATTTACAATTGTTTGTGTCCAATTTCAAAGTGAAATTAAATATAATGACCACCATTAGATAAAATGGTGAAAATACTTTCTAATTATACCACTCAATATTATAATTTTTACTATAAATTATTTTTATTAAAAATGTTGTTTTTATGTAGTTTTCTACTATTCATAGAAAATATGAAGTTCTCAGAAAATTACAAAAAAACAACTTAGGATAATTTCGATATTCCGAATACAAAAATGAAGTCAAATTTGAATTATAAAATTAATATAATTGCAATAAGTTGTTATTAATACTCATAACGGCTACATTGATTGGTCGTGTTGTGTTAGAATCCCGATGTTGCGTACAATGCAAGCTCTTGTATTATTGAAAGAGAAGCATATCGTGGAAGCTTGGGGTGTTACAGGGTGCATGATTTTGATATTCACATTTTCGTTAAAAATAATTATGAAGAATGTATGAGTAAATATGACCCCAAAGAGAACCTTTTTATGATTATGAGATTAAATATGAATTAATTATCCACTTTATGATAAGTATTTTTCTTGTTTGGAATTGTGCATTATGATTCATGACATAATATAGTGAATGTAATTTTTTAGAAATCAAACCTAATGTATGGAATGTAAAATTTATCTAAACACATAATCCATGTAGGGATTTACTTTAAATGAAGGTTAATGATAGTGTAAATTTTAATGCAACTGGTTTTGAACATCTTATAACAATACTGGTACAGGTCACTCAGGATATAAATAATATACATACCCATATAGAGAACCTTGATCAATAGTGCATATGTTCAATGTTTGAGAGCTTCATGGGTTAAAAACCTCCAACATTCAATGGGACTACAAATCCATTTTTAGATGTGCAATGTATTTTTTCCATGGAGAATATATTTTTTTCCTTGGGGAATAAAAATTGTGAAAACATTATCATGGATGTTTATCATATCTCAGAAGATTCTGATCAATGGTGGACATTAATTTAAAACACGATGGAAGATGATGAATTTGAAAATATGTAATGGAAGGGGTCTAAATAACTTCTCAATGAAAAATACATTCTTGAAAAAAAAACCGATTGATATGGAAAGGTAATTTATGAGTCAGAGAAAAATGAGGATGATAATGTTGCAATGTATGAAGTTAACTTTTCACGGATAGAAAGGGATGCAACAGAATAAAGATGTAACCCGTGAAGTAAGATTTATCAATTTTTGTTGGGTTAAAACCATTCCTTTAGGGGATACCAATCTCACAATCTTTCTCATAAAACGAATATGTAGTCTCGTATTATATCAAGATGGAAAAGTAATTCTCTAAGTATAATAAATTTAATGTAAAGTAAGATAAGGAGATGGATTATTAAATCATTGGAAAAGGAACTAAGGAGAATAAGGGAAAATTTGGCATTCAACCATATAGTAATTATGAAAAGAAACACACTGGTACTTTCCTAAAAGTAATGGGAGTTCTCTACAAGTGTGCACAAAAAGGCCACCAATCTCATGACTGAAAGGGGAAAAAAGAAGCTAACAATTATCAATGCTTCAATTTTAACAAAATGGGATATTATGCAAATTATTGTTCAATGCATCAAGGAATTTTTTTACAAAAAATGTCCAAGAGAGAAAGGCCAAGTTTATGAGATGACAATTATTAAGGTTGATGTCCAAAATGATGTGGTGATAGATACTATAATTGTATCCTCAAATTTATCCAAATATTTAATGGATTATTGATCAAATTATTCCATTATATTTTCCTTGTTTTCATTAAAAACTAGATTTTCCAATTCACGTTAACAAGGGAGTTGTCTATCAAACCCCATAAGATAAGTATCCTTACAACAATGATCTGTCAGGAGGTTCCTATTATGGAATATAAATGTGCTTTATCAGTTAACAACATCATCATAACTATGGTAGAATTTTATAAAACCATTTCACTAGATTGGCTATCAAAATATAATGCCTAATTTTATCTCAAAAATAATGATGTTACGATTTGTGAGGATGACGTAGAATCCAATATCATTGGGAATGAAAATTGATCACATAATTCTTTTCTAGATCCCCCACTAATATAACTATTTAATGAGATTATTGGGGAGGAATATGAATTAATATCTTGTGATGAAGAAAGAAATATTCAAATTGAAGATGTACCTATTGTAAAAGAATACATTGATGATTATCCTAAAGATTTACCTGGACACCCCCAAGGAATTATGTTCAGTTTTATATTGATTTAATCCCTGGTTCAATACAAATATCAAATATTCCCAATTTAATTTCTATTTTGGAATTAATATAACATAAGAAACAACTAGAGGAAATTATTAGAAAGTAATTTATTCACCATAGTGTTACTCTATATGGAGCCTAGTTATTTTTGTTATGAATAAAGCTGTATAAATGAGGACATGCATTGACTATAGAGAAACAAATGTTATTACAATAAATAAAAATCATCTCCAAACATTTTTTGATTATTTATTTGATCAAATTTATAGATATAAATATTTTTGGATGATTGAACATCATTTTGGATATCATAAATTGTGTGTAAAAAATATTATATGCTAAAAACAAAATTCTGAATGGGTTATGGTTATTAAGAATTTATTGTAACGCCATTTGGTTTAACTAATTTACCATATATTTTCATCGATATAATGTATCGAGTTTTCATGGAATATAATTATCATTATTTTTATAGTATTTATTTATGATATCGTGGTATATTCTAAAATTCACATAGACCATGATAACCACAGGTGGATTGTTCTGATGACACTTATAATAAATGAACTATATGGGAATTTTAGGAAGTGTGAATTCTGGATTCAGGAAATTTATTTTCATGGCCATTTTTTCTTCAGGGATGGAATCTAATTTTATCATGAAAAGAAAAATGTAATCTAATAATGGCCAACACTGGTGAGTATAACCAAGGTATGCTGTTTTATTGGTTTAGCTGTTTACTATTGGAATTTTGTCCAAACTTTTTCTTAATTGAGTCACCCTAAAACCTGTATCACACACAAAGAGGTTCAATTCATTAGGAAAAAGAGTGTGACTTATTTTTTTAATAATTTAATAGTGTATTAGTCAATACTCCTATCTTGACTTTACCATTGGGGAATAATTGGTTTTCTATTTATATATGATGCACCGAGAAAAGGACTCAGTTATGTCATTATGCATAATTTTAGGGTTATTACTTATACATCAAGGAAATTGAATATTCATTAACACATATATCATAATCCTAACCTAGACCTAGATGCAATAATATTTTCTCTGAATATATGTAGAAACTCTCTATAGTGTAAAAAGTGTGACATATACACTGATCACAAGACTTTGAGATATATTTTCTCAATGAAATAACTCAACATTAGTCATGGAGATGGCTTGAGCTACTAAAATATTATGTTTTCACAATAAACTACCAACCATGTATGGAAAATAATGTGGTATATGGCTTGATCCTAAATGAAAATGTAGTTCTAAATAAAATGAGAGTTGAAAAAGATCATATGATCATGGATCTATTGAACATGGTTATGGGAATATTCATGGATGGTGAAACATAACTACTTTTTAAAATGGAAAACAAACCATCATTATTAGAAATGATAAAAAATTCTCAGTATGATTATTATGTGTTTCTATAGAAAATTAAAGTTGTACATAATGAGAGATTGATTGACTTCCTATTTGAAGATGGAATTCTGAAATTTTTGAAGATGATATGTTTTCACACTCTATCAGAGCTAAAATAAGAATTATTGGATGATTCTCATAGCTCTAATTTCTATATATACCTTGGAATCACTATGATGTATAGATATTAGAAGGATAATTTTTTGTGGGACAATATGAAGAGAGATATTTTGGATTATGTATCACGATTTTTGGTTTGTCAATATGTGAAGGCTGGAAGAGTACATCCGAGAGGATTCATGGAACCTATTCCAATACTTATGAGGAAATGGTATAATATTATGATTGAAATTGAAATAGGGATTCCAAATACTCTTATAAATAATTAGGCAATATGGTTTATTGTTCATCTTCTTACCAAATGAGTAAATTTTCTTTCCATAAGAGAAGATGTACCACAACAATGTTTAACAAGGATTTATATTAAAGAAGTGGTTAGTCTTCATGGTGTTCCCCTATCGATTCTTTCCGATGGAAATCCACATTTAACATCAATATTTTGGAAAAGTGATCAGAAATCCCTAGATACTAATATTTGTTTAATCACTACATAACACCAACATACTGATGAAAAATTGGAACAAACAGTTCCACCATTAGAAGAAATATTGATTGACTTTGAAGGTATGTGGGATTAGTATTTACCTCAATTGGTGTCCTCCTATAACAATATCTTCAATTCAAGTATTCTAAATTAATCTTATGAAGTGTTATATGGGGAGAGATGTCACACACCTACTTGTTGGGATGATATAAGTGAATTAAAACTTGTATCCCCATAACTTGTTGAGGAAACAATGGAAAGGGGGAATATTGTCCAAAAACACATCAAAGCAGCTCAAAGTTGGAAAAATATATATGATGATAATCGAAGAAGTGCTTTAAAATTTCAACTAGGAAATCATGTTTTTCTAAAGGTATCTAAATGGATTTGTTTTGTACTATTCAGTATTAAGGGTAAATTATGTATCATGTATATCATAACTTTTTAAATAATGGAATGAATTGGAGCTATAGCATACTATTTGGAATTGCTGCCAAGTCTCTTCAATGTTCATGATGTGTTCCACATATCACTGTTATGGAAATACAATCTTGATCTAACTCGTGTACCAACCTACAAAGATATTGAACTTGAATTCAATCAGTCTAATTGTGAAGAGCCTATCAAGATGTTTGATACCAAAGAACAAATGTTTAGAAATCAGATGTCTTGTCTAGTAAAATTTATTTGATGAAACAACAAAAAGGAAAAGTTGATTTTGGATCCTAAATAACTAAGGATGAAGATCCAGAAGAATATTTTTATCAAATGATACTACAGAAATTTTGAGGATGAAATAATTTTGTGTAATAAATAATCTAACACCCCAAGTATTCTAATTAAAATTACTTTATTAATAATATAATAGATTGTGTAGTACGCAACCCTGAGTTCAAGGATACCACGAACTATCAAAATAGATATTCAAATAGTGGTTATGAATAATATTAACCACAATTTTAAATTTTATTTTTCAAAATGCACTTCAATTTAGAATTCGTAATATCAAAATTATCTTAGGGAAAACTGTTTGTAATTTTTGAAATGTTTTAATTTTATGAATAGTGAAAAATACTGCCTTATAGCTATAAACAAAAATTTTGATTTAAATAATTATTTTAATTTACATTTAATTTAATTTCAAAAATATATACACTGTACATATGATAGTCCATAGAATCAATTTATTAGTTGAATTAGATGTATAAAATTTTATTGGGCTTATGAACATCTTTTTTACCAACCTTCTTAGTGAAATTAAAAATTATCATTAAACGTAATTTTAAAAGTTCTATGAATTTAATTTTGAAAAATGGACATACATGGTCGTAATAAGTATGAATAATTTTGTTCAATGAGATCTAATTAATTTGTTTTGAATATAAACATTTGATTTTTATTTATCAAAGATAAAGGTAAATAGTGTAATTAAAGGTAGATTTAATATTATAATAATATAAAATAACCCACCACATTTCCTAATTTTATTGGATATGTGTGTTTCAACCAAAATAAATCTTCAGTCAAAAATATGATCACTTTTAAACCACTTGTGTAAGATTAAAACATTTATTATATTTTATTTAAACAAGAGTTAAAAATGATATATCAGAATATTAATAATTAAACCTTTTATTAATAAAGGGATATATATAAGTAAAATTATACTATAAATATTAACTATGAATATAATAAATTTATCTACATATTTATAATTTCTTTATAATTTATAGACATTAAATAATTAAATTTAATTATGAAACAATAATGCTATAGTAATTTATTAATTAAAGGAAGAATAAAATAAATCATATTAATAAATTTAAAATAAATATAATTTGAATTATTAATAACATACAAAATTTATGAATATAACATATACATGTTAGTCACAAGTTGAAATTTGTTTTAACATTATAATGTTATTTTGATATTTTTAAATATTCAAATATTAAATAGTAACAAAATAGTCATATATTATATTTTAAAATAAATACTATTTTATTAAATCATTTAAAAGTCATAAAAATATACGGTTTGGAAAAATAAATTACACAGTGACAAAAATGTCATAAATAATCAAATTATGGTTTAATTTTCATTATATTAAAACTATATTAACCGTGTACAAAATAAAATAAGAAAATTTAAAAGTGAAATTGTTTAACTAAAGGTTAAAGCTAAAAGACAGAGTTCAATTTATGACCTAAATATGAATAAAATTAATTTTTATTGGGTTTTCAACCCATTCTTATCATAAACATTAAAAAACAATTTTGAAAAATTTGAAGCAGAAAAATTATTTATAATAAATCAATATTATAAGATCTTTTTAAAGGGACACACACCTCTCTTATAAAAGGGAACATATCCTTCTCTTTAATCCACACCTCCAAACCCATTAGATCGGAAATACCCTACACTACTATCCTAATAACATCCCTTAATTAATAATTGACTCTATATTTTGGTATGAAATCCATCATAAGGAGTCCTTTTTGAAAATAATATGGAGATACCAGAAAACGAGGAAATTAATTTATTAACACTTTAAAAAAATATTACTCTTCTACTTCCTCTTCTAATGTTTTTTCGTTATGAAATTAATATCACCATTATCATTTACATTATGATATGTTATTATAATTATGGGATATCAATATTCAACATTTTATCAATACTACGACAACTATTATTACGAAATGTGTTTATATACATCCTATCATCTTCACGCCATTGTATAATTTGTTAATCCACTCAACATTATTTGGATTAGAATAATGATGAATATAAATATTTAAATAATTAATATAACATGATAATTATTCTTTATAATTAATATAACATCCAATTCCATATAATTTATCCATCATAGGGATGATATTATCACTCGTGCATATGTACGGGCTACTGTCTCCATGATGCGATGAGATTCATTCTCCACGTTAACCAATCTAAAAATATTATTGAATTTGGTTTAAAATTAAATATAATATTTAAGGACTTAGAATAATTATATATATGAATAAAATATATCTTTTCCATAATAAAGATGACTTTTAAAACAAACCTTGTATAAGAAAATGAAGTAGTTAATACCCAAAACAATTGTAATATGGAAATATTATGAACAAAATGATCTAATAAGATAATAAATGATATAAAAAATATAAATATGGCTCTGATATAATCTAATAATATACTTAATCCATTTTACAAAAGGTTAAAAAATAACCGACTAAAGGAATGTACAAGTTAAGGGTTAATTTTCACAATCTCTTTATTATGCAAGAATATTTATACATAAAAACCTACCGGGACATCCTTATCATCCATGTCCAAGTCTAGTAAAATGAATTCCAAATTATTATCAAAATTTATTTGAAGAATGCTCAAGTCATTTTTGACTTTATATATAAAAACATTGTAAATGAATATTTTCATCATTTTCAAAACAAGGTACTTTATGAATTTTAATAAACATAAATAAAGAATTTTTTTTACTTATACGGTGCGAGCATCTATTTTACACCATTATGACGCCATAATATTTTGAAGCTTATCTTATTTTATTGCAATATTATTTTCAAAAGAAATGTATTCTTTTATTATTTATTGGATTTTATATTATTTCAATGTAAAAAATGGATATTTCTCTCCAATATTAAAAATTAATTTATTAGATTGTTTTCATTTATATCATCATCCTATGTTAGAATTTATGCTTCATTGAGGTAGATTTATGATTATATAATATTTCATATTGTATCGATGATTTTATGATATGTTTTACCATGGATGTGCTATCTTAATACCATTCCTAGTTTATGGTTAAAGTATGAACATTTCATATTTTAGTTTTAATACCAAAGTTTATGTTTCGTTTCACCCATTTTAATATGAGGAACGCAATGACATAGTAGCTTATGGGAGGGGCATGCAATATCCCCTTGAGTCATCGATAGGTCTCATGAAAAAACTAGTGTGTTGGTACGAGGCCTTCATATTATGGTGTTGGACTTGGAATGAGGCTTTTATGGTATGGTTATGATGTCTGACATTATGAATTTCCCCATTATGAGATTAGTTATTGATATTACATCTTATTTTTTTACTAGTAGAATATCCATGATAATGTTTAAATTTTATTACATTATTTATTCTTTCCATATTATGAAAAAGTTAAGGTTTTAAATGGATCTTGTTTTAGTTTTATACCTTACCTTAAAATATTATGCTTATTTATGATATATTATTCTATATTGTTTATCCTTACTAAGAATCTGAGATCACCCCTTTGTTACATTTCATTTTTCCAAAGGAAGAAAATAAGTATATTATGATTGACCTGTATGGATTTTCTGGAGGATATGAGAGTATTAAATGGGGGTAATAAATTGTTTTTCATTTCAATATGTAATGTAAAACTTATGTTTGTATCTATTATTTCCAAGGATACTAAATTGATCAGTCTTTAGTGGTCTGATTTTCTTATGAATATGCTAATGAAAAAAAATAATGCACCAACTCAGGGAAACGAGAGATGGGGTGTTACAGTTCCAAACTCAAAACTCCATCATATCTCTCAACCATCACCTCTAATATCATTCTATTGTGTTTCCTCCCACAAAATATACCCCTCCTATGATGGAAATGAAGAAAGTGAGAGAATAATCCCCCCGCCCCAATTTCAAACTCCAGAAGGCACTGAGGTGGTGACCAACATTAAGGATATACAAATCTCGTCAAATAGAATTAATTACCATGTTATAGTAACCACAATAAGGATATATGATGTATGAACCAGAAAAAACACCCAGGAATATATAAAAGAAAACAAAAAACCACCCCACGTGCATGTATAAAATAAAATAATTACAAATACAATGATAATATGAAATGTAAATAAGCTAAAGTAAATATATGAAAAAACATAGAAAATTTCCTAAATTTTGTGCTTGTAACACACAACATTGTTTTTATAGTTCTCTAAGAAACCTAAACAGAGTTTTATAATATAGTGTGAGAATAAAAGTATACTCAATAGGAATAACCAAAACCTCTTGTGCACAAGTGGGAGAATCATATTAATGCTCATATGGGAAAATAGAAGATCCAACATTACCTAACAACATATTCTATCCACCCCCACCCCACAAAGGCATGATCACTATATAATGAAAGTCATGTAATGTAATATAGTAAGCACATCGATAATTTGGTACCCCATGTAATGACCCGCCAAATCACATTGGCTTGAGAGCTCAACTGGTCATTACTTGGCCTTAAGAGAGATCCCCAAGACGCCAATGGCTGGAAATAAATGCCGAAGGGTTTCCAATACCATTGGGGGGTGATTTACCCTTTATGAAATAAACTCATAATCCAACCTAGACATCACTAACAAACACTATATGTTACATGTTAATGAAACAACACACTCATGCATTACAAAAAAATAACTACAATGTTCCACAAACTAATACATAACCAACACAATATTAGATTACCAAGAGAAATAATAAACATTAGACCCAAAACAATCCAAGACACACTCCACGGAACCATGTCGAGCTCCATTCACCAAGCACCACCACATCTCCCATGCATCACCATGAAACACTATAAATAAGATCCTTTACCTTTACTTGTGTTCAGCAAAACAACATCTGCAAAAGCACCAACGTGACAAAGTAGGGGTGAGTATAAAACATAGTAGGTTTTCCCCAATGAATTCCCAACTCATGCCACTAGGATATAAGAGTTAGACAAATTTATATAAAAATTGTTTATGTAAAACATTATCTCTGAAGTAGTTTATAACTAAATATAAACAAGTTTCCAAAATAATTCATAACTAAAGGCTTTACAAAAGCAATTGAAACCAATTTTCCAGTAAGTTATTTTTCCAAAAAAGTAAACAAAAAACCTTTAGAACCATTTCATAAACATTTCTTTTTGGCATACCCAAACCATTCCACAAACCCATGCAACCAAACGTGCATGCTACATGGAAGATGGGAGAAGCCCTAACCGTTATCCATCCTAAAAATGATTGGGGGAACTTCTTACCCTTATCCAACCCAAATTCAAATGAATTATTGATGGGGGAGATCCCTAACCCTTATCCATCTCAACACTGATGGGGGAGACCCCTAACCCTTATTCGTCCTGAATGGAAAATGAATGTTTGACGGGTGATCTCCATAACCCTTATCCATCCCAACACTGATGGGGGGAGAATACTAACCCTTATCTGTCCCGAATGAAACATGAAAACACAACACACATTCAAAAAATTCATTCCAAAACCATCTTTTCAATAAAACATCATTTATTGAAAACCATTTCCATCGAAACAATGAATGTTCAACCAATTCAATCCATTTCAATAAAACCCTACTTTTATTGAAAACCAAATAATGAACCAAATTTATCTAGCCATTTCAATACCAAACTATTTCAATAAAACACCCCATTTTACTGAAAACCAATATTTCATCAAACCATTTACTATTCCAAAAAATCCCTAATTTAAAATCAATATTTTAAATTTAATAATCCAAATAACTTTTCACAACAATCCAACAAGATTTCACAATTTCATTAAAACCATAAATAATCACTAAAAAAGATTTACTTTATGGATTGAACAATCAATTTCATTCAAATATCCCAATTTTAAACTTATCCAATCAATTCTAATAGGAGGAGTCAAGAGAGAAGCCACCTACCTCAATGGTTTGGATGAAAACCCTAACAAATGGAGAACGCACAAGAATGTCGGGTCAATTCTCCATGAATACTCTTTATATCTATTATCCTAACCCAACCAATACCCAATCTCGTCATATTTGACATACACACACTTAGATATACCCATAACGGGAGTATATCTAAGAAACTGGGAGAAAATGAGAAGTAGATCTAAGTAGATCTAAGAAATGAAACAAGAACGATCACATACCTCAATAATTCGGCTTCAATTCGCCAAGATAAGCCTTCAGATCACCTTTGGAATAATGGGAGAACCTTCCATGACCATAGGAGAACCAAAATCCAGAGTTATGTCCTCTTAGGAGTAAAAATGAAAGACATAGAGGCAAAAACGTGTGAGATCCACCTTTATAGGATCTCCTTTAAGTGGTCGCACAGTTTGACAAACCATACGCTAACCGTGTGTTAGCTACTGCCTCGACCACCCTTCTCGCATCGTTTGGCAGCCCAATTAGAAAAATTGTTTCCACCCATGTAGAATCCACTTCCCCCAAGACCCATTGCGCGTGGTTTGGCCGCATGGTTTAAAAAAACCGTGCCCCTCCTGTGCGACTTCCCCTTTGCATCAAAACATCATTCCAAGTTCTCTTGACTCACCCTTTCAACACTCTTAACATTAATACCATGAAAAACATAAAGTAAGGGTTATATACCAAAAACTAGGGGTACTAAATTCTCCCCACCATTTTTCTTTCCTTCCTCAAAAATTAGAAAACCTTCTCCTAGAAAAAAGAGTTCTGGACATTGCTCTTTCATTTCCTTTTCACGTTCCCATGTCTCTTCCTGAATATGACCAAGCTGCCATAAAACCTGCACTAGACCGATTCTTTTTCAACCCAATACATTCTCTTGCCTATCCACAATCCATACCGGGTTATGTATCAACAAAACATCCAACTCTATGTCAACGTGATCCAATCTGATCACATGGTCAGGATCGGGCATATACATATTCAATTGAGATACATGGAACAGATTATGCACCAAAATAAATCATGGTGGTAATTCCAACAAATATTCCACCTCTCCAACTAGTTCTAGTATCTCAAAAGGGCCAATGTATCTAAGAGATAACTTTACCTACTTCCTGAAACGATGATGTCCATACCTTAGAGAGATTCTCAAGAAGACAGGATCATCTGCAACGAACGACAACAGTATTCGACGGAGATCTGCATAAGATTTCTAACGACTCTGAGCCATCTCCATCCTATTTTTAATTAGATGAATCTTCTCCATTGTTTTTTGGACAAGGCTCGGCCAAACTAGGGATGTTTCACCAGTTTCCATCCAGCATAATAGAGAACGACAAGGATGCCCATACAATGATTCAAACGGATCAATGTTTATCGAGGCTTGATAGCAATTATTTTATGAGAACTCCACTAAGGGTATATGATCTTCCCATGAGCCACCAAAATCCATTACACAATCCTGCAACATATCTTCCAATGTTTGTATGAACCACTTGGATTTCCCATCCATCTGAGGATGATACATAATGCTCATAGTGAACTGAGTCCCAAGGGCTTACTGTAATGATTTCAAAAAATGAGATGTGAACCTAGGATCTCTATCTGAGATCATAGACACCGATACAACATGCCTGTTTACCACTTCTCGAAAATAGATTTTTGAAATATCTTCTACAGTATGAGTTTCATGAATAGGGATGAAATGGGCCGACATGGTTAGATAATACACTATCAACCAAATGGCATCATGTTTCTGAACCGTTCATAGAAAACCTGTAAGAAAATACAATGCAATCGGATCCTATGTAAACACTAGGATATGTAAAGATTGTAACATACTTGTTGGTCTATGATGCTCTGCTTTAACCTGCTGACAGGTTAAGCACCGTGAGATGAACTCAGCCACCTTCCATTTCATGCCACTCCACAAAAATTTTTCCTTCAAAGCCTTATACATATTTTGTGTAACTGGGTGTACAACCCATCTTTAATGGTGATAAACATGAAGGATATGTTATTGAAAAACCATATCTACAACCATCCGATCACTAAAACACAAAAATGAACCCCCATCATGTTTCCATCCATCAATGGTCTCCACACAATAGAGTTTTGAACATACCAAAAGACATTTTGAATAAGATGTTTGTGCTTCATTGATCATCCTTCCTAAATCAGGAACAAGTGTAGAAGAAAATAAAAGATTAACATCACCTCAGTCTTCACATTCCACATGCATGTCGGCTAGGACCGACATCAACTACCATTCGTCTGAAGCTTCTTTCTCCAACTGAGCATATGAATTTCTACTCAATGCATCTGCCACCAAATTTCCTTTTCTAGGTGTGTACATTAATTCAATGTCAAACATTTGAAGATACTATATCCATCTCCCTTTCCTGGGATTTAAATCTCGCTGTGAGAAAATGTGTTTCATGCTTTTGTGATCCGTAAAAACAGTAAATTTATCACCAAAGAGATAATGTCTCTATGTTTTCAAAGCATGGATGACTGTAGCCAACTCTAAATCATGTGTTGGGTAATTTTTATCATGCACTCTCAACTGACTTGAACCATAAGCAACCACATGATCTCTTTGCATGAGAACAAAACCCAACCATGACCCTGAAGCATCACAATGCACCGTATATTGCTATTCTGATTCTAGAAAGATCAAGATAGGTGCCGATGTAATCCGAACATTTAATTCCAGGAAGGATTTATGACCTTCTTCCATCCATTGGAATAGAGAATTATTCTTATTTAGAGATTTCCTTTTTGAATCTAGTAATGATAAATCATGCACAAAGCGTTGGTTGTACCCAGCAAGACCAAGAAAACTGCGTATCTCGAACACATTTTCAGTGGTTTCCATGAGATAACGACATATATCATTTCCGGATCAGCATAAATGACTTTCTCAGAAATGACATGGACATGGAAACGTACTTCGTACACCCAAAATTCACACTTTGATAATTTGGCATACAAATGATGATCTCTAATGATTTGTACCACTTTTTTCAGGTGCAACTCTTGATATTCCCTTGTTTTTTAATACACCAAGATATCATCCACAAAAAACACAACAAAAGAATCAAGATATTGCTGAAATACCTGATTCATCAAATCCATGAAGACTGCTGGTGCACTCGTTGGACCGAAAGGCATGACTACATATTCGTAGTGGCCATATCTACTTATGAAAGCTGTCTTTGGGATATCCTCCTTCGGAACTCACAATTAGTGATATTTTGATCTCAATTCAATCTTGGAGAACCACAGATCTCCCTTTAATTGATCTATGTTATCATCAATGTGTGGAAGTGGATATCTATTCTTTATTGTAAATTGGTTATGCTTACAATAATCAACACATAACTGAAGAGTTTCATCTTCCTATTTCACAAACAAAATCAGTGCTTCCCATAGAGATGTACTTGGTCAAATGAATCCCTTGCTTTCTAGATCCTCTAACTACAATTTCAATTCTCGTAACTCTGTTGGTTCCATCCTGTAAGTCCGAAGGGAAATTGGACTGGTCCCCGGAAGGAGATCAATCATAAACTCCCCTTTCTATATAGGTGGTAACCCTGAAATGTTTTTGGGACATACATCAAGAAATTGATCCACAACAGCTGTAATACTATTTTCCTCAATCTCTTCAATTGATGCCAAATTCAACGCTACCAGCTGGTAATCGATCATTCCAACCATTGGTTCTAACATGTTTTTTTCACCTTTCTTTACTATCCTCTCTCCTTTGAAGATATGGTTGATTATGCCCTCAGTATTGAAACTAACTATTCTCCTATAACAGTGGATGTGATCCTTAAACATTTTCAACTAATCCATACCCATGATTACATCATATACATCCTTTTCTAACATCGAGATTTCCCAATTTAACTTAGCTCCATCAATAGATATAGCACTTTATCTAGGCACAAAGGATTGACATTCTCTTTCACCAAGAAGAGTTTTCAGTTTCAAAACAGAAAGAATCATTCCCATTTTTAAACATAGCAAGTCAACAACATGAGAAGCAATGAAGTAATGTGATGCACCAGTATCAAAGAGAACTTGCACAACGATATAATTTAAAAGAATCATACCTCTCACCGTAGATAGTCCAGCCTGATCATCGACCATCATCTGCTCACCTCCATAAAATTTCTTCATCGTTGTACTGTTCTCCTTGTTGCCTTGCTGAGATTTCCCTGGTAGAGGATTCATGGTATTTCAATAATCTCCAAGGCTAACTCTATTATACTGATGAGACTGATTCTACTGTCCTCATCATGTCGAAGCATACGATGCTTGCAACACCTGAGAAGTGTCACGTGCACCGGACATCGGAGCATTTCTACAATAGCACTTTAAATTCCCCATCTTCTTGCAATTGTGACATGATCTAAATTGATCCCTACAATCTCGCCTTTTGTGGTCAAATGAACTACATTGAAAAAAACCTACTTTTATCTAGGGTTGTAGAGGAAGGTTCACTGATCTAGTCGTCTGGTTCTGATTTCCCCTTGCACCAGGGAAATAGGTTTCCCTTTTCCTCTTGTTCCTAGTGGTTGAGTTCCCAAAATTTTCTGTAGGTATGAACAATCCTCCTCCTATCGATCGCGAGATATCACCTTCATCAATAGTTTCTATGTTCAACATCTTTTTATAATCTGTAATACATATTACCGCAATCATCAATCGAACCTCATGACATAGCCCCAATTCAAAGATGCGTGCTTTCAACGACGCACTTGCCACAACCACTGCTAAAAAACGAAATAAATTCTTTAATTTAGCGACATACTCTGTGACAGAGAGACCCTCCAGCTTCAATCTAATGAGGTATGTCATTTTCTAAATATTGAATGTGTGAGGATAGAATTGTTTGTTGAAAAATTCATCAAAATCCTCCCATGTTAGGCCTTCATCCAATTTAGCATGCACTGATAAATCCCACCACTAACGTGCAAGATCCTTGAGCATATGTTTTTCCACCTTTACTATGAGCTCTTATGGTATGATGATGAAATTGACGATACAATTCATCCTACATAGCCACACCTCCACCTATTCAGGTTCAGTATCACCCCGAAAGTTTTTTGGATTATGCTTCATGAACTGGATAATATGATCCACATGTCTTCATTCATTCCTCTGGTTCCCCGAATCCATAGCCTGATAATCTTGGACAATAATCTGATCCAACTCTTTTTCCACACGTGGTTCAAGTGCAACTACATTCTCCACAACTTCTTCGGGTTGGTTCTGACGACACCTACCAGGTTCCATTTTCTAAACCAACAACAAACTCCATCAATCTCACTCTCTAGAAACTGATCGCTTAGCATTAAAATTATATCACATCATCTATCACAAAATTGTATATCCAAAACAATGTTTTCCCATGTTCGTACATTTTTGAAAACATTCCACATGCCTTTTGAAAATCAACCCATTTTCAAAATACACCAAATACCCTATTTTCAAAATCATTTACTTGAAAACAATTTCTGCATTTTTCCAAATTTTTCACCTTACCTGTAATCATAAATTATTCTTCACAATGAGATATGAAACCCTAGTGGGAAGTAATTCTTCTATATTTCATGTCATGATCATCTCATTTGCTAAATTCATGACAATGAGATTTCCAACATTCTAGAAGTGTATCCAAAACAATTATGTACCCAACACCCTAGTAACTTGAAGTTCAGAATAAACGGGTTAGCTACGTCCTTTTATGCTATACATTTCATGTTCAGAAAATCCTACTCCTATCTAAGATTTGACCCGAGGAATAGACAAGAATGAATTTCATATCCAAGACCGAGAACATCAATTACTACTTGATAGGCAAGGAACAAACAAGTTGATACCATTTTTAATGACCCGCCAATTGCCATTGGCTTGAGAGCTCAATGATTCATTACAGGGCCTTAAGTGACATCCCCAAGATGCCAAAGGCTGGCAATAAATGCTGAAGCGTTTCGAATCCAATTGGGGGACAATTTACCCTTTATGAAATAAACACATAAACCAACCAAGACATCACTAACAACCACTATATGATGCATGTTAATGAAATAACCAACATATGAATTACCAAAAGAGAACTAGAATGTTCCAAAAACAAATACATAACCAACACAATATCAGAGTACCAAGAGGAAAAATAAACAAAAGACCCAAAACAATCCAAGACACACTCCACGACTCCACGTCGAGCTCCATGGACCATGCAGCACCACATCTCCCAAGCATCACCACGAACCACTAGCAAAAAATGCATTACCTTTACCTGTGTCCTAGAATAATATATCTGTAAAAGCACTAATGTGAAAAAGTAGAGGTATGTATAAAACTCAGTAGGTTTTCCCCCAATGACTTCCCAACACATGACTCTAGGATTGAATATTTAGCCACATTTATATAAAAACAGTTTATCTAAAACATTTTCTCGAAAGTAGTTTACAACTAAATATAAAAAAGTTTCCAAAACCATTGGTAACCAAAGGCATTCCAAAAGCAATTTAATCCAGTTTTCCAACATGTTATTTTTTCCAAAAAAACAAAAAAACGTTTAGAACCATTCCACACACATTCCTTTTTGGCATACCCAAACCATTCCACAATCCCATGAAAACAACCATGCATGCTACCTGGAATACGGGAGAATCCCTAACCCTTATACATCCCAACCATGATGGGGGAGACTTCTTTCCCTTATCCAACCCAAATGCACATGAATGATTGATGGGGGAGATCCCTAACCCTTATCCATCCCAACACTGATGGGGGAAACCCCTAACCCTTATCCATCCTGAATGCAATAAGAATGTTTGACGGGGGAGACCCATAACCCTTACCCTTCCCAACACTGATGGGTGAGAATCCTAACCCTTATCAATATTGAATGCAATATGAACACACACCACACATTCACAACAATCATGCCAAAACCATCCTTTCAATAAAACACCCTTTATTTAAAACCATTTCAATCAAAACCAAGTGTGTTCAACCAATTCAAACCATTTCAATAAAACCGTACTTTTATTGAAAACAAAAGAATGATCCAATTTCATCAAGACATTTCAATACTAATCCATTTCAATAAAACAAACCTGTTTAATGAGAAACCATCTTTCATCAAACCATTTACCATTCCACCAAATCCAAAATTTAAAATCAACATTATAAATTCACGAAGCCAAATCACTTTTCACAACAATCCACTAAGATTTTACAATTTCATAAAAACCATAAATCTTCACTAAATAATATTTACACCATGATTTTCACAATAAAATTCATTCAAATAACCCAATTTGAAACTATGACAATCAATTCTAACAAGAGGAGTTGAGAGAGAAGCCACCTACCTCAATGGTTTTGATGAAAACCCTAAAAAACGGAGAATGCACAAGAAGACTGGGTTGATTCTCCAATAATCCTCCTTAGATCTCATATCCTAACACAACCAAGACCAAATCTCTTCATATATGGAATCCACACTCTGATATATACCCCTAATATGCTTAGATCTATTAAACTGAGAGAAGACAAAATGTATATCAAAGTAGATATAAGAAACCAAACAAGAAAATTCACATACCTCAAGAATCCGGCTTTGATTCACCAAGAGATGACTTCAGATCGCCTCCTGAAAGATGGGAGAACCCTCCTTGACCTTAATAGAACCAAAATCTTGATAAAGGGATGCTTAGGAAGAAAAACAGGCAACATAGAGGCAAAAAGGCGTGACATCCACATTTATAGGATCTCGTTTATGTGGTCACACAGTTAGTTCTCACTGTTTGACAAAATATGAGCTAAATGTACGATAGCTACTTCCTCGACCTCCCTTCTCTCATGGTTTGGCCACACGGTTAGACAAACTATGTGCTGCCCTTATGGAAGCCACTGTCTCCAAGCCTCACTGCGCATAGATTGGATGAATGGTTTAGACAAATTGTGTGCCTCCTGTGCGACATCCCCTTTTCCTCAAAACATCATTACAAGTTCTCCTGTCTCTCCCATTCAACACTCTTAACTTTTAAACCATGAAAAACAACATTTAAGGGTTACGTACCAGAAACCGGGGGGTACTACACCCAACACCAATTTCCCCCCGATTAACCACTCTCACACCCAAACAGAAAAATTCATGGCACTCTCACCTCTTTAGAACAAAAAAAAACCATGTCCCTATCACACACACCTTGGCCTCACAACCATAACACATCCCTCCTAAAGACACATGAGCCCTTATAACAACACACCCCACCCGAAGACTCCTAGGCCCCTGCTATAACACATCCCACCAACATACACCTGGGACACTACCACAACACATACCACTCAAAAACACCAGGTCCACAACCACAACTCATCACAAATACACCTAGGATGGCACAAAATAACTAATCTAGAAGATACCTGAAAAAACACAGCTCGCTAGCCAACACTTGGTCCTCACAACCACATCATGGATAAAGAATCGTGGGATATCACCTGTTCGATGAAGGAGTAGGGAAGAGCATGTGGCTATCCATCCATCCTCCCAGTTGAGATGTTTATGAAAAAAAACCTCTCCCATTACAATGAGGGTGTTCAGAACATTGTGCTAATCTAGGGTGGGTTGCGTATAGAAATCACAATAAAAAGTAGGGTATGTGTAAATATTACTAAACACTCACACCCCTCGTATGGGTTTTCAATAAAATAACTACCCCATAACACTTCAATCATTTCTAGTACCTCTAAATGAATTACCAAACAACAAGATACAATCATAAATTATACCCAACCTATTCAATTACCCAATTCTCATTGTTTGTTAAAACAATCATTTATTTATTCAATCACTAACTGAGCAATGACTAAGAACAATCCAAAACATGAAACACAAATATAGTAATCTCAAAAGGTGAAGATCCATATAAACTAAAGTACATTCGTATTCAACTATATTTAACATCAATTTATAATCTAATATAAAAAGATCTTAAGACATGGGGTGATGATTTTTTATGATACTCATGGAGAATATCTAGTGGAATTAACCATTCTAAATACTACAATTATATATCTTTAAACACATTCTTCCCAATCAATTATCTCAAACATAACCATTTTCGTTAGCCCTACTACATAACACTACACACCCATTCCAGAATCGAACATTCTCTCAACCTATGATTCTACTAACCCATCCAATCCAACATATATCATCCATCCATTCCCATGACCATACCACCATAAAAACTCGACAAAAAAATTTTCGATTTAACAAGGGTGCATTCATTTTTCAATTTGTTATCTTTGGGGTTTATTAATGAAATAATTTTGTCCCATGAAATCAATTTATTTTCCGAGTGTTTGTGGCTATCTGATTTCATATAAATACAGGCAATCAATAGATGACCAATAATATTAATTCTAAATAAATCATAGTTATACAATCAAAGAACAACAACAACCAATATTTTTAGTTGGGATATAGCCCATAAAATTCACAACATCAACAGATAACAAAGATGAGCATAAGTCAATTTTATTCGACCAGCTAGTTGATCTTAAACAGATTCAAAATTATTAATTTATTTTTTATTATTCTATATTTAAAATGACAAATCCATACACCCATTCAACATTATAAACAAATAAAACATAGATGATGGGATCCTTACATTGAAGAGTACCTGGTCAACTCTTCATTATTGCTTCAAAATAGGGGGTTTTCGTGCAAGAAAATACTCTATGGAAAACATGGTCCAAAAAAGGTGCAATAAAAATAAACAAATAATGTGGGTGAAAGGTTCTTGGCACACCCATGAAAACAAACAAAGAAGATAAGATGTCATATTTAGAAAGGAAAGATCCTAAATCTAGGGGAGAAACATTTTTTGAAATATATTAATGGTGGGTCTTGACTAAGAACAAGAGTTTTATAAGTCAAGGGAAATATCAAAATTTTAAAAGATAGATACAATTCTAATAGCATCCAAACCAATTAAAAACGGTATTAAACTCATTTAGCATAAATAGAACCATCAAACTGATGAAATTGGAAAAACTAGAGATAAATTGAATTTTGAAAACTTGTTTGAATAGAGTCACTGGTGGATGAGTCACCATTCGAAGAGTCAATTGTTGATGGGTTACGTGGGGATGGGTCACTAGTGCAAGCTATTGGTGGAGAGCTACCGCTGTGACCCACTTCCATGGCCAACCATCAGTGACTCACAATTATGAGTCACAGGTGTGAGTCACCACTCTAATTTATTAGTCTCAAATCACTAGTCTTGAATTACTAGTCCTAATTCACCAATTGTGAATCACTATCATGAGTCACCAGTGCATGTCACCATCCTAACTCACTAGTCCTGACTGACCATCATGAGTCATTGGTGCGGGTCTCCTTTATGACCTACCATTTCCACCTACCATGGGAAAAATTGGATGAACTAAAAAATGTTGTATTATGTCATAATGACATCCAAGAACACCTCAAACACTGTATTTACACAAATTAATTGACAGGAGAGTTATTGACCATTAAAATATTACAATAATTCATAAGTATGGCCTACCATATCACTTAATGGTGTTTTCCTAAATTTATCTATAACATTAATATACTACTCAATGTTCATATATAATTAATATATATGATATTTATAACATATTTAATATTATAGAGATGATTTATCCATGAAAAAATAAAATAGAAAATTATTACTGATTTAAAAAATATATGAAAAATGAAGAAATTATCAACATAAACAGTGATTTTAACAAACAATTGATAATAAATGGGTGATAAAAGGATATAATCAAATCATATATATTTTGTGAAATGTAACGCCTCATGATTATAAGGTAATATCATTTGATTTAGCAGCATGTTTTATACACAAAACAAAATGTGGAAATTAATATAACCTATTGAGTATATATGGTGTGTTTGATATATTAAAATAAATTTATTATATTATATATCATGGAGTACACACAATATCGGGGTATCCTGTGTTGCACACAAGGCCATGTTGTTCCTAACTATAATTTACCATTAATAATAATATTATTGTATATAAAAGTTGATAATTATCCACGGTAATGAAATCTATTATAATGGATAAATAAATTTTTAAAATATTATTTATTTATGATTATAAAATTCTCTCAGGTTATGAATGAAAATAGATCCAAATTTAATATAAATTATCTGTTATTATGAAAAACTATTTTATATCCACCAATGTATTTTTGTTTATAAATTAAATTAATTACTATCTTAGGATGATATTAATATAATGTATATATTATATATAAAATAAAATATATTTAACATTCATTCAATATATTTGAATGATATTAGATAACAAAAAACATAATTTTTATGCATAATTATCCAGACTTTTATAAAGGAAAATTTACCTTCTTTTAATAAATGACATGTTTCAAATAAAAATTTTGCAACTTTTATAAATTTTATATATAAAAATAATTTTATAATTTGAAATAAAATGATCATGATTTTGTGGGGTGATTTTTTTATTTTTCATTAATGAATCATGTTTATGAATAGTTAAAAATATAAAATTTTAATTAAAAAATGCTTCTTTGTCAAATATATTTATAAGGATAAATTATATTTTAAAATTATTTTAATGTAAAATCATATCAATTATACATAAATTAATACATTTTAGTTCATTTAAAAAAATTAAATTAAATATAATAACATAGTTATATTTTGAACACTTTTACGTTAAAAACATACTTTGTTGTCCCATATCTGGGATAAATATTAAAATAAAATCTACCACATTTGTGATTGGAAAATTGGAAAAATAGATTCCATATTTAGAATAATAAAAATATATATATTATGAAAATATAAAATTTTATTTTTACAATATATATTTGTCGATGCGATTAAAATTAATAATAGTAATTAGGAGAAAAATTATCTTAACAATGGACTAACCATTAATCTTAAAGAATTAAATGACCAATAAACTTATCCAAAATCCAATTTAATGAAATATTTCTATCATATACATAATTTAATAGAATATGGTCCATTATTTTCAGTAAATTTGGAAACTTATACCTCTAAATTGTGTAAAATGTTTTATATGTAGCAGAATTCCCCTCCTCCTCCACTATAAAAAACAAGTCATCCCTCCCATTATTCAAACCACTAAATCTTATTTTTTCACCCAAAATATAAAAATATAATCTCCCAAAATTACTCTACTCACCCAAGATTCATCTTTTATTCATAAATAAAACCAATAATTTCATTAGGGTAAACCAAACGGAGTTTACCGAAAAAATAGGTAACACTCTACAGTGTTCATTTATGTTTTATTTGTTTCTCTAGACAATAATTTTTTTTATTTGATTATAAAATTACAAAATAATTATAAATATTTGTATATGTTGTTAATTTTTTGATTATAACTACATTTACACAAACATTAATCAAATGGGTGAAAAAAATATAGTTTTTGTGAATAGAGAACAACCGCTTAACAAAATGATATCCTTGGTTTTTCCCATTAAAACATTGAATGTGTGATTATATTAATAGAAACAATGTTTATATATGTTTTATGTGGTATTTATTTTTTATTAATAGTTATTTAATTTTTATATAAAACATAACAAACTCCATTCCATTATGTTTAAAAATGATAACATCATTTCTAGACTTGTGGACTACTGCTTCCCCAATGCAATGTGGTATGTTCAAAAATTAAATGAAATATAAAAAAGATGGTTTTAAATAAAATATGTTATATCAAAACCATATTTATATAAATTTGGAATTATTATATAAAACTAAGTAATTTATTTTAAAATGATTTAGAATATGACAAAAGAAATGGAAGTAGTGTCTATGCCTATGTACGACCTATCATATCCATGAATGGTGAATTTTATTAATTATCTCCAAATTTTATAGATTATTATAAATACAACTATAATTAACATATAAGATAATTTAAACATGTTTTAATTTATTTATATGATTAAATAATGATTTTTAATAATAACAACATTATTTATGTCAAAAAATACTCATCAAACTAGGCAGTTAACAACCGAAATAGTGAAAATAATGAATTATTATTAAAAAATAAGCAATAAGTTATTATAATAAGTTAATAAATTGTATTAAGAATATTATTATTGGTCATGAATAAGTACATAATATGTATAAACCCCTTATATATGAGCATAATTGACATCCACCCTAAAAGAAATGAAAAGTATGAGAGTTTCATATCACTGTTCACATCCACGAGATAACTATCACATTCACCAATTACGTGTGTTTTATCTACATAACCTTATGAAATATTATATAATGAATATTTTTTTATTAATTTTATTTCATTTTTATCATTAAATTATCCCATATTATTTGTTTTTACATGAATATTACTAGGCCGTAAATGTTATATTTGATATATCACTCTCTTTTGTGATTTTTTACATTCCCATGAAATAATATCATCATAATGATCATTATTATTGTAAATTAAATATCCTTATTCTCAGTTAATGGAAATTATTATTTCCTAAACAATAAATAATTTTTTCAAACTGTGTTCACTATGATAGTTTTTTGATTAACTGGGGAAGGAATGACAATTTTATATCTTTTACTAAATACAAATATTTGATAAGGCATATTATTCATTAATTAAATTGGTTATTCGATATATGGGGAATTATTTTTAAATTCACTATATAGGTTGTGGAATGGTTAATAAAATACCAAGGATGAATTGGTAGTCTTGTGAGAGGAATTAGTTATCCAAATCATTATAGTTTGAACAATCTTGAGAAAAATATGAATGGTATAGGAATCCTTTTCCTGGGAAATAATATATAAAATATTTAAGCATTTCATCTATTGATAAAATAGTAATTATAATTTTCCTTTTGGTTTTTTATTTTATATATCTATTGATTCAATTTCATTCAAATTTCATTCATTAAATGGAATGTGTTTTAGTTATCTATTGTGCTATATTGATTATCCCTTATCAATATATTTACATAGAACTTATGTGTAATTATTTTCCTTTATATTATGATTATTATGAGTGATTAATTATTTCAACTATCTTATTTACCATTACTGAGAATTTGATCTCACCTTAATGGTTTTATTATCCATGTTATGAATAATAATCCATTTAATTAGTTTAAATTTTACTAAGATTTCAATTATGATATGGTTTATTCTATTTTCCTAATTTATTATGGGTATCATATTTGTAATCTTGTTTTCTATACCAGAAAAACATTTTGTTCCTTTGATATATGTTTTATTTTAATCATGGTAAGGAATTTAAATATTGTTTGTTAACATCTTTATAGTATAACTCCTCACACATGTATACCTTTTTTATATCATCAATGTAGCATCCCAGGTAAATAATGAGTAATATATTTTCATATATTAAATATTAATTTTACTTTAAAGAGGATTATATGATTTTATGGCATACTCAATACGCAACATTGTGTTTCTTTGAAATCTTACATTGCACACAATGTTGAGTCATACTTAAAAATAATAATATAATATTATTAATTTAAATAGTATTTGACGTCTAGTTGTTATAATGGCATGAATGAAAAAAAATAACTACAATATACTTATATATGTTTGTTAAATGTTTTTACTTTATCTAATAAATTTTCGTGGATTAAAATGTGAATGAATTTATTTTTAAGCATAATTTACTTTAAAAGTTTGATTTACCACCCTTTTGATGGAGACCCCAATTTTAACCTTGTTTCATTCACTTTTAAATTTTATTTTTGATAAATTAAAATTATTATTTAGAACTTGGACAATAAAATTCACTTTGGGTAAAATTATGATATTTTTATGATAAAATTCAGTTTTTTGAAGAACAGTGAAAATACTGTATTTTAATTAAAAACTGCCTTTTAATCTAATTTATTTATATGGATATATTATCATTTTAATTGGTTTTAATGATTAATTAGATTATATTTTTACCATTTAATCTAATTGTGGTCATTGGAATTAATTTTACTTTTAAATTGGACATAAAAAAGTGTCAATCTTTTGATAGTTATTGTTTCTTAAATACACACTATTTGTTTTGACAATGGGGATTAATATTAAATTAATTAATGAAAGTTATATGTTTTTAATTTGGTAAAATAGACATTATTTTTGAATTAAGAATATAAAATATATCTTAGGCTGATGTTTTGGTATTTTTCTGAAAATCATCAATTTTTTTATGAATAATGAAACCACTTAGTAGTAGTTAGAAAAATAGACTATTTAATTTAATTGAAATTTTACCGCTTCTGTGAATTGAATTTTGAAAATCCAACATACATCATTGTTATTAGAAAGTAAAATTTTGTTCAATAAGATGAATATAATTTCTGGTGAATAGTAACTTTTGACTTTTATTTACCGTGGTTAAAGGTAAATAGGGCAATTCATGGTAAACAAATATAATAATATTACAAAATTACCTTAACACTTGTCCTAAACTTATTATATGAGTAATGGACTACTATGGTCATCCATTGGGTCGATTTGGGGACCCCATTGAGCCACTTATGAATGATAATGACACATTAATTTAATTAACTTAAAGTAAAGGCAAAATTGACAAAAACAAATATCTTTTAGTAAACAAATTTTCACATGGGGGTATACAAGTGATAATTTCAACTGTAAATATAAATTTGAAAGACAAAAAGACTTAATACATCATGGTATTTTTATTATAATTTTTAGAATTCAAATAAATAAAATTATATATGACACAATAATGATACAGTATTTACCACATAATAAATGATTTAAATAAATAAGGTTATAAATAATAAAACAATATCAAATTCCTGTCGAATTCATATTGGATGATTTTATTTAGACCATGAGTCGTCTTATATTTGACTTTAATTAGTTTTTTAAATTTAGAAACTGATTATCATTATATAATAAAATAATATTTTCACACTTTCCTAAAGAGCCCCTCCACCCCCTTATAAAAGGACACCACTTCTAACTCATTCCTCACACCTCTCAATCCCCTTGGCTCATCCAACCCCTGCCCAAATAATCTCTCAATATCCCCCTATTCCTCCTAGAAGCCTTACCTTATGCATATGTCACTTAAATAAGTCCTTTTGGTTTAAACCAAATGAAGTTACCCAAATTAAAAGTAACTATTTCTCTTAAAATATTTTGTTTTATTTTGTTTTGTTTTAATCATCCAACCCCTTAACTATTTTTTCCTTTATAACAAAAACATTATCCTAAATATACTAGTATGATGTTTTAATATGATTTTATAACAATACTTACACACACACCTCCATCTAATAGGTGAAGAACACACTGTTTCTTTGGATGCCAAACTAATGCCTCTGGAAACGATGATTGTTCGATTATCTCCTATCGCCTAACGTGGTAGCCATTAAGATAGAACTGTATTTATATTTAATTTATATTATGTTTATTAATTCTTTATTCTTCTTTATTATTTATTTATAGAATACCTTTATGTTTTCCATTTTGGGTAAATGTGAAAATTTTATTTGAGGAAGTACGGACTAACGCCCCTTCAAGGTGATATGATTCGTTCCTGACATACATGGAACTTATAAAGGAGGAGATAATGAAATTATGTAACATAAATATCATATTATTTTATAATTTAATTTTATTATACCAATGTATCATTAATTTTTCATTCTTTAAATATAAAATAGAAATGAAAGTAGCGTTCAAGCATACATACCATTTACCATATCCATGAACGATGTGTTTCATTTACTAACACCAAATGATATGGAAAATTATAAATACATATACACAGGATATATATGATATATATGATATATAAAACATTTATATCATTTTGGAGATAATGTAAATTTTACCACATGGACAAATTGTCATTATAACAAGTTCATTTTTTACTCAAGTTCCGAACATCGAAAAAATATCCAATATGAACTCAAATAATTAAGTAGTTGTTATAGAAAGATAATAAGTGATATAAAATGCATAAAAAAATAATTTTTTTTTTATTAAGTATAGAATAAATTAATTTTATTATGTAGGAAGGACACCGAATATACAGTTCAAGTAGGACATGAGGTAAGTGGTTTCTTATCTCACTTTTAATTTCGTGAGATTTACACTATTCACCACTTATTTATTTCATATGGTGTATTGTGTACTGCCATTTTATATATATTATCAGGATTCTAGTTATATGTATGGTATTCTATTATTCATTTTGTGGTTATTAACTTTTGGTCACATGACTCGATTGATTACCACATGGTAAGGAGTTTTTATCTCACTTTTTATTCCCATGAGATTTATGATATATTTTTCACTATTTCCATTTTGTGGTGTATGTAATGACCATGAGTATACTCTTTTTGTAATATAATTTTTTATGGGTATTTACATCTTCATTTTATAGTCCTTCTTTCATGTGGTGTATGTTTTGTAAGTTACCAAATCTGTAAGGGAACCTTTCACCCTCCTCTTTTTATAGACTTTGTTTTGTTATGTCTTTTAATTTACATCTTATTATTTTGGGATAAGTTATTCTATTTCCTTATAGATGTAAATTTTATTTCAACTTAATGAGATACCCTTTTTATCTCATCAACTCATTTTCAGAATTTTAAAGTGACGTCGTGTGGCTTTCGAATTTTCACAGGGGAACTTCTTAACCAAATTTAAATTCTTTGTGTTAAACTTGTACTTCTTTAATATGTCGTCCTATGAATATGTGTGAATGACCTCTAATTTATTTACACATAATATCCACATATATTGCGTGTATTTTTATTTTTCACACATAATTAGGTGATTGATTTATCCTTAATTTAAGGATACCGTCTTTATAAGGGATTTCATCTCAATTTACATTTCCATTGAGACATCATTGTTGTTATGCACAAATTCACTCTTATGTGGTGTATATACTATCCTTTGTCATATTATATCATTAATACATTTATTCACATGATATTATAAAGTTCATATTAAATGTTCTTCCTCAATTAATTGTCTTTAAGAGTCTCTAATTTTGTTAAAAACTCTTTAACTAAAATATCATTTTGTATGTTTTAAAGATTTATTATTCTAAATTATTATCATTATTGTCTATGTATTAAAAATGGTATTGATTATTTATTTATATGGACATTATTGTTTTTTAATTATTATTCCATTAAATGCTTCAAAGTGGTATCAGACACATTGATTCAAAAATCTATTTTAAAATGGTTTATGAAAATGGAATGATTATTTAAATATCTTGAAATTACCTCTTGCGATTTCAAATGAAATGTTATTAGTGAAATGTTTATATTTTCAATATTTTATGTGTTATTATTGTACTTGGACATTTGATGGGTGGTCAATGATAAACCATATGATGGATGGTTCCATGATAAACTAGTACGGGTGGTTACATAATAACCTCCAATGCATTGGGTATGGAAGTTGGATGTATGACTATTATATTTAGTGATATTTGTGTAAGTCGATTGTATGGTTATTCTACATAAGAATGTTAATGTACCAAGTTTCCTTTATATGTTATGTCTTCTTTATATGGGTTTTATGGTAATAATTGGGTTACAAAAGGGTAAGCAATGATATTTTATTTAGTGAAGAGTATTTACTACTTCATAAAGGGCAAAAAGTATTAATTATGATAAAGTATTCATTGTTTACTTATTGTTTTGAAAATCTAACAGTTTTCCTTCTTTGTGTATCCCTTACTGAGATTTTTATGCTCATCCAATTTTTTTGAAATTTTATTCACAGGACATAATGTGTAATTGGGTCAAGGATGGGATCAAGAGAAATTCATGCTGTCTAAAACATGGAACTAGATATGTCTCATTTATTCAAGAGTTTTTATTTTATGAAAAAAATGGAAACTGAGTAGAGTGTCTAATTTTTAATTTTTGATATGTAATGTAATTGTTATACCTAATTCTCTAAAACTCTAAACCATAAAAGATACTAAATGTGAATTATTTATTTTATTAAAGATTATGTAATGTTCATGGTTGGGTCTATATAGTTGGTATCAGAGGTCAGTTGAGATAACTTTAGAGGTTAGGGTGTTATCTAAGCATAAGAGACATAACTGTAATGGTTAGCATATTAGAAAGATTCATAGTTATTTTTAATGAGTTTAGGATAACATGAATATGTATTTACCCTCCTCATAACATATTATATGATGATATTACAGATATACTAACACTAACCTTTTTGGTTTTAGTAAATGGATAGATCTAGTATGTACCAAAGTAATAGTGGAGGTGACAAAAACTGTGACAGTTTTATGAACGAGAAACTGAATGAAATGAGTGCTACAATGAGAACACTTATGGGTTTTCTCAACCAACTATTTGGATTCATGATTGAAAACCTGAACCGTGGTGATTTTTGTAAGGCATCGTATACGCGAGAAACAAATCCATATAGGATTTCAGGTAATAATCATAAAGGTAAGTATACTCAAAAACCTATGTGTCAAGGATCTGGGAAGAACCACCTAAGAAAATTCTTCAATGGGATGGGAATATGATATATATTTGGGAATTAATGTCAAAAAGCAAGAACCTTCCACGGAAAAAGGAAGCATCCAGTTGACTCTAGGAAAGAGAATGAAGTTATTTCTAAGGGATAAATTGAATGTTTTAAATGTGGTGTGCATGGTCATTATACAATTAGATGTCCTAAAATTATATTTTGAGAATGGGATCACCAGGATCATAATAATATATGTTTACCAATAACTAATTCCATTCCAATTGCGGATTAAGAAACAGAAAATGACCATTGAAAGGTATGGATTATTTATTAACATATGTTTTAACATTTTTGAATCATAGGATATGATTCATGATTTTGTTTATAGGAAGGAAGTATTTCTGAATAAGTTGGTAAAGAATGATTAATAGATCATGAAGAATATTGAATGAGTAAGAAGTCAACTTATAAGGAATTCCATAGTTAATGGTAGATTTAAGGATGGTAAGATTCTTAAAAGTATGAAGGATCTTTTGATGATGGGATTACATTAGGAAAATTTTTATAGTATGTGTAACCCTGAAGTTTGATATATGAAAATTTTATTCAAGGAATAATTATCTTTTCTTTTGTGGATATAGTTATAAATTACTATTTGGGTTTATATGATCCTATAATTTCAGGCAATTAAATCTTAATAAATTTTGGGATGGCAAATGATAGTTATTAGATAACCCTTGTGGTTATAATATGTTTTAGTTATTTTTGATGAATTTATCTTTTTCTGGGAATGTTATAAAATTTTATATTTTTTGAAAAAGGACAACACACAGAACGTATGACAACCCATCACATTGGACAAAGTTGTGGGAATCGAACCCACAACCAAAGTGTGACTAGGATTTATCACCTACCATTGGACTACGTGAAGTCCCTGGTTAGTATGAGTAATTATTTTTATTTAGATGATCTAATTAATATTTTTATATTGGGTTATTAATGGAAATTATTAACCTATCATAGAGAATATGTGATTATGTTAATTACACTTTAGTATGAGACTTTAAAAGTAGTCAATGTTATTTAGAGATAAATGTTAATATTTAATGTAGAAGACTATGGGATTAAATTTTTCTAATATTTGGTTTTCAATGTTAGTTTGGATTATATTGATGAATTTTAAGGATTTTTGTTTATTGAATGGTCTTTTTGGAACATAGTGTACTGTTTTTTGAATTTTGGAGATTAGGAATAATATTTCTTTTTATAAAGAATTATCCTTTTGTGGATTATCTGATCCTGTATGAACATTTTTTGTTTTAGTTGAGGTCTAAATACATGGGAAATATATAGTTCAACTTCTGTGGATTATATGATTCTCTGAAAATTGAATTTAGAGCTTTTAATGTGAAAAGGCATCCTTAATACTCATCTTTTGGAGAAAATATGAGTTTGTGTTATAAATCTTCTAAATTATTAAAGTCTACATGACAAGTATATATGTTTTCTTATGTTTTTATTTAATCTAATAAATAAATTCCTCAACATTATGATAAGTAATTTAATACAAAAATATTTACCATTATCTTTTCATACTATGGAATAAAAGACTATTTAAAACATCTCATGTTTGTGAACTTTTGGTGGTTAATTTTCTCTTAACCATGTTTTTTTATCACACTCCATTAGAACTTGATGGTTTTTTTCTCTTCCATATCCATGTTTTCATAAATGGAATCCTATTATGGGATTATCTCAGGTGACCTTTGAACATCACTTTATTTGTTTTAAAGTGATATATTTATTGACTCATTTTCCAATTTGGGACTTTCAATTATGTTTCCAAGCCCAGTTTTAAAATTGCAAGGACAAAATTTCCAAAACGGGGGAGAGATGTAACATCCCAGGTAAATAATGAGTAAGGTATTTTCATATTTTTTAATATTTTAGAATTAAATATTAATTTTACTTTAAAGGGGACTCTATTATTTGATGGCATACCCGATACATAATAATGGGTTTCTTTGAAATATTACGTTGCAAACAATGGTGAGTCGTACTAAAAAATAATAATATAATATTATTATTTTAAATAGTAGTTAATACCTAGACGTTGTAATAGCAGGAATGAAAAAACTAACTAAATTATTATTATACATGTTTGTTAAATGTGTTTACATTTATCTAATAAAAGTTAGAGGCATAAAATTTGAATGAATCTAATTTGAAGCATAATTTACTATAAAAGCTTGATTTACCACCCTTTTGATGGAGAACCCTCTTTAAACCTAGTTTTGGTCACTTTTATGTGTTCTTTTTTATAAAATAAAATTATTATTTAGAACTAGGACATAAAAATTCACTTTGGGTAATATTTTGGGTTTTTTCTGATAAAATTCAATTTTTTGATGAATAGTGAAAATACTGTATTTTAATTCAAAATTGCCTTTTAATATAATTTATTTATATGGTTATATTATCTTTTTAATTTTTTTTAATGTGTAATTATATTATATTTTTACCATTTAATCCAATTTTGGTCATTTGAATTAATTCAACTTTGAAATTAGACATAAAGAAGTATAGATCTTTTGGTAGTTATTGTTTCTTAAAAACATGCTATTTGTTTTGACAACGGGAATTAATTTTAAATAAATAAATGAAACTTATATATTTTGAATTTGTTAAAATAGAAATAATTTTTGAGTTCAGAATATCAAGTATATATTAGTATGAATTATAGGTATTTTTCTAAAAAGCATCATTTTTTTTGAATAGTGAAACCACTTAGTAGTAGTTTAAAAATGACTTTTTCATTTAAATGAAATTTTACCACTTCGGTGAATTGTGTTTTGAAAATATGCCATAAATAGTTGTTATTAGTAAGTAAAATTTGGTTAAATAAGATGAAAATAATTTTTGGTGAATAATAAATATTGCATTTTATTTACCACAGTTATAGGTAAATAGGGTAATTCAAGGTGAAAAGAATATGATAATAAAACAAATTACCTTAATAAATCTTCAGACCTTATTGGATAAGTAATGGTCGAACATGGTCATTCTTGGATCTATTTTATGACCCCATGGAGCCACATATTAATGATAATGAAACTTTATTTTAATTAACTTAAAGTAAAGGAAAAATTTACATAAAGAAATTTCTTTTAGTAAATCAATTTTTATATGGGGTTATATAAGTCATAATTTTGATTATAAATATTATTTGGAAAGATAAAATGATTTAATACATCATGGTATTTTTAATATGATTTTTAGACATCATATACAAAAAATTATATATGACACAATAATGATGCAGTATTTACCTCATTAATAAATGATTTAAATAAATAAGACTATAAATATTAAAACAAATATCCAAAACCTGTCCAATTCTTATTGGATGCTTTTATTTATACCATTTGTCATATTATATTGGTCTTTAAATTTTTTTGACCTTTATAAACTATATATCATTATATAATAAAATAATATTTTCACACTTTCCTAAAAAGCCCTTCTTCCCCCTTATAAAAGGACACCACTTTTAACCCATTCCTCACACCTCTCAAGCACCTTAGCATGTAAAAACCCAGCCCAAATAATCTCTTAAGTCCCCGATATTCCTCCTATAAGCCTTACCTTAGGAATAAGGCACTTTAAGAAGTCCTTTTCATTCAAACCAAAGAAGTTACCAAAATAAAGGTAATAATTTCTCTTAAATTCTTATTGTTTTATTTTTTTTATTTTACTTCTGAAACCCCATAAACTATTTTTATTATTTTATACTATAATAAAAAAAGTATCCTTAATATACTAGGATGTTTTTATAATAAGTATTCTAATTACACTTACACACACACCTCCATTTAATGGGTGAAGAACATAATGTTTCTGTGGATGGAAAACTAACGCCTCACGAAACGATGCTTGTTCGATAATATCCTACTTCCTAACATGGTGGCCATTAAGATGAAACTATTTTTATATTTGATTTATATTATTTTTTGTTTTTATTTATGCTTCTATAACATCCATTTATAGCATACCTTTATGGTTTCCATTATGGGTAAACGTGATTATTTCATTTGATGAAGTGCGGACTACCACCCCCTCAAGGTGATATGATTCGTTCATGACATACATGGAATGTATAAAGGATGGAGTTAATAAAATTTTGTAACATAAATATCATATGATATTATTATTTAATTATAATATTCCGATGCATCATTATGTATTCATTCCTTTGAATATAAAATAGAAATGAAAGTAGAATTCATGTGTACATATGGCTTACCGTCTCCATGAATGGTGCGTTCGATTTCATATCTCCAAATGATATGGAATATTATAAATACATATAAAAAGGATATATATGATATATTATATATATAACATGTATATTATTCTGGAGATAATGTAATTTTGATGACATGGACATATTGTAATTATAACAAGTTCGTTTTTGACTCAAGTTCCGAACATCGATAAAATATCCAATATGAATTCAAATAATTAACTTGTTGATATAGCAAGATAATATGTGATATAAAATGAATAATAAACATTAAAATTATCTTAAAAAATTATATATTAACTTAGGTTTATTATTTACGAGGAACATGGAATATATGAGTCATGTAGGACACGAGGAAAGGGGTTTCCTATCACACTTTTAATTCTGTGTGATTTCCATTGTTCACCACTTATATAATGCATGTGGTGTATTGTGTAATGCCATTTGATATATATTATAATTATTATCTTTAAATTAACTGTATTTTGTTATTCATTTGGTGGTTATTAACTTTTGGTCAAATGACTCGATTGATTACAACATGGTAAGGAGTTTTTATCTCACTTTCTATTCCTGTGAGATTCGTGCTATTTTTGTCACTATTTCCTTAGAGTGGTGTAAGTAAAGAAAATGATTCTAATATTTATGTAATATAATTTCATTTAGGGTTATATAAATCTACATTGTATGGTTCTTCTTTCATGTGGGGTATGTTTTGTGAGTTACCAAATCGGTAAGGGAACCTTTCTCCCTCCCCTTTTTAAAAGACTATTTTTTGTTACGTCTTTTAATTTTCATCTTATTATGTTGGGATATGTTCTTCTATAACCTTATTTATGTAAATTTTACTTCCATGTGATGAGATACCCTTTTAATATCATCAAATTATTTTCAGAATTTTAAAGTGGCGTTGTTATGATTTCAAATTTTTGCAAGAGAACTTCTTAACCCAATTTCAATTCATTGGGTTAAACATGTACTTCATGAATATTTCAACGTATGAATATGTGGGAATGACCTATAATTGTTTTACACATAATATCCACTTATAGTGGGTGTATTTAGTATTGTCACACATAATTATGTTATTGATTTTTCCTTAAATTAATGATACTGTCTTTATATGGGATTTCATTTCAATTTACATTTTCATTGAGACTTCATTGTTGTTATGCACAAATTCACTCTTATATGGTGTATATACTATCCTTTGTCAAATTATATAATGAATCCATATATTTTAATGTTATTATAATTTTCAGATTAAATGTTATTCCTCCATTATTTGTATTCAAGAGTCTCTCATTTTGTTAAAAATGCTTTTAAAAAATATTATTTTAAATGTTTTAGAGATTTATTATTCTAAATCATTATATTTAATGTTCATGTTTTAAAAATGGTTTTGATTATTTATTTATATGGACATTAATGTTTTAAAATAATTATTTCATTAAAATCATCAATGTGGTATGGGATACATTGATTAAAAAATATTTTTTTAAATGGTTTTTGAAAATGGAATGACTATTTCTATATCTTGAAATTATATATTTTGATTTAAAATGAAATGTTATTAGTGAATGTTTATATTTTCAATATTTTATGTGTTGTGATGCTACATTGAAATTTTATGGGTGGTTACATGATAAACTATATGATGGGTGGTGCTGTGATAAACCATAATGGGTGGTTACTTTATAACCTCCAATGCATTGGGTATGGAAGTCGACCGTATGGATATTCCATTTAGTGGTATTTTTGGAAGTTGACAATATAATTATTCCACTTACGAATGTTTATGTCCCAAGTTACCTTTATATGTTATGTCTTCTTTATATGGTTTTTATGGTAATCTTTTTGTTACAATAGGGTAAGCAATGATCTTTTATTTGGTGAAGAGTATTTACTACTTCATAAAGGAGAAAAGTATTACTTATGATAAAGTATGCATGGATTACTTGATGTTTTGAAAATCTAACATTTTTTCATCATTTTGTATCCCTTACTGAGATTTTTATGCTCATCCCAAGTTTTTGAAATGTTTTTCACAGGACACAAAGTGGAATAGGGTCAAGGATGGGATCAAGGAATATTCATGCTGTCTAAAACATGGAATTAGACATGTCTCACTTATTCAAGAGTTTTTATTTTATGAAAAAAATGGAAACTGAGTAGAAGTGTCTACATTGTAATTTTTTAGATTTAATGTAATTTTTATACCTAATTCTATAAATCTCTAATCCTGAAAAGATCCTCAATGTGAATTGTTCATTTTATTCAATATAATGTAATGTTCAGGTCCGGGTCCTTATAATCAATAAAAAATTGTTCATTCTTCATGAGTTACTAACATTAATCACTATTAAATGCACATTGGCTAAATTTATTTTCAATAGAATCATCAATAATATATTATTTATAAAATTTACCATCACTGATTAAATCTAACGAAAGATTATGCTTACATTATTTACAAAATATGCCACTAGTATTCATTCCTATATACACAATCTCACTAGTCCCCACATAATTAATAAAATTTTCATCAAAATTGGATTCTTGTAAATATAATTTTCCTTATAAAATCACCCCAATCATTATTTTATTTTCCTGAATGTTGAAGAAAAAACATTTTTTTTGATGATATCATTACCAATTCCAGCCCCTTATTATTCATTTTTATCATTATTCATTATATATTTCCCACAATTAAATTCAATTTCGTGGAACATACAGTTATTTGTTAACCAGATGATCCATAATATTCAGTTTTGAAATATAAAAATAAATTTCATTTTTTATATCTATCAAATAATTAAATTATATGATTTTATAACTTATGATGATTGTTATATCCCATTTAAGAATAAAATTTCATTATGGAAATAGTCGGTAAAAAACATAATATTCCAAATTTTTTTGAAATCATTTATTTGAAATCTCATAGATTCATGTTATTCTAAAACAATATGTTGATTACCACTTCAATAAATCGATGTTCACACCAAAATAAGATCACTACATGATTTTCAGTTTAATAGGGTCATAAAAAGGGTACTCATTTCTCTTTATACATGAAAAAAATAATTCATAACTTACACAACATTCAACGAAATAAATCACAATTATAAGAATTTAGTAAGATATATAGTGATAAATATGAGATTAAAATAATGTATACATAATTAAGAAGTGTTTTTATATGTTCAAGAGAGATACACTACAACTACCGTTACCATAATAAATCGATACACAATAGATTACAAAAAAAATTAAAATATAGATTAAATCTTCTAATACACATAAACTTTCCATTATTTAATCATAATAGATCATATGAAAAAATTTATGTACTCTACGTAAAACAAAGGTTAAACAAAATTAAAAACATTGTTCCATCTGGTCAATTAGTTAAGAATCCTCCCAAAACTTTATAATCAATTTATTGTAACCACATCAGTTTAGATAGAAATATGATAACCATATATATTTATTGATCATGAAGAAGTTTATTCATTAATTAAAAATAGATAATACAATATATCTTTCCAATGGTCTTATTACACCATTATAAGTCCTTCTACTGTAACATGCACAACAAACCACTCAATCAAAGAAAGACCAACAATACAATAACCTAAATTTAATAAGAAGAATATGATGAAATTAAGTAGTGATCACCATGAAGTTTAAAATCCTAGCATACTACTGGTCCCATTATTTATAACTATATTGGAGAAATAGAGAATGGATAGAATTCCAACATCCAAATATTTTGATATATGGTTTTTTGATGTTTTATAAAATTACCTATTGGTTCAACATCATTTTAATTTTACAATGACAAATCTATTTTATCATGCTATATTATCTTTACACAAAAAATTTAAATTGAAAAATTACAAAAAATTGATGTTCTTCTTAAAACTTTTCTCAATTTTTTCCAATTTAGTTAATAAAAATGTGAAATATTGTTTTTAAATGAATATATAATATATATAGAAACCCAATTATTAATTTAATATAACCTTTTAAAATTTATTTGTTAAAAAAAACATAAATTTAACAAATAAGTAGTTAAATGAGTGAGACTAAATTATTTTACACATTAAATTATTTAATTATACTAATCTAAGAAATTTTTTCAATTTAATACATTAATATAAAATAAAAAAACATTTAAAAACATTTGATTCAAAAAATATATATTTTATACAATAAATTATTTTTTATTTCGATCAAATAATATTTATTTCTATTATTTTTATTTCATTAATATATAAAAAAATAATTTAGTTCATTAATTTTATAAAAATATTGTATATTTCATTTTTAAATAATAATATATTATATAAAATAAAAAATGATTTTTTAAAGAATAATTATGTTTTAAATAATAATTATTATTAATTATAGATCAATATTAATTTAACATGTTATATTTTAATACTATTCCTTAATTTACTTCTACTAATTTAAATGAAATCACTCTTTATTTATTATAATAAAAATACTTATTCAATAAAAATATATTCTTATTATTTTATTTTCTAATTAGCTTGAATATTTTTTAATAAAATATTTATCATTTATTTATTATATTAATATTTTTTAGTTATTACATTCAATTACACAAAATCAACATGCCTATATAAAATATTCATACCCAACGACTATATAACCAACAACTATTTTTTGAGTGATAATTTATCAAATGACTATATATAAAACAATCTTATATATAATGCTCTAATTTAATTCCAATATATTGAATTTCATATATTCATATAATTATTACCACGATTTAAATTATTCCCATAATGTATATATATTTCTATTTCATTTCATAATTTCCAACATAGTAATTATTTCACCTTGATATTTTGTGATTTGATTTTTTCAAATCATTGTGATATTTTACATTTCACGAAACACTGAAAATATATTATTTTATATTAAAGAAATATTTTAGGTTACTATTATAAAAAAAACTATCTTTTAATGTAATACCTAGAACATAATGTTTAACCTTATCTACATGGAACACTAAGGTCAACATACGTTACAAGGAAGATTGACTTTCCTCGGTGGCTTGCATAGCAAGCAATACTCTGTTTTACCAAAAAATATAAAATAAATGTTATAAAAAATATAAATATAATTTGATAAAATAAATCTCTTTTTTTAATTCAAAATGATGAAATTATCACAGAGTGATATTTTAGGTTTTTTCTTGAGAAATGTCATTTTTTGTGTATAGTAAAATTACTACAATTTAGTTAAAAACAACCATTTCATTTAAATAGTGATTACTGGTAAATTTAATTTTAAATATGATTTCAAAGATAAAATAAATTATTTATTAATATATTAACCCCATCTAATTCATTTTAGTAATTTTTATTTTGAAATAAGATATAAAAGCTTACTAAACATTTGAATGTTTTTATTTCAAAAACCAGCTTTCTTTCCATGTCTGTGGGATTAATAGTAAACATGATTTTCTTACATCTGTGATTTGAATTTTGAAAAAATAAAAAACATGGTTTTAAATAGTATAATATTTTTATTCAAAAAATATAAACATACATTTTTACCAAAATTATTAGTGAATGTGATTAAAATTAATCACATCGATAAAGGGACGATTAAGCCTAATTAAGGACTAAACATTAATCTTAAGGACCAAAATGACCTATAAACTTGTCCAAATAACATTTGGAGTAATTAATTTGACAATATAACCTCTTAGTTCTAATTTTATGGGTTATTGCAATATTATTAATTGGAATTTCCTGATATAAAAATTTATGTAAAAAAAAATATAGAAGGTGAACATTCATTACCTTTATAATTTATGAAACATTGATATTTGCACAGAAAATAATATTTTTAGTTATAAATATCCTTTTGAAATATATATGTTTAATTTTTGTCAAAATAATTTATTATTAATTTATAGATATGGTTTATTTCATTAAAATTATTAAAAATACTTATATAGTAACTATTTTGTTTATAAAAAACTAAAATAAATGAAACTATAAATTTTAAAAGTTATGCTAATTTATTTAATTATTTTATTTAATTATTTATTTATAATTATATACCATGATACACATATTTAAAACTAATATATTTTAGTTCCAATATTAAATTTATGTTTTTAAATTAAAATTAAATATATAATGTCAAAATTGACGTTACTATAATTCTTTAATAAATGATATTTTATTAAAGGATTTAAAAATAATAAAACCCCATATTATTCATGTAATTTCTCGGATTATTCCATTTATTATTTTAAATATTATATGGAATTATTACTAGACCGGGCACAAAGACGACACATTATTCCGAGGTCCAGTGATCCCGGAATGGTGGTTTGAATATTTTTTAAAGTTACGTGAGTCAGAACATGTTCGCGGTTGTGGCCGTTTCCAAACGGATACCCGGATTAAAAATCTGAGCGCACCATTGCGTCTGAGACGTTGACTTTACCTATGAATGAGGCTCACCTCGTTCAGCGCGGGTTGAGGGAAAAAGTTAATTTTCGGACGTTTTAAGTAAATTAAAATAAAATAAATTAACAAGTTTATTTTATTTTGTTTAAGGAAACATCCGCTGCAGCGTAGTGATGGCGCAAATGTTTCCTAAAATAATGGCGCATCATAATAACTTCAAAATGGCTAGTCAACATCATTAATGCTACCGCGTAATTAAATGACAACATGTTTCCCTTTTTAATGGGTTAAACAATTATTGATCGTTGGAAACGGCTGAGAGGAACCTCTGCCGAATCCGCGAGGCGTTGGAGGAAATCCTTGGCGACGAACTATGACGGATCGAAGTGGTGAATCGCTACGCCAACAATGTTAAAGGATCCCGACGACAACGGTAGTGCGATGCCTTTGTCAATGATCGATCCTTTTGAAATGTAGGGGTTTTTATTTCAATTCTCTTTCCCTGTATTTATGTTTAAACGACGAAAGCGGATCAACCACGAACAAGTCGATCCACGGATTTATACGTTCTTACGGGAGGGATTTTTTTTATTTGGAAAGATTATGTGGAATTGATCAATGCTTTATGTTTTTGTTGATTCTTGCTCTGTTTAAGACTACTAACGGGAGCAGATCAATGTTGTGACGAACGACGGCAGAGGTTCATTCCTCAATTTGTTTATTTGGTTTTTCATCCTCCTTTTTCCCCACGTGTTCTTTGCATTCTTCATGGGGTGATGAAAAATGGATCGTTGAGCATTCGTTATGTGAGGAATCGATCCCAAATCGATGGTTCTACATCACAATGACCTTGTGGAGGTGCGGTGAAGATAGCAGATGACGAATCAGACTGGATCAGAAAGAGCGTTCTTCGAGAATTCTTTGTGCTGGATGATCAAAACGAGTTTTCAGAGCCGATCGATGGTCCAAAAACACCAGAAGAAGCTTCGTGCCCTCTGGGCGACTAGAAACTAGATGTTTTATGGTGATCAGATGGCCAAGATGAGGATCAGAGCATCACGGGAGGTGCGCCGGCGAAGAGCGCCGTTTCTGGAAATTTCCAGAATAAACGATGTGTACTTCCAAAGAACACGCCGTGTCGTAATGGCGGAGGTAGCTAGGGTTTCGGGGTCAGAGAAGAATCCCACGGTGTGTGACCCTGGTCACACGGCATGTTGTAACTTACCCAAAGCTCACCATATACTTTGGCTAGTACACAGACACGAGATGATCTACACGGCTTCAGGCGGCACGACATGTATAGCTTTGTAGAAGCGGCTACACGGAGCTCGGCGTGTATCCCAGGTATACACGGGCACGGGATGGAGTACACGACTGTGTACTCCATCAAATAGCTATGCGAGTCCAGTAACGTGGGTCACCCCGTGTGGTAGTTAAACGGGTTGATGACCGTGTATGGGCACATGGCCAGAGTGCACGGAGTGAACCCCAGTTACCCAGACATGGCGTGTACTTCATACTATACGCCATGTACTATGTTTTTCTACACGACCAGCCTCACAACACGAGTCGTTGTACATGGGTAGTACCTAGGGTCGGACAACAGGGTGTGTATTTTTTCTACACGCCATGTACTTTTTGGAAAATGGCTTGGTCCTTTTGTTCACCGTGCCTTGAACATATTTCCTTTGGGTTAGTTCCCATTCTTATTGTTTCCCTGAGGGTCAGGCATCTTTCCCTCATGCAGGATTTTGATCCCTTCAGCAATAATTTCTGTGATAGAGTTAGGCATCCATCTAAGAGGCACGGATCGAGATCCTCTATCCATTCCAGACCCTAGGTAGAGTCAGGCATCGATGTGACCAACTCTACCGGGTGTTGATCCCATACCTAGCAGGTGAATTCCGGATGAGTCGCGTTATCCGCCATGGCCATGGCAGTGATCCTCATCTGTCTATAGAGATATTTCCCACTCAAGAGTGTGTCTCCCCTAATGAGTTCTTCTATCTATCGTAACCTTCCCACTCAAAAGTGTGTCCCCCGTAATGGGTGCAACTACCTCTCGTGACAGTTCCCTACAAACAGAACTTCTTGGACGGACGTCATCAGAGCTATATGACTCGTGGAGTGTGTTCTCCCAGAACGAGTGAATCACGAAATGTTCGAACAGAATCCCTTACAGGGGTATGCGGTTGCGTGACTTGTCTCTAGACCACTGGTCTGGGTTTTGAGTATATCTGGATTGTTTTATATGTTCTGTAAACATATACTGTGCATAGCTGACTGTAACTTTACTTTGTGTAGTGCTTTGTGGTTTTCTGGGGTCGTCTACTGATTATTGTTATTCTCACACCTACACGGGCTTTGACCGCATGTCTGGTGTCCTGTGCAGACGAGCAGCCTTTTGACAGAGTCTAGGGTGGACCAGGACTGGACCGAGCATTCTGAGTTCCCTATAGGCCGACGCATTCCTACGTCTACAAGCGGTACCTTTTGAGCATACAGGTTGGACTTGGCAGTTTCAGACTATTGTTTGTTTTCTTTTTGGTGGGCTTGTATTTTTGGCCCAGTTTACATTTACAGTACTCTAACTTTCGTCATACTCTGTTGGTTGATGTTTAGTTGTATGCAAGCATTTTGTTCCCTAGTGTTTTACATTTCAACATTCATGGGCTTGGAGATGTGTGTGTGTGTGTGTGTAGGTACTTAGGAAATTCCTCCCATGTTAGAGATATGCCTGCTCGATGCTAGTCACCAGCCCTTGGCCTATTGGAGGTGGGCTTGGGGAGTCACGGTGCGTGCCCCACTAGGATGGGTCGTGACAGAGTGGTATCAGAGGTGGTCGGTTCTACCTTAGGACAAAGAGTCTGTGAGCTTGGTTTGGGGCAAAAATATTAAGTGTTTTGGGTTCGGCTTTCAGGGCAGAGACCCCAGTGTTGGTGCGACGGCCGACATATCCATACACCAGGATTCTAATAACATGCTTTTCAACTCGGTTCATGAAAACACTGGTTGCAGGGAAATTAAAGGTACATGCATCATATAGGAATGGGTTGTGCTTTCCATGTCCTCTGTGTCAGCTATACGGATATACTCATTGACCATGGTACATCTTGTTTGTTTACAGGATGCCTCCTTGACGCATAACCTCTAGTATTTTGAAGAACAATCACGAGGATGACCCCCTTAGTGATGAGGCTTCGATAGAGGGACCGGCTCACCAGGCGTTGCCACCAGGTGGTGCACCTGCTATACCCCCACCAGTGGAGCAGCCAGTGGTACCTATAGTACCGAACGACGAAGAGCGCATGCTTAGTGCACTCCCTGAGTTCTAGAGACCGAGACCCCTCAAGTTCTGACGCGATCCCGACCCTCAGGTTGCTAAGGACTGGCTTGATGCGATGACCAGAGTTTTCCATCTAGTGAGGACACCAGCAGACTAGCTGGTGATCATAGGAGCGAGACTTCTTCAGGGTTCAGCAGGACGATGGTGGACTCTGACCACGCAGACTCACGGCGAGGAGACTCTTTCATGGATGGAGTTTCTGTGACTCTTTAGGGAGGAGTTCTCTACGGTTACACTGAGAGATGTGCACATCCATGAACTTCTTCAGCTTTAGCAGGGAAGTATGACGGTGGCTGACAATTCATTTAGGTTCACCAACCTCGCCAGGTACTCGATGTATTTGGTCAGGGATCATTACTTCAGTGCTCGGACCGTCTAGCGATGTCTATGGCGTGACATCCGAGCTAGTGTCGTGCCTCTATGCATTTCTACTTAGGCTGGAGTGCTCGAGCGGGCCTTGGTGATCGAGAGATTCTTGACGGAGCAGAGACAGCAGTAGGCAGACAGGTGCGGAGATACCAGCAACAGGGAGCCGACGTTAGGCCCAGTGATCTGGACGTGGGAGACATCATAGGAGGACCCATGACAGGGGATCGACAGTCCATGGATCTCATGCTGGATCCAGTCAGCCTAGGGAGAAGCGATGCTACGCATGAGACGGTAGGGGGAATCTCAATAGATATTTCCCAACACGTCGAGTTGCTGACAGGGAAGTGGTGGATAGACCACCGAGGCAGAGGCAGAGAACAGAGCAGGCATATTTTCCATGCGGCGGATGTGGATGAGGAGTAGGGAGAGCTGTGGGTTGTGGCAGATGCTTCTACTTACTTCCACCACCACCGTCAGGAGGTCCGCACCAAGCTCAAGGAGCTGGGGGACAGGGACGAGGACAGCTGCATGCGGTCGAGGCATATGACCCAGGGGCTCCAGGGATGATTCAAGGTATGATCTGTGTATTTTTTACCATAGCTTCTGTACTCATAGACACAGGTTCCAGTCATTCCCTTATAACCACATGTCTTTTACAAAACCTCGAGATTCCTGTAGAACCGTTGACTTGATCCTTACGCTTGGAGACACCTACGGGAGGAGAATCGATGATCACCCACCTTTGCAGATACTGTGATCTTACCCTTGGAGGAAAGAGTTTTGGTTGGATCCTCTTGGTGGTAGCTTCGAGGCCTTACGATGTCATTCTTGGTATGGATTGGTTATCTTTGGTCCTTGCATAGATATACAGTTTTAGGCGAAGGGTGCGGTGTGTCCGCCATGATGGAACAAAATTTTCCTTTGTTGGAGAAAAGGAAACCCAGTAAGCAAAAAATGGGCTCATTCATAGGAGGGTGCAGCTGATCACTCCTGAGTTGGCTAGCCTTACCCTCGGAGCAGTAGATGTTGTGAGCTCACAGTTCCCAGCTGTGGTGGCGGAGTATGAGGAAGTCTTTCTAGAAGATGTTCTAGGGCTACCTCCCCAACGGGAAATTGACTTCTGCATCGACTTACACCCTAGGGCGACACCAATTTCCACATCGGCCTATCATATGACTCCCACGGAGCTTCGCGAGCTGAGTGTGCAGTTCGAGGTTTTGCAGAGTAAGGTTTTTGTGAGACCCAGCATTTCACACTGGGCGGACCCAGTCTTGTTTTCCAAGATGGCCGACGGGAGTTTCAGATTGTGCGTGGATTACCAGAGCCTGAACTAGGTGACAGTGAAGAACAAGTATCTACTGTCGAGAATCGATGAACAGTTCGATTAGCTAAGAGGGGCCCAATGGTTCTTGAAGGTCGACCTTCGATCAGGCTATAACCAGCTACGAGTGCGGGATGAGGATATACCGAAGACGGCTTTCAATGATAGCTACAGTCACTATGAGTACTTGGTGATGCCTTTTGGCATGACGAACGCCCCCACAGTGTTCATGGGGCTGATTAACCGGACATTCCAGTCGTACTTGGACCAGTTCATAGTGGTCTTCATCGATGACATCCTTGTGTACTCGGTGTGAGAGGAGGAGCACATGAGACACCTAGGGATTGTTCTAGACGTACTTCGGGAGCACCAGCTTTATGGGAAGCTCTCAAAGTGTCAGTTCTGAATTTTGGAGGTCCACTTTCTGGGATATGTCATCTTAGCAGATGGAGTAGCTGTGGACCCGACCATGTTGGAGCCTGTGTTGGCATGGGAGCCACCTCAGAGCGTGACTGAGGTGCGGACCTTCATTGGGATAGAAGGGTATTACCGGAGATTCATTCCTGACTTCTCCCGGATATCAGCACTGATGATAGCCTTGACCAGTACAGGGAAACCCTTCGTGTGGAAAAGAAATTTCTAGCCGGATTTGGAGAAGTTGAGACAGAGTTTGACGAGCACCACAGTCTTGTGATTGTTGTATGAGGGTGTCGGGTACGTAGTTCACTACGACGCATCAGGGACCAGGCGCGACTATGTCCTGATGCAGCGACATGCGGTGATTTCTTATGGTTAGCTCTAGCTTAGTCCACATGAGCAGGACTATGCGACCAATGATCTCGAGTTGGCAGTGGTAGTCTTCGCATTGAAGATTTGTCGACACTACCTTATGGGAGAGCAGTTTATCATCTCCACTAACCACAAGAGCCTCAAGTACATCTTCTCATAGAAGGATCTGAATCTGAGGAAGAGGCGTTGGCTAGAGTTCTTCCAGGACTATGATTTCGAGATCATCTATACTATTGGAAAGGGGGAAATGGTGGCAGATCTTCTTAGAATAAGGTCGAGCTCACAGCTGTTGAGTGAGGCGACACAACATTTATCCACGTTACAGTTATCCTTCATGGATGGGGAGGATACAGCTTACCTATTATCGATGGTTTTCACCCCTCCACTCTTACAGTGATTTAGGGAGGCACAGCTTGGGTATGTCGACTTTGTGGATTTACATGCTCAGTTATACACAAGACAGCCTTCTGATGTATATTCATAAGGTGGGGAGCACAAACTTCTTTTTAGAGGACACACTGTTGTACCAGTGGAGTTGTAGGAGGAGGTACTGAGGGAATTTCATTCATCCCCTTTGGTGGTACATCCTAGAGTAGAAAAGATACACTAGGATCTCCGACGATAGTTCTGGTGGTCAGGAATGAAGAAGGCAGTAGCAGAGTTCGTGTCTCGATTTTTCACGTGCCAGCAGGTGAAGGCTGAGCACAAGGTTCTAGCAGGGATAGCTCACCCCCAGGAAGTCCTAGAGTGGTAGTGGGATGAAATATCGATGGATTTCGTAACGGGCTTACCACGGACGTCCAAGGTGCACGATTCAATCTGGGTGACTATTGACCGACTCACCAAGTGGGCCCACTTCCTAGATATTAAGGAACAGAGTTCCGTAGAGAGCTTGGGACACCTCTCTGTGTAGGAGATAGTTTGGCTTCATGGTGTCCCCTCGACTATAGTCTTAGACTGAGAGGCATGCTTCACATCCCGGTTATGGAAGGGATTTTAGGAGGCATTTGGGACTCAGTTATGCTTGAGCACTGCGTTTCATCCCTAGACAGATGGTAAGACGGAGAGGACCATTCAGGTTCTAGAGGATATGTTGCGAGCCTGTATCTTGGACTTTGGTCATAGTTGAAAGAACCACCTACCACTGGTGGAGTTTGCGTACAACAATAGCTACCACTCCACAATCAGTATGGCACCATTTGAGGACTTGTATGGGAGACCCTTCCGGTCACCGCTTTGCTGGACCAACCCCACAGACTCAGCACTCACGGTTCCAAGGTTACTACGAGATACTACAGAAAAGGTGCAGATCATCTGGGAGCGGATGAAGACTGCACAGAGCCGGCATAAGTCTTATGCTGACAAACGGTGGAGACCTCTGGAGTTTAAGGAGGTAGAACACACCTTTCTTCGGGTCTCACCTTGACGAGGGTTGCAGAGATTTGGCCGAGGCGGCAAGCTATCTATGAGGTTCATCAGAACTTTCCTGATTCTATACAGATTTGGCGAGGTGGCGTACCTCTTAGCTCTTCCGCCAAAGTTGCATCGGGTACATGATGTTTTCCACGTGTCACAACTAAGGAGGTACGTGCATGACCCATCTCATGTAATTGACTGGGGCGAGCTGGACATCGAGTATGGAGTGACCTTTGCTGAGTACCTGGTGGAGATTGAGGATCGGCAGGAGAGGATCCTTCGAGGGAGATCGATTCCCTTGGTGCGCATCTGGTGGCAGCACGGTAATCTTTAAGAGAGCACGTGGGAGTGGGAGGCTTAGATCCGTGCCATATACCCTCATCTTTTTGAGTATCCCTCATTTTGTCTTTTCGGGGATGTAAAGCCTTGAGGTGGGGAGAATGTAATGTCTTAAATTTTTCCATTTATTATTTTAAATAATATATGGAATTATTAAGAGAACGGGTGCGAAGACGACACATCATTCTGATTCTAGTGAGCCCGAAATGGTGGTTCGAATTTTTTTTAATGTTAATTGAGTTGTCACTTGTGCACGGTTGTGGAAGTTTCGAAACGGATGCCCGGATTAAAAATCTATGTGCATCGTTGCATCCGGGATGGTGACTTTACCTAATAATGAGGCTAACCTCGACCGATGCGGGTTGAGGGAAAAATTTAATTTTCATACATTTTAAGTAAAATAAAATAAATCAAATTAACAAGTTTATTTTATTTTGTTTAAGGAAACATCCGCTGCAGCGCGGTGATGGAGAAACTGTTTCCTAAACTAATAGTGCGCCATAATAACTTCAAAATGGCTAGTCAACGTCCTTAATTCTACTGTGTAATTAAATGACAACATGTTTCCCTTTTTAATGGGTTAAACAATTGTTGATCATTGGAAACAGCTGAGAGGAACCTCTGCCGAATCCGTGAGGTGTTGGAGGAAATTCATGGTGATGAACGACGACGGATCGAAGTCACGAATCGCTACACCAACAAGGTTGAAGGATCCGGACGACAATAGTAGATGTGTGCATGTGTACAGGTACATAGGCAATGCCTCCCATGTTAGTGATTTGCCTACTCATTTCTAGTCACCAGCCCCTGGCCTATTGGATGCGGGCTTGGGGAGTCACGGCGCGGGCCCCACTAGGACGGGTCGTGACAATTACATTTTATATGTATGTTATAATAAATAATATTCATATTCTATTAATGGATGGATTTACCTTTTATAATTAACATATGTACCCATATATTGTAAAAAAACATTACAAACACGGTCTCAGGTAAAGTAGTAATTTGGCCCCTCACATGCACTTGTGTTAAAATTAATTTTCATAACACATTTAAAATTTATTTTTTAAATTATATATCATTTTAATAACGCATTATATATATATATACTAATAAATATTATATTATTTTAGTCTTAATGGTCAAATTAATTAGATTATAAATCAAATTTATTTAATAAAACCCAAAATGATAAAATTGGGGAATCTTTGAACTTATCAAACCATGATGTTAAAATGAAAATATTTTTGTGAAGTGGATGTTTTAATCGACCATGATTACCCTTTAATATACTATTTATAGATTTTTAGGCACCTTATTTATGATATTCCCCTGATTAATGAATAACTTTTGGTATTTAAAAGAGTCCCACTCCCCCTCCAGTGTAAAAAGGAAAGCACTCTACCCCTTCCCCACACCTCTCAAGAAACATTATCTCATCCAAAATATGAAGAAATAGTCTCAAAAATAGTCTCATGTATTTATTTAATCCTTATTTTGGGTACAAATATATAAAATGAAAAAAATGGGTACAAACTAAAAGGAGATACCTGATTAAGAGATAACATCTTCCCTCAAAATCACTCGTTTATTTTTCGTTATCCACACCTCGGTTCTCTTTATTCAATGCTCGTATGACAAAAACATTCTAATCAATATACTATAATTTCTTTATTCAATGGTTTCTATATACACTCAAACACACCTCCATCTAATGTGTTAAAAACAAATTTTTTTATTCGTACAGTGAACTACCACTTCATTAAATGATGATTGGTAATTTTTCAATTAACACCTCTCATGGTGGAAATTATGATGGAAACTATATTTATGTAACAACCCATGTTTCCTCGGTACGTTTTATATTATATAATTCAATATCTTGTGGTGTACACAACACTAAGTTCATGCACACCATAATCTATTAAACCATCCATTTCAAAAGCAGTTAGGAATATTATTAAACACATTTCGAAATTTTAATTTTCCAAATAGTCTTTATTTTTGAATTTTTAATATAAAAACTATCCTAGTGTGAAATTTAAAAAAAATTCAAAAAATTTCCTACTTTTGATGAATAGTAAAGTTTATTGAATTATAGATATAAATTGACTTTTTTATTTAAATAATTAATTTAATTTAAATTTATTTTAATGTATAAATAGATATATAATACATTTATTAGTTATTTAAATAATTTCAGAAAGAGAGATAGATATATAAAATTTAAATGAGATATTGAGTGTCTCCTTTACTATCAATTTAGGCATAACTAAAAAATAGCATAAAATGTAATTTTACCGCTTTTGTGAATTGAATTTTAAAAACCTGACTTGCCTGGTTTTAATAAGTTTGAAAAATGAATTTCAATATAATAAAAATAATTTTTTTGTGAAAAGTATCTTTTGAATTTTTTTACACTATTAAAGGTAAATAGGGAAATTAAAGTTAAAAAATAATATAAAAATATAAAATTACCATAACAGTTTTTCTAATTTTATTATACAATATTTTTCAAACAAAATAAACATTAGTTTAAAAATATGGACCCTTTGAAGCCGAATGTGTTATATTAATAATTTTATTGTACTTTATTTAATGAAGAGATAGAAATGTCATATTGAAATAATAATAAATAAACTATTTTTAATATAGGGTAATACATAATGTAAATTAGACTATAATAATTAATTAGAAATTTATGAAATTTATCTACATAATATTTATTTATTTATTATTTTTAGATATTAAATGTTTAAATTTAGTTGTGAATTAATGATGATGCAATAATTTATTTATTAAAAGAATAATCAAATAAATGATAATATTAATATTAATATTAATATTATTTTATTAAATTAATAAAATCCACTAATTTTAAATATAAAAAAGGAATGTTAGTTTAATTTTTTTTATTATTTCTTCTTATTTATCATTTTGTTTAGATTGTTTAAATGAAAATATTTGATAGTTACAAAATTTACATAAATGATATTTTAAAATAAATACTTTTTTACTAAATGATATAAAAGTCATAAAATTATAAGGATTTGAAAAATAACTTTTACAGTGAGAAATATTTCATATATTATCAAATTTATGTTCATTTGGAATTTTATAGTAACTATATTAACCATGTTTTGTAAAAATAAAATAAGACGTGGTAAGAGTTAAGGTGTTTTACTAAGGGTAAAATATAAAAGATAAGGTTAATTTTATAACCAAAATTTTTTAAAAATATATTTTATAATCTTATTTCAACCCATCCTCATATTATCCATAAAAATAATCATATTTGAGTGATTTTTAACTGAAAATAAATTTATAATAAATTAATATGTTAAGATCTATAAAAAGTGCCATTCACCGCTCTTATAAAAATGAAATTCTACTTCTATTTAGTTCATAACTACGTAGACCTTTGGCTAAGACAACTCATACCCATATATTCTCCCAACTTCCCTTAATTCATCCAACCTTCCTTACATTCTTATGAAAGCCATCCTAAGGGGGACCTTTTGTTCAAATCAAAAGGAGATACCCAATAAAGAAGTAATTATTTTATAAACTCTTTCAAAACCCTTTCCTTATTCTTCTTTCTCTTCCTATGATGTTTATATAATAAATTAATAGATCCTTTATAATATAGAAGATGATATGTAATTATAAATATGGGACAAAAATATTCCTCTTTTTATCCATCCTAAAAATTATAATATTACCATGCATGTGTACATAAAAATTACCATCTCCACACCATGGTGTAAGTTGTCATTCCAATATACTGTATTTCGATGCGTTTAATAAAGAATCTATTAATTTAAATAAATAATATAGCATGATAATTATTCTTTATAATTAATTTACTATCATATTCTATAAAATTTATCCATCAAAGGAATGATATTGTCGCTCATGCGTACGTACGACCTTTCGTCTCCACGACGTGGTGATATTTATTCTTCTCATTAACCATTCAAGAATGATTATAAAATTTTTATTATGAGTAAATATAATATTTAAGGACTAAGTATCATTTTGGATATGAATATAATATATCCTATAAATAAGAAACATGACATACATAACCAAACATGTATAAGAAAATGAAGTAGTTGACTACCAAAAAATGATAATATTGAAATATTATTTACAAAATAATATAAGAGGATCATTTATGATATCTTATATTTGTATATAGTTCTGATATAATTTTATAACATACTTTAACCATTATATAGTAGGTTAATGCACTCTCTACTAAAAGAAAGATCAAGGTAATTTTTAATTTCACTATCTCATTATTATCTGAAATTGGTTATAGGTAATTATCAACTTGGACATCCATATCATCCTTGTCCTGGTTTCATAAAATGTGTTTCAAAATATTATTGACATTTTTTAAAGATATTTTTACCCAGGTTTGACTTTTAAAATAAAATGATTTCAAAGGAATATTTTTTTAATTTTCTATATGAGGTACTTTATGATTTTTTAAAAAATTAAGGAAATAATTTTTGAACTCATACGTCGTGATCATCTATTTTCCACAGTTATGGCACTTTAACATTTCAAAGTGTCTCTTACAATATTAATAGAATATTTTGAAATCAAATAGTTTATTTTATAATTTCTTGTAATTTAAATGATTTAAATGTAAATAAGGGATATTTCTCTCAATACATTTAAATGAATTTATTAGATTATTTTTATCTATGTCAACATCCAATGTTAGATTTTATTCTTTATTTATGTTTATTTTTTATGATAGAATCTTCCATATTGTATTGAAGTTATTATGATATGTATGACTGTGGATGTGTTATTTTTACACCATTCATGGATTATTGTTAAATTATTTACATTATTTATTATAGTTTTAAAATGAATGTTTATGTTTTGTTTTATGATTTTTAATATGAGGAATATACTGAAATTAGTATGTAACTTTCGGGGCCTGATATAGCCCCTTGATGCATCAGTAGGTATCATGAGACAAACAAGTGTCTTTGCAGAAGGCCTTGATATTATGCTAATGGCCATGTCGTGAGGCCTTGATATAATATTTATATTGTTCGGTATTATGCATTTACTCATTATGATATTATTTATTGATATTACAAGTGATTATTTGACTAGTAGAATATTCATGATAATGTTAAAAACTTATTTGATTTATTCTTTCCATACTATACTAACGAAATTGTTTTAAAAGGTCTGTGACTGAGTTTTATACTTTGACTTAAATTTTTATTCTTATTTATGATAGCTTTCGCTATTTTTTTATCCTTATTGAGCTCACCCCTTTATTATGTTTCATTTTCACCATGATTTGAAGAAGTATATTATGATTGACATACAAGGATAGTCTAAGTTATATGAGACTTTTCAAAGGGGACAATATTTTTCTTTTCATTTCAATATGTTATGTAATCATTGGTTTAAATATACTATTTTCAAGGATACTAAACTTATTCGGTGTTCAGAAATTGATCTACATGTGATCATTCCAATTTAATAATATAATTCACCATATATGGGCAACTAGGGTTGGGGAATTATAGTTGGTAATATAGGAATTTTAGTACAAACATTAGAAAGTAGATTTATAAAAACATTAATTATAGAAAATTATTGTATGATACACTTTGATAATATGCATAGAATAACATCTACTATTTATTGTAAAAAATAGATTATATTGGTCTTCCAATAGATATATCCATGTCGAGATACTACAAGTTCATGTGGTTTTGGCACAGATGTACCTTGGAGTAACAACTATGACTAGGTCTTCTAGGCTTACATCGAGGTAACCTGGTACACGACCACAGTCATTACTGCGTTGCAGGTTTGATACTCCTTGGAGATATGCTTAGGAAAATTCACTTTTTCAATACAAATAATTATAATAGATTTATGAGTAAATATGTCCCCAAATAAACCATTTTTATAATTATTATATTTGATATGCATAAATTTGTGAATTTATGTCAGTATTTTACTAGTTTGGAATTTTTTATTATGATTCATAAACAAATATAGTGTCTTTTATTTTTTAGAAATGGTTCATACAAGAAAGAATTGAAAGCATGTCAACATACGTAATCCATTTAGGGATTCACATATTATATAAAATAATGATAGGGGATTTGGGGATACAACTGGTGTTGAATATCATATAAACATACATGTATAGCTCACTAATCTTATGAATAATAACCTTACATATATAGAAAACCCAGGTCCACAATTTAGAAGATCAATGATAGACCACTTCTTTAGAAAACATAATCCTACATTCAATGGAATTACAAATACATTTTTAGCTATGTAATGGATAAGTTCATTAGAAAAGATATTTCTTGCCTTGGGGAGTAATGAATGGGAAAAAAATTTCATGTAATTTTATCGTCTCTCATGAGATTCCGATTAATTGTGGTTGTTAATTTAGATCATGAAAGAAGATGAAGAAGTTGAAAATGTGTTGTAAAGACATGAAAATCCCAGGGATTTTTTTTAAATAAATAGGAATTTTACAGGTCTGTAGATTCTGACGGCGCTTGATTCTGAGGCCCGATGTTCCCGGAATCAATTATTGAATTTTTTTTGGGTACGTTTAGTAAATGTAAGTGCGGGATTTTATATCTTTTTAACTGGTGATAAGAATTGAAATTTGAGGGCACCTTTGAACTCGCAGTGCCAGTATTCTCTTAGAGAGACCTTCACCGTAGTTGAATTTTATCGAGGATGAAAGTTAATTTTTGGGGTATCTTAATAAATTAAATAAAAATATTTCTAGCTTATTTTTATTGGAGTGGTGGTTAAATCCTCCAATGGGAGGTTATAGGTCGGGACCACCCGTGAATAACCAGCCATGGAATGATATTATGTGGCGGGGACCACACAATCTCAAACCCCCTTAATCCCCTTGAGTTCCCCATTAATGGGGGAAACACTTCACTTCCCCCATAAATTTTAGAGCCTCTTCACCTTCCCACTCCAAATTAATGAGCCAACACCACCTTTTAATTAGGTGATGTAACTTAATGAATTTGAATCATTTTGAATGCATTAAGTTAACATTATATTAACATGTGTTATTATATTATTTTGTGGATGTCTTAATCTTGTGGTGGTGCCTTCGATGGATTGAGGAAATATCCTGCCAATGAAGAATGACATCTTCTCTCAACGAAGAATGCCCGTCTCCACTGAGGAACGATGGCACCATCTTCTCTCCCCCCCAACTGGGGCAAGAAAGGGAAGACTCTGCCAACGAAGAATGTCACAAATGACAATGTCATATTCTCCTGACGTCAATGGAATGATGCCACTTTCCGCAACTCCGTCAATTGAGAACCAATTATGAGGTAGAAGTTTTGAATTCTTTTACCTATAATATGTCATTGAAATTGTGGTTTGAAAACCAAATGATATTTCCGTAACATGGGAAAATTTGGACCGCACCAACACAGTCGACCCTTTCCCCTTTTTGATATTGTTTTTAATTTATGATGGGAGAGGTCAACGGCAGGCGGAGTCGGTCCGACCATGGGGAGACCGATAGCACAAGACCACCGGGTCAACGGAAAGGCGCGACATCGTCATTCCGCATAGAGGAAAAGCGGACCGCGGTGGAGGGACGCAGCGCTGTCGCGCATTGCAGGTGCTATAGGTGGTCGTGGAAAGGGTTGGACGTGGCAGTGGGTCATGGCACAATCGGGGCATGCCAGTAGAGCAGGACGGCGACCTTAGGCAGTGGCGGACATGATGGAGCAGCCAGCTGAGCCGGCCGCCAGTGCACTCTAGGCGGGACCCAACAGGTCCCGCTGTTACAGGGGACGGTGCCTTGCACCAGCTGTTTTGAGAGCCGGGGGTGTTACCCACCCCCCCCCCCCCCCATTTTTTTTCATGGCCGGCTGACCAGTCTGGCCTTCCAGATGGGAACCACAGAGCCCACCGGGCCGGGCACCCCATGACCAGCTAGCCGAGCGTCGCACAGCCAGCCGGGCCGAACACCTTAAGGCCAGGCAAGCCGGGCGTCACATGGCTAGCCGAGCCGCACCACACGGCCAGCCGGGCGCCGCACCGCCAGCCGAGCTGGGGCCCCCGCGACTATCCTGGCTAGGACGCCACTAGTCAGGGATATATTTGACAGCCGGGATGCCCTGGGATAGGTCTCCATTGGTCCGGGCCGCTCCATCGGACCGGGTCAGACCCCTGTCCGGACCGTTTACCCCTAAATCACCTTTTCATCCGTATTTTGGGCTCTGGGTGTCCGAACGACGAACCGTCTGCGGAAATGGAAGGATTAGAGTAGGAATATTTTTTTTGGCATGCCCTTCCTGAGGTTTTGAACACATTTGGAGTGTGTTTGGGTTTCTTTGAACGTAAAAACCCAATCAGTTCCCTAGAACAGAAATGCCAATAACTCTCAGACCATGCATCTGATTGACGCACCAGCTATTGTGTTGGTCTCCTTATGTTGACACGGAACTATGTGATACATAAACTCATGAATTTGTGATATTTTATGTATCGATACTTGGCTTGAGTAGTGGATCCTCCCAAAATCGAGCATTCTATGTGCTGGAACCCTAGGGCTGGCTGCGGCGATACAGTCCCAGAATCCTCGGTGGGTTTGACAGCGATGATTACTGTACCAGAATTCTCCAGTTCAACAATGATGAATGTTATGTCGGGATCCTCTGTGGGTCCGACTGTTCGGACGTTTGTTCTTGTATCCTATGTGGGTCGGATAGAATAGTTGTTCATTTATCACGTATGGGTCCAATAGCTTAGCTAGTCCTGTATCTTGTTTGGGTATGACATCTTAAATGAGTCCAATAGAATAGCATGTCCTGTATCCTTTGTGGGTCCGAAAACATAGTGGGGCTTGTATCTTTTTTGGTTCCGATAACATAGATAAATCCGACAGAATAACTGGTCCTTTATCCTATGTGGATCTGACATCTTAGCTGGTTTTGTATCTTGTGTGGGTCCGATAGCTTAGATGAATCAATGACTACATTTGATCATCTCTATCACTCTACAATAGATGTATACCTATGTGAGATGAGTCTTGAATTTCAATCATTATCATCATGATGATTTACTTTTCATCCTGTGTGGACTGGGTCATGCTTGGGCTCAAGATTTGGAGCCAGACTGTGACTGGTTATATAGCTATACGTGTCGTCATATACCTATATAGGGTTGGTTGTGACTTCATGATTGTATCTTACGAATTAAGTTTATACATAGTGGATTTTGTGACATCATCAGGGGTCTTTGGGTCCCCTACTGAGTATTGTTATACTCACCCCTGCACGGGCTTCACCCGCACCTTGTTGTGATCTGTGCAGACGTCGATCAGTAATGATCGAGACTAAGGGTGATGGATGGGAGGCTGCTTGGAGCTGGACTAGATGGGACGTACCTCAGGGATGAGTTGTTCGAGTTCTGTACCTACCCATCAGGTAGGATTCCCTAGTGGATGATCCAAGAGCTGTTTTCCCTTTTTTACTTGTACTTGTTCTTGATGTTCATTTGGGTTTTTATATTGGCCCGTTTACTTTTGGAACTGTCGTTGTATTTAGCTTTACTTAGTGTTTTGCTTCCAGTTGTGTACTATGATTTTTTTTGTTTTATTTTTATAAAGATAATGCCTTCTTAGGTTTGGGATTTATGCCTTTAGTGCTAGTTTCCAGCCCCTGGCCTACGGAAGGTGGGCTTGGGGTAGTCACGGCACGGGTCCTGAGGATGGGTCGTGACAAATTAGTATCAAGGGAGTCAGTTCATCCACAGAACATAGGAATCTGATCATTATTTTCTGTGAAGAAATAGTGTTTAGATAACTGGGTGTGGTTTTCAGTCTAGGCAGTCCAGTGTTGGTGCGGCGAAAGACGTATCTATACACCAGGACCCTAACATCTGATTTCCAACTCAGTGCATGGAAACACTGATTTCGAGTGTGTTTTCAAGAGTCTTCTTTGTGAACTCTTTGAGTCAGACCACTAGGTATATCTTATTGACCATGGTTCACCTATTCATTATCAGTATTCCAATATGTAGATAGCCAACTAGGGTTCCCGAGAGAGTACATGATGATGACCCACCGAGCGATGAGGCTCTAGTGCAAGGCCCTTTTACTATGATGGAACCATCAGGGGGAGTACCAGCAGCACCCTCACCAATAGTGCAGCAGATACCACTATATGCATTGTCGTATGATGCACAACAACAGAGCACGATCATTCGAGTTCTAGCTATTGAGGCCTCTGAGGTTTCTAGGCAAGACAGATTCCCAAGCAGCTGAGGGTTGGCTGGGGGAGATTGATAGAGTTTTTCCGCCTAGTTGAGACACCAGTAGAGAAAATAGTGATCATAGCTACAATAATTTTTCAGTGAGTGACCATGAGGATGGGCCACATAGTTATGAGGCCTTGGTAAGTTGAACATAACCCAAGATAGTACCTCTAGGTAGTTTGTCAGCTATATCACTTCCCGTTGGTCAACAGACACTACCACTAGTACTGGTAGAGGACACCTGTAGGCTTAGTGCCTTACATGAGTTGCAGCACCAGATTTCCCTTAGGTTATGAGGCGAGCCTGACCCATAGATAGCTGAGGACTAGCTTGATGAGGTTTATGAGTGTTTTCTAGTGCTTATACAGCTTCGGCTGGACAACGTGTCGGTAGATGAGTATTCAATATGGCACACCGAACTTTCCCGATACTCGATGAATATGATACGATCAGTGCTTTAGTGCTCAGACCTCTAATAGAGTTTCCTTTAAAGATATCCGATCTATCAATTTTTCCTCCATGAATTCCTACATATATTAAGATTTTAGAGAGAACCTTTGTGGTTGAATGTTCATTGGCTGAGCAGATACAGCCAGTGAATGTTAGCAGTTGGAAAGCATGAAACTGGCACCAGTATCAGAGACTTGCCCATGTAAAATGTTTTGAGAAGAGGAAGTCTCAAGGATAGATGAATAAACGGGGAATCATATGAGGAAGAAGATCTATGAGAGTATCATGTGGTGGTGAACTATTCTACATGTTACAACCATCCGCCTTGGTAGTCCCCGCTATGCTCAGGGAGCTGGAGGGCAGGGGAAGAGAATAGCTACATGTGGTCAAAGTGTGTCTCCAATGGAATCTAGGAATGATTTGAGGTACGGTCTGTGTCTACCACTAGCTACCGTAACAATAGACATAGGTACCAATCATTCATTCCTTCCACAAATCTTGTCCAAGACCTATTGATTTTGGTTAAACGGTTGACTTGACCCTCACATCAGGAGATAACTTTAGGAGGAGACTCAATAATCACACTTACGCCAACAGTGTGATCCGAACCTTGATGTGATAGTTTTGGTTGGAACCTCTTGGTGGAAGCATCGAGGCCTTACGACGTTAGTTTGGGTATGGACTGGGCAACCATAGTTCATACACAGATTGATTGTATTAGGAAAAAAGGTTGTGGTTTATATACAATGTTGGGATGAGGTTTCCCTTGGTCAGTAAAAAGGAAAACCCAGGCAGCACAGGATGGACTCATTCATAAGAGGGTGCAAGCAATCACTCATGAGTCATCTAGACGTACCTTCTTTCCAGACTTCTTTATATTTGTAGCACCACTATCAGCTTTGGCGAAGGAAAAGCAACCCTTCGCGGGGTCGGAGAGATGCCAGCAGAGCTTTCATGAGCTGAGGTAGAGGGTGATTAGTTCCCCAACCTTGAGGCATCCAGAGGAGGGTGTAGGTTCCATAGTTTATTGCAACGCATTAGGTACTGAACTCAGATGTGTCCCGATGCAGGAGGGAGCTATGATCGCATATGGTTCTCGATAGATGAGACCGCATGAGTAGAACTATGCTACCCATGACCTGGATTTAGCATCAGTGGTCTTCACCTTGAATATGTGGCGGCACAATCTTATGGGCGAACATTTTACCGTATACTCTGATCAAAAGAGTCTCAGGTATATCTTCTCGCAGAAGGACCTGAACCTGAGACAGTAGCAATGGCTCGAGTTACTCTAGTACTATGACTTTGAGATAGTATATACTCATAGGAAGGGGAATGTTGTAGCAGATTCTCTCAGCAAAATATCAGACATTCAACTACTAGGAGAGGTGACGGAGTTTTTGGTCGTGTTGGAGATATCCTCTTTGCATAGAGATGGAGCAGCCTTTCTGTAGTCTCTCACAGTCACTCCTCCACTTCTTCAGTGAGTCAGGGAGGCACCGCGGGAGGACGTTGACGGTGAGAAGCGACGTGCTCAGATATCCATATGGCAGGCAACTGATATATTTTCTGAATGTTGGGAGCACATAATTCTCTTTATAAGACATACCATGGTACCAATTTCACTTCAGGAGGAAGTGTTGTGGGAGTTCCACACATCTCCTCTAGCTGTACATCCTAGAGTAGAAAAGATGTATTATGACCTTCGATGACATCACTGGTGGCCAGGAAATGAGGAAGGTAGTAGCAGAGTTTGTCTCACGATGCCTCACTTGTCAGCAAGTGAAGGCGGAGTACAAGGTTCCATCAGGCTAGGTTCAGACCATAGAGGTCCCAATGTGGAAGAGGGATGAGATATCCATGGACTTCATGATGGGTCTTCCACATACGTCCAGGGGACATGACTCTATTTGGGTGATCATCTACTGACTCAATAAGTCAGCTCACTTCGTACTGACCCAAGATGTTATGGGCTATCACAGAGAATGTGCATATCATCCAAGAGTGGATGAACACTGGACAGAGCAGACAGAATTCATATGATGACAGGAGATGGATACCTCTAGAGTTCGAGGATGGTTACCACATCATTCTACGGGTCTCACCTCGACGAGGTCTAGAAATATTTGTCCAAGGACACAAGTTATATTCAAGATTCATCGAACCTTTTTAGGTCCTCAACAGAGTTGGCGAGGTGGAATACCTCTTAGTTCTTCCTCCTCAGTTGCACCTGGGGCATGACATCTTCCACGTATCTCAAATGAGGAGATACATGCATGACCCATCCCAAAATCATCAACCACAGGGAGCTAGACATCGAATATGGGGCGACATTCACGGAGGTTCCAATAGAGATTGAGGATTACCAGGATCGGGTCATGCGTGGATGGTCGATACCTCTGCAGCATGTTCATTTGAAGCACAGGAACCTCCAGGAGAGCACATTGGATCAGGAGGCTCAGATGCATGCTCAGTACCCCCATTTGTTTCCATAGTGTGTGTTGTATCTTATACGGACATAAAGCCCTGAGGTGTGTAGAATTTAAACACCCAAAAATCCTGTGGATTTTTTTAAATACATGCAAATTTTATGAGTCCCCTGTTTCTGACGGCTCTTGATTCTGAGGCCCGGTGTTCCCAGAATCAATTTAAGATGTTTTGATCGAATAAGTTCAGTAAATGTATGTGCAGGATTTTATGTCTTTTGAACCAGTGCTTGGTATTTGAAAACTGAGGGCAACGTTGAACTCGCAGCACCGGTATCCTCTTAAAGAGACCTTCACCTCAATTTCATTTTATTAGGGATGGAAGTTAATTTCTGGGGTTTTAAAATAAATTAAATAAAAATATTTCTAGCATATTTTTATTTGAGTGGTGGTTTAATCCTCCACGGGGAGGTTGGAGGTGGGGCCCACCCATGAATAACTTCCCATGGGAGGATATTATGTGGTGGGGACCTAACTAGCTCAAACCCCCTTAAACCCACTAAAACCCCTTGAGTTCCCCATTAATGGGGGAAACTCTTCACTTCCCCCATAAATTTTGGAGCCTCTTCACCGTCCCTCTCCAAAATAATGAGACCACACCACCTTTTTATTATGTGATGTAACTTAATGAATTTGAATAATTTTTAATTCATTATTCTAACATTATAATAAGATGTGTTATTATATTATTTTGGGGTTGGATTAATCTTGTGGTGGAGCCTTGGAAGGATTGAGAAAATATTCTCCAAATGAAGAATGACATGTTATCTCAACAAAGAACACCCATCTCCACCGAGCAACGACGACGCCGTCTCCTCCCCCTCCAACTGGGGCATGAAAGGTAAGACGCTTCCCTCGAAGAACTCCCCTAGCGACGATGTCATCTTCTCCCAATGTCAACAGAATTACGCAGCTTTCTGAGACTCCATCAAGCAAACACTGATTATGAGGTAGGGGTTTTGAATTCGTGTTCCCATTCTATGTCGTTTAAACTATCGTTTGACAACCGAATGATGTTACCGTAACATAGGGAAATGCGGACCGCGCCAACACGACCGACCCATTCCCCTTTTTGATCTTGTTTGTGGTTGACGATGAGAGTGGAAAACAAAGGCTGGGATTGGGCCATCCACGAGGAGACTGAAAGTACAAGACCGCCGAGTCACTTGAAATGCATGACACCATCATGTCGTGGGGAGGAAAGAAGGGCCACAGCCTAGCCGGGCCATGACGGAGGGGCGCGACACCATCATGCCATGCCTGTGGAGCAGGAATGTAACACCCGAGATTTTTATGAGTAATATTTTGTTTTTTATATATCATCAAAGGAATATTTCACTACATACTATCTTGGATTACTTTACACGCAATCGCAACCTTCCTTGATAGCTTGCGTCGTACGCAATACCGAGTTTCACCAAACAACGATATGCTATTAAAATATTATTAAAACTAGCCGTTATGAATAGTAATAACCACTTTTTGAAATTTTATAAATTTTATTTTTTAAAATGGACTTCATTTTTGGATTCGGAATACCGAAATTATCCTAGGGTGAAATTTTGGTATTTTTCTGAAAACTTTCAATTTTTGATGAATAGTGAAACCACTAAGTGGTAGGTTAAAAAACAGAATTTTGCATAAAACATAATTTTACCGCTTCTGTGAATGGAATTTCGAAAATCCAACAGACATGGTTAATATCAAGGAGTAAAATGTGGTTCAATGAGAGGAAAATAATTTTTGGTGAATAGTAACTTTTTACTTTTTTTTACCATGGTTAATAGTAAATAGGGTAACTAAGAGTAAATATGATATTACTATTACCCTAACACATGTCTTAATTCTATTGGATAAGTGTAATTCGACCAAAAACAACCTTATGAATATAATATGACCATTTAGGTCCACTTGGATTAGATTATGACATTTAATATTATTTTATTTAATGAATAGTTAAAATAGTTAAAATCAAAGTTTATTAACTAAAACATTTTTAATATGGGGTTATACATAAGATAAATTCGACTATAAATATTAATTAGAAAGATAAATAGATTTCCTACATAATGGTATTTTATTTGTAATTTTTAGACATTAAATAATTTAATTTATTTATGACACAATGATGAAGCAGTAATTATCTTATTAATGAAATATTGAAATAATTGATGTTATAAACACAAAAATAAATGTAATTTGAGACTTTTTATGAATTCCACTAATTTTCTAGGTTACTATGATATATTAGTGTTGATTTAATCAACTTGGTGCGAACATATAATCCTGTTATGACTTTCACAAAAATCATATATCAAATAATGTCAAAATTGACACAAAATAGTTTTTAAATCAAATATTATATTATTAATTGTTATTTTATTCCTAAAAATCTAAGGTTCGGCCAAATGACTTAGCTAAGGATATATATATTAATAATAAACAATTTGGGGTTCGTTTGGCATGTTATAGTAAGTGTATTAACCATATAGTAAAAGAAAACAAAAAGACACGGTAAAAGTTAAATTATTTAACTTAGAGTTAAATATAATTGATAAGGTTAACAAAATACCCTAAACTTGTCTAAATCATATTGGTTGATAGGATTTCGACCCATCCCCACTTTAGCTTCGAAATACGACCCTTTGGAACCATTATAAACCGATTTTGACTTTAATATAAAATAATATTTTGAGATATTCCTAAGGTGCCCCTCTCCTCCCTTATAAAAGGGCAAATCCTCCCCCTCCTCCTCACACCAATTTGAGCACTCAAGCTCGGCCAACCCCTGCCATTTTCTCCTCTCCACTTCCCTAGAATAATCCTAGAGGTCCTGGTCTTCTTCAAAGACCAATCATAGTTCCCTAAGTGGAGGATTCAAAGAGGCGTTCCAAAGAAGAGGTAATATCGGTTACCGATCTTTTCAATTTCTTTCTTCTTCAACTTCTTCTCCTTTAGTTGTTTCATGATAAAGTAATAACATCAGTATTAATTTCATACTGATATGTTATTATAAATATGAAACAACCCTAATTCACCTTCTATCCATCCTACGGAAAAATGAAATCACCGCGCGTGCGTACGTACGGAATACCGTCTCCACGCCGTGGTGTAATCTATTTTCCACCACCACCTTACAAGGATGGGTATAATGGTGTAATGAGTGAATATTTATGATTATTATAAATTAATATTGATACTGAAATAATATATATATACTCCAATACAATTCCACGATCATAGGAACGATATCATCACTCGTGCGTACGTACGGAATACCGTCTCCACGATGTGATGCGACTCGTTATACATGATCATCATTACATAGTAATTATATAAATTAATTGAATGAATAAATAATCTATATGTTACACTAATACCATTCTGGATATAAGGTATCTATAACCTTAAAATAAGAATAAGAATTTATTCGGCAAAACACGCATAAGAACAAAAGGCAATAAAGACCCGAGTAACAAGTAACAATGAAATATTACTAACAAGAAGCTAAGAATATGACCATATATGATATGATATCAATATGTATGATTCTGGAATAAGTCAATAACATTATTTAAACCATTATACAGGAGCTTCAGACACGTATAAAGAAAATCAGACCTAAGGTAAGGGAAAATATCACAATCTCATTTTTATCCGAGATTGTTTATACTTTGGTATTTACTGGGGTGTATTTTATCACCCACATCCATGTTTCATAAATAATATTATTTCCATCCACCTACAATTGTTTAAATCCATTTTTACCCTTCGGTGAGTTTTTAGTAAAAGAAATGAAAGGAATCTTTTGTCGTTTTTCGTACGAGGTACTTTTTGACTTTTCCGACAAAAGTACGAAGAATGTTTTTTTTAAATTATACGGTATGAATGGATTTTTAAAACATTATTTCCAAAAAGTGTCCTTTACAAGTTTTCAAGTTTATTTTTAATCAACTTATTTTAGTTTAAAATTTTATGACATGTTATGAAATGATAAATGTTTTTGAAGTAGAAAGGATATTTTCCTCAAGAATGGAGTTCAAGTATTTTATCAAAATTATTTTCCATCTAAGATAATAAAAGGGTTCTGTTTTTATCCGTATTATTACATGTATTTGATTATGTTGTGATGGAAATATTTTTATGAATTCCTTTATCTTATATGAATTGTTTTATGATGTCATGATGTTTCAAGAATCCCATTGTTGTTACATGTGTTATGCGATGATGTATGATCTATGATTATGTGGAACACATAAGAAAAAATTCATTATAAGATGGGTGGGACCTATATCCCCCTCCCATGCATTGGGTAAAGATTTTATATCTCATGACATAGACATGGCTGGAACAGAAGGTTATTTCGGTTCAGTGATACAGGACTGAAACGAGGAGTGAACTCGGTTCAGAAAGGGACATTGTCCACTAAGATAGTCTTGGAAATGAGTCATGACTAACAAGAAATGATTTTCCATGATTATGTGTGCATGCCACAAAGTTTGAAGTTTCATGATAAGATTATGTGGATCTCATTTTCACTTCTATGATTTGTTCCATGTTAAGATATTATGATCTCTTTTGCAGGTTATGATTTTCAAAAAGATATGATATGATTTTTATTTCCTTTATTTGCCCTTGCAGAGCATTTGAGCTCACCCTTTTATGTTTTCTTTTCCCCAAGTCAGGAAGATGGATATTAAGTAGAATATGCTAAAAGGGACCCTAGATATGATGAAATAAATGGGAGACACTGTAGAATATTTATGAACCAGTTGTTTATGTTTCCCAGTTTCTAAAGACACTATACCTATACGGTCCTTTGTGGTTTTGTCCTATGTTGTAATAAGTGTGCTTCAATTTTGAATTATTAACAATGTATGTAAAGTATGGGTCGTTATAGTTGGTATCAGAGGAAAGGTATAGTCAACCTTTGGAAACTAGGATGTGAAAGCCTTAGTAAGAACCCTAAGGATAAGTCTAAGCATAGAACACAATATTAGTGTTTTAGAAATGGCCATGAATATCCTAGGATAAGACCTTCAGTGTGAAATTTTATCCTTGATTATGTGGTTTTCCTATTATAATTAGTGTTGCTCACACTATTCTTCTTGGTTTTAGTCAATGGCTGGAACCCGAAGGAACCGTGTTAATGCGGAATGCGATGGGAAATGCAATGATTGTCCCCCTGAGCAACCAAACGATATGTGAGCTGGAATGCAAAATCTTGTAGCCATGCTCACACAACTTTCTCAAGCTATGAATCATGCAGGACTTCCAAACGAGAAAAGGAAGGAGCAACATTCGTCTGAATCCTTCATGAGGTAGTTTCCACCTTCTTTCAGTGGGTCTACTGATCCATTAGTTGCTGAACAATGGATTAGTACTACTGAAAAGATATTTTCAGTTCTTCAATGTTCTGAACATGATAATGTCATCCTGGCAGTGTATCGTTTGGAAAGAGATGATGATTAATGGTAGAATCTTATTAAGAATACGAGGCAAAGGGATGAAATTGAGTCTATGGAATGGGACGAGTTCAAGAACTTATTTTTCAATAAGTACTTCCATCGTATTCTCCGAAAAAAGATGGAGAAAGAGTTTCTTGAACTGATGAAAAGGGATGACGAATCTGTTGGTACCTATGAAAAAAATTTTAAAAGACTTGCAAGGTACGCTTCTGGTATTATTATCCAACCCGAGAGTAAGATCAATCGATTCTTTAGTGGCTTAAAACCATGTCTTCAATGGGCGTTATCCATAAGGGACTTCAATAGCTACGAGCAAATCGTTCGATGTGCTCTCAAAGTCGAGATGGAGATTGGAGTAACCCATCAGTCACATGGGTTTGATAAGAAGAGGAAGATGGAATTCAAAGGAAAATCTAAAGAGCACACTGAAAAGAAGATGAGCTTTCCCTTATGCTCAATGTGTGGAAAGAAACATGGAGGGAGTTGTCTTAAAGGGACAAGTAAATGTTTTAAGTGTGGAAAGGAAGGTCATCGGGCATTTGAATGCCGCGATAATGGGAAGAAGATGTCTAATGATGCAAACAAAGTAAGGGATACACAGAATGATCCTACTACACTTCAATGTTTCAAGTGCAAGGAGATGGGGCATTATGCCAACCAATGCCCAAATCCAAGTGTTGATGATGATGGGCGACGTCAACAAAATCTTAAGGCTAAAGACAAAGGAAAGTCACATGCAATTTCTATTAGCGATGTGGAGTACGATAACGAAGTGGTGAAAGGTACACTTACCATCCACTCTAAAGTAGAAAATGTTTTATTTGATTCTGGATCCACCCACTCTTTTATTTCTGAAAAATTTTCTAAGGGTATCACCGTACTACCTCAACAATTAGATGTTGAGTTAGCAGTGACAACACCTAATGGAACAACAGTCGCATCAAAAGTTTATAATTCTTCTCCGATTGAAGTTTGTGGGAAAGTGCTTCCTGCAAATCTTGTGATCCTTCCTTTAGTGGAATTTTATGTGATTCTTGGCATGGATTGGCTTTCTCTACATGGAGCTCATATCAATTGCCAAAGAAGGGAAGTCACATTTCATATTCCAGATCAATCTACGATCGTTTATTGATACAAGGATGAATATAACCTTCCAGTGGAAATTTCTTCCATCTTATGGGTCTTGATTCCACTAAATGAAGGTTATTTATCTCAAATGGTTGGTGAGAAACTCATGATTAAGAATATGCCCATTGTACGAGAGTTTGATGATGTCTTTCCGGAGGAATTACCGGGTCTTCCACCAAATCGTGATGTTGAGTTTTCAATAGAACTCGTACCGGGTGCTTTGCCTATTTCAAAGACACCTTATAGAATGGCCCCAATTGAGTTGCAGGAATTGAAGAAGCAACTCCAAGAGAATCTTGATAAGGGATTCATATGCCCTAGTGCATCACCTTGGGGAGCACCTATTTTATTTGTTAAGAAGAAAGATGGATCAATGAGACTCTGCATTGATTATCGAGAACTTAACAAGATCACTATCAAGAACAAATATCCTCTCCCACGAATTGATGACTTATTTGACCAACTACGCGGAGCTCAATACTTTTCCAAGATTGATCTTCGTTCAGGTTATCTTCAATTAAGGGTCAAAAGGGAGGATATACCAAAGATGGCTTTCCGTACAAGGTATGGACACTATGAATTTATAGTGATGCCATTTGGTCTTACTAATTCCCCTGATATCTTCATGGATCTAATGAATAGAGTCTTTAGAGACTATCTTGATCAATTTGTGGTAGTCTTTATAGATGATATTCTTGTCTATTCAAAGAGCAAGGAAGTGCATGAAGATCACTTGAGAATTATATTGAAGACCCTGAGAAAGGATATTCTTTATGCCAAATTTACCAAGTGTGAATTTTGGCTTCAAAAAGTTGCATTTTTGGGTCACATAATCTCAAAAGAGGGGATATCTGTGGATCCAGAAAAAACAGAGGTTATCGAAAGATGGTCAAGACCAACAACAGTAACTGAGATCCGAAGTTTTCTTGGTTTGGCTGGATATTATCGACGTTTTGTAAAGGATTTTTCACGATTATCTAATCCACTCACCAAGTTGACTCGGAAAGGAGTTAAGTTTGTCTGGATGGAAGAATGTGAAGAGAATTTCAAGGAGTTGAAAAGAAGGTTATCCAGTGCACATGTGCTCACACTGCCTTGTAGTGGAGAAAGGTTTGTGATCTACAGTGATGCATCCAAGAAGGGATTGAGGTGTGTTCTTATGCAAAATTAAATGGTGATAGCTTATGCCTCATGACAGTTGAAAATCCATGAGCAAAATTACCCAACACATGATTTGGTGTTAGATGCGGTAATCTTTTCATTAAAGATTTGGAGGCATTACCTTTATGGTGACAGGTGTGATATTTATACTGATCATAAAAGTTTAAAGTATATTTTCACACAAAAGGAGTTGAATATGCGTCAAAGAAGATGGTTGGTGCTGATTAAGGATTACGACTGCTCAATCCATTACCACCCTAGGAAAGCAAACAAGGTGGCAGATGCATTAACTCGACAAGACCATGCTAGTTTATCCATGATGAGGATCACAAAGGATCCAATATTTATGGATTTACAAAGGATGGATCTTGGAATTATAATGGAAGGGGAAGAATCTTATCTTTCTCAAATGAATGTTCAACCATCTATACATGCGAAGATTAAAGAGGCACAGAAAGAAGATGTAGAGTTACAAAAGAAGGTGAGAAATGTTCCTGAATTCAACCTTGATTGTGATGGGATAATAAAGTTCAGGAATCGGGTTTGTGTTCCTCCCATCCCTGAATTAAAGAAGGAGCTGCTGGATGAGGCTCATAGTTATTCATTCTCTATTCATCCTGGAAGCACGAAGATGTATAAGGACCTGAAAGAGTACTTCTGGTGGGATGGCATGAAAAGAGATGTTGCTGAATATGTCTCTCGATGCTTGATTTGTCAACAAGTTAAAGCTGAGAGACAAAAGTCTAAGGGGATGCTACAACCATTACCCATACCCGAATGGAAATGGGAAAACATCACTATGGACTTTGTCACAGGACTTCCTAAAACATCCAAAGGCAATAATGCTATTGGGTCATAGTTGATCGTCTTACAAAGTCTGCACACTTCATTGCTATTAGAGAGGATTTCTATCTAGATCAGCTTGCCAGGATATATGTAAAGGAAGTGGTAATATTTCATGGAGTACCACTTTCTATTATATCTGATCGGGATTTGAGATTTACCTTGATGTTCTGGCGAAGTCTTCAGCGTACTCTGGATATAGAGTTGAGTTTCAGCACTGCTTATCATCCCCAGACAGACGGTCAGTCTGAGAGAACAATTCAAACCCTAGAAGATATGTTGAGAGCTTGCTCTATGGATTTCAAAGGAGGTTGGAATCAACACCTACCTTTGGTGGAATTTTCTTATAATAATAGCTTTCACTACAGTATTCAGATGTCTCCTTATGAAGCTCTCTATGGAATGAAATGCAGGACTCCAACTTGCTGGGATGAAGTTGGGGAAATAAAGCTGTTAGGACCTGATCTCGTTGATGAAATGGCAGAAAAGGTTAGATATATTCAACAAAACATAAGAGCAGCTCAGAGTCGACAGAAAAGTTATGCCGACAACCGAAAAAAAGACCTAGATTTTGAAGTGGGTGATAAAGTGTTCTTACGAATATCTCCATGGAAGAGGTTTATGAGATTTGGAAAGAAGGGGATGTTGAGCCCTAGATATATCGGTCATTTCGAAACACTGGATCGTGTTGGGAAGGTAGCTTACCGATTGGCGCTTCCACCGAATCTCTCTCAAGTTCACGATGTGTTCCATGTATCTCTCCTGAGAAAGTACATACCTGATCCTTCACATGTACTCAGCTTAGAAGTTGTACCGCTGGAGAAAGATCTTTCTTATGAAGAACAACCGATAGAGATTCTAGATCGTAGCGAAAAAGTCCTACGAAACAAGAACACTCGATTGGTGAAAGTTTTATGGAGGAACCACCAACTTGAAGAAGCTACATGGGAGCTTGAGGATATGATGAGGGAGAAGTATCCTCATCTGTTTGTTACAAAGCGACGAATTTCGAGGGCGAAATTCTTTTTAAGGGGGGTAGAATGTAACACCCGAGATTTTTTTGAGTAATATTTTGTTTTTTATATATCATCAAAGTAATCTTTCACTACATATTAGCTTGGCTTACTTTACACGCAATCGCAACCTTCCTCGATAGCTTGCGTCGTACGCAATACCGAGTTTCACCAAACAACGATATGCTATTAAAATATTATTAAAACTAGCCGTTATGAATAGTAATAACCACTTTTTGAAATTTTAAAAATTTTATTTTTTAAAATGGACTTCATTTTTGGATTCGGAATACCGAAATTAGCCTAGGGTGAAATTTTGGTATTTTTCTGAAAACTTTCAATTTTTGATGAATAGTGAAACCACTAAGTGGTAGGTTAAAAAACCGAATTTAGCATAAAACTTAATTTTACCGCTTCTGTGAATGGAATTTAGAAAATCCAACAGACACGGTTAATATCAAGGAATAAAATGTGGTTCAATGAGATGAAAATAATTTTTGGTGAATAGTAATTTTTTTACTTTGTTTTACCACGGTTAATAGTAAATAGGGTAACTAAGGGTAAATATGATATTACTATTACCCTAACACATGTCCTAATTCTATTGGATAAGTGTAATTCGACCAAAAACAACCTTATGAATATAATATTACCATTTAGGTCCACTTGGATTAGATTATGACATTTAATATTATTTTAATTAATGAATAGTTAAAATAGTTAAAATCAAAGTTTAATAACTAAAACATTTTTAATATGGGGTTATGCATAAGATAAATTAGACTAAAAAGATTCATTAGAAATCTAAAAATATTTCCTACATAATGGTATTTTATTTGTAATTTTTAGACATTAAATAATTTAATTTATTTATGACACAATGATGATGCAGTAATTATCTTATTAATGAAATATTGACATAATTGATGTTATAAACACAAAAATAAATGTAATTTGAGACTTTTTATGAATTCCACTAATTTTCTAGGTTACTATGATATATTAGTGTTGATTTAATCAACTTGTTTCGAACATATAATCCTGTTATGACTTTCACAAAAATCATATATCAAATAATGTCAACATTGACACAAAATAGTTTTTAAATAAAATATTATATTATTAATTATTATTTTATTCCTAAAAATCTATGGTTCGGCAGAATGACATAGATAAGGATATATATATTAATAATAAACAATTTGGGGTTCGTTTGGCATGTTATAGTAAGTGTATTAACCATATAGTAAAAGAAAACAAAAAGACACGGTAAAAGTTAAATTATTTAACTTAGAGTTAAATCTAATTGATAAGGTTAAAATAATACCCTAAACTTGTCTAAATCTTATTGGTTGATAGGATTTCGACCCATCCCCACTTTAGATTCTAAATAAGACCCTTTGTAACCATTATAAACCGATTTTGACTTTAATATAAAATAATATTTTGAGATATTCCTAAGGTGCCCCTCTCCTCCCTTATAAAAGGGCACCTCATCCCCCTCCTCCTCACACCAATTTGAGCACTCAAGCTTGGCCAACCCCTGCCATTTTCTCCTCTCCACTTCCCTAGAATAATCCTAGAGGTCCTGGTCTTCTTCAAAGACCAATCTTAGTTCCCTAAGTGGAGGATTCAAAGAGGCGTTCCAAAGAAGAGGTAATATCTGTTACCGATCGTTTCAATTTATTTCTTCTTCATCTTCTTCTCCTTTAGTTGTTTCATGATAAAGTAATAACATCAGTATTACTTACATACTTATATGTTATTATAAATATGAAACAACCCTAATTCACCTTCTATCCATCCTACGGAAAAATGAAATCACCGCGCGTGCGTACGTACGGAATACCGTCTCCACGCCGTGGTGTAATCTATTTTCCACCACCACCTTACAAGGATGGGTATAATGGTGTAATGAGTAACTATTTATTATTATTATAAAGTAATATTGATACTGAAATAATATATATATACTCCAATACAATTCCATGATCATAGGAACGATATCATCACTCGTGCGTACGTACGGAATACCGTCTCCACGATGTGATGCGACTCATTCTACATGATCATAATTACATAGTAATTATATAAATGAATTGAATGAATAAATATTATATATGTTACACTAATACCATTCTGGATATAAGGTATCTATAACCTTAAAATAAGAATAAGAATTTATTCGGCAAAACACGCATAAGAACAAAAGGCAATAAAGACCCGAGTAACAAGTAACAATGAAATATTACTAACAAGAAGCTAAGAATATGACCATATATGATATGATATAAATATTTATGATTCTGGAATAAGTCAATAACATTATTTAAACCATTATACAGGAGCTTCGTACACGTATAAAGCAAATCGGACCTAAGGTAAGGGAAAATATCACAATCTCATTTTTATCTGAGATTGTTTATACTTTGCTATTTACTAGGGTGTATTTTATCATCCACATCCATGTTTCATAAATTATATTATTTACATCCACCTACAATTGTTTAAATCCATTTTTACCCTTCAGTGAGTTATTAGTAAAAGAAATGAAAGGAATCTTTTGTCGTTTTTCGTACGAGGTACTTTTTGACTTTTCTGACAAAAGTACGAAGAATGTTTTTTTAACTTATACGGCATGAATGGATTTTTAAAACATTATTTCCAAAAATCTTCCTTTACAAGTTTTCAAGTTTATTTTTAATCAACTTCTTTTAGTTTAAAATTGTATGACATGTTATGAAAGGATAAATGTTTTTGAAGTAGAAATGATATTTTCCTCAAGAATGGAGTTCAAGTATTTTATCAAAATTATTTTCCATCTAATATAATAAAAGGGTTCTGTTTTTATCCCTATTATTACATGGATTTGATTATGTTGTGATGGAAATATTTTTATGAATTCATTTATCTTATATGAATTGTTTTATGATGTCATGATGTTTCAAGAATCCCATTTTTGTTACATGTGTTATGCGATGATGTATGATTTATGATTATGTGGCACACATAAGAAAGGATTCATTATAAGATGGGTGGGACCTATATCTCCCTCCAATTCATTGGGTAATGATTTTATATCTCATGAGATAGACATGGCTGGAATGGAAGGTTATTTCAGTTCAGTGATACATGACTGAAACGAGGAGTGAACTCGGTTCAGAAAGGGACTTTGTCCACTAAGATAGTCTTGGCAATGAGTCATGACTAACAAGAAATGATTTTCCATGATTATGTGTGCATTCCACAAAGTTTCAAGTTTTATGATATGATTATGGGGATCTCATTTTCACTTCTATGATTTGTTCCAAGTTAAGTTATTATGATCTCTTTTGCAGGTTATGATTTTCAAAAAGATATGATATGATTTTTATTTCCTTTATTTGCCCTTGCTGAGCATTTGAGCTCACCCTTTTATGTTTTCTTTTCCCCAGGTCAGGAAGATGGATATTAAGTAGAATATGCTAAAAGGGACCCTAGATATGATGAAATAAATGGGAGACACTGTAGAAGATTTATGAACCAGTTTTTTATGTTTTCCAGTTTCTAAAGACACTATACCTATACGGTCCTTTGTGGTTTTGTCATATGTTGTAATAAGTGTGCTTCAATTTTGAAGTATTAACAATGTATGTAAAGTATGGGTCGTTATAAGGACAACAGCCTTAGGCCACGTTGGACATAAGAGGGTGGCCGGATGAGCTGGGTTCCCATGTGCGCCAGGCAGGACCCTAAGGGTCCCGCAGTTACATGGGATGACACCCTATGCCGCCTGGTTCGAGAGTCAGGGTTGTAACACCCACATTCCTTTTTTTCGGGGCCGACTAACCAGCTGGCTTATCCCTCTGGGCGCTGCACAGGTATCCCGGCTGGGTGCCACATGGCGAGCCAGCCGTGCACCGCATTATCAGCTGGGACAGGCGCCCCATGGCCAGCCGAGCCGGGCTTAACATGGCCTGCCGGTCCGAGCCACACAGCTAGCCGAGCTATGCCGCCACCGGGTCGGGATTCCCTTGACCAGTCGGGTCACCTAGGGCTAGGTCACCATCGGGTTGGACCACCATCAGGTCGGGCCGCTCCATCGGACCAGGTCGGACCCCTGTCCAGAACGTTTAACCCGAAATCACGTTTTCATCCATATTTTGGGCTATGGGTGTCCGAATGATGGACAGTCTGCAGAAATGGAAGGCTTATAGTAGGAATATACTTTTGGAATATCCCGCTTGGTCTTTGGACATAGATGGGGTATGGTCAAGTTGGTTTGAACCTAAAAAACAATTGGTCCCCTCGAACGTAAATGTCATTAACTCTCAGATTGGGCGTATGATTGACACGTCGTCTATCACATTAGGTTCCTTATGATGAGACAGAACTATAGGATATCAATATAGGATTTAATGATAGTTGATTTATCAACACATGGCATGTGGAGAGAACCCTCCAGAATCGAGCGTGCTATGTGAGGGAACCCTAGGGATGCTTGCAACGATACTGTAACAAAATCCTTCATGGGTTCGACAATGATGAATACTGTACCGAAATCCTCCATGAGTTCTACAGCGATGACTAATGTATCGGGATCCTCCATGGGTCCGACAGTTCGAACTTCTGTTCTTGTATCATATGTGTTTCTGATAGAATAGCTAGTCCTGTATCATGTGTGGGTCCGACAGCATTGCTGGTCCTACATCCTGTGTGGGTCTGACAGTTTAGATGAATCCGAAAGAATAGATGGTCATGTATCCTATGTGGGTATGACAACATAGCTGGTCCTGTATTCTGTGTGGGTGTGACAACTTAGATGAATCTCATAGAATAGTTGGTCATGTATCCTATGTGGGCCTTACAGCTTAACTGGTCCTATATACTGTGTGGTTCCTACAGCTAAGATGAATTAGTGACTACATATGATCACCTATATCAATCTAAAAAATATTTATACCTATGTGAGATGAGTCTTGACTTTCAATCATTATTAGAGAGATGATTGACTTTACTTCCTGTGTGGACTGGGTTGTGCTTGGGCTTGAGAGTTGGAGTCTGACAGTTACTGGTAACTTATGTATATGTATGGGCATATACATAAGTAGGGTTGGTTGATACTTCATGATTGTATCTTATTATTGTGGTTTATCATTTGTTTATTCTGGGAGACCTTCAGGGGTATCGGGATCATCTAATGAGCATTTTTATAATCACCCCTGCACGGGCATCGCCTGCACCTTGTTGTGTTCTGTGCAGACGATGGTCAGCAGTGATCAAGGTTGAGGGTGATGGATTGGAGGCTTCACGGAGCTGGACTAGACGAGACGTACCTCATGGATGATTATTTCATGTTCTATACCTACACTTTAGGTAGTAATCATTGTTGTACGATCCAGGAGCTGTTTTCCCTTTTTACTTGTACTTGTTCTTGATGTTCAGTTGGGTTTTTATAATGGCCCATTTACATTCAACACTTTCATTGTATTCAGTTTTACTTATTTATCTTCTTCCAGTTGTGTACTCTGATTTTGGGTGATTTTTTTTTAAAAGGAATTTCCTTCCCAGCATAGGGAATTACACCGTTAGTGCTAGTCGCCAGCCCCTGTCCTATGGAAGGCGGGCTTGGGGTAGTCACTGCACGGGTCCTGAGGATGGGTCGTTACATGTGTAATGGATGGACTTTAAATAAATTTTTCTAGAAAAAACACATTCATCCTAGACAATGAGGTGATATGGAAAGAACAATTTTGAGTTTGAGGAAAAATGGGGATGCTAATGTATTATAGTATGAAGCTAACATCACAAGGTCAACAAGGTAGGTATGAGACTATATACGTTACCTAAGATGTAATATTAATCAATTTTTTGATAGTTTAAAACCATTCCTCTAATGGTCAGTGGTCACAAAATCTCTCGCATCATATGACGATATAGTCTGCTTTGGTATCAAAATGAAAGGATAATTATATAAGCCTAATGAAATTAATGTAATTAATGAGAAGAATAGGGTTTTTGAACACTTTTAAAAGGGAAATAATAGTAATAATAGTAAAATCTATCCTTCCACCCTGTAGTAATAGTGTGAATTAACATCGTGGTATATCCCTAAAAAGAATTTGAGTTTTCTATAAGTGTGAAGAAAAAGTCTACCATGCTCGATATTTCATGGGAAAGAAATAATATTCCAATTTTTTACTTCTAAAATTGTAAAGAGATGGAGAATTATGAAAATGTTTGTCCTAAGAATCAGGGAAATTAAACCTAGAAATGGTCATGGGGGAAAGGTCAAGCTTATGTGATCACAACTATTGATATTGATGTTTTGAATGACATGGGTGTTACTATTATAATCATATCCTCAAATTTTGGTAAAGCTTTATTGGATTCTAGATCCTCATATTCCTTTATATTTTCCTATTTTTATTTAAAGATTTGATATTTCCGATTCGAATTAACAAGGATTTATGAGTCAAAACCATCGAGGGAAGTCTCACTGCCACAAAGATGTGTCATGTTGTTCCCATTATGGCATATAAACATGTTTTATATGCAGACTTTATCATCATACCTATGGTTAACTGTGATATAATCCCCATTGTGAATTGGATTTAAAAATATGATGCAAAAATATCTTTCTAGAAGAATGAATTTTCTATTTGTGAGAATGATTTTGAATAAATTAGTTTTAGAGCATAAATTTCATCATTTAATTATTATCTATATCCACCCACATTAGCTTTACAAAATGAGATAATTGTGGGGGAGACAAAAATAACTTACATGTATGAAAAAATAAATATTCATATTGATGATGTACTTACTATAAAGTAATGCATTGATGTTTTTCTTGAATATTTACTTGGACCCCCCCCCCCCCCTAGAGCTTGAAGTTGAGTTTTGTATGGATTTAATCCTTATTGCCCAAAATTAAAGACTACCTATAGAATTTCCACTATTGAATTAGTAGATCTCATGAAAAATATATAGGATATAATTAATATAGGATTTATTCACCCTATTGTTTCTCCATGGGGAGTTGTAGTTCTTTTTGTTAAGAAGAATGATTGATCAATGAGGATATGAAATGACTATAGAGAAATCAATGCTATTATAATGAATAAGAAGTATCACCTAGCATTAATTGATGATTTATTTGGTCAAATTCATGGAGCTCAATATTTTTCAAATATTGACATTTCTTCTGGATATCATTAATTGTTTGGGAAAAGGAATATATTCCAATGATAGCATTCCGAACTAGGTATGTTTAGTAAGAATTTATAGTAATTCCATTTGGATTGACTAATGAACCCACTATTATCATGGATCTAATGAATATAGTCTTCAAAATAATGATAAATATTTTGTCACTTTATTTATTGATGATATCATGGTATACTCCAAATTATAAAAATACCATTATAAGCACACACGGATTGTTCAGATGACTCTTATATGAAATGAAATATATGGGAGGTTTAGCATGTGTGAATTCTGGTTTTAAGAATTTTTTTTTCTTGTACATATTATCTCTAAGGATGGAATATTTTTTGATCCTACAAAGAAAATGGGAATCCAAGAGTGGTTGGAACCAATGATTATAACTATGGTATGTCATTTTATTAGTATATCTGGTTACTATCATCATTTCGTCTATCATTTTTCCCGACTGGCTAACCAATTAACCAAACTCACACATAAAGGGGTTATATTCATTTATAATAAATCGTGTGAATATTTTTTTAATGAATTGAATAGAATATTAGTTATTAATAATATATTTAATTTATCATCTGAGAATGGTGGGTTTTTGATTTATAGTGATGCATCAAGAAATGGACTTGATGGTGTCCTTATCCATAATGATAGGGTTATTTTATAATGCATCAAAGTAATTAAAAACTCCTGCACAAAACTATCCATCTCGTGATCTTGATTTAGTAGTGGTAATATTTTTAGTGAAGATATGTAGACACTATCTCTATTGTGAAAATGACAAATATACACTAATAAAAAGTGATTGAAATATATATTATCGTAGAAAGAACTCAACATGAGAGAAATGAGATGGCTTGAGCTACTTTAAGGTTATAATTCCACAATACACTATAGCTTGGGTAAGGAAAATAATGTGGAAAATTCATTGATGAGAACAAACCATGGAGTTCTAAATAAAATGAGAGTTGAAAATGATCTTATTATCAAGGATCTATTGAAGATAAATATAGAAATTTTCATGGAAGGTGAAACATCACTAATTTTTCAAATGGTTTGAAACCCATGTTTATTATAAAGGATATAAAGTACTCATTTTGATGATGACATGTTTCAAAAGTAAATTAAATCACTGAATGATGGGATATTTATTGACTTCATAATTGAAGATGGAATTTTGAAATTTCGGAACTGGATTTTTCTTCCCGATTTACCTGAGTAAAAAAAGGAAATTATTGGATGATTCCCATAGATCAAATTTCTCTATACACCCAGGAAGCACTATGAATTATATATATATTTAGAATATTTTTTTGTGGGACAACATGAAGAGATAGATTATTTATTATGTGTCGAGATATTGGTTTTGTCAAAATTTTAATAATGGGAGACAACATCCTAGAGGATTCATGCAACCTTTTCCAATACCTATGTGGAAATGGGATAAAATTATGAAGGCAGTTTTCATGGGAATAAAAAATACTTCTATAATAAATGATGTGATATGGGTTTTTTTGATTATCTTACCAAATGAGAAAATATTATTTCCATAAGAGAATATTTACCATATGAACGTTTAATAAGAATATATAATAATTAAGATATAAGACTTCGTGGTGTACCCCAATTGACAATTTCTGATCATGATCCCCATTTTACATAATCATTCTAGAAAAGTCTTCAGAAATCCCTATATATTGAAATTCCTTTGATCACTGTATACCACCCTCAAACTGATGGACAATCAGAATAGACAATTCAATCTTTAGAAGACTTGTTTCGATATTTCCCAATCAACATTCAAGGTTTGTGGAATTATTATTTACCTCAAGTGGTATTTTCCTATAACAATATTGTTATATAATGTATTCAAATGGTATAATATGAATCATTATATAGAGTGAGATGTCATACACTTACTTTTTGGTATGATGTTGGGGAAGGAAAACTCCTAGGCCCATAACATTTTGAGGAAACAACAAAAAGTTGATGATTTCCAAACCCACATCAATGCTGCTCAAAGTAGGAAATGAGCTATAATGATTACCGAATGAAGGATATAAAATTAAAAATAGGAGATCACAAATTTTTTGAAGATATTTTTATGTAAATGTCTTATATGATTTAGTATGAATTGTAAATTATGCCCCAAGTACATCTACCCTTCATAAATTCTGGTACAAATTAGAGATGTATCTAACCGTTGGGTAATGATGCCATGTCTATCCAATGTTCATGTTGTGTTACATGTATCACTATTAAAGTAATAAATATAAAACCAAACCCACATACTCAAATATGATGAAATAGAACTGGAACCTATTCTATCATATTTTTAAGAGCCTATCAAGATTCCTTCCACTAGAGAACAATTTTTGTGAAATTAGATGACTCTTTTTGTAAATTATCTTCAGATAAACAATAAAATGAAAGAGGTGATGTGGGAACCAGAATAAATTGTGATGAATAACCACTCAAATTATTTTATTTAATGATATTATAGAAATTTCAAGGATGAAATTATTTAAAAGTGGGAATAATGTAGCACTTGAAGATTCCTCATTATATTTCCTTCATAAATAATTCAATAACTTGCATTATACGCAACAATGAGTTCAAAAATACAATGACCTATCAACTATCCATTTAAAAGAGTTTATGAATAATATTCAACACATTTAAAAAAATGTACATCCTTTATTAATTCTAAATACCAAAATTATCTTAGCGTGATTTTTTAGTAATTTTTTTATTAGTTCCAATTTTTGATTAATAGTTAAAAATACTACATTTTAGATATAAACAAACTTTTTCATTTAAATAATTATTTTAATATCATATTATTTTAATTCCACAATATATAAATAATACATATTTTATTCCTTGGAATCATTTTTATAATATAGTTAGATATATAAAATTTTATTGAACTTTTTAAATGTCACTTTTACCCACTATTTAAGAACAATTGAAAATTAGCATCAATCATAATTTTACCGCTTCCAAGAATTGATATTAGAAAAATGGACATACATGGTTGTAATTAGTATGAAATTTATGGTTCAATAAGATCAAAATAATTTTTGGGGAATAGTTACTTTTGAATTTTATTCACCACAGTTAAAGGTAAATAGGGTAACTAAAGTTTTAATAATCCTATAATAATATAAAATTACCCTAAATCTCATCCAAATTTAATATTAAAGTGTGTTTATACCAAAATAATCTTTAATTCACATATAAGATCCCTTTGAAGCCACTTGTGTTAGATTATGACATTTATTATATTTTATTTAAATAAGAGTTAAAAATGTCATATTCAAATTTTACTAACTAATTTTTTTTAATAAATTGATATTTGTAAGATAAATAATAAAATTAATATTATTGAGAAAACTATGAATTATTTATATATAAATATAATTTATTTATTATTTTTATACATTATATAATTAAATTTAATTGTCAAAAAATGATGATGTCATAATTGATTAATTAAAGGAAAAATAAAATAAATAATATTAAAATAAATATTGTTTTACACAATTAATATAATTAACTAATTTTAATGATAAAATATACATGGTAGTGGAAATATGAAATTATTGGTTCTATGTTATCATGTTTTGATATTTCTAAAAATGAAAATATTGAATAGTAACAAAATAGACAAAAATGATATTTTAAAATATATACTATTTTATTAAATGATATAAAGACATAAAAATATAAGGATACACCAATCAAGATTTATAGTGATAAAAATTTCATAAATGATCATCTTTAGTTTTTTTAACATATATTATCTATATTAACCATGTAGTGTTAAAATACAAGAAAACACAGTAAAAGTGAAACTCTTTAACTAAGGGTTAAATATAAAAAATAATGTTAATTCTATTACTTAAAAATTTATAAAAATAATTGGATAAAGAGATTTTGACTCATAAAAATTTTATCCTCAAATAAATCAATTTTGAGATATTTTAAATAGAAAATCATTTTATAATAAATTTATATTTTAAGATCTTCCAAAATTTCCCCTCACATATCTTATAAAAGGGAAGTTGTCATTATCTTTAATTAACACATCCAAAGCCATTGTTTTTGGACAAAAACTACCCAATTATCCTCCAAACATCCCTAACATTATCATGTATGCCTTATATTGTTCCTTAATTCACCATAAGGCATCCTTTGGTTCAAATCAAAATGATATTCTTGAAAAAGAGGTAATTATTTTATCAACACATTAAAAATTGATTTTTTTTCTTATACATCTTCTTCCTATGTTGTTTACATTATAATTTAATATATCCTATATCATATTTGTGATTAGATGTTATTATAATTTTGTGAAAACAATATTCTTCCTTTTATCAATCCTGTAAATAATAATATTACCATGCATGGGTATGTATGACTTTCTATCTCCACACCGCGGTGTAATTTGTTATTCCGCTCTACTTTATTTTGATGGGTAAAATGATGAATATAATGATGTGAATAATTAATATATCATGATAATTATTATTTATATTTAATATACCATCCAATTCCATACAATTTAACTATCAATGAAATGATACAATCACTCGTCCGTACGTACAACCTACCATTTCCACGACACGATGTGATTCATTCTCCACGTTAACCCATTAAAAATTATTATTCAATTTTCTGATGAGTAAATAGAATATTTACGTAATTAGAATTATTTTTATATGATTAAAATTTATCGAATTCCTATTAAATATTACTTACACAACAAAAAATGAATAAGAAACTGAAGCAATTAAGACCTGAAATAAGTTAATATTGAAATATTATTAACAAAATGATATAAGAGGATCATATATGATATCATAAATATGGATATAGTTATTATATAATTTAATAACATACTTAAACTATTATACATGATGGTAACTCACCCATGACTAAATGAAACTACAAGATGAGGGCTAATTTCACTATCTCATTATTATCTGATATTGATTATATATATGTATCTACTGTGACTTCTGTATCATCAATGTAAATGTTTACTAAAATTACTTTCAAAATATTATCGAGGCCTCTTGAAAATTCCATTACCATAATCTCAAGGCCATATGACAAGGAAATATTTTGTATCATAAGACCTACCGATGCATCAAGGGGTTATATCTAGCTCACCCATCACTTACAAAGTCCAACCCATTCCTCATATAAAAAATAGTGTATCATAACATAAATATTCATATTAAAACTAGCATAAAATATATTAATACTTTAAAAATAAACCCTCAATGGTATTAAAATAATATATCCACAATCAAAAATATCATAAAACCTTCAATATAATATGGATGATTGTATCAAAACAAACCAATCTCAATCAACAAAAAAATCCAACAAAGGATGTTGACATAGATAAAAATAATTTAATAAATTCAGTAAAACACTTTGAAAGAAATATACCTTTTTTACTTTGAAATAACTTAAAAGAAAAAAAATTAAAAGGACACCTATTTTTAAAATTAATTTTTAATAGTTCATGGGGGACATCAAATTGATAAGGCTTCATAACATCAGAAAATACCTTCTTACACCATATAAGTTTAATAACATTCATTCCTTGTTTTTTTAAAAAGGTCATAAAGTTCCAAATTTGGAAGATAACGAAAAAATTACTTTTAAAAAAATATAATAAAATTTAAACATGTGGAAAAATTTCATTAAATGTTTATGCATATTTGTGATATCTTATACAAAACTGTTTATCCTTAAAGAGTATTTGAGCTCATCCTTTTCTTATGTTTCATTTTCCCCAAGTATACGAAGAAGTATGATATGAATAACCTTCAAGGATAGTCTATGGGATATTAGATTTTTTAAAGGGGATAATATGTTGTTTTTAATTTAAATATATAATTTAAAACTTATGTTTTTATCTTGTATTTTTATGGAAAAAACTTATTTGTCCTTTGAGGTTTGATTTTCTTCTGATCATTCCACTATAATAAAATAATTTACAAACTCTAGGAAACTATGGTTGGGGAGTTATAGTATATATTTGTAAAATATTATATTTATTATTTATTTAACCTTATTTATTCATTTTTACAACACATGTATTTATTACAGTCTATTTTGTGTTAATATGATAATTATGTTTAAGTGTGGAATACCACCCCCCACCAAGCGATATGAGTAATTCATATATTACATGGAAAATATTAAGGATTGTTTCTATGAGTATATATGAAATATATAATTGATAAATATAATTTAATAATGATATACATGCATATATATATATATATATACTTTATTTATTTATTTCTATCAACATGACAATTAAACAGAAATACAGTTCATATGTACATACAACATGAGGCCTCCATGAGAAGTGTATTCCATTTCATAATTATATGTTATATATATTATTATAATACACATATAATGGATATAAATAAGATTTATATCATGAATTAAATTCTTGAATCTTGATATAATTATAAGGACCAATGATGTAACAAATTTATACACATGAAGAGAATAATGAAAATATTACCTGATGTGATACATTAACTTAAGATTATTAACAAGTTGGTAATATAATGCTGTAATAAATACATATATGGGTTTACATATAAGTATATGGTTTCTTAAAATATCTATACTAAATTTATATATATTATACAAGTGGATTTAATGAGTACGGTGTGATTCAATGCATAAGGATAGAGGATTTATTCTCACTTATTATTTTCATTAGATGCATTCTTTAGTAAACACCCATTCATTTTATGTGTTGTATGTACTACTAATGGATGTAATATATGATTATTATAGTTAAATTTATTATTATTTAAATATCCATTAATTTAACTCTATTTCATCAGGGTTTATGATTCAAAATTTACCAAATCAGTTAAATAGTTTTGTCTCAATTTTTCTTCTTTGAGAATTAGGATTGTTTATGTTTCTAAATTCATTTTAATTAATGCATTCTTAAATTTTACAAGTTATATCATAAATATATATCTTTTTATTATATTATTTGTTTGTTAAATTTTAATTTTATTACATGGATAGAATGATCTCATGTTAGTAAGTGATAATATTTTATTGAATCAATCTCATCTTTTTTCAAGACTGTTTATGTGTATTCTTCCTTTGATGAAATTTTAAAAATAATATATGAAAAAATTAATTAACTTAATCCTTCTTGATTTTTCCATATATACTCATGTTTTGGTACCATATTTCCTACTCTTTGCTACATAATATATTAAAGAATATTTTTTTTAAGAAATCCACTTTTACCCCCTCGTCGGCAGAAAACTATCGTTTCTAAATAGGGTTTCCATGTATATTCTACTAATATTCAATGATAATTAAACTAATTTTTTACTAATTTTGTCTTATAAAAATTATTTCAATAGATTAATCTTGTCACTTTTGGAATGAGTCATTTTGAAACCGTTTTACCATGAAAAATGAATTTGCATTTTTCCTTATAATACATGTATAGATTTAACATCCATTAATAATTTGAGGTTTTAAACTAATTTTTATATGATAATTTGTAAATAAGATGTTTTGTGGTATTTTCAATGAAATGTGTTGAAAAAAATTTTCAAGCTCCATTTATAATTATTCATGTAAAATGGATTTTATAACATTTTCAAGCTCTCTATATATATTTTAAAATAAAAAGTATTCATAATTTCTTTTAAAACAATATTTTTAATATTTCATGTTTTTTTCTTGAAAATTGTTGACAAAATTTATTATGTTATAAATAAAATTTTGAAATAATAAATGATATTTACCACAATATTTTTGTTCTGAAAATCTTCTTCTATGTAATTTTCCATCTAATATGAAATTGGTCTATGTTATTCAAGCCATTCTTGGAATTTTTCCAAAGGTTCCATTAATATTATATCATGATTGGGTTTTTATTGAATTATTTATAAGACACCCATTTCTCTTCCATGAGTTATACACATTTATAACTCACTTATTTTTAGGGGATATGCATTTATAAAAAGATTATAAAACCTATCATGTTCGCATAGTTCATTATGTAATAAAATGTCAATGAAATTCATTTCCTTTCATGGGTTATGATTTGATATTTATTAAACATATTTATTTTGTGGGTCATGATGTGAGGATTTCGTAGTTATATTATTGAACATGATTAAGTGATTTTATTATGACATGGGTGGGACCTATACCTCTTACCAATGCCTTAGGTAACAATGGTTGGATCATTAGTATAAATTATTTGTTTGGCCCTGATTAAACATTCAAAATTTTATTTACAAACCTGTATTCATCACCATAAGATAATACAAGAACATGATTATATGTTCACAATTCCATGATTGAAACTTATTACGTCTTGACAATATTATGCGTGGACCTTGTTTCCTATTCATATGTTTATGCATTAACCTGATAACACATTCCCAATGTTATGAGTAGACCTTATTACATGTTCAAAATATTATTTTTTAGGCCTCATTTCATTCCCATAACTTTATGCATGAACATGATTACATGTTCACAATGTTATGCATATAACCGATTACTAGTTCAAAATTTTATTAACGGAACTTGTTTACTATACATAAATATATGCATGAAACTAATAAAATGTTCACAATATTAGGTGAGGACCGGGTTGGATGTATATAAGTTGATGTGGGGGAAATATTTCATGTTCTTAACTTATAGAGTGAACCTATTTATACTTATACATGTTTAGAATGTTATAATCTAATGGGCACACCTAAATAATTTTTCATCTTCCTAAGTTATTCTTTCCAGAATTAGGCTAATAATTCTATTATGATTTTTATCATATGAAATATGAATCATTATTATTATCTCTGATATGTATAGAATGATCTTTCAATGTTATTCTCATGTTCAATACCCTTTTGTTCATGTTATTCTTACACAGTTCCTTTATTTACCCATACTGATATTTTTTGGAAACCCCTTTCATAAGGTTTCTTACCTTATGTTATCATTAAAGGTTTTATGTAGAAGTACTAAATTTTGAGATCATCATGTGAGATGATGAATATATTTCAATAGGATAGAATAATTTTTTTCACGTTTTTAAATACAGTAAACTATTATGGCCCTTGAGCATGTAATTTTGTAATGTACTAAATATTAATCTAATGTTATGTGATATCCATTTATTTTAATCATAGGTCACTATAGTTGGTATAAATTTGATGATATATCCATCTTTTATAAATTATGACAAGAAATATATAGTGATATACATTGTTATAGTTTTTAGGGTGTATCTTGGTATTTCTCTTGGGTTAATTATGAGGATGAGTCAACATTTAGCAAAATGTCTTGGAAATTTGGTAAAGGTTAGAGTGAGTGGTTTTTTAGAGTATATCCCTATATAAAAAACACATGTAGATTTGGATCTCGAACATATGTATCTACAGGTAACAACTATGACAAGATGTTTTGGGCATGATTTGGGGTAATTTAGTAGATGAGAACTGGCCTTGATGCACACATGGTTTTACCCTCCCAGGGGATATGCATTGACAATTGAAAAAATTATTCATGAACCATCATAGAGGATTGAAATATATATTTCCTATTAATAACCTATTATTAACATGGGTTGTCTTATATTATCGATGGTGTTTGGATTTTTACATCGTATAAGTAATTATTTTCATGGTGTTTGGGTTTGTAATGTGATATGTAATGCTCACAATATGATTTGTGGTTTTATTAAATGGGGATAACTAGAAAGATCATGGTTAACCTTTATTAAATTAGATATAAAAAATATGGACATTTTGTGAATCAATTTCCTTTGGGAATATCTGATAAAGATACTCAAGAAGGTTGTATGAGTATTTGTAATACTTTTTAAGACAATGAGACTGCAAACAATATGTTCAATTTAGGTGATGTTCTTCCAATATTGTTTACATTAAATATATCGTGAATGATTATATTGAGGTTGAGTAGTATTAAGACATGATTCATATTCCATATTATATGAAAGTGGTATTAAATAATATGTTGATAATACCTGATAAATTTTATATCAATACTCTTGGAAAAAATATAGTATTTTGGTTTTGGAAATCGGAGATGATATTATACAATTCATGAAATATATAATTATTTTCAGTGTAACTTCTCATTAAATATTGAAAATTAAATTTTTTTTATTAATACATAGAAAATTGATTTCATGGAAGGGTTATATTTTGATTAGGGGAAGGCGACCCTTAATCAATGCATGATGTTGAGATAATGATTTTTGGATAAAAAATATTGGTCATGAATAAGTTAATTGGATGACATAAATTACCCTAGAATTGATTGTTGAAAATGTATTCTATTTCATCAAGGATAAATTATATTACATCAAGGTATAAAATAATATATCATATGATCATTGCAATAGGGAATCATTCATGTTTTTTAAAAATGATTCATGTTAATTAATTTTATTACCATATTTTGTTGGACTAAATGATAAGGGTATTCACATGTTTGGAATGTGACAAAAAAGTGGTACTTTTTGATACATGGGAGATAAATGTTAATATGGTTTCATGAAATTCATTACAAATATTAGAAATTTCATTTTTCGGAAGGATTATAAGGTTAACATTTTATGGAATGTTTATCTTAATCTTCAGATGATGTTAGTAATATAAATATTTTAACTCTTAAAATGAGGATTTATGAATATTGGATATCTTGTTCCAAATAAATGTATTTTATGATAATTGAGGACAAATTGGACGAAATATTATAGATCTCATGATATATTATCACTTCAAGAATGAAAAAGTCACCATCTTTTTTAGTGAAAGAGGTGAATAGGATAAATGAACAACAAAGGGTGATGTTGCTATAAAGTCATTCAACCATATCTTTTCATGAAAATAATTTAACATTAGGGAAATTGATTATAAAACCAAATATGTTGTCTTAAACCTACATTTGTTATGAATAAAAGGGTCCCATCTGTGATCATGGATTTATGGATTTTTCATGGTTAACATTATCATGTCATTGTTCTATATCACTCTTCATTAGAACATGATGGTAGGAATTCTCTTCCATGTACATATTTCCACTTCCCACATATGTTCTTCTATGTTGGAATCTCGTTATGAGTTACATAGTGTAACTTTTATGGTTCCAACTTTCCATTTTAGGGGATTTTTTAGCAGTAATTTTTATGATGTGGTTTTCTGTAACATCACGACCCCAGTTACCCAGAGTTAGTTCATTATTTTAATACATTGGCATGATAACAAGGAATCAAGTCCCGATGGACCGATCAGCTTAGAAGTCTTGGAAAATAGATTATATACATGAATGATTCATTACACTTTAAGACATACAAAAAAACATAAATAATCCTTTATGAATTCCATTATTCCCTTCGCTTAACCCTGCATATAAATCAAAATACACTTCTTGGAATCTTGGGAAAATAATACATATAAAGTGGTGAACTCAAATGCTCAGTAAGGGTAGGAAATACGGTGGAAACATTCATAAATAATAATAAACATTTAAGGGAATGTATAACAAAAATAAGCCTTTTAAACATTAACTTCATCATAATATGGAAAAAATAAAATGAAGTAATTCCATTTACTTATTCACATGGATACTCTACTAGTCTAATAATCACTTGCAACACCACTTACCACTTTTATAATGGTGGAATTCATAATTCCATACTATCATAACCATGTTGCAAAAGCCTCATGCCAAGACTACAAATAAGAATTTGTCAAGGCCTCTTGCCAAGACACTAGTTTGTCTCATGAGACCTACCGATGCATCAAGGAGCTATAGCGGGCTTCACCTATCACATACTAAGTCCAATGCATTCCTCGTATAAATAGGTTTAAAAATAACATAATCATTCATATTAATACTAGGAGAAGAAATGTCAATACTTTATCTATAAAAAATTAATGGTATGAAATTAACACATCCATAGTCAAACATATCAAAAAAACCTTCAATACAATATGGAAGTTCTGTATCATAATAAATCAACTTCAAATAAGCTTAAAATCCATAAAAGGATGTTGACGTAGATGAAATCAAAACTATTTGAGAGAAATATCTTTTTTTTTAAATCATTTAAAATAATCAAATTTATAACCGAAGTAATTTAAAAGATATTTTTGAATCAAAGTGTCCCATACCACTTTGAAACTTTTGAAAAAGAATTATCATTTCAAAACATTCATGTCCATATAAATAAATATTTAAAATAAATTTGAAAACATGGACATTAATTAAAAATATTTAGAAATATAAATCATTAAAACATTTAAAATTCTGATATTGATAAATAGTAACCTTCACAAATCCTTAATATATTCATTTTGAAATGATTTTTAAGAAAAATAAATATGGATAATAAAAATGTCCAAATAAACAATCTCGAATAATAATGAGATTGAGAAATTAACCCTTACCAATTTGGTAACTTACGAAACATACACCCCATGAAAGAGGTATCATACAATGAATATGTAAATACACATAAATTAATGTGTATTAAACAAATAATAAAATTATGGGCAGTACATACACCAGACAAAAGGTAATAGTGGCAATATGGCATGAATCACACAAGAATAATTAGTGAGATGAAAACCCCTTACCTTGCAGTTTTCATTAGTCGAGGGTAAATTTTACCTCTTGTGTAAAGATATTAGTATTTTACTAAGGTATACAAGAACTATATTCATATTTATGATATCATACATGATTCATTTATTACTTTATACTATCCAGTTAATAATAATTAACATGTTAAATTAACATTTCGGGTAACAATCGCTTTCTTTATCGTACGTGTTTTAACTTGTTACTCTTGATTGTATAACATAGATCAAGATTTAGGTACTTAGTGAATATAAAAATTGATTTATATATCATATATATATATAATATAAATATTTATAATAGATATATATATGAAATAAAAAACACCATTTACGAAGACGGTAGTCCGTACGTACGCATAAATGCTGTTTACGTTTTCATATGCTATTGAATGAAACTAAGTGAATAATATATATGTAAGTACATATATATACATATATATATATATATATATATATCTCCATTTGAATTATTATGTCATATATTACATACTTATTAGTAATATATATTTTTATAATCGTCGATGAATGGTGAACGTGGAAATGAATCTTATCTCGTCATGGAGACGGTAATCTGTACGTATGCATGATCGATAATATCATTTCCTTAAAGGTGTGGAATTGGATGGTATATTTATTTTTCAAAGAAATTATCATGTTATTTTCATTATTTATTGACATATTACTCGTCATTATATCCATCCAAATCACACAGTGTTGAATAAAAAATTACACCACGCCGTGGAGACAGTAAGCCGTACGTACGCACGCATGGTGACATTATCATTCATAAGATGGATAGAATAATGAATATAGTTATGCCATTTTTATAATAACATCATAGTATATATAAGATACTGGAGTTATTATTTAATCATTTAAACAACAATGAACGATTAAGTGGAAGAACACAAGAACTTGAAAGAGGGTGGTGAAATCATTACATCTTCTTCAGGTTCTTTATTTTGATTTGATCAAATGGGATCCTTAAGTAGGCTTTCTGACGAATGGAGGGACTCTAAGATGATATGATGGAAGTTTAGAGGATATTTTGGCAGGGGTTGGCCGATCCAAATGTATTTTAAGGTGTGAAATAGAGTGAAGGGGTGTGCCCTTTTATAAGAGGGGTGAGGGTACCTAAGGAAAAACGTAAAATATTATTTTATACTAAATTTATTTTCGGTTTATAATGTCCCAAAATTAATTTATTTCAAGGATAAGGTAGTGTTGGGTCGCAATCCACTCAGCCAATAGGTTTTAGATAGATTTGGGTCACTTTGTTAACCTTGCCTTTTAGTTTTAACTCTTAGTTAATCAGTTTGACATTTACCATGTGTCTTTGTATTTTTATATTATATGGTTAAAAAACTCACTATAAACTTCCAATCAAACCCCATGTGGCCCCGTAAGGATACAACTATCAAGATATTATTTCTTTTCTCAAACGTTAGATTTTTAGGAAAAGAATATCAATTATTAATATAATATTTATTTTAAAAACTCTTTTTTGTCAATTTTGACACTATTGGGTATTTTGTTTTTGCTAAATCCATAACATCCCTATTACTTCAAAAACAATTCATATAACCAATAATAATAAGTCATATTATCCGAGAAAGTTATTTCAATTAATAAAAATTCTCAAATTACATTTATTTGCATATTTATAATATCAATTATCTTAATATTTCATTAATACAGTAATTACTGCATCATCATTGTGTCATAAATAAATTAAATTCTTTAATGTCAAAAAATTATAAATAAAATATCATTATGTAGGAAATCTTTTCATCATTATAATTAAAATTTATAATTTAATTTATCTTATGAATAAGCCTATATTAAAAATGTTTTAGTTATTAAACTTTGATTTTAACTCTTTTAACTATTCTTTGAATTGAAATATAATAAATGTCCTAATCTAATCCAAGTGGACCTAAATGATAATATTTTATTCATAAGGTTTTTTTGGTAATGATTGAATTGTCCAATTGAATTAGGATATGTGTTATGGAAATATTAATTTCATTTTTACCCTTAATTACCCTATTTAATTTTAACTGTGGTAAATAAAAGTAAAAAGTTACTATTCACAAAAAAAATTATTTTTATCTTATTGAACCACATTTTACTCATTAATATTAATAGAGTCTCTCAGATTTTTGAAATTCCACTCACAGAAGTGTTAAAATTATCTTTTATGTGAATTTGCAAATTCTCAAAGGAGATGGGTAAAAGACTGTGAAAAGTTCAAAAAAATATTATTAAGTCTAAAATTATAAGAAACTGACTCCAATGAATTACATTAAACTTATATAGGTATTACGTAACTATATTGACCTAAAATAAATTTAAATAAAATAAATAATTATTTAAATAAAAAGTCAGTTTTAACCAATAACTTAGTGTTTTTCACTATTCATCAAAAATAGAATGTTTTCAGAAAAATACTAGAATTTCACCCTTGGTTAATTTCGATATTCCGAATCCAAAAATGAAGTCCATTTTAAATGATAAAATTTATAAAATATCATACTGTGGGTATTACTATTCATAAAGGCTAGTTTGATTGGTCACGGTGTGCTAGAATCTCGAAATTGCGTACAATGCAAGCTTATTGCATTATTCAAAGGGAAACGTACTGTGAAAGCTTGGGGTGTTACATTCTCCCCTCCTTCAATAAATTTCTTCCTTGCAATTTGAATTTTTTCTTCAAAAATAAAAGGATGAAAATATAAAATTCCATTATGGGAAAACCCACATTGTAAATTGGGTTAATAAAATTTAGTCTTAATAAGAGGGAAAATGTGAATGAAAAAGCCACCACCAATTTGGTGTTTCAGATAAGAGAACATTGGTGGAAATTGTAGACACATAATTGGAGGGAAAACGTAAATATTTATAGGGATTTATTGAGGTCATCAATCATAAATAATTGTATAATTTTGGGCCTCAAAGCCACCAATCTAGGATGATTTAGAATACCATCGTAAGGTATTAGGATAACACATTTTTGGTTTTAAGATTCCTTACATAAAGTTTATAAAATTATTCCTTCATATAATAAGAGAAGGAATATATATATATATACTAGAAAAGTAGTGTTTCGTCCTTCAAAAAATTCCTACCACAAACTCTCATCTTTCACTCCAAATGAATTGAAAAAATTCTATTTACCTAAATCATCTAAGGTTCCAAAAAATGAATTTAAAATTCATTTGTCAGACAACTTTTTTTAAAAAACTAGATTATACAAACTAGTACATCACGTATTCTCATCGTAGGTGATGCACCTTTGTCGCTCTTCAGTTGTGTGTTCAAGTCTCACGACTTTTCTGGATGTGACGAGTTGTCACCCGACCTCCAGGTTGTCCTTTTTATGGAAATCCAAAAATAACCTTAACAATAGTATCCAATTTCAAACTAAATCCATTCCATCCTTTAGAATTATCTGAAATTCTTATATCCAAACTATCATTCCAAAATTAATAAGGATGTTAAACATAATGAGGATCCTTTTTTCAGGTAATGACAAGTGAACCCCTTCATCATCTATTATTTTACAGCATCACAACATCCTGAATTACCAAAATCATCCATCTCTTATTATAAAAACACTACCTCATTATCAGGTCCATATTAAGGATTACCTTTCCTTCAACCATGTATTTTCCTAAAAGTGTAGCTTATTATTAATTCCCTTTTCATAGAACCATATACTCTCAAATCCTCAATAAAATAGTACTGCAGTACAATCCTTATTTACCTCAATAATTCATCTAACCAGTATACTATTGATACAACAATCAAATAAAATAGTACTATAATAACAACATAAGAACACTAGTCTTTCTTCTTCATCTCAGGTAGTATCATAACATGATTATTATCCAATAAAATCATTTGTGGTATACTCTTATGAGTGGGATATTGAATCACGTAGCGTCTCAATGCCTTATAGATGAATCATTTTACATTTGAAAACTTTTTCGTACCCTTGCAATAATGTACTTGGTGTCCTTTTTCACCATACTTATAAAAACTGCCATTCCCTTCAAACATTTACCAAGGTGATTCATTCCACATTTATCACATATTGTAAAATCCTTCATTTCCTTATTTCCTTTATAAATTTTTTCTTAATACCATGAATGATATAACCCTTCTTAAATGTTGGATCATACGTATTACTGGTGTTCACAATCCTTCTACTGGGTTCCATTTCTATACAATGACATACACTAGGTCTGTGTATGAATTGTAATGGATAATTCCAAACATGTATAATAAATAACATAAATTGAACAATTTATGGATATAATATATAAAAATATTATCTTTGAGGAGTTATATACTAGTAGATCCTTCATAATTATTTTTAATGAAAATGATAATTAACCTAACCATATCCCCTAAGAGTGTCATAACCAAGAGAGCAGCAAAGCCTATTGTCGTGCACCAGTTCCCATTCAAGTCTATCTCAAAGTGGTGTTTTCAGGTTTTACCCATAGAAACATTTGTGCTAGAGCCGCCTCTACCTGCTTGTATCCAGACAGGGATTTATTTTTTTTGGAAAACTCACAAAATCTCAACATTAACAAAATTATAGGAAGTCTTTCAATACTAATCCTCAAAGTCTATCTTTGGGTAATGTGAATTAATCAGAGTTTATCTAAATATAGTTTCTATGGTTATTTCTAAGCATCCTCTAATAAAAACTGTGACGCCCCAACCCCAGTTATTTATAGTCGGTGCATTATTTTAATACATTAGCATGATTACAAGGAATCAAGTCCCGAAATACTGATGAGTTTGGCAGTCTTGGAAAATAAATTAAATATATGAATGTATCATTACACGTTAGGACATAAAAAAACAACTTAAATAAACCCTTATAAATTGCATTATTCCCATTTCTTAACCCTACATATCAATCACAATACACTTCTTCGAATCCTAGGAAGAATAAAACATAGAAAGGTGTGAGATCAAATTATCATTAAGGGTAGGAAATACAACAAAAACTTTTATAAAAAGAATAATCATTTAAGTCAATTTATAAATAAAAAAACTTTTAAACATGAAAGTCAGCACAATATGGAAAAAATAAAATGAAGTAATTTCATTTACTTATTCAAATGGATATTCTACTAGTTGAATAATCGTATGCAACACCATTAACCACATTCATAATTATGGAATTCATAATGCTAGGCTAGCATAACCACATAGCCAAGGCCTTGTGCCAAGACTAAAAATAATATTTTGTCAAGGCCTCATGCCAAGACACTAGTTTTTCTCATAATACCTACTGATTCATCGAGGAGATATAGCGGGCTCCACCCATCACTTACTAATAATAATGAATTCCTCATATGAATAGGTTTAAACATAACATAAACATTATTTTTAAAACAAGCATACGAAATGTCAATACTTTCTCCATAAACCATGAATGGTATAAAAATAACACATCCACAGTCATACATATCACAAAACCATTAATACAATATGGATATTTTTATAATAATAAACCAACTTCAAATAAGTATAAAATCCATCGAAGGATGTTGACGTAGATGAAATCAAAACTATTTGAGAGAAATATCATTTTTTTTGAAATAATTTAAAAGTAACAAATTTATAAAGGAAGTAATTTAAAAAATATTTTTGAATCAAAGTGTCCCATACCTCTTTGAAATGTTCGAAAATAATTATCATTTCAAAACATTCATGTCTATATAAAAAAATCCTTAAAATCAATTTAAAAACATGAACATTATTAAAAATATTGAGAAATATAAATATTTAAAACATTTAAAATTCTTTTCTTGATAAAGAGTACCTTTAAAAAATCCTTAAAATATTCATTTTTAAATCATTTTTATGAAAAATGGACATGGATAATAAAAATTTCCTGATAAACAATATCGGATAATAATGAGATTTAGGAATTAACCCTTACCAATTTTGTAAATTATGAATCATACACCCCATGAAAGAGGTATCATACAATTAATATGTAAATAAAAATAAATTAAAGTGTATTAAGAAAATAATACAATTTTGGGAAGCACATACACCACACAAAAGGTAATAGTGGAAATATGGCATGAATCTCATGAGAATAAGGAGTGAGTTGAAAACCCCTTAACATGAACTTTTCATTAGTCGAGGGTACCTTTAACCTCCTGTATGAAGATCATATTTTTTTATTAAGGTATAACATAACTATATTACTATTTATGAGATCATACATGATTAATTTATTACATTATACTACCCATTTAATAATAATTTACATGTTAAATAAACATTTCGGGTAATAATCTCTTTCTTTATCGTACGTGTTTTTACTTGATACTCTTGATTGTATCACTAAGATCAAGATTTAAGTACATCCAGAATATAAAAAATGATTTATATATCATATATATTTAAAATATAAATATGTATAATAGACATATATATGAAATAAAAAAACTCCATTTATGGAGACGGTAGTACGTACGTACGCATAAATGTTGTTTCCATTTTCATATTGTATTGAACGAAACTAAGTGAATAAGCTATATGTAAGTACATATATAATATATATATCTCCAGTAGAATTATTATGTCATATATTACATACATATTAGTAATATATATTTTTATAATCATCGATGAATGGTGAACATGGAAATGAATCTTATCATGTCGTGGAGACAGTAATTCATACGTACAAACGAGCGATAATATAATTTCCTTAAAGGTGTCGAATTGGACGGTATATTAATTTTACAGATACATTATCATGTTATTTTCATTATTTATATACATATTACTCATAATTATATCCGTCCAAATAACATAGTGTTGAATAACAAATTACACCACGACGTGGAGACGGTAAGCCGTACGTATGCATGCATGGTGACATTATCATTCATAAAATGGATAGGATAATGAATATAGTTGTTCCATATTTATAATAACATCACATTATATAGAAGATACTTGAGTTATTTTTTTATAATTTAATCAACAAAGAAAGAGTAAGTGGAAGAACACGAGAACTTGAAAGAGGGTGGTGAAATCATTACCTCTTCTCTGGGTTCTTCCTTTTGATTTGACCAAAAGGGATCCTTAAGTAGGCTTTCTTACCAAAGGAGGGCCTCTAGGATGAAGTGATGGATGTTTAGAGGATATTTGTGTAGGGTTTGGACGAGCCAAATACCTTATAAGTTGTGAAATAGAGTGAAGGGGAAGTTCCCTTTTATAAGAGGGGTAAGGGGTACCTTAGGAAAAACATAAAAAGTTATTTTATAATAAATTCATATTAAGTTTATAATATCTAAAAATTGATTTATTTAGAGTTTATGGTGGTTATGGGTCTAAATAAACTATACCAATAGGTTTTAGATAGGCTTGGTTCACTTTATTAACCTTATCTGTTAGTTTTAACTCTTAGTTAATTAGTTTGACATTTACCATGAATCTTTTTATATTTATATTATATATTTAATAAACTTAGTATAAACATCCAATTGACCCCCCAAGTGGTCCATTAATGATACTACCATCATGATATAATTTCTTTGGATGAACCATTGATTTTTAGGAATAGCATATCAATTAATAATATAATATTTTTTTAAAAAACTCTTTTATGACAATTTTGACACAATTGGGTATTTTGTTTTTTCTAAATTTATAGCAGCATTATTACTTAAATGAATTCATATAACCGATTAGAATATTTCATATTAACATAGAAAATTATTGTAATTCATAAAAGGTCTCAAATTACATTTATTGGGGTATTTATAATATCAATTATCTGAATCTTTCATTAATACAGAAATTACTTCATCATCATTGTGTCATACATAAATTAAATTATTTAACGTCTAAAAAATATAAACAAAATACCATTATGTAGGAAATCATTCTAGGTTTCTAATGAATATTTATAATTGAATTTATTTTATGTATAACCCTATATTAAAAATGTTTTTGTTATTAATCATTTATTTTAATTCTTTTAACTATTCTTTGAATTAAATAATGATCAATGTCCTAATCTATTCCATGTGCAGCTAAATGATAATATTTTACTCCTAAGGATGTTTTCGGTCAGGATACACTTGTCCAATAGAATTAGGACATGTTTCAGGTTAATATTAATATCATTTTTACCCTTAATTGTCCTATTTACTTTTAACTCTGGTAAATAAAAGTAAAAAGTAACTATTCCCCAAAAATTATTTTTATCTTATTGAACCACATTTTACTCCTTGATGGTAAATTTCTCTCTCATATTTTTGAAATTCCACTCAACAAAGTGGCAAAATTATGATTTATGTGAATTTAAAAATTCTAATAGGAGATGGGTAAAAGACGGGGAAAAGTTCAATAAATTTTTTATACATCTAAAATTATTATAAACTAACTCCAATTAATTAAATTGAACTTATATAGGTATTAAATTTCTATTTTGACCTAAAAAAATTTAAATAAAATAAATAATAATTTAAATAAAAAGTGGGTTTTAACCAATAACTACGTGTTTTTCACTGTTCATCCAAAATTGAATGTTTCCACAAGAAATACCAAAAATTCACCCTAGGTTAATTTCTATATTAAAAATCCAAATATGATGTCCATTTTGAAAGATAAAATTTATAAAATTTTAAAATGTGGGTATTACTATTCATAACGACTAGTTTGATTGGTCATGGTGTGTTAGATTCTCGATATTGCGTACAATGCAAGCTTATTGCATTATTCAAAGAGAAATGTACCATGGAAGCTTGGGGTTTTAAATTTTATATGAATGAAAATATCATGTATTAAACAATGGATAACTATGTCTCATTTTAGAGGGAAATTCAATTTAATGGGGTTGAATATGACACCCCAAGATATTGTGAATTGTCTTTTTTGAATATTTTTAATTTTTTTCATTTTAGGCAATAATAAAAATAGAATTTTTAAATTAAAGAAGTATGGTGGATTATTTTATATGGAAAATAATTTTATCATGCACTACACACAACCTAATAATTAACATGATCTACACTGAACATCAAGGTTAGAGTACATTACACAGAAGATTGATTTTCCTCGATGGCTTGTGTAACACACAATATCATGTTTTACCAAACAATAATAAAATATATTTTATACACTAATAGAAATTGAATTTGACAAAATAGACTATGTTTTTCAATTCTGAACACTGAAATTATCTCAGTTAGAATTTTTGGGATTTTTCAAAGAAACTTCATTTTTAGGTGAATAGTAAAAACTACTACAATTTAGTTAAAAATAGCCATTATGTGTAAATAATTATTAATGATAAATTATATTTTAAATTGTATTTTAAAGAAAGAAATATCAACTATGAACATATTAATCCAATTTTGGTCGTTGGAATAATTTTTATACTGAAATTAGGAATATGAACATTTTGAAAATTTTAATGTTCTAACTTTAAAAACCCACTTTCTCACTGCATCTGCAGGATTCACATCAAATATATTTTTCCCACTTCTATGATTATAATTTTGAAAATGACATATACACTATTTTAATACTAATTTCACAACCATATTTCTTCAAGATGAGGTATAGGATAACATGATGCGGAGTTCTTCCTTCCTCAAGATGAAGGAGAGATAATGACCCCCAGATATCACCTCTAATATTCCCCGGGGTGGTGACCATCAACAGGTGTATATAAAATTCATAAAAATGGGAGACATTACCCTTTTTGTAGTAACCAAGATCATGAGACAAGATGTATCATCCTCAAAATTTTCCAAGGAAGATATATATAATGAAACCAAAATCCTTTCCACATGAATGTTTTAGTAGAACTACTAAAAAAATAAACAAAACACTAAAGTATATACCAAAATAAAACTGAGAAGTAATATAGAAACTCTCCAAAATGTCTAAGAATATATGGTCCATAATAGTCTACACAATATCTCTCAAAACCAGAAAATAGTATTATATATTTAGGTTGAGTATACAAGTATATTAAGTTGGGAAAACCCAATGTGACCCATGAACAATAGGGAGAAGCATACTAATTCCCCTATGAGAGAAAAATAGAAACTAAAAAGAACATAACAAGGTATATTGTACACCCCAAACTCACCATGGAATTCTTACCAAATAACTCCATTAATGTAAATTAATGTAAAAGAATATCGATATGTGGGTACTTGTCACCACTTCATACTAGTTAACTTCTCATCCATAATTGAGAATGTCCAGATGCTACCAAAATCTTCCACAAGACCCACCTTCAATACTTTCCATCAAACACCTGGGACAAAACCTCATAACATCATTCTAGTAGAAACCTGGTCAACAACCGCCACACGTCTCGCCTGAAAACAACTAGGCATCATCCTGAAGTCACTTGGGAAACTAACAACCTCTCACACAGTCAATACCATAAATCTGTTATTAAACATCAATCCTTTCCATAATACCCAATGAATCTTGTATGAAAAATTCCTAGAAGAGGGAGAATGTTAATTTTAGTAACTATCCAAGAATACTCCCATAAGGATGTTGGGAAACATACCATCTCCCATAATAATGGGGTGTTTGCAACATAGTGCTCATCATGGGTGTGGTGTATATAGAAAACAAAGGGAACTACTAATTTATATATATACATATATAACAAATACACAACCCACCCTATGGTATTCCAAACATACCAAAAACCCACATAAAACCACCTTTTTCGCTACCCCTACAGGCACATATCCCCCATGAATGGAGGTTACATGAACACCGCTTCACTACATGATCCAAATCAAAAAATACCCCTTGTTGATTCATTTAACCAATTATCATTATTTATTAAAAAATCATTCATTTATTCATTTATTTCAATCCATAACTGGGAAACATGGAAACACTCAAAGACATTATATGTTGAACCAACTATAGAAACCACTTCCCAATAAATACAATCAAAGAAAGGATAATGGTAATGGAAACCAATATAACACTCACAAACAAGAAATCATTACAAAACTCAGTCCTACAACCCTGCTATACAACGTATACCCATATTTAGTCTCCCTACACAATATGTCATTCCATTCCACAATCATTTATTCTCTCAACATGATATTCCATAACACCTCATGCAACACCCCATACACAAATCCCATACCGACCACCATATTACCCTCCCAAACCACAAATCCCAACATGTCCCACACAATAGACAACCACACAAAAACCAGCTGAGTATATTACGATTTAGTAAACAAAGGTTATTTATTTCCACATTGATATTAATCGGTGAACAAAAAACCGATTTGATCATTGGGCATCCATTTATTTAACAGAATATACATAATTAACAAAATTACAATTCTTATAGTTTTGATTCACAATCTATAAATATTCTCAAATAGATATCACCGTTGGCTAGGATTCTAGATGAAAAAAACTATTTGATTCACAACATGGATCAAGGATAACATATAAAATAAAGTGAGAATCATCATCTCACTCCCACCTCCCTTAATAAATTCATTTTTGTTATCTTCTTTAAATTTTGATTCATAAATTATCTCAAGGGGGAATTATTATACCCACCCCGTATGATAAACAATTAAAATAGAGATGAAAGAAATCCTTACATGAAACAACAGGTGACCACAAATCCTTCTGCCAAACTAGAGGGGTCTCACAAGAAGCATACTCCATGGAAAACCAAACAAGGGGTCTATAACATAGTGGAACGAATCATATGGTGAATAAATTGTCCCATTAAAACTATAGAAAGTATATGGATTCAAAGAATGTGAATATTTTTTAATAGAAGTGGTATATCTTAAATCTATGGGGGAATGATATCAATGGCCATTAAAGTCAGATAATGGAAAATGCAATATGTTTTGACTGTTTAAAACTCCCCAGATAAATATAATATTAAATATATAATTAGTATAATATGAAACTTCATTATAAATACCAAAAAATGGTTTTAAAATTGATTTATGTCATGTAAAATGTAAGAGGGATGAAAATGAATAACTGGGGAAAACTTGTAAATGAGTCACCGATTGGTCAGTCACTAACAGTGAGACTCCAACACTAAGATATCAATGTTGAGCCACCAATTCTATGCCACTAATGTGACACACTAATTCCTGAATCACCAATTCCCTAACTCACCGATTACGTAACTCACTAACAAACTCCCTCCCTAATGCCCTTATTGACCGACACCTGGACTCACTGACACCCTGAATCAATGATTCCATTACACATCATCGAATTGAATTGTCGATCCCCATACCCACCAACACCGTAACTCACCAAAGCCTAAGTAACCAACATAGATTCCCTATGCCACTAAAACAAACTCCCAAATTGACCAACACTAACAACCTTTGTCACCGACACCAACACCAAGATTCACCTACACCGACTCCCAGAATCACAGACGCCAATGTCGTAAGTCACTAACACCGACATCTTGAGTCACCGAAACCGACTCCATGAGTCGTTGTTGCCTTCCAAAATACCTAAAACAGTGGATATGGACAATGTAATGGACCATGGAGGTCTAGTCCATTACATCATATACCTCTCAAATTATTATTTCCCATGAAAATTTAAATTGTATCAACAAGAAAGGGGGTTTTGATCAAGAACTTGTAAGATACCCCTCAATGATAAACCACCTTATGTTGTTTTAATGATGGAGTGAATCCTCGACATCCTAAAACACATCCTCCCACATAAGATAACCCAAACATTAATCGGATACCCCAAAAAGAACCAATTGTTTGGATACCATGGATTATGAAATTCTATGCTCCTTATTAAGATGCTATCTACTTTTGGGGGCACTAACTCTCCCACACACGTTTAATTATATCCACATTAAGGTGTATCAATTAGGGATATGGTCATACTCTCCCCATGGTCATTATATTTTCTCACATCACATAACAAGGAAAAAATAATCTCATAGAGACAAGTTTCATTCATTACATCACAATGAAAAATAGATGACCAAAACCAAAAACAACTATGGGTACTAGGAACATATCTATTACTATATTTAACATGTTTTATCATCTAGAATAACTTTTATCTACATCACATAAATCAAGGGAATGTTCCATCCATGTAGAACCTTCTCTCAACAATCCTTTATCTCCATTGGTTACTCCAAGAACATTGTGTCATCCTCAATATCCAACTCTCCCCATTAAATGTCATGGTTGTCATCATGAAGATACTGATGATGCTGAGAGATGTGAAATACTTTGTGGATTCTACTCAACTATGGTGTCAAGGCCAAATGGTAATCCACATCACCAACTCATTGAAGGACCTCATAAGGTCTGATGACCTAGAGAGAAATCTTACTCCCACTAATGAACCTCTACTACCCTTGTCTATGGAAGGATATCAAGAATACATGGTCCCCAACCCTAAACTCCAGTGGACATATTATACGATCAATATATGTCTTCTATTGGTTATGCTGAAGGATAATCCTCTCACGAAGAATTTGGACCGTCTCTTTCATACTATGCACCACATCTAAAACAAAAATATTTTTTTCCCTATCTTTTTCCAACACAAGGGTGAATGACATCGTCTTTCCTATAAAGTGTTATAGGGAGTCATGAAAATGTAATTTTGATAGATATTATTAGAAGAAAACTCTACCAAGGGAAAATGGAATACCCAAGTCCCACCAAAATCCATGACACATGCTTGAATCATGTCCTCCAATGTCTGTATAGCCCACCCTATTTTCTCTTCTATATGAGGGAGAAAGCCATTGCTAAGGTGTAATAATTTTTGAAAAGAATGCAGTACTCCCCTATAGACTCGCGATGTAAAATTTGTATCACAGTATATGATGATAGGTTTTGGAACTCCATGGGGTCTCAACACCTCATCCACATGCCTTCTTACTAAGGCACAACTACGCTCAACTTCTTTGTCTCAAAGAAGTGATAATATTTCATTATCTGATCCACTACTACCCAGATAACATCACATCCTACCTAGGACATGTGTAATACTGTTAAAAAAATCATTGATATTTCGTCACACATCCACTTAGGGAAATATAAGGGATTTAATAAGCCACCAGGAATATATTGTTAAGCCATCGCCTACTGGTATACTAAGAACTTTTACACAAACTCCTCCACCGCTCATTTCATCCAAGGCCTCCAAAAAATTTTCCCCAAGACCCAATACATCATGGATATTCTATTTTTTACTGCTAGGGGTGATCTATGAAACTCAAAGGTAACTTCCTAACACATTTCCACTAAAATAATCAACTTCTCATGAATAACATCAGATTCTGACCATCCTCCAACCATCCCCTGGAGCATTCCCCTTGTCAGTGCGATAATGCATCACCCCTACCTCCGAGTCTCCCCATTGAGACTCCTCCTCATTATGCCTCATATATGATTATTCCTTCATCTGATATAGAAGGAATCTACATCCATCCATTTTTTCATCTGAGTGAAGGAAAACCAAGTCCTCCATTTTCCTCTAAGCATATGCAGATTCCTACACCACGTCCTTATATGACATCATTCTCAAAACATCAGTCACAACATTCCCTTTTCCTGGGGATTATGAGATCGCAAAATTATAATCCTTAATAAAATTCATCCGCATCTACTACTGAAATGTTAGACCACATTGGAAAATGATGTACCCCAAGCTCATGGGATCTATGTAGACCACAAAGCACTCCAAAATGAGGTAATTTCAACACATGTTTAGTTCGTACAAGAGATATGCAAGATACAGATCATGGGTGGAATAGTTATGCTCACGGGGATGCAACTGTTTAGGCCCATAAGAGATAACTTCCCATTTCTTCATCAATACACATCCCAATTCTAGAAGGGAAGCATCACAAAACACCTTGAACATCACCCCCTATTATTGAAACTTATGCAATGTAGAACTAACCAACCTCCACTTCAAATAGATGAATGCTACCTGGAAAGGATCTCACCATACAAAATATTCTCCTTTTCTGGTCTTATACATCAACGGAGTTGTTACCCGAGATAAATATAGTATGAACCTACATTTTTATCCTATTGGACCTAGAAAACTACAAACCTCTAGAACATTCTTGGTCATTTTCCTTGAAACAACTACCTCATCCATCAATGGGTCCACTAATACAACCTGATGAGACATTACATTTCTATATATGTGGACATCTTCTATCCAAAAAATTCACACAGAAACCAATCTATAGAGTTGGTGTCATCAAAGGCCTTCCATTAAAGTCCTAAGATTCATAGTATAATCCCCACATGACTTCAAGTAGACCAATATTTCATTGATTAATTTGAAGAGGAACCTCTCTAGTAACAAATTACAATAACATTTCATAATCCCCATTAACATGGATGGTGAGTTTGTAACACTGAACGATATAACAAAAAACTATAAGTGACCATACCTACACCTGAAAGCACTCTTCTAGATTTCACCCTCATTCAACCTTAACTGGTGATAACTCGAATGGATATTGATCATAAATAACCAACATGTTCCCCTCAGAAAGTCAAAAAGATCTTCTCTTATTGGAGTATGGTAATGGTTCTTGACTGTTACCTAATTCTACCTCTGGTAGTCTATAGAAACCTCATACAACCATCTTAATTCGTTGTAAATACAACTGAATCACCCCAAGACGAAACACTCTATCATATAAAAGCATTCTTCATCATATCATCAATCTAAATCTACAACTCCCATAACCCTGAAGGATTCATCTGATAAGGATACATGAACATCAAATGATCATTGGGCAACAAGTATATCCTAAAATCAATGTCTCATCGACGAGAAGTGTCATAACCACCTCAGGTAAAACATTTCGAAAATCATAGACACCTCCCGGAACCTCCAACACATCATCATCAATCTATACCACTGAATGTTCGTCCTACAAGGAATGTAGAGGCTCCATACATTGACTGCCAACATGAGAGATCTACTCCGCAATGAAAGCTACATACTGGCCTTTTATGTATGAAAACACAACTCTTCTACATTAGAATTTGATAACCACAATCACCAAAAAAACCATTTGAATCCATGTATGACATCGTATGACCGCATCAATAGCAGAATGTGATCCCCACTAGACTGATATGGCCCCAACATTAGTCAACATAACCAAAAAACATCAAACAAGAAAGATTGACCTTTGAATGGTGTACTCAACACCAGGGGAATGGAATGTCTTTCTTAGTCTAGTCCTAAGGAATGGGATAGACTAGGTGAAAAAAAGGAGTGTGAGGCTCAAAAATTGAACAAGGCATAAAAAAGCCTATTAAATAAACTGATCGTAACTTGAATGATGTTTGTCCCTGCTGGAACTAATACCGTTGTGGCATGGAACTGTCGACACCCAACTCCTCTACCCCTGGAATATAAGCCACCTACCCAACCATTCCTTGGATGAGGTCCTTGTATACTACCCTGAGTTTAGCCTCCTCCTGCACTGCCCATATTGGTGGAATATGATGCCTGTTGTACCTGGTTTTAGAAAGGCCCATTTAGAAACTACTGTTGAGGTAGGTCGTAAAACATCCCACGTCCACCATACTGAGATCTAGATGGGAAATGTATCTAGAGGATCCCATAACCTCTTCATGAAAAACACCTCATACCTAGGCCCGTGGTTAAAGGGAGAGTACCAGCAGGAAAAAACTAAAATTTTTGGGGTCAACATCCCATTTTTTGAAAACAGAAAGGCCCTGACGTGAGATACTCTTTACTTACAGCCTTCCCATTTAATGAACTTGGGTGACTTCCCTCTTCTGGAAGACCTATTCATGATTGAATCATTTCTACCACCTCATCCTTCTTTTTATCAACTATTTATGTTTGTAAGGTGATGAGAGTAACCACATAAAAAATATATGGACAAAGTGCCTCGTCTAAGTTCCTCACCTGTGACTCCTCATCCAAAAACAGATCTGGAGCAGAACGTATGATAACATTTATATTGATACCCAATTACATCCCTTATATACTCCCCTACTAGAGGGTGAGTAGTTACTCTTCTCAGATTTTATCATGGATGAAATGAATTCCACTTGGAAAAAATTATCAATGTTGGCCAACAGAACATTGGTATTCTTCCTCTGCCTAAGGTAAATCATCCACCACTAATGTACTGCTCCCCTCATCTTTATAACTACCCGGGGAAACGTGTTCTCTGTCAAAGACCATGTCATGATGAAAATGATCCCCATCTCCATGGGAGAACTCATTATCTTCATGTTTGAGACACTACCCCCATACTTACCTATAGTTTACCATGAGAAAGCACAAAGCATCCCATGCCACTAATCATCCTCATCTATTGGGTTGAACGTATGTCGGTCAACCGGGTTAGCCTGCTGACCCTCCACTACTAGTACCAAACACTGGAATAGTATGGGATCCATATTGGAAAATAAAACAAAGAACCCCTAATACAAGGTATTATAGAATTTTTCTCTTAAGATTCATTTTAACACTTTATTTATTTTAAATTTTAGAAAAATGAAAAAAAAACTACAACACAAGTAATCATGATGAACGTAAATTTTCTATAGTCTCTACCTGAATAATGATGTAGCCTCACCTATTAATTTTGTAATATCATATCCCATTCATTGAATAATGGTTGGCCCTAAAGTCCTATGTCCTAACCAATCTTCATTAGCCTATTTCTGACAACAAGATCACCTAACATTGTTTCCTTACGAACACATGCAATCCCCACTATGCCTAAATCCAAAACTCCATCATTCCTCTCAACCATCACCTCTAATATAATTCTTTCAGGACCTAAATTCTTCAATATGAGAGAAAGGATAGAACGATATCAAGACCTTCCTTTCTCAAGATGAATGAGAGATAATTACCCACATGTCCCGACTCCAACAAGCCCGGGAGTGGAAACCATAAAAATGGTATAGAAATAACACTGAAATATGAGAAATTGCAATTTTTATAGTAACCATGATGGAGAGATAAGATGTATAAATCCCAAAAAACTCCATGATAGATAAATATAATGAAACCAAAATCCATCCCACATGCAGTTTTAAGTACAACTGCTAGAAATAAAATGAAAACTCTAAATATCCAAAATAAATTTAAGCATTGACAAAAAAATCATCCCCAATGTATTAGATAGTAAGGTTCAGCACGGTCTATCTAATCTCCCTAGAAACATGAAAATAATTTTATATATGTAGGGTTAGCATACAAGTATACTCAATATGGAAAAATCAAAGTCACCCACGCGGAAGTTAGAGAATCATAGTAATTACCCAATGATAAATCAAAATAAACTCAAAATCACCTAACAAAGTATAATATCCACCCAAACCATACCAAGGCCCACTCAATAAATAACACAATTTATGTAATGTAATATATAAACACATCGATATTTGGGTATCCCACACCACTTCCCCTAGTTTAATTTCTTACCCCTAATGGCGAACTTCCAAATGCTACCACGATCTTCCACAAGCCCCACCTTCACAACATACCCATAGACACCTAGGACACAACCACTTCACAATATTCTCGTTGAATCTTAGGCCACAACAACCACATGCCTCACCCAAAAACATGTTGGCCTCATCTAGAAGACACATGGGAAATAAACAACCCCTACACAACCAATACCATAAATATAGTATTAAACCTGAAGACATTATGGCCTTTTTTAAGAATCATGGGAGATAAATTCCCAAAAGAGGGAGCTGGTTAATGTTAGTAACCAACCATCCACCTCCCACAAGGATTTTGGGAAATACCCCTCTTCCAAAACAATGCGGTTTTTAGAACATAGTTTTCAATATAGGTGGGGTTCATATAGAAAACATATGGAACTAAAAGTTTATATATATAGGTAGAAAACTCTCAACCCATCCTATTGGATTAAGAATATACAACCAGACCACTAAAAACAACATTTTTTCTACACCTAAATGCACGTACCACCACAGATGATGGTCACTTGAATAGTGCTTCAAAAAAATCTAAAACTTGAAACTTACCCCCAACCGATTCATTTATCCAATTATCATTAATCATTATCAAATATTTCATTGAGTTATTTATTTCCATCCATACTCATGAAACTACCAAACAATCCAAAACATAACATAGTGAAGCAACTATACCAACCACTACCCAAGCCATGAATGGAAATACGGGAAACTAGTATGGGAACCTATTCTAACACTCACAGACATGATCTCATGAAACAACTCATTCCTATAGCTCTGTTTCCCAACCAATGCTCAGATGCAATCCCAATGCTTTAAAATTCCATCCATTTGATAATTAATCAATCACTTAACCTGAGATTCCATCACATCTATCGAACCAACTCATACATATATCCCACAATAACCACCATATTACCATAAAAAAAGAATAAATCTAATCAAGGAACACAAAACACATAGCCATGTCAAAAAGGCTCTGTAAATTTGGATTTAGTAAATAAAGGTTCTTAATTATACATGGATAAACATGGTTGATCCCAAAACAAATTTGATCCCAGGGAATCAATTTAATTATCCAAGTTTATTTAATTAACTAGATTCTAATTCTAACAGTAGTGATTCACAATTCGTATAGGTGAGAAAAAAGAGACCACAAATGGCCACAGTTTTCATAAGAACACAACCCACATGATTCACAACATGGATCTAGTATAACATATAAAACAAAGAAATAATCATTATCTCTCTACTACCCCCCTTCATTTATTAATTCTTATTATCTTTATTAAATATTTATTCAGCCATTCTCACAATGTGGCATCATTATACCCACCCTGAATGATACAGAATTAAAATAGAGATGAAGCAAATGCATACCTGGAACAATTGGTGACCAAAAGTCATCCTTGGACCAAAAAAGAGGGGTCGTGTGAGTAGATTATTCCAAGGAAAAAAATATCGGGGGTGGGGGGGGGGTAGAACATAGTGGAAAATATTCTCTATAGAATAAAGGGCTTCAAGGTCCAAGATAAAACGGAATGGATTGATGGAATAGAAGATTTAACTTTATAAAGTCTAGATCCCAAATATACGGGGGAACAGTTTCAAATTTTATTAATATTGGATCATGTTCAAGACCACATGGTTTGACTATTTCAAAGTCTCATTAATGATATAATTAATATTCCTTGAAACATTTTTCAAAACACCCAAATGAAGCATTAATATTGATTTATGTCAAATAAATCATAAGAGGAATGAAACTGAAAAAATTGGAAAAAACAAAAAAATGTGTCATTGATGGATAAATCACTGAATGAGAGTCACTAACAATGAGTCACCAACTTTGATCCACTGAAATTGAGCCATAGATGTGATCTACTAATGCCTAATAGATGTACACCCTAACTCACCAGCACCTTGACTCACCGATGCCTTGAATCACTACCACCCTGACTCACCGATGCCCTGTCTCACATATGCCCTAATTCATCAACACCCTAAATCACCGACCATGATGCCTTGACTCACAAACACTAACACCCTGAGTCAACAACATCAACACCCTGATTCAAGAACTAAAATTCCATGAATCACCAATATCGATGCCCTGAGTCACTATTTCCTCCCATAACACCCCAAACACCAGATGTTGACAATTTAATGGACCATGGAGGTCCCATACATTAAAAAGTATAATATATGTGGTATAATAATAGGAAAATATTTTTTTACCAAATTAATTAGTGAATGTGATTAAAATTAATCATAGTCACTAAAGTAATATTATGCTAAATTATGGACTAAACCATCATTTAAGGACCAAAATAACTTGGAAACATGTCCAAAGGATATTTAAATCAAATAAGCCAACAATTTCCCCTCATGGACCCATTTTTAGGTTACTGTGGTATAATTAAATTTAATTTCCCAATATGAAAGTTTACATAAGGAAAATGAAAAAAGGTGAACTTCCTGTACCATTATCATTTAAAAAACATTGAGATATGTAATGAAAAATGATATTTTCAATAATACATATCCACTTGAAATATCTATGGTTTATTTTTTTCAAAAATAATTTATCAATTGTTTTTTTGAGATGGATTAGTTATATAAAATTCTTAAGAAACGCCAATGTAGTGATTATTTAGATTGTAATTAATTAAATAAATTACACTATAAATATAAAAAGTAATGTTTTTTGATTGAATTATTATCAATAAATATTTTGGTAGATGAATAAATCATGGTACACATCTATAAACCTAGTAAATTTAAATTCCAATATTATATTGATATTTACAAATTATCATTAAATAAATAATGTCAAAATTGACATTATTAATATTCTAAGATAAATGAAATTTTATTAGATGATTTAAATTTAATAAAAATCCCATATTATACCAAGTTAATCGAATGTTTTAATAAATATTAAATATTATCTATTAATAGACTGACTGAAATATTATAATGAACATATTGACTGAAATATTAAAAAATCATTTATAACATGGTCCGGGTTTATGTAGTGTTTTAGTGTTCCACATGAGCTTATTTTAAAATTAATTTCAAAAAATAGATATTTAATTCTATAAATTAGATATTATTTTATTAGTTCCTATCATAAATATTTTCTATTATATATCATCTTATTTTTTTCTTAATGTTATAATTAATTATACTATAAAACTTGATTCTTAAATAAAAAATAAAATGATAAAATTGGGGGATAACAGATGTTAGGGAACCAAATTATTAAAATGTGCATATTTATGTTTAGTAGAGTTTTTAATTGACCATTGTTCCCATTAAATCCATTACTTATAAATTTTATAGGCACTTTAGTTATTTTATAATACCCAATAATGAATATATTTTGGTATTTATGTGAGTGACACTCTCCCTCCACTATAAATAGTAAAGCACTTTACCCTATCCTCACACCTCTCAAGACACATTGGATCATACAACCTCTTCTGAAATAATCATTTAATATCACGTAACTATTTTTATAATCATATATTTGTGCACAAAGATATTTTAGTAACCCTTTTGGTATAAACTAATAGAAGTTACATGATAAAGAGGTAACGTCTTCTCTCAAGATCACTAGTTTCAATTCAATTCTCCACCCCACCACTCTCTTTATCCCAAGAATGTATAAAAAATATAGTATCATAAATATATTCGTATTTTTTATGTTAATTTACTGACCTACACTCACACACACGTCCATACAATGTGTAAAAAACTTACAATTTATGTGTACAGCGAACTACCACCACACTAAACAATGGCTGTTTGTTTTTACTTTACCACCTATCATGTGGGATATTATGATGGAAAATATATTTATATATTTAAAATATTTTATTTATTATGTATTTAAAATTATTTATTCATTTTTACAAAAAAAAATACTTTTACATTCCAGTTTCTGTTAATATATTAATTCTGTTTGAGGAAGTCTGGGCTACTACCCCCTCAATGCGATATGGTTAGTTCAAACACTACATTGATTATATTAAATATTATTTAATTAAGTATATATAAATTATTTTATATCATAAATCTAATATAACAATGATATATATACACTTATAAATATATTTACATCTTTTACATTCTTTCTTTCAGTACAACAGTTAAACAAAAATAGTGTTCAGGTGTACACACGCCCTACCGTTTCCATGAATGATGTATTCATACATAACTATATATTTTATATATTTTTTTATAAATATATACTGAATATATTTTATAATTATATAATGGATTAAATTCTATAATCATGATATAACTATAAGGTCCAACTATATAACAAATTAAGACGCATGGGAAGAATTAAGCGAATAATACCTGAAGTGAAACCTTGACAAAGGATTATTAACAAGTGGGTAATATATAGTCTTAATAAAAAAATATATTATATTAGATATAATTTTATGGTTTATTAAAATATTTATAATAAATTTATATTTATTATATAGTTTGTTTTAATGAGTATGATGAGAGTCAAGACACAATGTAAGGGGTTTTTTCTCACGTTTTATTTCTGTGAGATACATGGTTTATTCACCACACATTACATTTTTTTGGTGTGTATACTTCACATGGATGTAATAAATTATAATTATAGTTAATATTATTGATATTTTTATATCTATTATATTATTTTACTTCATGGGTTATATGTTTCAAAAGTAAAAAATATGAAAAATAGTTCAATCTTAACTTGGATTCTTAGAGAATCTTTTTTTGTTGAGAGACCAAAATTAATTTTGAGGTGTCTACATTTACATTTTACATGATATATCATTAATATAACTATTTTCATTATATAATAATCTTCATTTAATTTACTTCTCTTAATTTTAGAGCATGTTCCCATTTTACCATGTGATTGGAGTTTATTGAAATAATCACATCACTTTTAAAGATAGTTTATGGTTATGATTACTTGGATTAAATATTAAAACAAATTTCTCAATATATTAATTAACTTTAATAAATTATGGTCATTCATGATATAATCATATATTTGTACAATATTTCTACTCTTATGAATTATCGAGTTTACACCCTATTCGGTCTAAATCCATGTTCATTAAAAAGGGTTTCCACGTAAATTCAACTTATCTCTTATGATCATTAAAATGAATTATTAACCATTTTTCCTTTAACTAATGATTTCAAAGGTTTATTTTTGTTGCTTTCCGAATGAAGAATTTTTCCTTCCTTTTACCATTTAAAAAGAATGATGGTTTACCTCAAATGCAACAAATGGATTTATCCTCTATCAATCCTTTAAAGATTTTTATTCATATTTAAAAGTTAATTTTTATGAAATGTTATCAATGTGATTTTCAAAGAAATTGTTTTTAAAAATATTTCAAGCTAAATTTATACATTTTTAAGCAAAAATGGTTTCCAAATGTTTTTATTACCTCATCATATGCTTTCAATGAAATTGATTTCTTGAAGGTTTTAAAATATTTTTTATATGATTTAATAATTATTTTCTTAAAAATTGGTTTCAAAAGGTTTTTTGTTTTAAAGAGAGTTTTAAAATAAAAATAACATTTAACTCAAGATATATTTTAAAAATATACTACAAAATTTATTTTCCACGTATATTCAAATCACTTGATGTTACTTAATCTCTTATATATAATTTTCCAAAGGATCCAATTATATTGTATCTTGAATTTTTTTTTCTTTGATGGAATTATGATTATGAAACCCATTTCAGTTAAATAACAAATAATCTTTTGAAACCTTATTCAATTAATTGGTAATGCATTGATGAAATGATTTTGAAACTTGTATTTTTCACCAGGATATGATATGATAACATGTTAATGATACACATTTCATTTTAAGGGTTATTATTTGGTGTTTTAATATCTTATTCCTTTTGTGGGTCAGATATGATGTATTTTTTATTATATATTGGCCCATGTGTGAATGATTTTTTTATGATATGAGTGGGACCTATATCTACCTATAATGAATTGGGTAATGATGGATGACTCGTGAGTATAAATGTTATGTGTGAGCCTGATTACATGATCAAACTATTATAAATGGACCTGGTTGGATTTCTGTAATTTTATACATGAAATTGATTACTAGTTTACAAAGATATTAGTGAACCTTAGGGCATGTTAAAACTTTTATGCATGGACCTGGTTTCATGTACATGTGTTTAATCATAATGCCGATTACATGTTCACAATTTTATATGTGAAAATTATTACATTTTTACAATATTATGCATGGTACTGGTATCATTCCCATAAGTTTATGTATTAAACTAATTAGATGTTCACAATGTAATAAATGAACATGATTACATGTTTACAATGTTATAAATAGACATAGTTTCATATAAATATATGGTTTTGAATAAACCTGATTACACATTTAAATTGTTATGCAAGGACCTGGTTGCATGTCCTTAAGTTGATGTGGGGTCCTGATTTAATTTCCATAAATTAATGAGTGAACCTTTTTCTACTTATACATGTTTACAAAATTATAAACCAATGTTAATGACAAAAATCCATTATCTTATTACAATTTTTGGTTTTCATGTGTTAATATCTTAATTCACTTATGATCAATGTATTGTGAAATACCAATATTTATTATGATCTCTAATAGTCAAGATATGATCTTCATGAATTATTCTCAACTTCCATAGGCTTTTGATCATGTTATGTTTCTGCATTTCCATTATTTAGCCATACAAAGAATCTGAGCTCACCCCTTTCTTATGCATCCATTCCATCATTTATGAAGTATGGTTTTATGTATAAGTACTAATGATGAAGAAATTCATGGGATATTTTAGAGATCCTTCACCAATATATAAGATCTTTATTTAATGTTTCCAAAGACAATAAATTATTAAGGTCATCATGCTGGTATTTTTTTAATTCTCATAATATTCATCTAAAATGATGTAGAATCTATATATGTTATTAAAGGGTCACTATAATAATCAAATGTTTGATCATCAATGAATACGAAGAATATATCATCGTCATATTTTTTTCAAGTAGTTTTAGTCGACTTATAATTTTTTTATTGGTGTTTTAAATTGAATTTAATTAATGTATTATTTATTATATTTTACTATAATATGTTATCTCATTAATATGTATCAAGTAAAATTTTTGTTTGTTGATTCATTTGAAACAATATATTCACCACAATATTATTTAATATAAACATGTTATTTTGAAATCATGTTGTGGTACATTCTACGCCCCCAGAGAAACAATTATCAAAAAAATTTATTACCTTTGGTAAGTGAAATGAGGGTAATTCTACAATATTGCATCTTATAAATTTGAATTTACTCTACAAACATATTATTTATTATGATATCATTAATGAGGTTACATATAATATTTAATAATAATTTGTCTCAATGATCTAATATTTTAATCAATTATTCCTCATAAGAGAGATAATTTCATAGTTATGCAGCTTTTGAGTTTATTAGATATTATTATTATGGTATGTTATTACTTAGAAGTTATATGTGGTATACATCATATACTCATGAGAGTTTTTGAGGGAGCTCAATTTTATAATATTCAATACAAACATAATTACAAATATTGAAGTGTATCATGTTTATGATGATCTGCATTCAATTCTTCCCAAAACCCGTTACCCTATTCCATGTACATATTTGAAATACTTCATTTTCACCATGTGAAATATATACAAAAAATTAAAAAAAATATAGATTATAACATCTAAAAAATTCAATTTACACATTCTAAATACTAAATTGAATCATTCCTATATTATCATGAGAATAATCATGCACCACCAGTTTATGCTCTCTAATATTGTCACAACCTATTTGATTTTGGATCCTCTTCCCATCAAAATACTTATAAGATAAGCTTTTTATTATATAATAGAATTTTTATTTATATAATATCTCTACCATGTAATGGTATTTATCCCAACCTCATTTTAAATCCACTAAACCTTATCATAACATATCATTCAATGTTGAAATGGTCCATAAATATTTTCAATATGTTTGATGATGTTATAAAATATATAATTTTATCTCTATAACAAATGAGTATTGGGGGAAGATCTATAATAGAAATTAATCTAAAGATCTCAATTATATAAAGATGACATTGGTGCTTCATGAATCCTTACTAATTCCTTTAAAAATAACATGACAATATGGTTTGAAAAAAATCATTTATAATTGAATGGAAATTTTAATTCATATTGAGGTAATAAACTCTAACAAAAATTGTATTATATCTTGTATAAGTCTTAAAAACAATCAAACGGGATTGATAGTGATGTTATCCCATTTAAATATGGGTATGGGTAATTACTTCCTCATCTCATTTGACCTTTATCATTCTCCCTTAATGTGATAGAAAAATATGAATCATGTTATATACTATGAAATGATATTCTTTATGTTTTACCATAAGATATGATTCTAGGGATATATATAAATCATTATTCATATAGTATGGATAAATAATTATAAGATATTGTCATCATCTAATAACTTTTTATTAAACTCCATTATCAAGAGAACACATATTGGTTTCTAAAACCATATAACATTACTATAAAATTTGATTATGGGAATAATCCCATCAAAACAATATAGATCCTTATCATGCTTCAATTATAACTCTCTCTTTATAGAGATGGATTATCATAACACCCTTCAATTGTAAATAATATTTCCATTTAATAAGTAGTTTATTTAGTAAACTTATTTACAAGAAACCTAAAAAATAAAAAAACCATATAAATTGTAAAATGATTAAATTGTATTTCATATGTTTAAGGGTATTAATAGAGATAATGGTAATATGAAAAATATCAATAAATAATTATCCTTATTCTCTGTTTTTCTGGATAACTTATAAGAAGATGTTATGGATTTTAAAAAATAAAAAGTTTGTTTCATGTGGTTTATTTTAATTAAAAAATATGAAATATTATTGGTATGACTAATAAATATTTTTTATATTAATAAACTAATAAGACAAATTTTATTAGTAAACGATTAAAAAATTATATGGATGATTAATATATTGAAATTTTATTTTCCTAAAAAAAATTATTTTTGAATATTAATTATGTTTGTATTAAAAATGTAAATTTAAACATTTTAGAATTTTAATTTTATAGATTTTAATATATTTATTATATATGATGTAAATATTTTCTAAATATAAATATTTTGGATTTAAAAATAATAATTATTCATTAGGTGAATAATGAAAAAATATCGATTTTGGCAAAGAAATTTCACTTTATTGCATTATTATTGTAACAAAATGTCTGTAATGGTTTTTAATCCAATATATATATAATATATAATCATATATAATATATATAATATAAATTAATATAATTTTTTAAATACCTCTATATATTTATTTGGAAACATATAAAATATTTTATTCAAGAAAATTGTTTTTCAATTATATTAAAAATGTCTTTTTCACCTGTATTAATTAAAAATATAAAATTAAATTTCATATTTCCCAATTTTATTATAATATTATTTAATATGGAAATTATATATTTTTTATTATAAAACAATTATTACTAATAAAAATGTTAATTCATATTATAATGAGAAGAAGTTGATACTTAAATAATTATATTATTGACATTGAATAATTAATTATCTATGAAATAAAATTAATATAATATAAATGGGGAATAAAATATAAATTATACAATCAAATATTACTATATTAATACAGATTTAATTAGTAATCAATTCTAAATAAAAATATTAAAAAAGGAAATAATTTTTATTCAAGAATTCATTTTACACCATATAAAATGTTATCATTCATAAGTAGTTCTTCTATTATTGATAAATTAATTTAATTAAGACAAATAATATTTTTTAAAAAAATATACAAAAAATTAAATACATATTACCATGTATTTTTATATAATATATAAATTACATAATTTAAATCTACATTACAATTCTAAAATTAAATTGATAAAATGTAAAAACATAAAAAAAGTCATGAATTAATTTAAAAAAAATATGGGAATGTAATTTTTGAAGAATTCCTGACCCATAGTAAACCCATAATATATTATTAATAATTTTTATTTTTTATTTATCAATTAATAGTTTACAAATATCATAAAACTATAAATAAAATAAAATCAATTACCCTTTTCTATATATATAACACATGATCACGACAACATGTCCATTGTTAAATATACCATTATTATTTTCATTTAAACTCTACCCAAACAATTTTTAATAATACCACTATAATAATACCTTAAATTCTACCAAAACATATTTTAAATGAAATTATTTTCCCGAACTTATGCCCATGATCTATAGAAGTTATCTATCGACTCCATTTCAATGGATATCAATAAGTGAAGATCAGGCCTTTAACATTTTTGTTACCTTATATTTAATATTTTCATCTTAATATTCCACATAAAAAATTAATATAACATACCTTTAATACCCCAAGATTCCATGGTATTCTTCACTTTGAATATATAATTGTGTGTGTTGTACACAATTTCGAGTTCTAACATACACCACAACCAATCAAACTAGCTGTTATGAATAGTAATACCCACTTTTTAAAGTTTTATACATTTTATCATTCAAAATGGACTTCATTTTTGGATTTTTAGTATTGAAATTATCTTAGGATGAATTTTTGGTACTTTTCTGATAACTTTTATATTTTGATGAATAGTTAAAATTACTAATTTTTAATTAAAAACAACTTTTTTAATCCAAATAATTAATAGTGATAAATTATGAATTTGAGTTGTTTTAAAGTATATTAAAATATATTTTTACCATTTAATAAAATTTTGGTCATTGGAAATAATTTCACAATTAAACGAGACATAAACAAGTGTCAATTGTTTGATAGTTGTTATATCTTAAAAACACGCTTTTTGTTTTGACAACGGGAATTAATTTTAAAATATTTTCTTCCACTTAAGTGTTTTGAATTTCCAAAAATGGATTCCATATTTGGAATCATGATGTCAAAATTGTGTAAATATGTAACTTTTATTTTTAGTCATTTTGAATAATTACATCGGTAAATATTTTATTAACCATGGAAAAAGGGTAAATCCAGTAAATAAGGGTTAAAAAAAATATTATAATAAAAATAAATTACCCTAACACATGTCCAAATTCTATTGGATAAGTTTTATTCGACCAAAAAAAACCTTAGGAATAAATTATGACCCTTTAGGTCCACTTGGATTAGATTAGAACATTTATTATTATTTAATTCAAAGAAGAGTTAAAAGAGTTAAAATCATAGTTTAATAAGTAAAACATTTTTTATATAGGGTTATACGTAAGATAAATTTGATTATAAATATTCATTATAAAGATAATAATATTTCCTACATAATGGTATTTTAATTATAATTTTTAGACGTTAAATAATTAAATTTATTTATGACACAATGATGATGCAGTAATTACCTTATTAATGAAAGAATCAAATAAATGGTAATATAAATATCAAAATAAATATAATTTCAAAGTTTTTATGACATCAACGAATTTTATAGGTTACTATGACATGTGATTTTTGATTCAATGTATCTTGTTTGAAGTAATCAAGTTGTGTTGACTTTCACAAAAACAAAATACCAAATAGTGTCAAAATTGACATAAATTAATATTTCAAACCAATATTATATGATTAATTGATATTATATTCCTAAAAATATAAGGTTATTCCAAAGGACTTATATCATTATAGGTGAATCATTAATAGAAAACTTGGGGGACTCTTGGAATTTTATAGTAAGTTTATTAAGCATATAATATAAAAAAACAATGTGACACGGTAAGTGTCAAACTAATTTACCAAAACTTGAAACTAAACGATAAGGTTAATATAATGACCCAAAACTTCCTAAAATATATTGGTTCAATGTATTTTGACCCATCCTCACCTTATTATTTTAATAATTAACTTTGGAGCTATTAAAAACTGAATAGGAATTTATTTTAAAATAATACTTTAAGTTTTTCATAAAGAGCCCCACCTCCCCCTTATAAAAGGACACCAATTCTAACCAATTCCTCACACCTCTCAAACCTTTTGGATCGTCCAAAATCTGCCCAATTAATCTCCCTACATCCCGAACCTCCTACTAGATGCCTTACCTTAGGAAGAAGGCACTTCAAGAGTAATTTTTGGTTCAAACCAAAGGGAGTTACCCAAATTAAAGGTAACGATTTCTCTTATCTTATTTTCCTTTATTTATTTTCTCAAACCCCTAAAATCTTCTTATTATTTTCTTTTGTAACTAAAACAGTATCCTAAATGTAATACTATATTTTAATTATAATTATTATAACCACACATACAAACACATCTATCTAATGGTTGAAGAACATAATGATTCTATGGATGGCAACCAACCACATCACGAAGCGATGATTGTTCAATTATCTCCTACCACCTCTCATGGTGGCCATTATGATGGCAATATAATTAAATATGATATTAATGATATTTATTTTATATATAAGCTTATGTAATTCCATTTTATATCGAACCATTATTTGTTTCATGTTGTATATATATACGATAATTTCATTTGAGGATGTGCGGACTACCGCCCCCTCAAAGTGATATGACTTGTTCATACCATACATGGAACGTATAAAAGATGGTGTTAATGAACATAAGTAAAAAATATAAGATATTATATTATACTGGAATAATTATATACCTATGTATCATTTGGTTTTGATTCCTTTTAAAATGAAAAATGAAATGGAAGTAGCGTTCATGCGTACGTACGGATTACCGTCTCCACGAATGTGATGAGATTAATTTCCCCAAAATATCAATTAAAGAATAATTATTGTTTGATGATTAAAAGTAATTTTTAAGGACTTGATATCATTCTGTATATGAATAATATAAAACCTATCCATAACAAACACGGCTTACGTAACAAAGAATATAAAGGAAAACGGATCAGTTAACACCCGAAACGATGATAATACTAAAATATTATTATCAATGCAATATTAAGATATCATATATGATATCATATTTATAAATATGAATCTTGTACAATTTAATAAAAATGATTAAACTATCATATAGGATGTTAACCTACCCTCGACCAAGGAAAAGTACAAGGTAAGGGGTTTTCATCTCACCCCTTATTCCCGTGAGATTCATGCCATATTGTCACAATTAGCTTTTGTGTGGTGTATGTACTGCCAATAATTGTATTCATTGTGTAATACAATTTCATTAATGTGTATTTATATATTAGTTGTTTGAAACTTCTATGATGGGGTGTATGTTTTGTATGTTACCAAATTGGTAAGGGTTTATTTCACAATCTCTTCATTATTCGAGGTTGTTTATACGTAATTATCTATTGGGACCTCTTTATCATCCAAATCGTTGATTCTTAAAAATGTATTTCAAAACATTTTTACTATTTTACAGACTATGGGTGAAAGTAATTTATACTCTTTTTGACTTTTTATAATATTTTTATAAAGTAATCTTTCCGTCATTTTCCAGACAAGGTCCTTTTTAACCTTTTAGACAAAATTAAGGTATGAATGTCTTTTTTTAACTTATACGGTGGGTACAGCTATTTTTCACCATTATAAAATCTTCTAAACTTCACGTAAAATCTTATAAAAATATTTTCACTGTAAATGTTTTCTTTTATAATTATGTGACTCTTAAATGATTTCAAAAAATGATATATTTCTCTCAAATATTATTGATTTCATCTATGTCAGCATCATTTTAAATGTTTTAAAGATTTATTCTTCTAAACCATTCTCATTAATGTCCATGTTTGAAAAATTATTTTACGGATTTATTTAAATGGACATGAATGTTTTGAAATGATATTTCTTTTCAAAGGTTTCAAAGTGGTATGGGACATTTTGATTCAAAAATGTCATTAAATGTCTTCCTTTCTAAATTTTGTGACATTTAAATATTTTCATGAAAAGGGATATTTCAATCAAAGAGTTTTAAAAATAATTTCCATCTATGTCAGATCCTTTAATGGATTTTAAACTTGTTTTGAAGTGGATTTATTATGATACAAAACATCATATTTTATTGAAGGTATTTTGATATGTTTGGCTATGGATGTGTTATTTTTATACCATTCATGGTTTATGGTTAAAGTATTGAAATTTCATATCCTAGTTCTTATATGAATTTTTATGTTATGTTTCAACCTTTTAATATGAGGAATGTACTGGACATAGTAAGTGATGCGTGGAGCCCGCTATAGCTCCTCGATGCATCGGTATGTCTCATGAGACAACTAGATGTGGAATTGGACAAGGCCCTTTCCCATTTTGATATATGGTTTTGGCCGAGGCCTTAATCATTTTAGTCATCTTGGCCGAGTCCTTGACAAAATGTTTTAGAATGTCTGGCATTATACATTCCCTCATTATGGAAATATTATTGATAGTTCATGTGGTTATTCGACAAGTAGAATAACCATGATTATTTTTTTATTATGGCATTATTTTCTCAACTCATATTCTTTCCATAGAAGTATTCATGTTTATTATTGGTAAAGGCTTGTGGTTTCAATTATTCATCATGCTTATTATTTATGTCATTTTCCGCTATATTGCTTACCCTTACTGAGCGTTTGAGCTCACCCCTTTCTATGTTTTATTTTCCCCAGGATTCTAAGAAGTGTATTATGATTGATATGCAGGGTTAAGAGAAAGGGAATAATGGTGTTTCAAATAACTCTTTACGCGGTATTTTATGTATGAAATTGTAATGTAACGTTAATATATGTAACCTATCATCCAAGACTACTAAACTGATCGGTCCTTCGGGACTTGATTCCTTTTAATCATGACAATGTATTAAAATAATGCACCGACTCCGGGTAACTGGGGTCGGGGTGTTACAGTTGGTATCAGAAGAAGTTCAGTACAAAACTTGGAAGCTAGATTTAGATAAACTCAGATTAGAGCACGTAGACCTAATATGAACTTTGGGGATTAGTATAGAAGAACTTCCTAGAATTTTGGTATTGTAGAGATTTTGTGAGTTTTCTGAGCAATAAATCCCTGTCTGGATATGAGTAGGTAGAGGTGGATCTAGCACAGATATACCTAGGGGTAAAACCCGAAAACACCGCTTTAAGCTAGACTCGAATGGGAACTGGTGCACGACAATGGGCCTTTCTTCACTTTTGTTTACAACACTCTTGGGGGATATGATTAGGATAAATCTAATTTTCTTTATGAACAATTATGAAGGGTTTATGAGTATATAAATCCCCATAAAAAACGTTTTTATGATTATGGATTATATCCATAAACTGTTCAATTTATGTTAAGTGTTTTACAAGTATGAAATTGTGTATTTTGATTCATAAACAGATCTAGTTTATGACATTGTTTAGAAATGGAGCCCACTACAAGGAATGAGAACTCCAACAATATGAATGATCCAATGAGTAAGAAAGATCATATCTTTCATGGTCTTATGCCAGAATTTAGAAGGGAAATAGTCTCCCACGTATTGTCATCATATGAAGAAATAGTATCATGTGTTGATATGATAAGTAAATAATTCTCGGATTCCTATGGATTTGAAAGAATTCCATAGAAGAAAAGAATGGTAGAGAGAAGGACGGATAAAGGGAATAAGGTGATGAAGGATTTTTCCATATGGGATAATTATAGAAAGAATCACCTTGGAAAATTCTTGAATGGAATGGGAGTATGTTACAAGTGAGGAGAAAAAGGACACCAAGTACGTGACTGCAAGGGAATGAAAAAGGTTTCAAATGTACAATGCTTCATCTGTAAAGAGTTTGGACACTACACAAACCGATATCCAAATCATCAGACTATGCCGCAAATGATGCTATTGTATAATAATAATTTTATGATACTACCACAAATGAAGAGGAATGACTAGTGTTATTATGTTTTGATTTTTTAATTATTTCATTGAAGTGTTTTATCAATGATGTACTAGAAATAAATAATGATTGTATTGAAGTACTATTTCATTGAGGATTTGAGATTTTATGGTACTAAGAAGAGTGAATATACAGTGAGTTTAATTTTTTTTAAATTATATGGTTGAAGGAAAGATAACCCTTACTATGGTCCTAATATTGAGGTACAGATTTTGGAATAAGATATGGTTGTTTTGGGTAAATTATATTGGATATTCATGACTGCCTTGGAACTGATTAAATATTTATATATTCCATCATTGTTGGTGTTTACAACATTTTTGGATGGATGATGTATATTTAGTATTCTATAATGAATAAGGAAGCATGAATGTAATTAATAAGGTTTTATGGTAATTCAGGATGTTTCAGTGTTTTAAAAGAACACATAATGAAGGTATTCACATGCTATTATGGGGTAAAAAGAATCTACATTATGTTTACCTTTCATATAATTTTTTTACTGAGAGTTTACAGAAGTATTTTGGATAAGTATTAAGGTTGGAAGGGATTTAGTTTGAAAGGTTATGTTTGGATTTTTATGAAATTATAATATAGAGTTTTGGCGGCAACCCGTCACGTCAGGCAAGGCCTCAAGACTTGAACCCACAACCAAAGGGTGACAATGGTGTTTCACCTACCACTAGCCCACGTGTTGTCCTGGATTTAATAATGTAGTTTTTTATTAAAGGGTCTGATATGAGAATTATAAATTCATTATTTTTGGAACCCTATACGATTAGGATATATATATATATATATATTAAATCTTTTAGATTAAAAGATGAGTTTGTAGTAGGAATTAGTTGAAGGCTGAAACGCTTCTTGTCAAGATTATATAAATACATATATATATATATACACTCTTATTTTAAGGATAAATTAATTATTAAACATTAGGGAAGGGATCTTAAAACCAAAAATGTGTCATCCTAATACCATACATTTTGTTGAACTGATGGTATTTTAAATCATCATAAATTAGTGGCTTTGAGGCCCACAATTCTACAACTGTTTGTGATTGATGACATCAATCGATACCTATAAATATTTACATTTTTCCTCTAATTACATGTCTTTAATTTCAACCAATGTTCTCCTAATATAGATCATAATTTGGTGGTGACCCTATCATTTCTCTTTTCCTCTTATTAAAAAAAAAAATTATTAACCAAATTCCCGATGTGGGTTTTCCCACATGGATACATTCTATTTTCAACATTTTATTTTCGAAGAGAAATTTCAAACTGAGAGGATTCAATCTATTATAGGATGGGAGAATGTAATACCCCATTATTCCATGGTACGCTTCACATTGAATAATACAGTAGTGTTTGTTGTACGCAACTTTGAGTTCTAACACACACCACAACCAATCAAACTAGCTGTTATGAATAGTAATACCCACTTTTTAAAATTTTATACATTTTATCATTAAAAATGGACTTCATTTTTCGATTCAGAATATCGAAATTAGATTATGGTGAATTGTTTATACTTTTCTAATAACTTTTATATTTTGATGAATAGTGAAAATTACTAAATTTTAATTAAAAACAACTTTTTTAATCAATATAATTAATAGTTATAAATTATGAATTTGAGAGGTTTTAAAGTATATTTAGAATATATTTTTAAAATTTAATACAATATTGGTCATTTTGCATAATTTCAAAATTAAACAGTACATAAACAAGTGTCAATCTTTTGATAGTTATTATATCTTAAAAACACGCTTTTTGTTTTGACAGCGAGAATTAATTTTAAATTAATTTCTGCCACTTCTGTGTTTCATATTTGGAAAATTGGATTCCATATTTGGTATCATAATGTCCAAATTATGTAAATAGTTAACTTTTATTTTTAGACATTTTGATTAATTACTTCGGTAAATATTTTATTTAACATGGTTAAAAGGTAAATCCGGTAAATAAGGGTTAAAAAATTATATTATAGTAATAATAAATTACCCTAACACAAGTCCTAATTCTATTGGATAAGTTTAATTTGACCAGAAACAACCTTAATAATATGTTATGACCCTTTAGGTCCACTTGGATTAGATTAGGACATTTATTATCATTTAATTCAAATAAGAGTTAAAAGAGTTAAAATCAATGTTTAATGACTAAAACAATTTTATTATAGGGTCATACATAAGATAAATTCGATTATAAATATTTACTAAAAATATAACAATATTTCCTAAATAATTGTATTTTAATTATAATTTTAATATATTAAATAATTAAATTTATTTATGACACAATAATGATGCAGTAATTACTTTATTAATGAAAGAATCAAATAAATGGTAATATAAATATCAAAATAAATATAATTTCAATGTTTTTATGATATAAACGAATTTTATAGGTCACTATGACATGTTTGGTCTGATTCAATGTATCGTTTTCGAAGTAATCAAGTTGTGATGACTTCTACAAAAGAAAATACCAAATAGTGTTAAAATTGAACTAATTTAATATTTAAAACAAATATTATATAATTAATTGATATTATATTCCTAAAAATTTAAGGATCGACCAAAGTAATGATATCATGATAGTTGAATCATTAATGAACCACTTGGGGGTCTCTTAGAATTTTATAGTATGTTTGTTAACCATATAATATAAAAATACAAAGTGACATGGTAAGTGTCAAACTAATTAACCAAAAGTTAAAACTAAATGATAAGTTTAATATAATGACCCAAACTTGTCTAAAATATACTTTTTGAAAGGGTTTCGACCAATCCCCACCTTTGGCTTTGAATAATGTACTTTGGAGCTATTATATACCAAATATGAATTTATTATAAAATAATACTTTATGTTTTTTCTAAAGAGACACTCCTCCCCCTTACAAAAGGACACAACTTATAACTAATTCCTCACACCTCTCAAGCCTTTTGGATCTCCCAACCTCTACCCAATTAAGCTTCATACATCCCTCTCCTACTCTTAGAAGCCTTACCTTAGGCAGAAGGCACTTGAAGAGTCCTTTTTGGTTCAAACCAAAGAGAGTTACCCAAATTAATGGTAATGATTTCTCTTAGCTTCTTTTCTTTTATTTTACTTCTCCAACCCCTAAACTCTTCTAATTAATTTCTTTTGTAACTAAACCAGTATCCTAAATATACTAGGATATTGTTATTAGAATTATTAGAACTACACATACAGACACATCCATCCAATGGGTGATGAACCTAATGTTTCTGTGGATGGAAACCAAACGCCTAATGAAGTGATGATTGTTCAATTATCTCCTACCACCTATCATGGGGGAAATTTTGATGGTACTATAATTAAATATGATTTTTATGATTTTTATTTTATATATAATCTTCTGTAATTCCATTTTTATATCATACCATTATTCGTTTCATGTTGTATATATATATGATAATTTCATTTGAGAAAGTGCGGACTACCGCCCCCTCAAAGTGATATGACTCGTTAATACCATACGTGGAAAGTATAAAGGATGGTGTTAATGAACATAATTAGCACATATAATATATTATATTATACTGGAATAATTATATACCTATGTATCAATTGATTTTTATTCCTTTTAAAATGAAAAATGAAATGGAAGTAGCGTTCGTGCGTACGTACGGATTACCGTCTCTACTAACGTGATGAGATTAATTTCCCCATCATATCCATTCAATAATTATTATCATTTGATGACTAAAAGTAATGTTTAAGCACTTGATATCATTATGGATCTGAATAAGATACAATCTATCCATAACAAACATGGCTTACGTAACAAAGCATAGAAAGGAAAACGAATCAGTTAACACATGAAACGATGATAATACTAAAATATTATTAATAATGAAATATTAAAAGATCATAAATGATATAATATTTATGTATATGATTCTTGTATAATTATTAAAAATTATTTAACTATTATACAGGATTTTAACCAAACCTCGACCATCGAAAAGTACAAGGTAAGGGGTTTTCATCTCACTGCTTATTCCAGTGAGATTCATTCCATATTGCCACTATTAGACATTTGTGGTGTCTGTACTGCCCATAATTGTATTCTTTGTGTAATAAAATATAATTTATGTGTATTAATATATTCATTATATGAAACATCTATTATGGGGTGTAAGTTTTCTATGTTACCAAATTGGTAAGGGTTCATTTCACAATCTCTTCATTATTCGAGGTTGTTTATATGTAATTATCTATTGTGATCCCTTTATCATCAACATCCATGATTCTTAAAAATGTATTTGAAATCATTCTTTCTATTTTACAAAACATTGGTTAAAGTAATTTATACCCTTTTTTGAATTTTTATAAGATGTTTATAAAGTAATCGTTTCGTCGTTTTCCAAACAAGGTTTGTTTTAACCTTTTAGACAAAACTAAGGTAAGAATGTCTTTTTTTAACTAATACGGTTGGTGAGGCTATTTTTCACCATTACAAAATCGTCGAATCATCCCTTACAATATTTTAAGAATATTTTCAAAGTAAATGTTTTCTTTTATAATTATGTGACTCTTAAATGATTACAAAAAAAGAGATATTTCTCTTAAATAGTTTTGATTTCATCTATGTCAACATCATTTTAAATATTGTAAGGATTTATTCTTGTAAAACATTCTCATTAATGTCAATGTTTGAAAAATAATTTTAAGGATTTATTTAAATGGAAATGAATGTTTTGAAATGATTTTTATTTTCAACGGTTTCAAAGTGGTATGGGACACTTTGATTCAATAATATATTAAAATGTCTTCCTTTATAAATTGTGTGACATTTATATGTTTCCATGAAAAGGGATATTTCAGTCAAAGAGTTTTAAAAATCATTTCCATTTATGTCAAATCCTTTAATGGATTTTAAACGTGTTTTGAATTGGATTTATTATGATTCAAAACTTCCATATTGTATTGAAGGTTTTGTGATATGTTTGACTGTGGATGTGTAATTTTTATACCATTAATGGTTTATGGTTAAATTATTGACATTTCGTATCCTAGTTCTTATAAAAATGTTTATGTTATTTTTCAGTCTTTTCATATGAGGAATGTATTGGACATAGTAAGTGACGGGTGGAGCCCGCTACAGCTCCTCGATGCATTGGTAGGTCTCATGAGACAACTTGACATGGAATTGGCCGACGCCCTTTCCCATTTTGATATATGGTTTTGGACGATGCCTTATTCATTTTTAGACGTCTTGTATAGGTCCTTGAAAAAATGTTTTAGAATGTCTATCATCATACAGTCCCTCATTATGGAAATAATATTGATGGTTTATGTGGTTATTCTTCTAGTAGAATACCCATGATTATGTTTTATTAGAAATTATTTACACAACTAATATTCCTTCCATATAAGTATTAATGTTTATTATTGGTAAATGCATGTGGTTTCAATTATTCATCATGCTTAATATTTGTGTCATTTTCCGCTGTATTTCTTACCCTTACAGAGCGTTTGAGTTAAACACATTCTATGTTTTATTTTTCCCAGGATTCCTAGAAGCGTATTATGATTGATATGCAGGGTTATGCTAAAAGGAATAATGGTGTTCCCAAATAACTATTTACGTTGTGTTTTATGTTTTAAATTTTTATGTATTGTTAATGTATGTAATCTATTTTCCAAGACCGCTAAACTAATCGGACATTCGGGACTTGATTCCTTGTTATCATGCAAATGTATTAAAATAATGCACCGACTCTAGGTAACTGGGGTTGGGGTGTTACAATACCAATATTATGAAATAATTATTATAATTAAACATATATGTCATTATATTGAAGTATAATAATTATTTATCTCTAACTATCTACAATGAAAAAAATATATAATTTGTACATGGGTATGAATAATTTTCTCTGTGGGGCGATATCTTCAATATTTCATAACCATGTGTTAGTATGATTTTTAGTGATGGGGTTAAAGAATAAATATGATACATGAATCAGAAAAGTTATTATTTACTTTAAAAATATCATATACATTATTTCATTCAATTTTCTTAATATTTTCAATCATTATTTATGTGTCTGTTCACACTACCACTTCCATGAAAAATTAGATTCATTTGTCTACAGAGGAAAAATTAAATGGGGTTAAAAATATGTATGACAAAAAAAATATTTCATGGTAACTATTAATATTATGAATAATAGAAAATAATTTTATGATAAACTTGAAAATATGTTAACATATATAAGGATTCACAGATAAATTGTCCAAAATTCCACCTGAAAGCAATGTTAGAAATAAAACCAATGCAATATGATATAATATGGCCTATATTAAATTAAATATAGAATAATGTGGATCTTAATAGTGTATTTAATTAACAAAATTTGATTATTATTTACATTATGAATATTTTTGGAATGAACCTACAATATGATATTTTTTTCTAAATCACCCTTCATTGAACTATTCATTGATATTATGCACCTCTAATAATTTATATTTTGTACATATTTTAACCAATCAAATATAATATCTTAAATAAATATTTTTCATTGAAATATCACTTCCATTAATCATATTTCTTTTAGAAGGATATGATCAAATAATTTTGAAAACAAATTATGGGTTATTTCATAACTCAATCTTCTTTATTGAGTTATAATAATTCTACTTGAGTATCATATTTCATTTCTTATTTTTTAACCAATATATATCATATCATATCAAATTTAAATCCAATGTCCCAAGTTTTCTTATATTACTTTTATAAAATGAAACTATAAATTCAATAATTCTCATAATCCAAAATAATGGTGGAAAATTATTGTTCATAATGTACATTCTCATCAATGTTTTCTATGAAAATGTAACACTAAAAATATTGTATCTCATGTGAGCTCAATATTTAAGTTATCTCATTTTAAAATGAATGTCTTACAATCAATTTTATGATGTGGAACTCCAAAAATGGTGTTTTCAAAAAATAAAACTGAAACCTTTTGATTTCGTATTTCATTAAATGTTTCACCACCATAATTTTTTTAACATAAATATAATTTTAACACTGAAATTTTATTATGAAAATAAATCCATATAAAATTATGGTTTTATGGAAAACACAATTGACTTTTCTTAATTAAATATATATTATTATATCTATATTCATTAATCTATTTGATCATTCGCATGGTTTTCCTTTTATTGGAACTGATGTTTGAAGTCCTACGGTTTTTATTAAAATATGAAAAAAAAAATTATATATTTTCTTATTATCTTGGGAATCAAAATGATATAAACATAACTTATAATTTTGGATAATTTTATCAAAGTATCTTTCTTTTCATGGTTTTTATCATTCACAAGCTTTATGTATGGTTATTTTCCCCTTGTGGAAAACAATCTAATGTCTATAATAAGATAAAATTTGTGGAACCAAAATTATATATGAATTAAATGAATTGGGAAATGATTTATATATCATGGGATGTTATAAATAGTTCTAGAGATAAAACCCAATCCACAATTGGTATTAGTCCCATATGTTTCCCGGAATGTGGAGTGAAGCCAATACACCAAGAAACATTATCCACTTTTTTTATTCCAATATAGAGTGAATGAAATTTGAAATAGAACATTTATACATTTTATAGGAATGGGGAATACTCTCATTACACAATGTGTATTTTTACAATTTTTTCATAGGAACGATTAGTGAACATTACACATAGTGAATCTCTTAGAAATATTATAGTATTAGCATTGGGATTTTATATGAACATATGATTTCATGTTTTCTATTTTTTAAGCATATTTTTTATTCCATGATATTAATAAACCATTTCCTTATACTAATGTTCCATGATTATCACAAAATATTATTCCAGGGAATAAGTTTTTTATTTTTAGATTACATGTCCATCATTAATTATTTATATAAATATATTATTTTTTTATTATCATATAATATGAATTGTCTCTATGATCATGTATTATCATATTCTTATGATATATCCCGCCCTGACCTATTCTCTAAGTTATCCCTTATAGAGTGTTTGAAAACACCTAATTCGTACATTTCACTTCACCAAGTTAAGAAAATATATTTAACTTATGAAATGTCAATAATGTTGTATAAAATAGTTTAATTGTGGAGAAATGACCATGTTTTGTAAATATGTTTCTTATGCATCTTTTTTACACTTAAACTAAATAAAATAGTTCTCTATGATATAACTTATTGTTGTGATATTAAATATTTATAGTAAGGAAATGATGTAAAATAAATATATGTTAAACATGGTTCTGTTTAATTACTATAAATGGAGGAGTTAGTAACTTTTAAGTATTAGTAATGTTATTTTAATGAATAAAATCATAGGATAACAATAAAAAACAAAGTGAATATATTAAGTGACAATTTTATGTATATGATAAGATAATGTATTTTTTAATTATGAAATTTCTTTCTCTCTGATTAATTACATCCATGTATTCATATTTTCAAGTGTATATGAATATATATAAATTAAACCTAGGGGTAGTCACCTAGAAAAAAGGTACTGAATCACTAACTCAATATTCACATTGTTGCATGATTATTAGACCTAATATTAAAATCCATACCTACAAACTCATGGGTGATTTTATTTGTTAATAAAATTATATTTACATGAAATTATTAATTATTTACCATGTTAATTAATTAGTTTAAGAATAATTAAATAATATAACAATATGAAACCAAGACTCACCCTTGAGTGGTTTATGTTGAACATCAAGAATATGTAAAGATATCGATGTGTAAAACATTTTCAGTTAAATTATTGAATCAGTTATATGTTTTAATTCTATTATAATATTATTATTTATTAGTAAAAATTTACCCTAAATGATTTAGAAATGGATAGATATTGGAGTATCGAAGTTAATATAAAATTTAATGGGCATTGGAATTATTTTCATAATGGGAAACTGAGTCCGGTAGAATGTCTCATTGATAATATTTTTGTTATAATCCCAAAAGTTTTTATGAGTAATGAATAATAAAAACGGATATGTTAATCATCTAAACACACTAAAGAGAATAATACTGGTGTTTTTTTGAAATTTATATAATTTTTTTAATGAATTCAAATTTAGTGTAGTTCCTATAAACTATTTGTCAAGAGACTCCAAGGGGTATGCCATAAATAAACTAAAAGACTTTTTATATGTGGTAATGGAGGGAATAAAGAAGAATTAATCTAATGTAAAATTAATACTTATTTTAACAATATGGAGAGGAAAAACATTCATCAATGTGATCCATTAGTATTTACAAGTTTTTGATGTGAGGAATCTGGGAGATATTGAAACCTGGTCAGTAATACAAGAGATTAAGATGAAAACCACCAAAAACTTTCTAGACTTTAGAATCATTTAAAATGATATGAAATTTCTTTTATTAAATCTATTAGTGATAATTGATAAATTATATATACACACATTAATAATTATATATTTGAAGAAGTAGTTTTTGTGTACATTTTTAGTATGTTTTAGTTATTGAAATGAAAAATATATGTGGTTTAGTTATTTTATCCAAGATATATGGATATTTTTTTAAAGATTATGATATAATATTTCATTAACCTCTTTATACAATTATTTTAAAAAAATTTAATTTTATTCAGTGAAAATATTTTCTTCTAATCAAGGAGAAAAATTATTTTGTTGTAATATAAATATAACATTTAATATCAACCTATGATACTCTTTCAAATGTTGTTGGAATATGAATAAAATTTGAAATTTAATTATATAATATTTGATTTTATAGAAAATGATAATAAACTCTAGGGTAAATAGTGATAATGAAACACATTATAATGATTAAACCTATCTGGATGAAGAAATATATGTATTTGAAATTTTTAGGTTCATGTCACCATTGAAATAATATCATGAGTCCTTTTAAAATATCATATTCCCTTAGTTATTTCCATTATTATGTGATAATTAAAATATTAGGTACACTATTTATTTATATGGGGAATAATGTACTGCTTGATATTTTATATTTCATTACCATATTAAAACTAAAGTGTTCTATATTTACATTAGTCACAACATCAAACAAGAAAATTACACTGGAAAATATATTAACATTATAAAGTGGACACTGACTTAATATGTATAAATTGATTTAAATACATAATGAAATATATATTAATATTGATATAAATATTTTTAGTTTTTCATATAACTAATAAGATCAATATTTAATAAAACAAAATTACCAATTTATAAATTAAATTTTTGGATGTTTATTTTTAGAAACTAAAATATGTATGTTGTTGTTATGACTAATATATATTATGATATTAATAATATATAAATGAAAATATTATTATTTTGTTAAAAAATCTGTAACAATGTTTTATACAGTGAAATGCTATTTTTTTAGTACTTTATCTCTATATATATATTTGTTATTATTTAAAATATATATTATAAAATTATATAATTTTAGTTTAATAAAATTACTTCATAATATAATTTATTATAAAAATATTATCTTATAATGATTTTTTTGTTTATTTAAATTAATAATTTTGTTGGATATTGATTAAATATTTATTTTTATAAAATATGTTAGTTATATAACCTTTTCATTATACAATAATCACCTAATATATTTTGAAACTTATTTATAAAAACAATATATATCTACATTTAAAATAAATATTTTAAAATTACCATGTTGTTTTTATAAAATCCAAGTATATCATTTGAAATAAAACTAATATTTTATTCAAAATGAAATTTTAATTCACATATATTAATATTACATATCACTGCCTATAAAAAATAATAAATAAAAATGATTTATAATATTTACAAATTATGATCATATTATGTAATAATTTTAATTTTATTCTTTTAATATATGAATGATTATAATGATGACTATTAATTATAATGATAATTGTCAAATAATTATTATTGTAGAATTGTTTGAAACATTTTGTGTAAATTTTTATCTACTAAATTGAATTTATCTATTTCAAATAATGAATATAATATTATATTTAAATTCATATATAAATATAATAAAAAATATTTAATTGGTATCCAATGCTAAATAAAATTCTGATATCATACTGGATAAAAAATTGTTAAGTAAAAAACAGTTTTCTATATATAAATATTATATTATTAATTCTTTTTTTATTTATTTTCATATTTAACTAAAATAAGGGTTATTAGATTAAGGATAAAAACCAAAAACATTGTAATGTGTATTACCGTTTTTTTAATATATAATATAAATTAAATAGTTAAAAAATAGACGTAAAGGTAAAAATTGAAAATTATTAATTGTAATAACTATTGTAAAAGACATGACAAATATTGAAACCGTTTTTAAAAAATATTGGCTGAGGCTCTGTCAACCCAATATCACCCTAAAATATATTATTATAAAAATTTTTAGTGATTTAATTTGTAATATTTTACTAATATCATGGAAGGGTAAAGTTATTCCCAAATATACCATTTTCATCACTAATTTATGGGGATCAAATCCCCCCCTCATAACATTAACATACTATTAAAATATAACATTAATAGCTATAAAAAATTACCCTCCTATAATCCCTTTTCATAACAATAACCACATAATCTTTATATAATATCATAAATGGTTTATTTCTAAGGATATATCTAAGAGAAGATCATTTCTCAAATATATTCTTTCACTTAATTTATGTTATTATTCTAATTCATCCTCTCTAAAAACAAAAATACTCATACTAAAATAATTAAATTAGAATAAATATTTTATATTGATTTTATTAAAAAAAATTTAAAAACATTATTTAATCTATTCTATCCTCTATGGAAATTTAATGGGTTCTTTGATTGTGTGTGAGTACTACCTGTTCCACAAAAAGACGCCCCTCGTTTATATTTACTAACTCTAAAGGTTTGATTTAATGATAGGATTAAGAAATATATTTATATATATATAATATATAATATGAATAAATATTATGAAATATGTAATATCATTTACTTTATTTCCCTCAAATTCCTTGAGTATTGGAAACATTAATCATATGTATGTGCGGACCATTGCCACTATGAGAAGTGAGTATAATTTTTCATCACCACCCATCATGGATATATATAAAAATATTTTTAATATAGGTATATTATATCTCTAACAATATTATTATTTTATATCCTATTAATTTATTCTATAATTTTCTCTACCATTTTCATCCTACAAAAGCAGTTACATAAATATTAACAGAACAACCTCAAGTAGCAAATAATGGAAATAAATCAATATAAAAAATAAATATAATATAACAACAAATGATCCTTATTTAAATAAATAATTTAAATTTAATTCCTTAAGAAGGTTTATAAAACAATAAATTTTAATATTTATTATTTAAGTCTCACGCATAGAATAAATTGGTAATTAGTTATTGGTTATCATCTAAATCAATATTAATTATGACTTGCATCAATATCATTACGAAATCATTAGAGGTATCATGGAACTAATACACCATTTTCTTATAATATCTTAGATTATTTTTTATCGTTTAATATTTACTTCTATTTTTTGTCTTCCATTCTATATGTTATAATTCATTTCTACTCTAAAATATAAGGGGTTTTCCATAACTAAATATGCATTAGTGAGTTATATTGTTTCTCAGTTTGTGTCATAATTCATTTAATATGGTTTTCCCAATATATATCTCTATAGATCACTTTTATTAATATCATTCTTATTTATTATTTCTATTACTTATAGAATATAATTTGTGTTATTAATAATTTCCCTCATTATAAATGACAACATCCTTTCATTGTCAATAATTTTTATTCCTCAAAATATTCTAATTTTAATTGGAAAAATAAATATGTTTTATCTCTATGGAAATTAATATTTCTATTATCACACTTCTAAAATATTTTATTAAAATCCTTTTTACAATGTGGTACTTGAATAATAATTTATTAAAAAAACTTCAACCATAGTATATTTAATATCATGAAAATAATCAACATTACAAATTTTTTTGAGAAGGAATTAATTTTTAATTCCATATTTGTTTTGGAGAACTATTCATGGTTAAATATGGGATTATATAACAAATTATTATTTCACATTATTGATAATATCCATTACTTTTTTTATAAATAATCAACTAAGAGGTTTATTTATATTATTTCTCCTCCTAGATCATTATCATGAGTTTTCATACATTAGAAACAAATATTTATGACATATTTTTCATTAAAAAATTAACATCCAAATTTATTTAATACCTTACTATCATGATAATCCTTATTCTATAACCATTAGTTAATATTTGTGAAGAAAATATGAAACCCAATTCTTTCTCATGTTTTTTATCATTCTTATGAATTATGTATAGTTTCATATCCTCTTGTGGAATACATATCCATGAACATTATATTATGTTATGAGTAGTCTTGGAATAATATAAAACACCAATGCATTGAATAAATCCCTATATATCATGATATATTATAGATGATATTGGAGAGTAATACCATTACACAATTGGACTTTTTAAACTATGTTGATCTTGATGGGGAGTTATATTATTCTACTATGATACTTTTTAATCTATGTTTATGGAATTAGAGAGATAAATAAATCCACCGCGGGTCTATCTTCACAATATTAAAGGGAATAGGGACTAAACCAAATCCACTATGGGAAATTTTTTACTATGTATATAGTAATTGTGAGTAAACAAAATCCACTCTGAGACATTATCCAATATGATATTAATTGGATTAGACCATAACATATTCCTTGATTTATTGTATTATATTTTTTCAACAATTATATGATTCCATTATCATACAATATATTATCCATATACCTTGTTTCCAAGACCATGTAACACTATAATTACATGGGGCATGTTTCTTATTTTAAGACTACGTATCATTCCTTCATGATTTATGTTATAATATTATTTCTCCATGTGTGTTTAAAAAAAATTATCTATTTTCTTGTTTTTTCTTGTTACTATGATCTTACCCCTGATGGCATGTTTATATTATTACCATTATGTAACATCTCACCCCATTCTAATGTTTCCCTTTCGTAGGTAATGATGTTATATATAACATATGATAATTCAATAATGGGGTCTAGAAGTGATCTATTTTCGATACATGCTCGTATTTGATTAATTAGTGTACTATTTAAATAGTCCTCAATGGCTCATAACATAAATTATATATGAGTTGGGTGATATTATTTTTAGTGTAAATTAATAAATTATGAAAATTAGGTAAAATTAATACATTTTTATCATGGGTCTCTATAATTTTTGTGTAGTCATTATTGAAAAATATAAATTCTGAACATCCCATCGTATTTGGAGGTACATACACAATAAAACCATGAGTATTGGATATAAATAAATATTTATATACCATAAGGTAGCATGATAAATCAATTTTAGAGGTCAATTGCCATTTGCAAACTCCCTTGGTGGGACTTTATTGATTAGGAATAGTCCATTATCAACTCAAACGATTTCCTTTGGAACTCGTTCACAGTCTTTTACATTAATAAATAATTCAATATTTTATGGTAATTATATATTTCACTAATTAGAACACATAGATAATGAATATATATATAAAATAAAATCGTAATCATTATAAAATCAGTATAAATCATATGGTAATTTTTTTCTTGTTCCATTAATTAACATGAGGCATAGGGTAAAACCAAGTTATTCTATATAAGGATGCATCCAAATCACATATTTTATTCATTTCTATATGTCACAAACCATCCAATCATATAGGGATATGTAATTATATATGAAGTGAAATATATTCTATTAATATCCCTGAGGTTTTATATAGATTCATCTTCCTAGAGAAACATTACCCCTATCATGTTGACATGGATATCAGATGTGGTTTTCATAAGAAATTTCACAAAAATATTAAAGTATATCAAAACCATAAACAAATATTTATATATATATATCACTGTAGTTAGTATTGTAACACCCCGAGATTTTATGATATATATTCTTTTTAATTTCATTCATATCATCTATTGTACGCTACACCAAGATTATCTTGCACTATACACAACACCGTATTAGTTTGCAGTATTTGCAATACTATTCTTGGATCGTGTTGCACACAATTTTAAGTTCATTTGATAGTAGTTATTCTATGAAACAATGAGTGTATATATATATTCAATATATAAATGAAATATGGTTGGATTCTATTTTACGCAACAACAAAGGAGTCTTGCACTACATGCAACCCTGACATGGCTTGTATGACACGCAATCACGACATTCCTCGATAGTGTATGTTGTACGCAATACCGAGTTTCATTAAACAATTCTATATTGTTATAATATTATTATGAACTAGCCGTTATGAATTGTATTAACTAAATTTTTAATTTTATAACATTATTACTCATCTTACACATTTTCTAGAACATAGTATGAGAACAAAATAATTTTTTTGTGTAAAATAACTTTATTTACAAAAATGTAGTTTTGCTGCATTTTGATAGCGCACCCCTATTAAATATAATTTTTGATGAGTTTATAAGTTAAATTTTACAAAATAAACATCTTCTCTTGAATCAAGATATAAAATTTTACATTGGATAATGTTTTGATATTTTTCTGACGAAGTTATTATTTTGATGAGTAGTAAAAACACGCTAATTTTTACTTAAAAACAACTTTTTTCATCGCAATATTTTATATGGTTAAATTATAATATTTTATTTCTTTAAATTATAAATAGAAATTTTTTTTACCATTTAATGTAATGTTTTTCATTACCATTAATCATATATTGAATTCTTAGGAAAAAACATTTCAATCTTTGGGAATGTTTTAACTATTAAAACCCATTTTATTGACAACGTGATTAATTTGAAATTAATTACTGCAACTTCTGTGTTTTGAATTTTGAAAAATGGATTCAATATTTGAATTATGTGTGTCCAAACTATGTTAATAGGTTACTTTTCTTTATATTATGAATAGTAACTATAGTAATAGTTATTTACTGCAATTAAAGGTCAATCAGGTAATTAAGGGTTACAAAAAGATTATAAAATTACCCTAAGTCCTGAAAAAATTATATTGGATGACTTAAAATCAAACCATATAACCTTAGGGTCAGAATAGATTCATTTTATGCACTTTTGAACATGAAAATAATTTAATTATTATTAAAACCCAACAATGTGACAACAAGTCACTATCTTAAATTGTATCAGTATAATAATTTTAATTTACTGATAAACTTCATGAAACATCAAACATGAATAGTATCCAGAAATATAATAAAATTATTTACGTCATTTGAATTTATTTATAATTTTTAGGTATTTAATATTTGTCATTAATGGTGACAAAATAGTGATGCTGAAATTGTTTATTTAGTGAAAAATCAATAATATAGTTTTTATTAAAATAAAAATACCTATCAAAATGACCAGAAACTTGACCAAACCATATTAGTAGAGTATATATATACCCTAAGCATCCAAGGGTCTATTTTTGGACCATTTAGAGCGTTATAAAATATATTAGGACATTTCTTTTATTTTATTTTAAATGATGTTAAAGATGTCACCTTCATAATTTAATAAATATATCAATTTTAATGTTGTGATTTTAAGATGATAAATTTGAGTAAAAATATAATTATTATATTTATATTCATAATAGGATTTTATTTTTAATTTTTATTCAACTAATAAGTATATTAAATTACTATACAAAAAAGTTGTAGTAATTGTTTTACTAAGATAAATATCAAATAAATGGTTTTATAAATATCAAAATAAACATTATGTGAACTAATTAATGTTATAAAAAATTTTCTAGATGCATATGACATGTTAGGAATCTATTAAATTTTTTTTAAATATATCCTTTGTGTGGAATTTATTTCAATTCAAATAAATAAATAGTGTCAAAATTACCACTATTGTTATTTTATAAAAATAACATATTATTAAATTGTTTAAAAAACAAAAATACATTAAAATTATAAATTAAAATTTATATGGTCAAAAATATAAAAACATATCCAAATATGGACAATTTACCAAACATGAGTAATTATTTATAATAATTTAAAATTTAGAATCTTATTACCACAAATAAGATTAAATAAATTAAATAAGGATAAATCATGTTGATAAGGATTAAAATAAATTTCCAACAAGTCTAAATATTATTGGTTGATGAGATTACAGCCCTATAGAATATAATATTATAATATGAGTCATTTTGGAGGATATTAATTGGGGTTTGAATTTATTATAAATTAATATTTCTTATGTTTCCAAAGGTTCCCCTCTCCTCCCTTATAAAAGGGCACCGCCTCCCTCTCCACTTCACAACACTTTGAGCCTTAAATATCGGCCAAACCCTGCCCATTTCTCTTCTACACTTCCCTAGAAACATTCTGGAGGTTTGCTTTTTCTCAAAAGACTAACTTTAGGCCTTAAGAGGAATCTTAAAAGAGGTGCGTTGAAGAAGATGTAATGTCTTCTATCGATTCATTCGAGTTTCTTTCTTCTTCAAATTATTCTTCTTTAGTTTTTTAATAATAAATTAATACCATAAGTATCAATAATATAATTATATGTTATTATAAATATGAAACAACCCCATTTCAACTTATATCCATTCTATGGAAAATGAAATCACCGCGCGTGCGTATGTACGGAATACCATCTCCATGCTGTGGAGTAATCTGTTTTTCCACCACCAGCTTACTTGGATGGGTATAATGGGGTAAATAATAATTATATGTGGTTATTATAACATCATACTAATTCTGAGATATTATATCATCCACTCCAATTCAATTCAATAATTATGGGAATGATATCATCGTTCATGCGTACGTACGGATTACCGTCTCCACGACGCGATGAGATGCATTCTTCATGTTAACCATTAAAGAGTGATTAAATAGTATATATAATGAATAATAATGATATATATTACATAATAATGCTACTGTATTTATGTACATATATGTTTCATTTACATAATTCCATTCAATTCAATAAGGAAAAGAAAACAGTGTTCATGCATACGTACGACCAACCGTCTCCATGAACGGTGTATTTCATTCCATTTATCAATCTATCATATATATTTATATTCTGAATATATATTATATATAAATCATGTTTTACATTTTGGAAGTAAGTAAATCCGGATATATGTAATAATATCAAGAACAACTTTTCAAAACACCTACGATAAATGAAATGATTTTACCCAAAACGCTGCATTAACATGGAATTTACAAAAGAACGGGTAATATAAAGCCATAAATAAACCATATATTATGTAATAAAAATTAATTTGATTCTGTAAAAATTCAATGACGTTATTTAAATCATTATAAAGGAGGTTCGGATACATACGAATCATATCAGACATTAGGTAAGGGATAATTTTTCAATCTCATTTTTATGAAAGATTACTTATACATAAGTATTTACTGGGGTATATTTTTCATCCATTTCCATAAAATGTTTTTCATAAAGTGTTTAATATTCTTCCTTGTATGTTTAATGTCATGTTTATCCCTCTTTGACTTTTACTTTGTGTTATGGAAGGAATCTTTCTATTGTTTACCATACGTGGTACTTTTTGACTTTTCCGGAAAAAGTATGAGGAGAATATTTTTTTAACTTATATGACATGAACGGATTTTTGTGGTTTCATAAATCCTAATTTTAATTAAGATTACTACACAAGATTTCATTTTTATTTTAAAAAAAAATCCATTTCTTTTTAAATTGCATGGCATTTTGTGAAAAGAAAATGATTTTGAAGAAGAAAGGATATTTTCCTCAAGAATCCATTTCAAGTGTTTTGTAAAATCTATTTTCCATCTAAGATGACATTATTTAGTATGAGTATGTTTAAATTATAATGTCTCTTTGATTTAAATGGTTTAACTTTTCTTATGATGAAATGATATCCATTTGTTTTATATAGATTATGTTATGATGGGATGATGTTTATGAAACCAGTTTTATTATTTGAGTTATGATGAATGATTTATGTTTATGTTGTTGTACACATAATAATTTTTCCATTATTAGATGGGTGGGACCTATATCTCCCTCCAATGCATTGTGTAAAGAATTATATCTCATGAGATAGAAATGGTTGGAACGACAAGTTAATATGGTTCAGTGACACATGACTGGAATGAGGAGCGAACTCTATTCAAAAAGGGACTTTGTCCACAAAGATGGTCTTGGAAAAAATTCCTTGTCTACTAAAGAAATCATAACATGTTCTTAATGGTTTCCATAATTACATGTTTTATTTCCATGCTATTTTCTCATGATTGAGGTTCCATTATGATCTATGCCTTATGTACTTCCATGTTTTATGTCATTGCTCAAGATTTTAATATTTAAAAATTATAGTCATGTTTTTATGTTCAATTGTATATGGTTTGATTTATTTTCTCCATGCTAACCCTTACTGAGAATTTGAGCACACCCTTTAGATTTTTTTCTGTTCCCCAAGATATAAAGAATGGTTTTAGGTAAGAAAAAAAAGGGTAAGATCTTTATGGGAGATGCTGAAGATCTTTCACCGTGATTAGAAGATTATGTTCCATGTTTCCAAAGACACTAAAATTTTACATTACTTGAGTGTTGGTTCTTATTATGTATTAATTCTTCCAAAAATGTAATGTAATTTCCATGTATGTCAATCTTGGGTCTCTACAGTAGGTATCAGAGGAAAGGTTTAGTTAACCTTTGGAAACTAGGATCAGAAAACTTGAGTGAGATCCCTAGAGATATTTCTAAAGTTTGTCAGGGGATGTAACTAAGGTTTCTTATAAATGTAGGTTACAGTCCTAGAATTATTTTTGACAACCTAGGGTGAACCTAAGATGTCATGGATTATAGAATGTGTGATAAGTTATACATCCCATAAGTGAATTTTTATTATTATGTGGTTCCGCATTGTCATAACTATTTCTTACACAGTGGTTTTTGGTTTTAGTCAATGGAGGGAACTAGATAGAATTTGTCAACATTTTATCCAATGGACAAATTGGTGACTATGAGTAACAAAATTGCATAATGCCTAGAAAAAAATACATTGTGATTATGCCTAATCCATCATCGCGATATATGATTAACAAGGAGAACTTTAGTGGTATTCCTAATTCATCAAATAAGAGGAAGATGGACTTTTATGATTGTTCGCATGGTGATGAGCATAAAGAAAGGGAGATTTGGATTTCTAAAAAAGGTAAGAAGAACTTGGATGAATACATCAAATGGAGGGGAAGATGTTATATCTATGGTGAGAAGGGTCATAGAGTGATAGACTGTTACAGAGTTCAATGTATTATTTTTGGAGAACATGGGAATTACCCAACTCAATACCCTGACGAAAGAGGTTACTTCTAAATCAAATGACTTATTCCGTGACAATCATTGATGAGGATGAATTTATGTGTTTATGTATTGGTATTCAAGAATAATTTCTTTGAGGTACTTTTATGGTATATTGGAATATCTATGTTTTGGTCCATTGTGGTTTTCCATAATAATATGGTTCTGTTAACCCTGAAAAGTGATTGAAATATTTTTGTAAAGAAGATGATATGCACATAATGAAGGGATAAATAGAAAATGTAATGAGCTAATGAATGATATAAGGAAAAAGTTATATCATTGTTTGAGTATATAGAAATATTTGGATTTTGGTATATGGAAAGAGTTAACTTCTGACTGCATTCATGTTTTAGTAAAGTTCAATGGGTATTCATTTTTTAATAGAATACATGATTAAGTTATTCACAAGTTTTTAATGTGACCAAAATGATATATCTTATGACATATGGGAGATAAATGATGGTATTCACATGCTTGTTATATGACCTTTCTGGTAATTGTTTTCTTTTTTACTATGAGATTGGACAAAAGTATTTTGGATAAGCCTAATGATTCAAATGGATTAAGTTAGACATCAGATAGTATTGTTTAAGGCTAGAAATGTTTTTCAATATTATTAGAGGAATGTTATAATAATGTAGTTTTAGAAAAAGGGACAACTAGCAGGACAGGCGACAACCTGTGGCGTCGGACAAGGCTATGGGAATTGAACCCACAACTGAAGTGTGACAGGCCTTTATCGCCTACCACTGGCCTAACGTAAGTCTCCGGTTAGTAGAAAGTATTTCTTTTTGTTATGCGGTGTGATAGATGAAGTATAATTAAATTTTTGGAATCATATACGATTAACCTCAACATATATGGAATTATGTATATTTGATAACTTTTGCTACCGCTTTTTTATATAGATGGAATGACCAATAATTATATCACATGATCTTCTAACACTTCACGAATGAAAAATTAAACTTCATTTATTTAAGAGATGATGTGGAAATTGATCAAGGCAGAAACAACAGTGAGATTGTACCAAAATCAAGTAGGTATTACTTGTAATTCAAAATTTTCAACTTTAGGGAAAGGATATTGAAATCAAAAAATGGTTTCCTAGTGCTCTTATATCTGGTGAATCAGATGGTACCATAGATCATCAAAAATTTATGGCTTTGTTATTGTTGGATTTTTCATAGTCACGTACCCTACCACTCTCCATCAGAACTTGATGGGTAGATTTCTTCTCCATATTCATATTTTCACCTATGATCACCTATGTGGAAACCCAGTGATGAGTTATTTTCAGTAACCATTATGTTTCATACTTCAGTTTTTAAAATTAAGTTTTAGTATTCTTTTTTACGATGTGGGTTTCTATAAAAAAAACTCTCAAGTAATAAACCATCACTACTACAAATATTGCTTATAATAGTGCTAAAATGGCCTTTAACAACACTAAAAAAGCGCTGTTAATCTCAGCGAATATAAATGGGGGTCCCCTTTATCAGCACTAAGGAAGTGTTGATAATGGTAGTATTTATCAGCGCTATTTTCAGCATTGATAGATAGATAATATAGCAGTGCTATTTTGAGCGCTGATAAAAACTACCTATATCAGCGCTGAAAATAGCGCTGATATATTATCCATTTATCATCACATAACTAGCGCTGATAAAGGCCAATGATCCTGTGCAAAACTAGAACCTGCACAAATCCTTCCCAGCACTTGTGCACATTACAGCACATGCACATAGCACAAACAACACCTGCACACAACACAAACAACACCCACACACAATGCACAGAAGAAAAAAATGATACATACATTTACTTGAAATCATGAATACAAAACAAAAAAATTCTATATATATTTCAAACAATGTTTAATTTGGTTACAATTGAATTTATCCAACAAGCAGTTAAAAACAATGATCTTCCATCTTTTTTTCATCCATCAGCTCTAAGAAATTGTCTTCTATGGTGGTGGTTTCTGAACAAAGCAGGAAAAAGGTTTCACCTACAAAATACAACAAATATTATGTTAGTAATACAATAATGAAATAATGAATGGTATTGCTAAATGTAATTATACTTGTGAGGCACAAAAAATAAAATAACCAATTAACGAAATTGGAGCATGGTTAGGGATAATCATCTATAATAGTAAAATGGACCAATGTTTAGTAGAACATGGGCTATTTAATGATTTGAAGGGGAATAGATAAACCTACAGTTGGTTTATAAGTTTATGATGGTATCACATTTATGTTTAATAGTTTTTCAAATAATGTGATGAACTTGTGTATGGTATGAGTTTTTGGGGAAGTATCTCTATATGGTTGAATAATGGATTGTAAGCCACTCAATGAAACTATAAAGATTTGAAGTGTGTGTAAATTGATTCCCACGTTGTTGGAAAATGATTTACTTTACCCTTAGGTCTAATAATTCACCTAATTAATGAGTGTAATTAACAAATTTTCACTATCATCTATTAAATCATGTTACCCTTGTATATCCCTCATTTTACTCAACAAAATTATTTACACGCACTCTAATCCTTATCCCTTCCCCAATGGGATATCTCCCTTACTTTTGAGATAAATCAAATATTATCAGTTACATTAAAATAGTGGTGTAATATCTTCAACCCTATTATCCTCCTATATATTCTTCTCCTTCTTCCCCTAACATTGGTTTCAACTATTTGGGATTTTGGTCTCCTTTCCACAGCATCATGATGCTATCAGATACCAATAATGGGCCTTTTGCAACGATATGAAACCTTGTCAATATACCTATAGCCACTGTTTTATACCATTGCTATATTTCCCCCGATTCCTTAAAAAAGAAGCACCCATGCCCCTTTGCCCAGCACAGCCCCTACACACTGCCCACCCCCGAGCACACCCCCTACCCCTGCACACTCCCTTCCCCTGAACACCCCCTTCCCCATTCCCTAGAACACCCCTGCCCACTGCACTTCCCCATGCCCATTTTACACCCCCTACCCACACCCTACATATTTCAAAAGAACCCACCACACCCCATACCCCTTCCCCCAACCACTATTCCCCCTTCCCCCTCCCCCAGAAAACCACCCCTGCCCTCTCAACTTGTCCCCTAAACATCATAAAGAAAATACCTTATATGGAAATTGTGCTCAATTTACATTATACGCATCATATATATCAACACATTCTCGTGTACTTTCATTCAATGTATATACACATATATAGACTCTCTACATCTCATAAGAGAGCCCTCTTAAAAATTCACAAACACATTAAATCCATTTGAAAACACACATCACACCACTTTCTCATTTCTTCAAAAACATTTAATGGTCTTAAGAATGAAAATCCACAATAAATACAACTGCATTCATTTTAAAAATAACTGTCAAGTCTATACACACCCCAAATTCCTTTGATAACACATATTTAACCACACAAACATTTCATATAGTACACTTTGTAAGCAAATAAAGCATAATAATATCATCATATATTGTAAAAGCATGGAATCACCAACATAATGATTAGAATCTTCCGAAATCTGCTAGAAAACATAAAACCACACCTCTACAATACCTTAATAGGGACTGATTAATCATTAATATTGAATTTATTAATGGAAACACAAGTTTAACTGGTGGTATTCCATGAGTTTAACATCCCACAATGATATAGGGTCATTATTTAATGTCTTACAGAGATGTAAGGCCTGGGTGGATCAAAACACTTATAAAGGTGGATCAGGTAGGTACATCTCTAGGAGGGAGCACCTGGAATGTTTACCTGATAGGTTGATCAAAACCCCCAATGAGGTCTGACCCATGTGTGTTGCATCCCATTAAGGTAAGGTTTCTCATTTTGAAAACATATTCGAACGCCACTAAGGGATATACAAGAGGGAAAATAAGCGAAGATGTACCCCAGTGAGGGGGTCACCATTGTTTACTATTGGTTGGGATTTAACCTCATCGAGGCTTCCTACATACCCTATTTTGAATACAAGGATCAAAACCCATATATCTAAAAGAGGTATGTTGTGGGTATTACCCATGGTTAGCTTCCCTTCACACTAGGAACACTCTTGGTTGGATGAGTAAGGGTTTTGAGGGGCATATGCATTATCAGATTCTCAGGTTCTTCCAAGAGTAGTAATGGGATAAATGGGACATACGTGCTAAGATGGACCATGTGAATGGAGTGATCCTTGTAAAGGGGTATGAGGCACAAAAAACATGTGGATCTATCTGTAAACATTAATTATGGTGGCCATGGGGCTCATCAGACTCCCCATACCTTCCATGAACACCTCAAAACATCACGAGGACCAGATTCTACATGATGGTGCATCACTTGGTTGATTCTTTTGATGATGTACTGGTCGTTTGGGCTTGGATTTCATCTCATCCATCCATTCACTTACTTGAATTATCCAGGGAAACATATTTTGGTTCCAAAAAATCCCTCAACGATAACGATTATCTCATGCGTCTACCTAGAAATAATTGTGTAAGTCAAACAACAACACATGTGCTTAGATACAAGTTCAAACAAACGAGATACAGAAAATGGATTTTGTTGATCCTAGGTGGTTTTTTTGTTCACCCCATACACACTACACACCATCATGACTTACTTCAATATTTATTTGTTCAAAGATCAATAATATGAGTCCAGGGATAGAAAAAATTTAGTAATAAATTAATATTTCAATACATCGGAGAATTCTCAATTCACCATAGAAGGTTGGGGGATAATCAATGATCATATATAGATAACATAAGTAGTAGGAATTCACCTGCATCCTATTTATGTAAAATCTTCTATCAGGTATGTTGCCCATTTGTTTCTAAAAACATGTATATCATCTTCTGAATATGAGTTTTTCCGATAGTCATAGTAGTACTGAAAAAATATAAATACACAAAGGATTAATAAATATTTTAAATGAAATAGTAATTATTTTCGAAAATACCTCATCATGGATGCTAGTTTGTTGATGAAATTCGATATATTTTATAAATTTACAAACATAATAACCACAATCCTTTCCGTTTGTTTGTTTTGGAAACTACAAAAACATCGACAACAATAAGTAATTTGTTTTGATATGTGTTTTGGTAGTGACATGTTATTATATATACCCAGATACTTTTCCAGTTGTATATCTTGTAGGCGTGCTCATCCTTAATCCATGGATTCATTCCATGCATTAGATGATATTGATGCACCGCCCTATCATAATAGAATCCTCATTAAAAGATATCATAAATTATATAAATAGATTTGTAGTTTTAAAATGTTGGATCCAGTGAATTAAAAATTAACAAACTCCATCATGTGTGGTTGGTTTGTTAGATATCCATGTGTTGAATCCAGAAAATAAATCTTTGGAGTATCCAAATTGACTGCAATCCGCATCCAATGCTCCCTAGAAATACAAAAAGGAATAAGTAAAGAAAGAAATGAAAATATAGTTTATAAGATTAAATTGTACTGTTTTACCCCTGCATCGTTGGTATTAAAAAGAGTATGTCATCCGTAATTTTTATTTCTACCGATTTGAGTAGGGATGACATTATTACAGCCTCTTTATCAGAATCTATTTCGTCTTTTGAAGAGGTGGTGTGAGGAATAACGAGTCCAAATTTTTGTTCATGGGGAAATCCCTTAATTGATTTTCATATTTAAATATACAAAAAATATAAAATGTATTTAGTCAAAATTATCAGAGTATATCAGCTTTTGTAAAATCAAATCATGAAAACATACCTCATGTATACATTTACAACTGAGGTGCCTAGCCATTCATACTTGAGGAGTTCATTTACATTTCCAGCACTAATGAAATCTGATATTTCCTCTCCATACATATATTTTTTGAAATCAACTATGTGCGTACTTCCGTTTTTCAACTTTGTATCCACATGAGTCTGTAATGATATTAAATATTGATATAGAACAGGCGAGGTGAAGGTGCTCTCAGTAGACCGTTTCAATCGGTTTGTTGATACTTGAGATATTTTTGAGCTGATATTTCATTTCACCCCACAGTCTTTGTCATTCTGTAATAAAATTCATTGGTTCCGACCTTTTTTCATTAAATGTTAAAGGTCAAGCTTGAAAAATAAATTGGAAATGAATACCTTTTTGTCAACATGTTTTTTTACAAGAACTGTCGTCCATGTGATGAATGTTCCAACAACTTTTTCAAACATATGAATTTCATCATCGACATTTGAAATAGGTAGCTCAGAACTTGGATCATTAGATACATTAATTGACACTCTAAGATGATTTTTTGGATGCTGTCTGTTTATGTAGAATGTCGTTTTGCGTATTGAACACTGTATCCCTCGCTACAAGGCGATAGGTGGGAGTTGATAAATATAAATCACTTTCATTTTCACCCAGTGGAATATTAGTACAGGAAAGGTATCAGTATCTATGTAAATCAAAATTCATAGAAACAATTATTAAAACATTGATTACCTCATCTAAGTCGGGTTTTTTAGGGGAATCGCTTGCCTCAAAGATGGTGGGGATGGGGAGAGATCATCACACACAGGTATTTGTTGAGTTTTTTCTTGTCTTCGCCTCTCCCCCATAAATTTTGCTATTATATCTCTTTGGTATTGTAATTCTTCTTTAAAAATAGAAAAATTTTCTTGCAGATTTTCCATTTTTGTCATTTTTCTCCCCCTCTTGTTTTTGTTTTTGAAAATATGTTCGGAGTGTCACCCCAAAACCCGCACCTCTGACGCGGCCATACCTTTCTAGCTGATTCAAGGCTGCTGAATGTATGTCTGCATCTGGTGTGGTTTTTGTTGATTCTTGTGACTATTTGAGATAGAAAATATAGAAAAACAATTAGTTATTGTAATGTAATAGAGATTTAAAGAAAACCAAATTTATATTATGTCATACTTACACATGTTTCCCACACTTTTGTGTGTTTTCTTCTATCAATATCTCCTCTTTATTTACACGAGCCTCCTTCCATAGCAAATGGAGTGGGATGGATATGGATTTTGATTTTGATTCATCAATCTGCATATAAATAGAGAAACATGGTAATGGTGTTGTTTTATGTCACATACCAGTAGTTGGGTATCTTTAAAAGATGTACCAATTTTTTCTCAAGTTCATTGTACCCCATCCTTGCTTTACGGTAAGGGTATGCTAGTTCTATTGTGCATTTTTATTTTCAGCACTCAGTAGTTGTTTCATAAATAAAAAACTATGAATCAGAGTGATGAATACAAGAAAATGTCGAACAATGTATTACCCCGCACAATTTACCTGAAAAGTATGCCCCCATGACGATTTTTAAATGCATCCCATGCTCCTTGGGATATCAAGTGTTCATAAAGAGGATGTGGGTGCGGCTTGATTTTCCCTTATGCATCATTAAGATGATATTTCGTTAAAATTGTGCGGAAACCTCTATCAATCCTTCCTGCAACTGTTAATACATATTCCTTGTGTGAGGCATCTACTATAATTGCACTCTGCAATGGATGATGAAGAGTAAGTCAATGTTTTGGTATTTTATTTTATTTTAATAAATTAATAAAATGATATCATAATGTAATCATAATATATTCCCACATTAGTGTCTTCAGCCCAGTGACAACATGGTTCCACGACTGTACATCAATCGGCAGGCATTTCCGAGTGACGATTCCAATGTAGATTCTAAAGATATCCTTGTTGGTGTTAACATATTGTCCTCGCTTATTCCATTCCACCTCAAATTTGATGCCTTTTTATTTTTCATTAGGGATATTGGATAACATTGTCAAACTACAATGCTTTTGTTTTTTGCGCTTTCAGGGTTTCATTTCCGACCATTTCCTCAGAATTAGCATCAATATCTTCTCCCGGAGTGCTAGCATCGACAATGGGACCAGCAGCAACAGGTTGAGAAAACTGTTGTACCTCAGCACTGGGACCAGCAACAACAAGTTGAGAAACCTGTTATTACTCTGCACTAGGACCACCATCATCTGGTTGAGAAACCTATTGTTACTCTGCAGGGGGGCCACTGGCTGCAGGTTGAGAGACCTTTTGTGCCTCAAGATTGGGTGCATCAGCAGGTGTAGAAGTCATTATCTGCAGAAGTGGTTTAATATTTAATATATATTACATAAAAATAGAATCAAACATATAATAACATAATGTAACACAATTTATTTTACAATAAACAAATAATTTTATTATTGTACTCTCTTTTTTTTCTTTAAAGATTGAAGAGAATGAACTCCTCTATCGACTATGTAAATTCCTTCATTGTGGTCTCCTCTAACATACAAAACGTCCTCTATATTGGGACCACTGCTAAATGATTGTGATGTCACTATAAAAGGGTAAACCTCTATCGAACTTTCATCTGACCCTTCATTTGTTTTGGTCGATAACAGAACAATTGACAAATTTTAGTTTGCGGGGTCTGGAACATAAAATACGTGTACTACCTATAATGACATTATAAATTATTCTTCTTTCTCCCCTTCCTTACTGAAATCAACTTTCAAAAATCCTAATTCAAATATTTTAATATCACTCTTGTTATCAACCCACTTGCATTGGAAAATCGGCACTTTGAATTTCGTATAATCCAACTCCCATATTCATTTGATGATGCTAATGTATGACATATTCGCATAAATTGGATTTTTTTCCTTAGCACCGGAAACATGAATCGCCTCAGCCACAAGTGTAACCCCACTATTCTGCATGGTATTGTCATCATCTTGTTCTTTAGTATAGAATGTATAACAATTAACTGCATAAGCATTGTAAGATAATAAGTACACACTCCGGCCAGCCATCAAAGTCATTGTAAAATTGAGTCTGGATTTTCATCTAACTTCTTAAAAATATGGTCTTGAATCCATCCTATAAACTGTTGATTATGTGTATCTGATATCCATTTTTTATCCCTAAAATGATTCAAATGCCTAAGAATTTATTTTTGGGTTAGAACAAATGGGTCAACGTCAAAACTGTTATTCAAAACCTAAAGGTGGCCCTACTTCCGATCTGTAATATTGATTATGACAACCTCTCTTCCATAAATTCCTTCACTCTCAAGCTGCTCAGTGTGACGAGATTTCGGTAGGCCAATTATTTCCACACCAGACAGGAATTTAGTACAAAATTCAACAGCTTCCTCAACAATATATTTCTCTGCAATACAACCCTCTGGACGACTTCGGTTTATGACGTACCCTTTCAAAATCATAATATACCATTCAATGGGGTACATCCATCTATAATTTATAGGACCACATTGTTGATTCTCTCTCACCAAATGAACTATAAAATGAACCATCATATTGAAAAATGTCGGCAGGAAGAACATTTCAATTCACATAATATGATGCCAATTTCTCTCTCCATAGTTAGAAATTTCGTCGGGTCTATAACTTTGCTTCATATAGATTTGAAGAAGAAACAGAGCTTCGTTAATGTATGGTGGACATTCTTGGGCAAAATAAAACGTAAATCTATAGGAATTAGATCTTGCATCAAAACGTGGAAGTCATGTGATTTAAGACCCTTTAATTTTAAATCGCCCATTGACACGATGTTCTTGATATTTGATGAATAACCCTCTGGATCCTTTACATCATTCAAGAAGTTGAAAAACTGATATCTCTCCTTCCTGGAAAGAGTGTAAGAAGTAGGAGAAATAAATGTTCGTTTTTACCCTTCGATGGTGCCAACTCTTCTCGTATTTCCATCTCAACCATGTCCAATCTAGCCTTAATTCAATCCTTTTTTTACCAGGTACATTTAGCAACGTTCCCATGAAATTATCACATACATTTTTTTCAACATGCATAACATCAAGAAAATTTCTGACATACAGACAATTCCAGTATGGTAATTCAAAAAAAACTGATATCTTTTTCCAACCATTTTTCGTAAGGTTTTTTAAAAATGGTTTACCAAAAGTAGTGTCCAAATCTTTTACATTCTCAAACAATTGATCACCTGTTAGTGGATACGGTGATGTACATTCCTCTGAACTTCCATCGAGTGATGTCTTCCATGATCGGTACTTATTTTTTCGGGGTAGAAATCAGCGATGTCCTTGAAACATGGTTTTCGATGAATGTTTCAACCTAATTGACTGTGTACCTTGTTGGAAAATAGGACACCCTTGAGTTCCTTTAATGCTATATCCTGAAAAATTTCCATAAGCAGGAAAGTCATTTATCATCCCGTAAAACATGGCTTTCAATGTAAATATTTTATTTTTGTAAGCATCATACAGCGTAACAACTAAATCCGACAATATTTTCAAATCTCCGATCAATGGGGGAGAATAAAAATCAATATCATTACCCAGTTGTTTTGGTCCTGATATAAGCATAGATAACATGATGCATTTTCGTTTCAGGCTTATCCACGGTGGTAAGTTATAATTTTTCAACATAACTAGCCATGTACTATGACTGCTGCTTTGAAAACCAAAAGGATTCACCCCATCATTAGATAACGCCAGATGAAGGTTTCTCTGCTCGTTCCCAAATTTATGATACTCGTGATCAATTCTCTTCCACTGAGGAGATTCTGCCGAGTGACGTAGTTTCCCATCTTTAATTATTGTATCTACATAACATGTCAATTGTCCTGTAGTCTCCTCACTTCCATATAGGCGTCTAAACCTAGTAATGATTGGAATGTACCATAAAACCTTTATAGGACTATAATTATCTCTCTTGTATCGGGAAGAACCACACTTTAGGAATTCTTTAAGTGATTTGTAGTCCTTGTGAAACAATATACAGTCATTCGGGCAAGCATGTATTAATTTAGAGATTATACACATCGATCGTAGCATTCATTTGGCATCGTTTGTTTGGCTAGGGAGTTCATTCTCTTCTGGGAGCATGTCATTCAGGAGAGCAACTAGTTCCGTAAAACAATCTTTAGTCCACCCATTGCCTAATTTCAAATTATACAGCTTCAATACGGCTGACAATGCTATATATTTAGTGCAACTAGCATACAATGGCATTTTTTCACAACTCTTAAATTTCTCAAACAATTTTGGGCAATCACGAAGTTCATCTTCAACTGTCCTTGTCATTTCCTCAATACGAACTTCATCATCATTCACATATGTAATAAAACCCTCCATACGATCTTCTTCACTGTTCACGCTTCTAATCGTATCAGACAATCTATAAAATGTCGTGTTCTCTGAGTCACTACCTACAATGGTTTTTCCCCGTGTTTATTCCAACATGAATAACATCGATCTATTACGTGATAGATCAGGTGTTCTTCCAACTCATCTGGACTAATTTGTCTTGAATAACAACAGCGTAAACATGGACAAAGGATTTGAGAAGGGTCACATGCATGATCTTTTGCAAACATTATGAACTCTTTCACACTATCTTCATACTATTTTTTCAACCGATTGGCATTCATCCATTATTTATTCATATTCATCATCTTTATGGGTTTGATCTCGAGAACCTGACTAATATTATGTTTTAATTAATCAGGTAGTATTTTTTGGGTTTTATAAAAACAAATTATGGTACAAATGCCTTTAAACACATGTGAAATCCATATACATGGTGTGTCCAGTAGGGTGAACATTGTTTATGTATAAGATACCTGATTTCATCTGACATATATCAAATTTATTCCATGTTAGTCTTACAAAGACTAAATGATGCCTTTGAAAATACATGACATTTAGAACAACATGAGCTAAAGGCATGTACTTTAGATACATATTGAGTCACCTCACCAGCCATGCATCACATTTTTGTGGAATTCATGGTGTTTTGTCCTTACATGACCACTATGGGTGTATAGTCTTTACACATCAAATCTCTATGGTATCTATACATGGTGTGAGTGAAGTAAAACACATGTCATCCTGGGGTGTTTATTCATAAGTAAAGTATACATAAATTACCAATTTATATATTCCAATGTTCAACAAGAACCAACCAACATTCAATTCATTTAGTGTGCAAACAAGGACCACCAATGACCACAATTTTCTGTGGGGTGTTTACCCCGTATATTTCACATTATAACCATAAATATCAAACAGTAATCACATGCGAACAAGAGGAAACCAATGAGTAACAGGAGAATATAGTAATAAATATGATGTTATCTCAATGTACTCAAGGTGATGATAAGATGTTGGCCAAGACCAACTATGGGTTGGGAGTACACTAATTTTAATTGAAAAAAACTACTAAAAACTGATCCATAAAAGGATAAAGTATCCTAATCATCAAGTCCATTAATACAACCAATTCATTAGTTAAACCAAATATCATCGCAAAAAATTCAAACAGGACATAACTACTCCTAAAAGCAGTCCATGGTAGGTCCATCAATCTCCAACTCATCTAATGGTATCCTAATGTCAAATCAATCTTGGAGAATATCATAGAACCTCATAGATGATCAATGTGACTATTAATGTGTGGATGAGGATACATATTCATGACTCTCATCCGGTTCAATATCCAATAGTCCAACAAAAGAACAAATACTAATCAATCGTCTATTTTAGAGAACTATAAAACCCCATGGTAAAGTACTATGCCATATGAATCCATTATATTCTATATCATCAAATTGTAATTCAAACAAATAATGCTCTTTTGGTGTTATTTTACAAATTGTGATAGAAACATAATTTTCTCCCAAAACTAACAAGATTATAAATTTTATCTCTTTATTAAGAAGTAAATTTTATACCTCATTAGTGAAAACATCCTAAAAATGTACTACAATTGAGGAAAAATAATCCTACATCATTCTAGGAACATCTACAATATGCATGACTATTTGAGCCATGAGAAAATACAATATAGATTGAATTGGTACTACATGACCTGATAGAAGATTTCTCTCATCCAAGTGAAAATAACTCTGTCTATTTTGGAGATAAAAAGGTAACTCTCATTTGGGAACAAATGATTTTGGATTGTTATAAAACTAACTAATCTATAATAAAACTAAAATAAAATATTATCATATAAAGCATTGGTGGTTCACAAAATAAATTATAACCACTAATATCTAGAGATAATTCCTTGAAAAATGTAATATTCTTGGACTATAATACTAATAGTGTGTCGATGGTGATAACACTATCCAAGATTTACTCCTCCAAGTCTAAAACATTTACAAAAAGGGTGAAAAAAGGAATTTGATTCTCTTTTATAAAAAAATAAAATAAATGGTAGATGATATAGGAATTATACCATTGACATTAGATGATAAAGAATCCACAATATCTATAGTAGACTACATAACATGCATATGAACAGCCCCTAAACCCTAGGCTGGAGCCAGACTCCCTATGTTATATACTCTTCCTTATACTGTCATCCCAGCATGGTGGTACAACATCCCCTCTCTTGACCAAAACATCCAATGGGACTCTAGCTACCTATTATCAGATGAGTTTTTGAGTCCTCCCCAATCTTTGGTTCCATTCATGTTCCCCTACAAAGGATCTATTGTTGCATGCCCCTAGAAAACCACATTAGGTGGACAAATCTTTTATAAGCATGACTCCACAATCGCAACACCATAGAAATCAAACAATCAAAATTTTAGATTTTATAAAGCATCCCGTATTCAATTTGGTTTGTTAATTCAGGGGTTATTGCAGAAGTTTTATCATCGTGGGGTGTTCATTCATAAGTTATGTATACGTATATTACCAATTTATATATTCCAATGTTCAACAAGAACCATCCAACATTCAATTCATTTAGTGCGCAAACAAGGACCACCAACGGCCACGATTTTCTGCGGGACGTTTAGCCCGTACATTCCACATTATAACCATCAATATGAAATAGTAATAACATGCGAACAAGAGGAAACCAATGAGTTACATGAGAAAAATCACCGCGAAGGTGTTGTTAGGCACACAGTAGAGGTACGTACGTGGCAGAGGAGAGGTGCACAGCAGAGGAGATTTCCAATTGAAAAGAAAACATCAAATAGGGGAAACCCATGAGAATAAAATAATCTAAAACCGAGTACACAATTTACCACATCCCCCAAGCCCCAAAAGACAATGCATGCAAATAAATTTCAATTTATTGATAGAAATCACTATCTGATCACTAATTTTTATTCAAACCATAGGTGTAAACAAATCCAAATAGGAATCAGAAGGATCACATTCCTCGAGAAAAGAAATCCAAATGTAATAGTGATTAGGCATAGAATAATGTGAACTAGATGGAACTCAGGATGGGGAGTAAGCCGTCATATAATAGCTCTAAGAAATTTGTGTGGTGAAAAAATCCCAACATCCTATTAGTATTTGTGGTCTGATATGTTATACTCAACACCCGATGTAAGGGAGTGTGATTTTCTTATATTCTAAACAATTACTATATCATCTTATGTTATCCCTTATAAAGGTGTATTTTAATTTTAACTAGAATGGGGAATTACCTCCCATCCATAAATTTAATTAGGACCATTTGTATATGTAAGTAATTATTCAAATTCATATTTATATTACAAAACATGACGAATAACATCTCCTATGTCCGATTATCCATGTACAATTTCATTCAACGAAATGAAATACACAATTATCATTCTATATAAGATGCATTAGATGGTGTTCCCTTTCAAACCATTATAGATCATTTCAATTAATTTTATTAATTCATTAAATTAAAATAAATCCATCATGTAAAATTCATTACTCATTATTATTACACTGTCAATTTTACCATGAATGGAAAATTCACTAATAAGGCTCAAAGGGTCTTCAAAATGGGCCATAATCAACAAGGAAATTTCCTACATGGTAAATTCCATTATGAATCTAGGACAAACACCTATAATGTGTCTTCAATTCCATTTATATACCCTTGTATCAAGGGAAACCTCATTTAAAAGCTTTGACATAGGCTAAATAGGTGTTCAGGGAAGTTAATAATTTGACATTCATGGGATAATTTTACTTGTCACACTCAAGGGGTGTCTAAAAAAGAGATCAAGAACATATAACCCATGAAAAAGGATTAAATAGGTGTTTATTGAGGTGCAAGGATTAAATAAAGAACTCAATAATATCTGTAATCCATTGACTCTTGCAATAACACCTTAAATTAGGATTTCACACATTCAATTCACGCGGTAGAAAAAAAAATTACCTGTAAATGAATATCAATAATGGTAGCGGCGGTGGGGGAGGTAGTGCCGGAGGTGGAGGCGATGGCGGTGGTGGCAGCAGAGGCAGCAGAGGCAGCGGCAGTGGCAGAGGTGGTGGCGGAGGTGGCGGTGGCGGCAGAGGTGGCGGCAGAGAAGGAGGAGGACGGGGGCGTGGCGGCGAGGGGCCTGGTTCAGCTTCCGCTAGAGCATGACCGCGTGCAAGCGAGGATGGCCTGTTAGGGTTATTAAATAAAAACCAATGGAACCTTTATCAGTTCTCTTTAAACGTGATGATAAAGGTATGTTTTATCAGCGCTAAAATAAAAACACTGATAAAACATTCATTTATCAGTGCTTTTTTACCACTGATTAAGCGATAACTTTATCAGTGCTAAAAAAGCGCTGATAAATGTTACCTTATATCAGCACTAAAAAAGCACTGATAAAGGTGTTCCATTTATCAGCACTTTTAAATAGCACTGATAAAGGCATACCCCTTTATCAGCGCTTTCTTTTTAGCACTGATAAAGGGTAGTGCTTCCCTTACCCTGTTTTGTGGTAGTGCATTTATAACCTGGATGAATTTTGAGGGGGAAATTCATTTTAAGGGGGGTAGAATGTAACACCCAGAGATTTAAAGAGATTTATTCCGTTAAATTCTTCCATATATTCTATTGTATGCTACACCAAGATTATATTGCGCTATACGCAACACCGTATTATCTTGATGTATACACAATACTATTCTTGGATCATGTTACAAACTATTTCACGTTCGTTTGTTAGTAGTTATTTAACACAACATTGAGTGTATATATATTTATATATTCAATGTATAAATGAAATATGGTTGGATTCTATTACACACAATAACAAAGGAGTCTTGCACTACATGCAACCCCGACTTGGCATGCATTACACAAAATCACGACCTTCCTCAATATCATGTGTTGTACAAAATACAGGGTTTCAATAAATAGTGATATATGGTTATAATATTATTATTAACTATCAGTTACAAATATTATTAACTAAATTTTTAATTTTATAACATTATTACACATCTTACAAATTTTCTAGAACATAGTATGAGAACAAAATAAATTTTTCGGGTAAAATAAATATTTTATAAAAAATGATGTTTTTCCGCCTTTTGATGGCGCACCCATTTTAAATATAATTTTTGACAAGTTGATAAGTTAAATTTTAAAAATTAAACTTCTTCTTTTGAATCAGGATATAAAAATTAACATTGGATAATGTTTTGATATTTTTCTGACGACGTTCTTATTTTGATGAATAATAAAACACGCTAATTTTTAATTATAAACAAGTTTTTTCATCGCAATAATTTATATGGTTAATTTATAATGATGAATGGTTTTAAAGTATAAATAGAAAATGTTTTTACCATTTAATAAAATTTATGTAATTACCATTAATCTTATATTGGATTCATAGGTAAAAACATTTCAATCTTTGACAATGTTTTAACATTTAAAACCCATTTTCTAAACAACGGGATTAATAGTAAATTAATTACTACAACTTCTCTGTTTTAATTTTTGAAAAATGGATTCCATATTTGAATTAATTAGTTAAAACTTATGTTAATAGCTTACATTATTTTTTTAAAAAATTATGAATGGTTACCATATTAATTTTTATTTACTGCAGTTAAATGTAAATCAGGTAATTAAGGGTAAACATAAGAATATAAGATTACACTAAAACCTGCCAAAATTTTATTAGATGACTAAATATTGACCCATATCACCTAAGGGTGGGAATATATTCATTTTATGTGCTTTTTAAAATGAAAAAAATTTAATTATTATTAAAACCAAAGAAAGTGACAACATGTCACTCTCTTAAATATTATAAGTATAATAATTTTAATTTAGTGAAAAACTTCATGAAACATTGAACATGAATAGTATCCAGAAATATAATAAAATTATATACATCATGTAAATTTATTTAGAATTTTTAGGGATTAAATAATTGTCATTAATGGTGACACAATAGTGATGCAGAAATTGTTTATTTATTGAAAATTCAATAATATAGTTTTTATTAGAATAATAATACCTATCTAAATACCAGAAACATGACCAAACCTTATTGGTCAAGTATATATATACAATAATCATCCAAGGGTCTATTTTTGGACCATTTGGAGTACTATAAAACAAATTAGGACGTTTGTATTATTTTATTTTAAATGATGTCAAAAATGTCACCTTCATAAATTAATAAATATATCAATTTAAATGTTGTGATTTTAATATGAAAAATTCGAGTAAAAATATTATAATTAAATTTATTATATTTAACATCATCAATGGATTTTATTTTTAATTTTTTTACAAATAATAAATATATTAAATTATTATACAAAAATGATGTAGTAATTGTTTTATTAAGAGAAATATCAAATAAGTGGTCTTATAAATATTAAAATAAACATTAAGTGAACTAATTAATGTTCTACAAAAAATTTAAAGACTAATTTGATATGATATAAATATATTAAACATTTTTGTTCTAATATATCCTCTGTGTGGATTTTATATAAATTAAAATATTAAAATAGTGTAAAATTTTACACTATTTTTATTTTATAAAAATAACATAATATTAAATTATTTAAAATCAGAAAACTATTTTCAAATTATTAATTAAACTAATATGGTACACAATGTAATAAATTATCCAATTATAAACAATTCACAAGACATATGTAATTATTTATAGCAATTTAAAATTTAGAATCTTATTACCACAAATAAGATTAAATATATTAAATAAGGATAAATAGTGTTGATATGGTTTAAAATAAATTTCCAACATGTCTAAATTTTATTGGTTGAGGATATTATTACCCTATATCACCTAATATTAGAATATGAGTCATTTTTGGAGGTTTTTAAGTGGGTTCTATGTTTATTATAAATTAATATTTCTTATGTTTCCAAAGGTGCCCCTCTCCTCCCTTATAAAAGGGAACCTCCTCCCTCTCCTATTCACAACACTTTGAGCATTCAATATCGGCCAAACCATGCCCATTTCTCTTATCAACTTCCCTAGAAACATTTTAGAGGTTCTGGTCTTCTCAAAATACTAACTCTAGTGACTTAAGTGGAAGCAAAAAAGAGGTGCGTCGAAGAAGTGGTAATCTCTTATACTGATTCTTTCAAGTTTCTTTCTTCTTCAACTTTTTCATCTTTTTTTATTTCATTATAAGGTAATAACATAAGTATCAATAATATATTGACATGTTATCATAAATATTAAGAAACCTCATTTCACCTTCTATCTATCCAATGGAAAATGAAATCATCGCGCGTGCGAACGTATGGAATACCGTCTCCACGCCGTGGTGTAATCTGTTTTTTCACCACCCCCTTACTTGGATGGATATAATCATCTAATGAATAACTCTATATGGTTATTATAAAAACATACTGATTCTGAGATATTATATCATCCACTCCAATTCCATTCAATAATTATGGGAACGATATCATCGCTCGTTCGTAAGTACAGATTACCGTCTCCCCGATGCGATGAGATTCATTCTCCTTGTTAACCATTCAAGAATTATTATAAAGTATATATAATGAATAATAATGATATATATGACATAATAATGATTCTGTATTTATGTACATATATATTTTGTTTACATAATTATATTCAATTCAATATGGAAACAAAAATAGCGTTCATACGTACGTACGGAATACCGTCTCCAAGAACCGTGTATTTCATTCCATTGATAGATCTATCATATATATTTATATTCTGAATATATATTATATAAAGATAATGTTTTACATTCTGGAATTAACTAAATCAGGATATATGTAATAATATCATGAACAACAAGTCGAAACACGTACAATAAATGAAATGATTTTACCCAAAACGCTGCTTTAACATTTAATTTACAAAAGAACGGGTAATATAAAGTCATAAGTGAACCATATATGATATAATAACAATGAATATTATTCTGTAATAAGTCAATTATATTATATAAATCATTATACAAGAGGTTCGGATACATAAAGATCATATCAGACATAAGGTAAGGGATAATTTTTCAATCTCATTTTTATCCGAGATTGGTTATACATAAGTATTTACTGGGGTATATTGTTCATCCATGTCCATAAAATGTTTTTCATAAAGTTTGTAATATTCATCCTTCTATGTTTAAATTCATTTTTACCCCTATTTGACTTTTACTTTGTGTTATGGATGGAATCATTCTTTTGTTTACCATAAGTAGTGCTTTTTGACTTTTCCAGCAAAAGATTAAGGAGAATGTTTTTTAACTTATAAGGCATGAACAGATTTTTAAGGATTCATAATGAAGAATTTTAATGAAGATTAATCCATAATATTTCATTATTATTTCCAAAAAAATACCTTTCCTTTAAAATTGCATGGCATTTTGTGGAAAGAAAATGATTTTGATGAAGAAATGATATTTTCCTCAAGAATCCAATTCAATTGTTTTGTCATAAAAATTTTCCATCTAAGATGACATTATTTAGAATGAGTATGTTTCAAGTACAATGTCTCAATTATTTACATTGTTTCACATTTCTTATGATGAAATTTTATCCATTTGATTTATATAGATTATGTTATGATGGGATGATGTTTATGAAACCCATTTTATTCTTTTTGTTATGATGAATGATTTATGATTATGTTGTGGAACACGTAAGAATGATTTCATTATGAGATTGGTGGGACCTATATATCCCTCAAATGCATTGGGTAAAGATTTATATCTCATTAGATAGACATGGCTATAATGATAAGTTAATTCGGTTTAGTGATACAGGACTAGAACGTGGATGAACTCGATTCTGAAAGGGACTTTGTCCAATAAGATGGACTTGGCTGCAATGCCTTGGCTACTATGGAAATCATAACATGTGCTTAATGGTTTCCATAATTACATGTTTTATTCCCTTGATATTTTATCATGATTGATGTTCCATTATGATGTATGCCTTATGCACTACAATTTTTTATTTCATTGCTCAAGATTTTTATGTTTATAAATTATGGTCATGTTTTTAAGTTCAAATGTATATGGTTTGTTTTATTTTCCCCATGCTTACCCTTACTGAGCATTTGAGCTTTATGTATTATTTTCCCAAGGATGTAAAGAAAGGTTTTAGGTATGAAAACAAAATGGGAAGATCTTTATGGGATATATTGAAGATCTTCCACCATGATTAGAAGATTAAGTTCCGTGTTTCCAAAGACACTAAACTATTAAATTCCTTGAGTGTTGGTTCTTGTTATGTATTAATTTTTCTGCAAACATAATTTAATGTTCATGTACGTCAAGCTTCTGTCTCTATAAGTATGGTCCATTTCTTAATCACCACTATCTTTGGAGGCTCTAAAATATACTCTAGCAAGTAATTAGATGTCCCACTGATGATAATTTCTATACCCAAATTTCATTTTCATAATTTATAAATTCTTTATACAACATCCCTTTCATTGTCTAAAAAAAATTCACAAATATTCTTAATTATCAACCTTTTGTGTATAATTTATTAAAATATCATAAATAAATCCCTTCAAGAATTAATACTGAAAATTTCCATAGACAATGTTTTCCACACCCATGATGATATTAAGGGAATTTGTATGTCCATGTGGAAGCACTATAATTTAACGGTGTCCATATATAACATAAATGATTATAATATTTTAAACCATGTTATTCAAACTAAATTAATGATTTCTAGATAAAATTTCAATACCTATTTAGTGTTTATCCCATAATATGTGATCATGCATGTGATTAATATGGTGTATATAATATATTCCATAGATTTTGATTTGTATGTCAGGATATCTAATACAAAGATCCACAGATATGACTTTATCCAGATATATAAGATTAGTAAACCCCATGATTAAGTGTGTAGACATATAAAAAACATTTCTATATTCCAATTAATGTTCTCATTAAATTCACCAAATTTAATTATCCCCATTAAATAAGGTTTCTTTAGTGTGATATTAAATAGTGTATGAGTTCTATTGAAAATTGAACATGATGATATATTGGAATATGATATAATACATCAAAGTAGAATGATATAGTCTATCAGAATAGAAATATTTTCAGTATCAATTTTTCTATATCCATTAATTTACAATAACCCACTTGATTGGGTATTACTACACATATAATGGAAGCAATTTTCATAAAAACATCATGATTTTCTTTTCAATGAAAAATTTTATAATTTTTATCCAACATCTGTAATTTTATATCCTTATACCATTAATATATTACACATCCCGAGATTTTATGGGATATATTATTTTTATTTTCTTTGATGTCTTCTATTATACACTACACCAAGATTAGCATGTACTATACACAACACTGTTTTAGCCAGCAGTATACGCAACACTATTTGTGGGTCGTGTTACACACAATTTCAAGTTCGTTTTGTGAAAATTATTCTATGCAACATTAAGTATAGATTTTTTTAAATGTATAAATGAAATAAGTTTTGATTATTTTATACGCAACACCAAATGGAGCTTTCACTACACCCATCCATAACTTGTCTTGCATTACACGCAATCCAGACCTTCGTCGATAGTGTGTGTAGTACGCAATACTGAGTTTCACTAAACGAGATATTATTATAATATTATTATGAACTAGCCGTTATGAAAAGTAATACCCATTTTTTTAAATTTTATAAATTTTTTCATTCAAAATGGACATCATTTTTGGAATTGGAATATCGAAATTAGCCTAGGGTGAATTTTTGGTCATTCTATAAAAACATTCAATTTTTGATGAATATTGAAAACACTGGGTTACTATTTAAAAACCGATTTTTTATTTAAATAATAGCATATTTTATTTAAATTTATTTTAGGTCAAAATTGATACATAATACCTATATATGTTAAATTTAATTCATTGGAGTCATTTTATAATAATTTTATATATATAAAAATTTTATTGAACTTTTCACTGTCTTTTACCCACCTCCTTGGAGAATTTGAAAATTTACATAAAACATAATTTTACCACTTCTATGAGTGGAATTTCGAAAATCTGAGTGTCACAGTTAATATAAAGGGGTAAAATTACATTCAATAAGATAAAAATAATTTTGGTTGAATAGTCAATTTTTACTTTTATTTTCCACGGTTAAAAGTAAATAGGTTATTTAAGGGTAAAAATGATATTATTATTACCATAACACATGTCCTAATTATATTGTATAAGAATAATTTGAAAAAAAACGACCTTATAAATATAATATTATCAGTTAGGTCCACTTGGATTATATTAGAGCTATTATTATTTAATTCAAAGAATAGTTAAAAGAGTAAAAATTAAAGTTGAATAACTAAAATATTTTTAATATAGGGTTATAAATATAATAAAATAGACTATAAATATTCATCAGAAAGATAAAATGATTTCCTACATAGTTTTAGTTTATTTATAATTTTTACACCTTAAATAATTTATATTATTTATGACACAATGATGATGTAGTAATTTCCTTATTAATGATGTTTTATCATAATTGATGTTATAAATACCCAAATAAATGTAATTTAAGACTTTTTATAAATTACACTATTTTTTAAGGTTAATATGACATTTTAGTATTTATTAAATTAAATTTTCTCTAAATAATCATGTTGTTGTGATTTTGAAGAAAATCAATTACCAAATAGTGTCAATATTGACATAAAATTGTTTTTAAAACAAATATTATATTATTAATTGTTATTATATTCCTAAAAATCTAAGGTTAGGCCAAATGACATAGATAATGTTATATGTATTCATAATGAACCACTTGGGGTTCTTTTGGCTTGTTATAGTAAGTTTATTAACAATATAGTGTAAGAAAACAAGAAGACACGGTAAAGGTTAAATTATTTTACATAGAGTTAAATCTAAATGATAAGATGAAAATAGTAACAAAAACTTGTCTAAAACCTATTGGATAAGAGGATTTCGACCCATCCCCACTTTAGCTTATTAATAAGTCACTTAGGAGCCATTATAAACCGAATATGACTTTATTATAAAATAATATTTTATGTTTTTTCCTAAAGTGCCCCTCTCCTCCCTAATAAAAGGGAACCGCCTCCCTCTTCTCTTCACACCATTTTGAGCCTCCAAACTCGGCCAAACCGTACTAATTTATCTTAATAACTTCCCTATAAACATTATAGAGTTTTTTTATCCTCAAAAGTCCAACTCTAGTGCCTTAAGAGGAAGCTTGAAAGAGGTGCGTTGAATAAAAGGCCATCTCTTCTACCGAGTCTTTCAAGTTTTCTTTTTCTTTTACTTCTTCTTTTTTATTTGTTTCATTATAAATTAATAACATAAGTATCACTAATATAATGATGTGTTATTATAAATATTAAACAACCCCATTTCACCTTCTATCCATCCTACGGAAAACAAAATCCCTGCTCGTGCGTACGTACGGAATACCGTCTCAACGATGTGGTGAAATCTGTTTTTCCACCACCACCTTACATGGATTGGTATAATGCTCTAAAGAATAAATATATATTGTTATTATAACATCATACAGATTATTAGATATTATTTCATCCACTCAAATTACATTCAATAATTATGGGAACGATATCATTGCTAGTGCGTACGTATGGATTTCCATCTCCACGACGTGATGAGATTCATTCTCCATAATAACCATTCATGAATTATTATAACGTATATATAATGAATAATAATGATATATATGACATAATAATTCTACTGTATTTCTTTATATATATATATATATATATATATTTCATCTACTTACTTTAGTTCAAGACAATAAGGAAATGAAAAGAACATTCATTCGTACGTACGGCCTACCATCTCCATGAACGGTGTGTTTCATTTCATATATATATATATATATATACTGAATATATATGATATATAAATCATTATTTACATTCTGGAAGTATGCAAATCATGATATAAGTAATAATATTATCGAGAACAACAAGTCCAAACACATATGACAAATGAATGCAATATTACCCAAAACGTAGATTTAACATGGAATTAACAAATGAATGGGAAATATAAATACATAAGTCAAACATATATGATATAATAAATATTATTATGGTTATTTTACAAGTTAATAATATGTTTAAATCCACTATATAGGATTCTCAGACACATATGGAAGAAATTGGATATAAGGTAAAGGATTATTTTTCAATCTCATTTTTATCCGAGATTGCTTATACGTAAGTATTTACTGGGTTTATATTTTTCATCTATGTCCATAAAAATGTTATTCATAACATTTTTAATATTATTAAATGTATTTTTAAAGTCATTTTTACCCCTCTTTGACTTTTACATTGTGTTATGGAAGGAATCTTTCTTTTTTTCACCGTACAAGGATGTTTTTTGACTTTTTCGGAAAAAGTATGAGGAGAATTTTTTTTAACTTATACGACATGAATGGATTTTTACGGTTTTATGATGACTTATTTTGATGAAAATTTCTCTACAAAATTTCATGAATAATTTCAAAATAAAACTTTTTCTTTTAACATTTCATGGAATTTTGTGAAAAGAAAATGATTTTGAAGAAGAAAGGATATTTTCCTCAAGAATTCATTTCAAGAATTTTATCAAAACCATTTTCCATCTAAGATTACATTATTTCATATGTGTATATTTCAAGTATAATATCTCTATGATTTACATGGTTTCACTTTTATTATGATGAAATGATATCCATTTTTTTATATGGATTATGTTATGATGGGATGATGTTTATGAAACCCATTTTATTATTTGGGTTATGAAGAATGGTTTTTGTTTATGTTGGGGCACACATTTGAAAGATTTCATTATGATATGGGTGAGAACAATATCTCCCTCGAATGCATAGTGTAATGATCTATATCTCATGAGATAGACATGGATGGAATGGTAAGTTAATCCAGTTCAGTGATACAGGACTAGAACGAGGAGTGAACTCGATTGAGTAAGGGAATTTGTCCACTATGATGGACTTGGAAGAAATGCCTTGGATACTATGTAAATCATATCATGTGAATAATGGTCTTCCACAATTACATGTTTTATTCCCATTCTATTTTATCATTATTGATGATCCATTATGATCTATGCCTTACGTAGTACCATGTTTTATGTCATTGCACAAGATTTTGACGTTTAAATGTTATGTTCATGTTTTGAAGTTCAAATGCATATGGTTTTTTTATTTTCTCCATGATTACCCTTACTTTGAATTTGAGGCCACTCTTTATATGTTTTATTTTCACCAGGATATAGATAAGGGTTTTAGTTAAGAAAAAAAAAAGAAAAGATATTTATGGGAGATGTTGAAGATCTTTCACCATGATTAGAAGATTATGTTCCAAGTTTTCAAAGACACTAAACTATTACAGTCCTTTTGTGTCTATTTTTGTTATGTATTAATTATTTCTCAAAATTAATGTAATGTCAATGTATGTCAAGCTTTGGGACTCTATAGTTTGTATCAGATGAAAGGTTTAGTTAAATTTTGGAAACTAGGATCTGAGAAACAATAGTGAGATCCCTAGATATATTTATAAGGTATGTATAGGGAAGTCCCTAAGGTTATGTATAAGTATAGGTTATTATCCTAGAATTACGGTAAAAATCATAGAATTAACCCTAAGATGTTATATATTTAAGGTACTCCCCCTTTATTATTATTTTTCCCTAGCATGATTTTTTTCCTCTCACACTATTCTTATTGGGTTTTTCACGATGGATGGAACCTGAAGGAACCATGTTGATCAAGGTAATGGACAATAAAATTATTTTCCTCCTAAACAAACTAATGTTATGGGAGATGGAGTGAAAAAGCTTATTGTTATACTCACACAAGCTATGAATCTTTCTAAACTTCCAAATGAGTAGAGAAGGGAACAATATTATATTGAGTCCTTCATGAGGAAACATCCACCTTGTTTCAGTGGGTCTTCTGATCCACATGTTTCTGAATAATAAATATATACCATTGAAAAGATATTTTCCATACATCGTTTTATGGAAAATGAAAAATTCATTCTGGATATTTACCATTTATAAGGTGAAGCAGATCAATGGTAGACTCTAATTAGGAATACAAGGCCCTGAGATGAAATTGAATCCATGGAATGGGATGAGTTCAATAACTTGTTCTTCAATAAGTACTTCCCTCGTATTCTTCAAACAAATATAGAAAAGGATTTCCCTGAGCTTAAGAAAAATGATGGTGAATTTATTGGTATATACAAAGAAAATTTTACAAGGCTTGCAAGGTATGCATCTAGCTTTATCATCCAACCTGAAATTAAAGTTGATCGATTCTTCAGCGGCTTAAAACCAAGTCTTCGAAGGGCATTAACTATAGGAGACATCAGTAGCTATGAAGAAATTGTGCTTTGTGATATGAAGGTATAAATGACAGTTGGTGTTACATATCTATCTCATGGTTTTTATAAGAAATTAAAGATGGAGTTCAAGGAGAAATCTCATAATAATGGTGAAAATAAGATGAATGTTTCTTTATGCTCAAGGTGTTGAAAGAAGCATGGTGGAGATTTCCTTAAAGGGACTAAAAAATGTTATATGTGTGGAAAGTAAGGTCATTGAGCAGCTGAGTGTCGAAGTAATGGAAAAAGGGATTGCTAAGGATGTGAATAAAGAAAAGACTGTAGAGAACACACCACCAACACTTCAATGCTTCAAGTGGAAGGAAATGGGGCATTATGCTAATCAATGCCCTAATCCAAGGGTTAATGATGATCAATGTGAGAAACCACTTAAGTAAAAAGATAAAGGGAAGTCACATGTGATCACTATTTGTGATGTTAAGTATGCAAATGTTGTTGTGTAATGATTATGTGTTTATGTAATGGGATTTCAAAATAGTATCATGGAATCTCATTTATGGTATCATGGCATTTTGGAATATCTATCTATTGGTTTTTAATAATTACATGGTACCTCTAACCATGAAAAGTGATTGACATATTTTTGGAAAGTAGATGATATACACATAATGAATAGATAAATATAAAATTAAATTTTTGATAGTATTCATGAACTCGTGACTGATATAAGGACAAAGTGATATCATGGTTTGAGTATATAGAACTTTTGAGATTTTGGTATGTGGAAAGTGTTAACTTTTGATAGAATTCATGTTCAATGAGTATTCATCTTTCAAGAGAACACATGATTAAGGTATTCAAATGTTTGTAATATGACCAAGAAGATATATCTTATGATATATGGGGGATAAATGATGGTATTCACATGCTTGTTATGTGACCTTTCAAGTAATTGTTTTCTTTATACTAGGAGCTTGGACATAAGTATTTTGGATAAGCCTAAAGATTTACGTGGATTATATTAAACATAATTTAGTAATTTTTAAGGATAAAACTTTTTTTGATCTTATTGATGGAATATTATAATAATGTAGTTTTAGAAAAAGGACAACCTCCAGGATGGGCGACAACTCGTCGCGTCGGACAACGTTGTGGGAATTGAACCCAAAATTGAAGTGTGACAGGCCTTTATCACTAACCACTGGACTACAGGAAATACCTGGTTAGTAGACACTCGTTTTGTTATATTAAGTGGTATGATATATGAAGTATCAGTCCATTTTAGGAACCATATATGATTAATCTCCCTATAGATGGATTTGTGTATATTTAATAAATTTTTCTATATTTTTCATTAAGACAGATGGAATGACCTATCATTATATCGCATGAACTGCTAAGACTTCACAGAAGACAAATTCAACTTCATTTCTTTAAGAGATGAAGTGCAAATTGTTCATGGAAAAAACAACTATAAGATTGTTGCAAAATAAAGTAGTTATTTATATTATTTCATCAATTCTTCAACTTTATGGAAATGATCATAAAAACCAAAAATGTTGTCCTAGTGTCCTTATATCTAATGAATTAGATAGTACCTTAAATCGTCACAAATTTATGGCTTTGTGATTGTTGTATTTTTCATAGCCATGACCTCTACCACTCTCCATCAGAACATGATGGTTATATTTTTCTTCCATATCCATATTTCCACCTATGTTCTCCTATGTGGAAACCCAGTGATGAGTTAATTTGGGTAACCTTTACATTTCTTCCTTTACTTTATAAAATTATATTTTAGTATTCCTTTTACGGTTTGGGGTTTTACGAATAAAACTTTCAATTAGTTAATTATTTATAATCCTGACGAATTTAGAGGGAGAATTAATTTTAAGGGGGGTAGAATGTAACACCCCGAGATTTTAGGAGATATATAGTTTTTAATTTCTTGGATATCTTCTATTATACACTACACCTGGATTAGAATGTACTATACGGAACACCATATTAGCCTGCAGTATACGCAACATTATTCTTGGGTTGTGTTACAAAGAATTTCAAGTTCATTTTGTGTAAATTATTCTACGCAACATTATGTATAGATTTTGTTAAATGTATAAATGAAATATGTTTTGATTATGTTATCGCAACACCAAACGGATCTTTCAATACACACAACCCTAACTTGTCTTGCATTGCACGCAATCAATACCTTCTGTGATAGCGTGTGTAGTACGCAATACTGATTTTCACTAAATGAGATATTATTATAATATTATTATGAACTAGTCGTTATTAATAGTAATACCCACTTTTTGAAATTTTTTAAATTGTATCTTTCAAAATGTAATTCATTTTTGGATTCAAGATATCGATATTATCCTAGGTGGATTTTTTGGTATTTTTCTGAAAACTTTCAATTTTTTATGAATAGTGAAAACACTAGGTTACTATTTAAAAACTGAATTTTTATTTAAATAATTATTTAATTTGTTTAAATATATTTTAGGTCAAAATATATACATAATACTCATATAAGTTTAATTTAATTCATTGGTGTCATTTTATAATAATTTTAGATATATGAAACTTTTATTGAACTTTTCACCGCCTTTTACCAACCTCCTAGGAGAATTTGAAAATTTACATAAAACACAATTTTAACACTTCTGTGAGTGGAATTTAGAAAATTTGAGAGTCACGGTTAATATAAAGGAGTAAAATGTGATTCAATAATTTAAAAAAAAATTGTTGAATAGTAAATTTTTACTTTTATTTACCACGGTTAAAAGTAAATAGAGTAATTAAGGGTAAAAATGATATTATTATTACCCTAAAACATGTACTAATTCTATTGGATAAGCATAATTAAACCCAAAAAAACCTTAGGAATATAATATTACGATTTATCTTCACTTGGATAAGATTAAGATATTTATTATTATTTAATTGAAAGAAGAGTTAAAAGAGTTAAAATCAAGGTGTAATAACTAAAACATTTTTAATATTGGGTGATACATAAGATGAATAAGACTATAAATATTCATTAGAAATATAATAATATTTAATACATAATGTTATTTTATTTATAATTTTAAGACATTATATAAGTTATATTATTTATGACACAATGATGATGCAGTAATTTTGTTATTAATGAAATAATAACATAATTGATGTTATAAATACCCAAATAAATGTAATTTGAGAATTTTTATAAATTACACTAAATTTTTAGGTTAAAATGACATGTTATTATAGATTCAATCATATTTTTTAGAACTAATCATTCTGTTATGATTAAAAAAATTAATTACCAAATAGTGTCAAAATTGACATAAAATAGATTTTAAAAAACATATTATATTATTAATTTTTATTATATTTATAAAAATCCAAGGATTGACCAAATTTCATATATAAGGTTATATGTTTTATTAATGAGCCACTTGGGTTGCGTTTGGCTTGTTATAGTTTGTTTATTAACCATATAGTGTAAGAAAACAAGAAGACACGATAAACGTTAAATTATTTAACTTAGAGTTAAATCTAAAATATAAGGATAAAATAGTAACCTAAACTTGTCTAAATCTTATAGGTTGAGAGTATTGCAACCCATAACCACTTTATTTTATAAATAAGTCACATTTTATCCAATATAAACCAAATACGACTTTATTATAAAATAGTATTTTATGTTTTTCCCTAAAGTGCCCTCTCCTCCCTTATAAAAGGGCACTTCCTCCCTCTCCTATTCACACAATTTTGAGCCTTCATGCTTGGACATACCCTACCCATTTACATTATAAACTTCCCTATAAACATTATAGAGGTTCTTTTCTCCTCAAAATATCAACTCTACTGCCTTAAGAGGAATCTAAAAAGAGCTGTGTTGAAGAAGAGATAATCTCTTCTAAAGATTCTTTCAAGTTTGATTTCTTCTTGAACTTCTTATCCATACATTGTTTCATTATAATGTTATAACATCAGTATCACTAAAATAATGATATTTTATTATAAATATGAAACAAACCTATTTCACCTTCTATCCATCCTATGGAAAAAGAAGTCAATGCACGTGCGTACGTACGGAATACCGTCTCCACGCAGTGGGGAAATCTGTTTTTCCTCCACCACGTTACATGGATGGGTATAATGGTGTAAATAATTACTATATATGGTTATTATAAAATCATACAGAATCTGATATATTATATCATCCACTCCAATACCATTCAATAATATTCGGAATGATATCATCGCTCGTGCGTACGTACGGATTACCGTCTCCACGACGCGATGAGATTCTTTCTCCATATTAACAATTAAAAAATGAGTATAAAGTATATATAATGAAAAATAATGATATATATGGCATAATAATTCTACTATAATTATGTATATATATATATAAATGTCATCTAATTACTTCCATTCAAGTCAATAAGGAAGGGAAATCAGCGTTCATGCGTACGTACGGCCTACCGCCTCCATGAACGGTGTGTTTCATTTCATTTATCTATCTATTATATATATATACTGAATATATATGATATATAAATCATTATTTACATTCTGGAAGTAAGTAAATCGTGATATATGTAATAATAGTATCATAAACAACAAGCCCAAACACGTACGACAAGCGAAAAGAATATTACCCGAAACGTTGCTTTACCATGGAATTGACAAATGAACGGGTAATATAAATACATATGTGAACCATATATGATATAATAAATATTATTATGTTTATTTTAAAAGTTAATAAAATGTTTAAACCCACTATACCGGAGTCTTGGACACATATGGAAGAAATTGTACATAAGGTAACGGATAATTTTTCAATCTCATTTTTATCCGAGATTGCAAATACATAAGTATTTACTAGGGTTATTTTTCATCAATGTCCATAATTTTTTTTCATAAAGTGTTTAATATTATTAAATTTATGTTTAAAGTCATTTTTACCACTATTATACTTTTACATTGTGTTATAGAAGGAATCTTTATTTTATTTACCGTACGAGGAACTTTTTCACTTTTTCGGAAAAAGTACAAGGAGAATGTTTTTCTTAACTTATATAGAATGAATGGATTTTTACGATTTTATAATGCCTTATTTTCATGAAGCTTACTAAACAATATTTAATGACTATTTTCAACAAATACCTTTTCTATTAAAATTTCATGCATTTTTTGAAAAGAATATGATTTTGAATAAGAAATGATATTTTCCTCAAAAATTAATTTCAAGCATTTTATCAAAACCATTTTCCATCTAAGATTACATTATTTCATATGTGTATGTTTCAAGTATAAGGTCTCTATAATTTACATGGTTCCACTTTTATTACGATGAAATTATATCCATTTGTTTTATATGGATTATGTTATGATGGTATTATGTTTATGAAACACATTTTATTCTTTGGGTTATGATGAATGATTTATGTTTATGTTGTGGCACACGTAATTATGATTTCCTTATGAGATGGGTGGGACCTATATCTCTCTCCAATGAATTGTGTAAAGATTTATATCTCATGAGATAGACATGGTTGGAAAGGAAAGTTAATCTGGTTCCGTGATACAGGACTGGAACGATGAGTAAACTCAATTAAATAAGGGATTTCATCCACTAAGATGGTCTTGGCAGCAATGCCTTGGATACTATGGAAATAATATCTTCTGCATAATGGTTTTCCAAAATTACATGTTTTATTCCCATTCTATTTTATCATGATAGATGATACATTATGATCTATGCCTTACGTACTGCCATGTTTTATGACATTGCACGTGATTTTAATGTTTAAATATTATGATCATGTTTTGAAGTTCAAATGTATATGGTTTTTTTTATTTTCTCCATGATTACCCAAACTGAGAATTTGATCTCACCATTTATATGTTTTATTTTCCCCAGGATATAAATAAAGCTTTTAGGTTAGAAAAAACGAGATGATCTTTATGGGAGATGTTAAAGATCTTTCACCAGGATTAAAAGATTATGTTCCATGGTTCCCAAGACACTAAACTATTACGGTCCATTGGATTATGTTTTCTTATGTTTTAAGTATTCCGCAAAAGTAATGTAGTGACAATGTACATCAATCTTTAGGTCTCAATAGTTGGCATCAGAGGAAAGGTTTAGTTAACCTTTGGAAACTAGGATCCGAAAAACTTTAGTGAAATCCCTAGAGATATTTATATGGTATGCCTAGGGATGTTCTTAAGGTTAAGTAAAAGTATAGGTTATAGTCCCAGAATTATGGTAACAATCTTAGAATTAACCCTAAGATGTTAAATATTGAAGGTACCCCCCCCTATTATGTTGTTTTCCCTAGCATGATTTTTTGCCTCTCAAACTATTCTTTTTGGGTTTTAGACGATGGATGGAACCCGAAGGAACTCTGTTGATCAATGTAATGGAAAATGCATTGATTTTACTATTGAACAAACTAATGTTATGGGAGATAGAGTGAAAAATCTTATTGCCATACTTATACAAGCTATGAATTATTCAAACTTCCAAATGAGCAGAGAAGGGAAAAATATTCTATTGAGCCCTTCATGAGGCAACGTCCACCTTCTTTCAGTGGGTCTTCTAATCTACATGTTTCTGAACAATTAATCAGTACCTTTGAAAAAATATTTTCCATACATAACTATTCAGAACATGAAAAATTCATTCAGGATTTTTACCTTTTAGAAGGTGAAGCAGATCAATGGTGGACTCTAATTAAGAATAAGAGGTCCCGAGATGAAATTGAATCCATGGAATGGGATGAGTTCAAGAACTTATTTTTCACTAACTACTTCCCTCGTATTCTTAGAACAAATAGGTAAACGGATTTCCTTTAGCTTAATAAAACGGATGATGAATCTGTTGGTATATACGAAGAGAATTTCACAAGGCTTACATGGTATACATCTAGCTTTATCATCCAACCTGAAAGTAAAGTTGATCGATTCTATGGTGGCTTAAAACCAAGTAATCGAAGAAAATTAGTTATAAGAGACTTCAATAGCTTTGAATAAATTGTGTTTTGTGCAATCAAAGTAGAAATGGAAGTTGGTGTTACATATCCATCTCATGGTTTGGACAAGAAACAAAAGTTGGAGTTCAAGGAGAAATCTCAGATTAATGGTGATAAGAAGATGAATGTTTCTTTTTGCTTAAAGTGTGGAAATAAGCATGGTGGATATTGACTTAAAGGGACTAGAAAATGTTATAAGCGTGGAAAATAAGGTCATCAAGCAACTATGTGTCAAAGTAATGGAAAAAGGGATTTCTAATGATGCGAATAACGAAATGACTACAGAGAACGCACCACCAACAATTCAATGCTTCAACTGCAAGGAAATAGGGCATTATGATAATCAATGCCCTAATCCAAGGGTTAATGATGATCATTTTGAGCAACCTCTTAAGGCAAAGGATAAAGGGAAGTCACATGAGGTAGCTATTTTTGATGTTGAGTATCCGAATGATGTTGTGTAATGATTTTGTGTTTATGTAATGGGATTTCAAAATAGTATCCTGGAATCTCATTTATGGTATCGTGGAATTTTGGAATATCTATGTATTGGTTTTCAATAATTATTTGGTACCTGTATCCATGAAAAGTGATTGAAATATTTTTATAAATTAGATGATATCCTCATAATTAAGGGATAAAGAGAAAATTAAATTTTCAATAGTATTCATGATCTCGTGACTGATATAAAGACAAAGTGATATTATGGTTTGAGTATATAGATATTTTGAGATTTTGGTATGTAGAGAAAGTTAACTTTTGACAGCATTCAGGTTCAATGGGTATTGATTTTTCAATAGAATGCATGATTAAGGTATTCACATGTTTGGAATATGACCAACAAGATATATCTTATGATATATGGGGGATAAATGATGGTATTCACATGCTTGTTATGTGACCTTTCAAGTAATCATTTTCTTTATACTGTGATCTTGGACAGAAGTATTTTGGATAAGCCTAAAGATTGTAATGGATTATGTTAAACATAACTTAGTATTGTTTAAGGCTAGAACTTTTTTTGATATTATTGCTGGAATGTTATAATAAAGTAGTTTTAGAAAAAGGAAAACCTCCAGGACGGGCGACAACCGGTCACATCGGATAAGGCTGTGGAAATCGAACCACACTACCGAAGTGTGACATGCCTTTATCACCTACCACTGGCCTATAGGAAGTCCCTGGTTAGTAGATACTACTTTTATTATATTAAGAGGTATGATATATGATGTATTAGTCCATTTTAATAACCATATACGATTAATCTCACTATAGATGGACTTGTGTATATTTAGTAACTTTTTTTATACTTTTGTTTGGGACAGATGGAATAACCTATCATTCTATCGCATGATCTGCTAATACTTCACAGAAGACAAATTCAATTTCATTTCATTAAGAGCTGGTGTGGAAATTGTTCAAGGCACAAACAACGGTAAGATTGTATCAAAATGAAGTAAGTATTTATTTTATTTCAATAATTCTTCAACTTTAGGGAAATGATCTTGAATATAAAAAATGTTGTCCTAGTGTCCTTATAACTGATGAATTAGATGACACCTTAAATCATCACAAATTATTGGCTTTGTGATTTTTGCCTTTTACATATCCATGTCCTCTACCACTCTTCATCAAAAACATGATGGTTAGATTTTTCGTCCATATCCATATTTCAACCTACGTTCTCCTATATGGAAACCCAGTGATGAGTTAATTTGGGTAACCGTTACTTTTCTTACTTTACTTTTTAAAATTACTTTTTAGTGTTCATTTTTAAATGTGGCATTTTATGAACAAAACATTCAAGTAGTAAACGATTTATAACCCCGAATAAATTTGAGGGTGAAATTTATTTTAAGGGAGGTAGAATGTAACACCCTGAGATTTTATGAGACGTATTATTTTCAATTTCTTTGATGTATTCAATTATACACTACACCAAGATTAGCTTGTACTATACGCAATACCGTATTAGCCTGCAATATATGCAAAACTATTCTTGGGTCATGTAACACACAATTTCATGTTCATTTTGTGGAAATTATTCTACACAACATTACGTATAGATTTTGCTAAATCTATAAATGAAATAAGTATTTATTATGTTATATGAAACACCAAATGGAGCTATCACTACACAAATCCCTGACTTGGCTTTCATTACATGAAATCATGTCCTTCCTATATAGCGTGTGTAGTACGCAATACTGAGTTTCACTAAACGATATATTATTATAATATAATTATGAAATAGAAGTTATGACTAGTAATACCCACTTTTTGAAATTTTATAAATTTTATATTTAAAAATGGACTTCATTTTTGGATTCGGAAAATTGAAATTATCCTAGGGTGAATTTATGGTATTTTTCTGAAAACATTCAATCTTTGATTAATAGTGAAAACACTGGGTTACTATTTAATAACATAGTATTTATTTTAATAATTATTTAATTTTTTTGAAATTATTTTTTTTTCAAAATTGATACATAATACCTATATAAGTTCAATTTAATTCATTAGAGTCATTTTATAATAATTTTATATATAAAAAAAATTATTAAACTTTTCACCGTCTTTTACCCACCTCCTAGGAGAATTTGAAAATTTAAATAAAACTATATTTTACTGCTTTTGTGAGTGGAATTTAGAAAATCCAAGAAATCCATTTAATATCAAGTAGTAAAATGTGGGTCAATAAGATATAAATAATTTTGGGTGAATAGTAAATGTTTACATTTATTTACCACGGTTAAAAGTAAATACGGTAATTAAGGGTAAAAGGCATATTTTTATTACCCTAACACATATCCTAATTATATTGGATAAGTATAATTCGACCAAAAAAACCTTAGGAATATAATATTATCATTTTGTTCCACTTGGATTAGATTGGGACATTTTTTATTATTTAATTCAAAGAAGTGTTAAATGAGTTAAAATCAATGTTTAATAACTAAAACATTTTTAATATAGGGTTATACATAAGATAAATTCGACAATAAATATTCCTTAGAAAGATAAAAAGATTTACGAGATAATTGTATTTTATATATAATTTTTAGACATTAAATAATATATTTTATTTATGACACAATGATGATGCAGTAATTTCATTATTAATGAAATATTAACATAATTTATGTTATAAATACCCAAATAAATTTAGTTTTAGAATTTTTATAAATTAAAATAATTATTTTGGTCAATATGACATTTAAGTATCAATTCAATTAACATTTTTTGAACTAATCATGCTGTTATGATTTTAACAAAAATAAATTACCAAAGAGTGTCAAAATTGACATAAAATAGTTTTTTTTAAACTATTATATTATTAATTGTTATTATATTCAAAAAAATCTAAGGTTTGGAAAAATGACTTAGATAATGTTATATGTATTAATAATGAACCACTTGAGGTTCTTTTGTCTTGTTATAGTATATTAACCATATAGTGTAAGAAAACAAGAAGACACGGTAAAAGTTAAATTATTTAACTTATAGTTAAATATAAATGATAAGTTTAAAATAGTAACCTAAACTTGTCTAAAACCTATAGGTTGAGAGGATTTAGACCCATACCAACTTAATATTCTAAATAAGTCACATTAGAGCCATTATAAACCGAATATGACTTTATTATAAAATAATATTTTATGTTTTTTTTCAACAGTGCCCCTCTCCTCCCTTATAAAAGGGCACCTCCGCCCTCTTCTCTTCACACCATTTTGAGCCTTCAAGCTTGTCCAACCCCAGATAATTTACATTCTGAACTAACCTATAAAAATTATATAGGTTTTGGTCTCTTCAAAAGAAAAACACTAATGCCTTAATAGAACGCTTAAAATAGGTGCATCGAAGAAGAGGTAATCTCTTTTACTGATTCCTACAAGTTTTATTTCTTCTTCAAATTCTTCTTATTTAGTTGTTTCATTATAAAGTAATAAAATCAGTATCACTAATATAATTATATGTTATTATAAATATGAAACAAACCCATTTCATCTTTTATCCGTCCTATGGAAAATGAAATCACCGCGCGTGGGTACATACGGAATATAGTCTCCATGCTGTGGTGAAATCTGTTTTTCCACCACCACCTTACATGGATGGGTATAATGGTGTAAATAATAAATATATATTGTTATTATAAAATCATAATTATTCTGAGATATTATATCATTCACTCCAATTCCATTCAATAATTATGGGAATGATATCATCGCTCGTGCGTACGTACGGATTACAGTCTCCACGAAGCGATGATATTCATTCTCCATATTGTCCATTCAAGAATGATTATAAAGTATACATAATGAAATATAGTGATATATATAACATAATAATTCTACTATATTTATGTATATATATATATGTGATCTACTTACTTCCATTCAAGTCAATAAGTAAAGGAAAACATCATTCATGTGTATATACGGCCTATTGTCTCCATGAACGGTGTATTTCATTTCATTTATCTATCTATTATATATATACATACTGAATATATATGATATATAGATCATTATTTACATTCTGGAAGTAATTAAATCATGATATATGTAATAATAGTATCAAGAACAACAAGTCTAAACACGTACGACAAATGAAAAGAATATTACCCAAAACGCTGCTTTAACATTGAATTGACAAATGAACTGGTAATATAAATACATAAGTGAACCATATATGATATATAAATATTATTATTGTTATTTTAAAAGTTAATAATTTTTTTAAACCCACTATACCGGAGTCTCGGTCAAATACGAAAGAAATTGGACATACGGTAATGTATAATTTTTCAATCTCATTTTTATCTGAGATTTTTTATACATAATTATTTACTGGGGTTATATTTTTCATCCATGTCCATAAAAATGTTTTTCATAAAGTGTTTAATATTAATTAATGTATTTTTAAACTCATTTTTACCCCTCATTGACTTTTACATTGTGTTATGGAAGGAATATTTCTTTTGTTCACCGTACGAGGAACTTTTTGACTTTTTCAGCAAAAGTGCAAAGAGAATGTATTTTTTTAACTTATATGGCATGAATGGATTTTTACAGTTTTATAATGCCTTATTTTCATGAAACTTACTATACAAGATTTCATGACTATTTTCAACAAAAAAACTTTTCTTTTATAATTGCATGGCATTTTGTGAAAAGAAAATGATTTTGAAGGAGAAAGGATATTTTCCTCAAGAATTCATTTCAAGCATTTTATCAAAACCATTTTCCATATAAGATGAAATTAGTTAATATGTTTATGTTTCATGTATAATGTCTCTATGATTCACATGGTTTCAATTTTATTTATATGAAATGATATCCATTTTTTTAAATGGATTATGTTATGATGGGATGATGTTTATGAAACCCATTTTATTCTTTTCATTATTATGAATGATTTATGTTTATGTTGTGGCACATGTAAGAATGATTTCTTTAAGAGATTTGTGGGAACTATATCTACCTCCAATTAATTGGGTAAATATTTATATCTCATGAGATAGACATGGCTGGAATGGCAGGTTAATCTGGTTCAGTGATACAAGACTGGAACGAGAAGTGAACTCGATTCAGTAAGGGAATTTGTCCACTATGATGGTCTTAAAAGAAATTCCTTTTCTACTATGGAAATCATATCATGTTCTTAATGGTTTTCCACAATTACATGTTTTATTCCCATGCTATTTTACCATGATTGATGATCCATTATGATCTATGCCTTACGTACTACAATGTTTTATGTCATTGCACAATATTTTTATGTTTAAATATTATGTTCATGTTTTGAAGTTCAAATGTATATGGTTTTTTTTATTTTCTCCATGATTACCCTTAATGAGTATTTTAGATCACCCTTTATATGTTTTATTTTCCCCAGGATATAAAGAAAGGTCTTAGGTATGAAAAAAAGGAATATCGTTATGGGAGATGTTGAAGATCTTTCACTAAGATTAGAAGAATATGTTCCAAGTTTACAAAGACACAAAAATATTACAGTCCATTAGTGTCTATTTTTTTATGTATTAAGTATTCTGAAAAGGTAATGTAATTTCTATTTATGTCAATATTTGGGCCTCAACATTTATATTTAATTTATATAGACAGAGATAACTAATTTAGAAAAAAATATCAAATGATAACCATGAGATAATAACTATATATGAAGGATACAGATTCCCACATAATTCTATCCCTAATGTTTTGTATATATGGGATGAAATCATCATACCAAGTGGAATTATACCTGATAAATTAAGAAAATTTAATTAAGATGTTGATTAAATTCTCTAATAAAACATTTTATATAAAAAACATTTGGTATAACCATAATCAAAAAAGACATTTTCTATTCCAGATTGAATTATGACTGTTCCTTTCACCAACTCATTTTCAAAATCCAATTAAATAGTTTTGAAAGTATATGTTATCTAATTATCAATATTCTTAAGATGTTGATAAAATTATATATAAAAAATTGCACATTGAATATTGATTTTTTACATACAATATTCCTTACAATTGATGCAATAGAGTGTGGGTGGTGCACAAGGATGAAATTTAATTCCAACCATTTCATTAGTTTACCTCTTCATATATCATCAAAATTTATATACCTGATGTCCATACATTCCACACATAAAGAACATAAACATTTTTTAAAAAAATCACTAATGTTCATTCCCATAGTATTTACATTTCAGAAAATAAATTTCTAAAATTTATGGTTTATATATTTTTTTCTCCCATGAAATTATATAATAATACTATTTTCCCAAAGAAAGGGATAATTATTTTTTCACCAAATTAATTTTTATCTTTCAAATACCATTGATATTTTGTTCATAGAAGCCAATGACACATACTAATTATTTCAAAGGCATTATTGTAATCCAGTATAGAGTTGGTTTAATTTTCTTATGGGTTCACTGGTACAACTTAAATCTTACTTTTATGCCTCGTGACGTTTTAATACAAGGTACCAATGATTTCATCATCCTTTTCTGTAAAATCATATAATTATCTATTCAGTTTCGTATATTTATTTTGGGAAAAAAATTAATTAATTTTTTTCAATAGACACCTCTCAATCAAAAAATTCAATTTCATTACGTTATATTGTATTCTTTATCAATATCCACAAGTGATTACCTTCACATTATTTGAAAAAATGGAAAAAATATCATTCCATACTCAACTCACTAGAGAAAAAAAATTTATTTAGATGATCCATTTCTTAGATATTCGTGGATTTGAAGACGCAGTAAGGAGGTGTATTTGTTTTTGGATGATATTCTAAATGGTATGTTACACCATCTTTAGACATGTTGGGAGTTCAACATGATTCTCATTTTTTCATATATTGAGAGAGTTGGATTATAATGTAATTCCACTACATAAATTATAGAATCCATGATGGAGTTCCAAGGGACCCCATGGATTTTATCTCATATGCAATAGGATTTTTGGTAGTAGTAAGAATATAAATTATATAAGTGCGGATTCTATTCGATCAATGATCATATTCATAAACCATAAATAATAATTAATGAATCAATTAGAATAGAAAATAGAACATAAATTAATCATGATGTAATGAAAAAATGTCACCAATGATTGATATGAAAATAAATGAGGATCCCAAAATAGATATTTAAACTAGTGTATATGATGTGTAATAAAATAAATGATGAAAAAATATGGAATATGATAATGTACATCTAAATACCACTACCAGATCTACAGTTCTCATATCAACCATCTTCTGGGGTACCCTTCCCTGTACCTATAAAATGAGTCATGATTTCTATATGTGCATCAAGATTCTCATACAATGTGTGAGTATTAAACCCTACTTTTATACAACCAATAAATCCTTAAAATTCTAATAAAATAATCACTATTTTACTATATGTATAAAATAATGTAAAGGAATATATAAAAATTCATATATCAGGTGTTCAAGTACATATCATTCCTCCATGACTCTATGTTGTACCTTCTTCAGCATCATATATGAATGATAAGTAAAAATTATTTTGTGAGTGAATAGGGTCTAGAAATATTCATGGTTAAACTATCACTTGGAATCACCAAGGAATATAGTGTTGGGTAAAATCACAAGGCCAGTATATTATGTCACCATCAAGGGTTAGTCAATAATGTTTTCATGTCTAGACACTACCATGGGTCTTGACAAAAGGCAATCATATCTCGACAAATATATATAATGTCATTCCCAAAGTTAATCATACCTTTATGTCAAAACCATGGGTCTATAAAATGGAAATAATACCCCTAAAAACAATTTTGTATCAATGTTATCAATACCACATATCATGATCACTTCACCTATTGGATTTACCATTTTATGTAGGTCCAACTATTTAGAGTACCAAAAGAAAAATCCCTAAAGGTGTTTTAATAAACCCAATGGGGAAGATAATATTATTATAAAACAATGTATTTAATCAGGATATATAATATAATAATACATAAACATTTTATCACTATCGAACAATTAAGAAATCTAAAATGGTATAATACTAGAATTCATAATAATATATTGGTTTCATGGGCAACACATAGACACATGTGATCACTATAATGAATTTCCAGAAAATATTTTCCAAAATAGTTATGACATCAATGAAAATTGATAATATAAGGGCCCCAAATGTTATTTAATTTACATCATTTTTTATTAAAAAATCTAAAAACCAATCAGAAGTGTAGCCAAATCTCTAGCCAAATTGATCTATAACACTATGAATCACTGTAAATGAGCACATATAAAAAAATAATTTATAATAAGATTCACGTAGATTATAAACCAAAATAAAATAGAATATAGTTACACAACTCAAGGGATCGACCCTTGGTTCTGTAATATACATTGAACAATGGATGTTTCATTGTCACTCTACATCCACCACCATTATAGGAATGATCATAGAATACTCATTAGATAGAATAAGTAATAATTGTCCATGCAGTAAAATGCCATATATATTATTCATCTCAATGTAAAATAGGTATATTAGGAATATGCCCAGTGAAAATTGTTTCATGGATTGTATACATATATCCCGAATTAAAAACACCCTTTGACCCACTTGATTCAATAATGGGTGGAATTAAATTTTCTAAGTATGTTCATCGGAGTATATATATTAAATTTTCATTCATGTATGTGGAAGAATGTTTCAAAATTAGTACATAATTTTAATTTCATATTAAATTCATAACATTAATCCATGTTCATATTTTATGGTCATATAGTATGGTAAACCATGCACCAATCATGTTAGGATTTTTGCCTCATTTGGGAAACAAGGTAGTTGGGATGACAAATTTCTCAAACTCTGTATGAATATTTCAATTAGAATATGTGTCTAGATTCATGGGTTTTCAAGAGTTGGTTCTTGGTTTATAAAATCATTGAAAACCCCAGGTTCATCCACCATAAAAAATTGGTTTAGAATGAATAATCATTATTTGTGGAAACCATTTTTAAACCTTGAATGACTAAATTTCTATCGAAAAAAACCATAAACTCGAAGGATTTAGTGAAAACTAATAATACATAAAAAAATAATGATTATATTTTGAAATAAACTCATAGCATTCTTAATAATATAATTCCTTTACAATTTATAAATATAAACAATTTCAATCCCCAAGATCTAAATAAAGCTATAATTCATGTATAATAAATTCCTTTGGTCCTTAATAAGAGAACCACACTGCCTATATTCCTCAGGGACCCATTGATGAAATATATAATATAGTCAAGTGGAACTATCATCTAAATGATGAACTTTTACCTCTAGTATATAATATACATTGGGAGTTCCATTTATGATGCATCATGTAGTAAATCAATTTGTAGGTTGTTTATGACATGAATAATCAGGAATGCACCTACATAGTTGAGACTGATGATGTATATTATAAATTCATATGTAACAGAAAATAAGGTTTACATAATGATCTAAATTTATGTTATATTATGAAATCTAAAATGATATAAAAAATCATTCATCTATTATTCCTTATATATAATAATGATTATTCCCTATTCAAGTTGTAATCTAAAGGTAAACTTTTTCTTCAACCACATGTTAAAATTGATATCTCCTTTAGTTGGTATATTATATTTTCCTTCTATGAAGATCAGTCAATAATTTCCTAATCAGTTGTACAATCTCGAATTTATCATGTTCCATGATCAACACTACAAAAGATGCCCCACCTACCTCATGTAAATATTATGGTGAATGATATGGCTGACCAAAGAGAGCCAAAAAATGTTCCTTCTGAATATATGGTATGATTATTTAGTTTTATGTGAACCAAAATAGACCAGGATAATCATCTCATGCTCCACCAAAATCTATATTGTATCGATGTATAATATATTCAAATATATGGATTTACCTATCTAATTCACTATCATTATATATATTATACGATGTATATTATTTGAGTTGAGTAATAAAATTCTTCTCAAAATCCTAAAAAATATGTGATATGATAATACTTTCTCCCTAAAATATAATGCTAAAGGAAACGACATGATAGATAAAAATATATTATCCATAAAACTATTCTTTTTCAAATAAAAAGAATGTCTCATATTTTTCCCAAATAATGAAACCATTATATACCAATCAACAATAAGAAAAATCATATCATTAAACCTCAGTGTTCATGGAATCCTCATGAAAATTTCCATTTTCACTTCATCCTACTTTTATAGTGGTTTGAGATGTTCCAGATGTAATCCACCAAAACATGGATTCATGAAATTCATCACCAGAAAAGTAATGAAACATGAAACAAAACTATTTATGTCCCAATTCACACTTGGACACATGAACATGCATCGAATATCATTGAATCTATTTTTTGACCATGGATGCACTACCCGATTTATGGAATGAGGGACTCCTATTAACTACTCTATTATAGAGGCTTACTCAATGACCCATAAATTTATGTTTAGGGTTTCATAATCTTTTAATAACAATCCCAAAACATGGTAAATGGCGCCCAATCAATATTACATCACCATAAACTCTAGAAATGACAATTGGTTAGTTTCCACTTGGTCTACTAATTAATACATTACAATAAAAGAAATAAATATAATGAATCCAATATCCTAATATGAATCCAATAAACATATCACGATATAAACCATCATAACCAATCCACATAGTGATAGACACTATCCATGATCTATAATATTCAATGAATTCTTAGTAAGTACATTTGAAATTACATTACCATTTCTTGTTGCATAGGTCATCACAAAATCGAATGTCTACTAATACTCTACACAATATGTTAATAAAAAGATGATATCTCAAAAATATAAGATTTGAAACATGTTATAGTGGTATATTTTAACAATACACCTCTCAAATAAGTGAAAATATTACCATCCCATCAGAGAATGAACTACAACTACCATGTCATAATCACATGTTTTGTAGTTTCATTTCTGAGTTCACAAATATCGTTTTATATAATAATGTAGACAATCCCTATGCATTAGTGCATCACCTAATCATAGAATAGACACATCACTTTAAATTTGGTCTTTGATCTTGAACCCTTTAAGGATAAAAACGTGGGCTATTTTTAATCTCCTCTTCAACATAATAATTTTCTTCTCACACTAATTTGATCATTTAAACATTACTATTTCTTAGTAATATCAATTATCATTTCTCTTAATTTATATAAATCCTAAATAAATCATTTTTTGTATAAATACAATATCTGGGAAGTCATAATCTCAATATTGTTCTATTTTAGACTCCATACATAATTGCCTCCACATTTTTTAGTTCTATAAGAATTTTAAACTCTGAGAGCACATGACCATGAAAACATACCTCTTGATATAGACGTTACTATTGAAAAAACAAAAATAAAAAAATCTCTCTTCTATTTCACTCAAAAAAATTAATAAGGTATGTGGTATGTAACTCTGAGGTCTATAAATATAAAAGGATGTCATCAATAATGAATGTGATGAAAGAGTATATATATAGATAGATGGTCATGTTCAAGAGATCGATAAACACTTATAGGGAATTTTAAAATATACATTCATTACAAGGAACTCATTCATGAAATATTAATTGCTATATATTTTCAATTCTATATCCTCCTCTTTGACATAGACTTAAATATAGTAAAAATGAATGTAAATCAAGGAGAACCATCAGGTTCCTTCAAACTAATAATTGAGATTATCAATCCATATTAAAGAATACATGTTATTTCCTATAATCTATTTTGACCTAGTAATCTAATATATATTTTGAATAGAATATTTGATCCCTGAAAAAACACTATAGTTACCCACTGAGATGAGATAAATATTATAATACCCATTATATCATGTTCCTAAAGCTAAACTGTATGATCCCTCAATATGGTCATCGTTATAAAATTTCGTGGAATCAGCATTGGTTTTGATCATAGTAGGAGTTCTATATATATTTAATACTAAAAATAATATGTAAGAAAATTGAATTCATCATGAAATACATACATGTATATATCAAAAATATGAATGAAATAAGAGAACACATCAACTGGTTCTTCTAAGAGAAATAATATTTCAACATGAATTGTGATGACTATAATATATCTAAAATATAGTTACATTCTATTAGCCTTAAAATCTCTCTAACCAGTTATCACTTAATTTTAACCCATAGTTGAAATAATGGATACTTTCCTCAAATAAAAATCAATGTCAGAATGAAAGATAAAATCCAGAAGATTACAGTGATCATATCAAAGATATTTTTCTCAAGGATAATTATATAAAAAAATTTATATATCCAAAAACACCTTCATGACACTATTTTAATATTTATAGATGATCAAATATAATTCCCAAAGATTTTTTGAGAGAAACAAATCTCGTACGATAATTCAATTAGTAAATCAAGACAATAAATGTCACTATTCAATATAAAGTAGTTGAAATAATTATTATTGAAGAGATAATTATAATGATATTATATGATCAAGACAATAAATGAATTAGTCAAAAATCTATAATTAGTGTCATAATTTACATTGTCCATCATTGTAGAGACCTGAAGCTTCACGTACATGGACATTACATTACATTTGTGGAATACTTAATACATAACAAAAACAGACACACAAGGATCGTAATAGTTTAGTGTCTTTGGAAACTCGGAATATTATCTTCTAATCGAGGTGAAACATCTTCAACGTCTCCATTAATGATATTCCCCTTTGTTTTCTTACCTAAAACCTTTCTTTATATCCTGGGGAAGAGAAAATATGTAAAGGGTGAGCTCAAATGCTCAGTAAGGGTAAGCATAGAGAACATAAAACAATCCTTAGATATTTAAATGTAAAAAAACATGAGCATAAAATCTCAACATCAAAATCTTGAGCAATGACATAAAACATGGAAGTACATAAGCCATAGATCATGAAGAAACATTAATCATGATAAATTAGCATGGGAATAAAACATGTGATTGTGGCAACCATTAACCACATGATATGATTTCCATAGTATCCAAAGTATTGCTTCCAAGACCATCTTTGTGGACAAAGTACCTTTCTGAATTGAGTTCACTCCACGTTCCAGTCCTGTATTACTGAACTGAATTAACTTACCATTCCAGCCATGTCTATCTCATGAGATATAAATAATTAACCAATGCATTGGATGGAGATATAGGTCCCACCCATCTCGTAATGAAATCATTCTTACTTGTGCCACAAAATAAAAATACATCATTCATAATAACCCAATGAATAAAATGGGTTTCATAAACATAATCTCATCATCACATAATCCATATAAAATAAATGGATATCATTTCATAATATGAAAAGTGAAACCATGTAAATAATAGAGACATTATACATGAAACATACACTTATGAAATAATTTCATCTTATATGGAAAATGGTTTTGATAAAACACTTGAAATGAATTCTTGAGGAAAATATCCTATCTTATTCAAATCAATTTTCTTTTCACAAAATGTCATGCAATTTTAAACGAAAAAAATTTTGTTGGAAATAGTCATGAAATCTTTTTGAGGATGCTTCATGAAAATAATACTTTATAATACCATAAAAATCCATTGATGGTGTATAAGTTAAAAATAACAATCTTCTCATACTTTTGTCAGAAAAGTCAAAAAATACCTCGTATGGTAAACAAAAGAAAAATTCCTTCCATACGATGTGGTAAAAGTAAGAAAAGGGTAAAAAATTATTAAACATAAATGTAAGTAAAGTAAACATTTATGAAATTTTTTTGAGAGAATATTGACATGGATAATAAACATAACCCCTAATAAATACTTATGAGTAAACAATCTCGGATAAGAATTAGATTGGAATAATTATCCCTTACCATAGGTCTGATATGCTTTGTATTGATCTGAACCTCATGTATAATGATTTAAATAATTTCATTGACTTATTACATAATCTTATTCATTTTTATTATATCATATATGTTTCACTTATGACTTTATATTACCCATTTTTTTGTAAATTCAATGTTAAAGCAGCGTTTTGGGTAAAATCATTTCATTTATTGTATGTGTTTCGAGTTGTAGTTCTTGATATTTTTACGTATATCATGATTTAAATAATTCAAGAATGTAAAACATTATTTATATATAATATATATTCATCATATACATATATATTATACATCGATAAATGGAATGAAATACACCGTTAATGGAGATGGTAGGTCATACATACGCATGAACACTATTTTCGCTTCCTTATTGAATTGAATGAAACTAAATAGATGACATGCATATATATATACATAAATCCAGTAGCATTATTATGTCATATAATTCATTATTATTCATTATATAAACTTTATAATCATTCATGTATGGTTAACATGGAGAATAAATCTCATCAAGTTGTGGAGACGGTAATCTGTATGTACGCATGAGCGGTGATATCATTCCCATAATTATTGAATAGAATTGGAGTAGATGGTATAATATATCAGAATCAGTATGATGTTATAATAACCATATATATTTATTCCTTACACCATTATACCCATTTATGTAAGGTGTTGGTGGAAAAAAATATTACACCAAGGCGTGGAGACGGTATTCCGTACGTACGCACGCATGGTGATTTTGTTTACCATAGGATGGATAAGAGGTGAAATAGGGTTGTTTCATATTTATAATAACATATCAGTATATGAGGGATTCAAATGTTATTACTTCATAATAAAACAACTAAATAATAGGGAGTATAAGAAGAGTGGAACTTGAATAAAAAGGTAGAAGGTATTACCTCTTTCTCATAGTGCATCCTTTAAACTTTCACTTAGGGCACTAGAGTTGGACTTTTGAGAAGACCAGTACCTCTAGTAGGTTTCTACAGAAGTGGGGAAGTGAAATGATCAGGGTTTGGCCGAGCATGAAGGCTCAAATTGGTGTGAGGAGGAGAGGGAGGAGGTTCCCTTTTATAAGGGGGGAGAGGGGCACCTTTGGAAATATAAGAAATATTAGTTAATATTAAATCCCAACCCCACATAAAAACTTCCAAAATGACTCATATTCGAATATTAGGTGAGATATGGTTTTAATATCATCAACCAATAAAAATTAAACATGTTATGAATTTATTTTTATCATTATCAACTTTATTTATCATTATTTATCGATTTAATTTTATTTGTGGTAATAATATTCTAAATTTTAAATTATTATAAATAATTACATATGTGTTGTGAATTTTATATAATCTGACACTTTTTGACATTTTAGTCCATATAAATTTTAATTTATAATTTCTAAATATTTTTGTGATTTTTCAACAATTTTATAATATGTTATTTTTATAAAATAACAATAGTTTCAATTTTGACACTATTCGTTTATTTGAATTTAAATAAAATATATACATAAGATCTGTTCGAAATTAAAGATTTATTATATTCATAAAATTTCATATGTATCTAGAAAATTAGTGGAGAACTTTAAATATTTAATATAATATTTATTTTAATTTTTGTAAGATAATTTATTTGATATTTCAATCAATAAAATAATTTCAATCAATAAAATAATTTCAACATCACTATTGGGTCATAATTAATGATAATTATTTAACCCTTAAATATTATAAATAAATTCATATGATGTAGATAATTGTATTAGATTTTGGGATAGTATTCATGTTTGATGTTTCATTAAGTTTATCACTATCTTAAAATTATTATACTTATAAGATTTAAGAAAGTGATATGTTCTAACTTTCTTTGGTTTTAATAATAATTAAATTATTTTCTGGGAAAAAAGTCCATTAAATGAATATAATCCGACCATTAGGTGTTATGGGTCTACTTTTATTCATCCAATAGTATTTTGGAAGGTGTTAGGATAATTTTATAATCATATATTTACCCTTAATTACCCAATTTACCTTTAACTATGGTAATTAAAATTTACCGTAGTTACTATTCATAATGCCCAAAAATAAAAAGTAGTCTATTAATATAATTTGGACACAATGATTACAAATATGGAATCCATTTTTTCAAATTAAATACACATAAGTTGTAGAAATTAGATTAAAATTAATCTCGTTGTCGAATGAAAATGGGTTTTTGTTTAAAACATTGCAAAAGATTGAATTGATTTAACTTACGAATTCAATGTAAAATCAATGTTAATGAAATAAATAATATTAAATTGTATTAATATATTCTATTTATACTTTAAAACTATAAATATTATAATTTAACCAAATAAATTATTACGATGAAAAAAGTTGTCTTTAATTAAAATATAGCGTGTTTTTACAATTCATTAAAATATGAAAGTTATCAGAATAATATGAAAAATTTATCCAAAGTAAATTTTTATATCCTGATTATAAAGAAGAATTTTATTTTCTCAAATTGAACTTATAAACATATAAAAACTAGATTTAATGTGGGTTCCCCATCAAAAGGTGGCAAAACTGCATTTTTTTAAAAATACTTATTTTACCCGAAAAAATTAATTTGTTCTTATACCATGTTCTAGAAAATGATTAACATGAATAAAAACTAAAAATTTAGTTAATACTATTCATAACGGCTAGTTCATAATAATATTATAATAAAATATTGTTGTTTAGTAAAACCCTGTATTGCATACAACACACGCTATCGAGGATGGTCGCAATTGCGTGTAATGCGAGCGAAGTCAGGGTTGCGTGTAGTGCACAACTCCTTTGTTGTTTTTTATAACAAAATCCATCCATATTTCATTAATAAATTGAATATATATATATACTCAATGTTGCGCAAAGTACTATCAAACAAATGTGAAATTGTGTGTATCACGATCCAAGATTAGTGTTGCATATACTACAAGCTAATACGGTGTTGTGTATAACGCATGATAATCTTGGGGTATCATACAACACAATATATCAAATAAATTAAAAAGAACAATTCTCATAAAATCTCGGGGTGTTACATTCTACCCCCCTTAAAATGAATTTCGCCCTCAAAATTCGTCAGGGTTATAAATGGTTTACTACGTGAATGTTTCTTTAATAGAACCCACATAGTAAAACATAATTTTACAAAGTGATGTATGAAACATAACGGTTACCCAAATTAACTCGTCACTGGGTTTCCTCGTGGGAGAACATAGGTGCAAATATGGATGTGGAAGAGAAATCTAAACATAATTTTCTGATGGGGAGTGGTAGAGAACATGGCTATGAAAAAGCCAACAATCAGAAATCCATAGATTTGTGATGATATAAGGTACCATCTGATTCATAGGATATATGGTCAATATGACAACATTTTTTGTTTTCAAGATCATTTCTCTAATTTTGACGAATTTTTGAATCAAATGAAATACTTACTTGATTTTGGTATAATCTCACCGTTGTTTGTGCCTTGAACAATTTAAACTTCATCTCTTAAAGAAATGAAGTTGAATTTTTCATTCATTAAGTGTTAGCAGATCAAGTGATAGAATGATGAGTCATTCCATCTGTTTAAAACATCAGTTTAGAAAAAGTTATCAAATATACATAAGTCCATCTATGGTGTGGTTAATCATATACGATTTCAAAAATGGACCAATACATAAACTATCATACTAATTAATAAAATAAAACTAATTTCTACTAACCTGGGACTTTCTATAGGCCAGTGGTATACGATAAAGGCTTGTCGCACTTTGGTTGTGGGTTCGATTCCCACAGCCGTGTCCAATGCGACGGGTTTTCTCCCATCCTGTAGGTTTTCCTTTTTTCTAAAAATACATTATTATAACTTTTCATCAATAATATCAAAAAAGTAATATCCTTAAACAATACTAACTTATGTCCAACATAATCCATTTCAATTTTTAGGATTATCCAAAATATTGTTGTCCAATCTCATATTATATTGAAAAAAATTACCAGAGTTCATATAACAATCATTTTAATACCACCGTTGATCCCCATATATCTTAAGATATGTATTGTTGGTCACATTACAAGAATTCGAAGGCCTTGATCATGTATTCTCTTGAAAAATGAATATCCATTGAACCTTAGTGAAAACATGAGTGCTGTCAAAAGTTAACTCTTTCCACATACCAAAATCCCAAAATTTAGATATACTCAAACCACAGTATCACTTTTTCCTTATATTAGTCATGAGCTCATTAATACTATCAATCATTTCATTTTCTCTTTATTATGAATATCATATGCTTTCCAAAAATATTTAAATCACTTTTCATGGTTACCAATGCCATATTCTTACGGAAAACCAAAATGGACCGATACATAGATATTCCAATATACCATAAAAGTACCTCAAAAAAATTATTCTTGAATACCAATACAAAACACTTCAATCCATCCTCTTTAACGATTGTAATGGAATAAGTCCTTCCTTGATATAGAAGTTAGTTCTTAGGTCAAGGCATTGAGTTGGGTAATGACCAATTTCTCCACAGATAAGACATTGGACTCCATAACACTCTGTCACTCTATGACCCTTTTCTCCACATAGATAACACATTCCCATCCATTTGAGGTATTCCTCAAGGCTCTTCATCCCTTCTTTAGAAATCTAAATATTCTATTGTATATGCTCCTCACCATGCGAACATGCATAAAATTCCATCTTCCTCTTATTTGATGACTTAGGAATACAACTAATGTTCACCTTGTTAATCATATATCGAGATGAATGATTCGGCATAATCACGATATCTTTCTCTCTAGGTGTTACATAATGTTGTTCATAATAGTAACCATTTTTTTCATTGTAATCAATGTTAATAGAATTCTTTCTTGTTCCCTCCATTGACTAAGACCATAAACCATAGTGTAAGAAAGAGTTAAAATAACGAGGAACCGCATAATCATAAAAAGTCACTTATGGGATGTCTAAATTATCAAAAAATTATTTAATCCATGACACCTTAGGTTCACCCTAGGTTATTCATGATTGACAACATTATTTCTAGGACTCTAACCTATACGTATACTTAACCATAGGGACATCCCTAGATATACCTTAGAAATATCTCTAGGGATTTCACTAAAGTTTTTCACATCCTAATTTCCAAAGGTTGACTAAACCTTTCCTCTAATACCAACTGTAGGGACCCGAAGCCTGACGTACATGGACATTACATTAATTTTTCAGAATACTTAATACATAACAAAAATAGACACACAAGGACCGTAATAGTTTAGTGTCCTTGAAAACTTGGAACGTAATCTTCTAATCATGGTGAAAGATCTTCAACATCTCCAATAATGATCTTCCACTTTGTTTTCTTACCTAAAACCATTCTTTAAATCCTGGGGAAGAGAAAACATATATAGGGTGAGCTTAGATTCCCAGTAAGGGTAAGAATAGAGAATATAAAACAATCCTTATACATTTGAATGTAAAATAACATGAGCATAAAATCTAAATATCAAAATATTGAACAATGACATAAAACATGGCAGTATGTATGGCATAGATCATGACGAAACATTAATCATGATAAATTTTCATGGGAATAAAACATGTGATTGTGGAAACCATTAAGCACATGATATGATTTCAATAGTAGCCAAGGCATTGCTTCCAAGACCATCTTTGTGGAAAAATTCCCTTTCTGAATTGATTTCACTCATCGTTCCAGTCCTCAATTACTGAACCGGATTAACTTACCATTCCAGCCAAGTCTATCTCATGAGATATAAATCTTTACCCAATGCATTGGAGGGAGATATAGGTCCCACCCATCTTAAAATGATATAATTATTACTTGTGCAACACATAGATATACATCATTCATAATAACCAAATGAATAAAATGGGTTTCATAAACATAATCCCATCATCACATAATCCATATAAAAGAAATGGATATCATTTCATAATAAGAAAAGTGAAACCATGTAAATCATAGATACATTATACTGGAGACATACACATATGAAATAATGTCATCTTAGATGGAAAATGGTTTTGATAAAACACTTGAAATGAATTCTTGAGGAAAATATCCTTTCTTCTTCAAAATCTTTTTCTTTTCACAAAATGTCAAGAAATTTTAAAAGAAAAATATTTTTTTTTAAATATTTATGAAATCATTTGTAGGAATATTCATAAATATATGGCTTTATAAGTCCATAAAAATCCATTCATGCCGTATAAGTTAAAAATAACAATCTCCTCGAACTTTTGTCATAAAAGTCAAAAAGTACCTCATATGGTAAACAAAAGAAATATTCCATCCATACGATGTGGTAAATTTAAAAAAGGGTAAAAATTTATTATACATACATGGAAGGAAAGTAAACAATGTTTGAAAACATTTTAGAGCATATGGACATGGATAATAAACATAACCCCCAGTAAATACTTATGAGTAAATAATCTCAGATAATAATGAGATTGGAATAATTATCCCTTACCATAGATCTGATATGCTTCGTATAGATCTGAACCTCCAGTATAATTATTTAAATAATTTCTTTGACTTATTAAATAATCATATTCATTGTTATGATATCATATATTTTTCACTTTTGAATTTATATTACCCGTTCTTTTGTAAATTCCACGATAAAGATGTGTTTTGGGTAAAATCATTTCATGTATCGTATGTGTTTCGACTTGTCGTTCTTGATATTATTACTTATATCTTGATTTAAATAATTCCAGAATGTAAAAAATTATTTATATATAATATATATTCATCATATACATATAAATTATAGTTTGATAAAAGGAATGAAATATACCGTCCATGGAGACGGTAGGCCGTACGTACGGATGAACGATGTTTTCGTTTCCTTATTGAATTGAATGAAACTAAATAGATGACATAAATATATATATATATACATAAATCCAGTAGAATTATTATTTCATATATTTCATTATTATTCATTATATAAACTTTATAATCATTCATGTATGGTTACCATGGAGAATTAATCTCATCGTGTTGTGGAGACGGTAATCCGTACGTACGCATGAGCGATGATATCTTTCCCATAATTATTGAATATAATTGGAGTAGATGGTATAATCTATCAGAATCATTATGATGTTATAATAACCATATATAGTTATTTTTACACCATTATACCCATCCATTTAAGGTGTTTGTGGAAAAATAGATTACACCACGGCGTGGAGACGGTATTCCGTACGTACGCACGTGCAGTGATTTTGTTTATCGTAGGATGGATAAGAGGTGAAATAGGGTTGTTTAATATTTATAATAACATATAAGTATAAGAGGTATACTGATGTTATTACTTCATAATGAAACAACTAATGAAGAGGTAGTAGAAGAAGAATGGAACTTGAATAAAACAGTAGAAGGTATTACCTCTTTATCGAAGTGCCTCCTTTAAACTTTCTCTTAGGGAACTAGAGGTGGTATTTTGAGAAGACCAGTACCTCTAGTAGGTTTCTAAGGAAGTGGGGAAGTGAAATGTGCAGGGTTTGGCCGAGCTTGAAGGCTCAATGTTTTGTGAGGAGGAGAGGGAGGAGCTGTCCTTTTATAAGGGAGGAGAGGGTCACCTTTGGAAATATAAGAAATATTAATTTATATTAAATGCCATCCCCACATAAAAACATCCAAAATGAATCATATTTGAATATTAGATGAGATAGTGTTTTAATATCATCAAACAATAAAATTTATACATGTTAAGAATTTATTTTAAACATTATCAACTTGATTTATCCTTATTTATTGAATTAATTTTATTTGTGGTAATAATATTTTAATTTTAAATTATTATAAATAATTACATATGTGTTGTGAATTTTCCATAATATGAAACTTTATGTCATTTTATACCATATAAATTTTAATTTATAATTTTTAAATATTTTTCTGATTTTTAAACAGTTTTATAATATGTTATTTTTATAAATTATCAATAGTGTCAATTTTGACAACATTCATTTATTTGAATTTAAACAAAATATATACAAAAGATATGTTCGAACTAAAAGCTTTAATAGATTCATATAATTTCATATTTTTCTATAAATTATTGGAGAACATTAAATAGTTCATATATTATTTATTTTAATATTTTTAAATTCATTTAATTGATATTTCAATCAATAACATAATTTCAACATCACTATTGTTCATAATTAATGATATTTATTTAACCCCTAAAAATTATAAATAACTTTATATGATGTAGATAATTGGATTAGCTCTCTGGAGACTATTCATGTTCTAAGTTTCATTAATTTTATCACTAAATTAAAATTATTATACTTATAAGATGCAATAAAGTGACATGTTGTCACTTTCTTTGGTTTTAATAATAATTAAATTATTTTCATGGACAAAAGTCCTTTAAATCAATATAATCCTACACATAGGTGATATGGGTCGACTTTTAGTCATTAAATAGGATTTTTTAAGGTGTTAGGGTAATTTCATAAGCTTATATTTTCCCTTAATTACCCGATTTACCATTAACTATGGTAAATAAAATTTACCATAGTTACTATTCATAATGCACAAAAATAAAAAGTAGTCTATTAATAAAATTTTGACCCACTGATTAAAAATATGGAATCCATTTTCCAAATTCAATACACATAAGTTTCAGAAATTAAATTAAAATTAATCCCATTGTCGAAAGAAAATGGGTTTTTGTTTAAAACATTGCAAAAGATAGAATTGATTTAACCTACGAAATCAATGTAAAATCAATGTTAATGACATAAATAATATTAAATGGTTAAAATTTATTCTATTTATACTTTTAAACCATTCAATATTATAATCTAACCCAATAAATTATAACGATGAATAATGTTGCTTTTAATTAAAATATAGCGTGTTTTTACTATTCATTAAAATATGAAAGTTATCAGAATAATATGAAAAATTTATCCAAAGTAAATTTTTATATCCTGATTCCAAAGAAGAATTTTATTTTGTCAAATTGAAATTATAAACATGTCAAAAACAAGATTTAATGTGGGTGTGCCATTAAAAGGTGGAAAACTGCATTTTTTTTAAAAAATAATTACTTTACGTGAAAAATTTATTTTATTCTTATACCATGTTATAGAAAATGTGTAGGATGACTAAAAATTAAAAATTTAGTTAATAATATTCATAAAATCTTGTTCATAATAATATTATAATAATATATCGTTGTTTAGTAAAACCTAGTATTGCGTACAACACATGCTATCGAGGAAGGTCGTGATTGCATGTAGTGCAATCCATGTCAGGGTTGCGTGTAGTGCACGACTCCTTTGTTGTTTCATATAAAAAAATCCAACCATATTTCATTAATTCATTGAATATATATATATATACTCAATGTTTCTTAGAATAACTACTATCAAACAAACTTGAAATTGTGTGTAACACGATCAAAGATTAGTGTTGCATATACTGCAAGATAATACAGTGTTGTGTTTAATGGAAGATAATCATGGGGTATCATACAACACAATACATCAAATAAATTAAAAATAATGCTTATCATAAAATCTCGGGGTGTTACAATCATACCCAGTTTTTTTACCTCAGCACCACGGTCTAAATAATAATGTTCAAGACTCACCAGATTCAATGACTTCTAGGGAGTATAAACTAGCTAGTGAGGACCCCATCAAGATCTAAATGTTGTAGAACATGTCTTCCTTACACACATGTGGAATATTTTCACTAATGATCAGGATTATAACTCTATAATATTACCTATGATTCAATATTACAAAATTTTCTATAATGCTAAATTTACACCTTTGATAATGCATGGGATTTAAACATTTGAATTACAATGTAACTCTTCTTGTGGGAAATGGATAACTTATCTACTAAGTATGTTTACAAATTCTTCACGGTATATCCTTGTATTACACTTCATAATATTAGAAGATAAAATCCCCATAATTATAGTAGGTCCACCACTAGAGCAATGAATGGTGGAAGAAGGCCAACTCCTTGATCCTCTTCCTATACATTCACAATAGTCAAGGAATTCTACAAAAACTCTGGGTATTTTGTTATCATGTAAAATATAACTTATAATCGATTAATTTTACACATACTAGTCCAAAACATACAAGAATTATATGACTTATTTCATAAAAAATGATGGTGAAAGTAATGTTGTTTATAGAAATTAGAGGAGTTTAAATACACAATACAAGATAGAAACTAGGGATCCTTATATTCTTGGTAATGGTCATGATTAATCATGTCGGGAAATAAATCTCTAAATAATATGTTATTTAAGGCCTAACAATATTAACACATAGGTATACAAACTTCTCCCATGATACCCCACTAAAACCTATTGCCTCCCTAATGCATGAATATAGTTGGATTGACAAGTCATCCCAAAATTTTATAGTAAAATTTGAATATTTTGTCCTAAAATTCTATCTATTTCACTATATAATGTTGTCCCCTGATTCATATAATGGATATAGGATTCTCTATTTCTATTTCATGAGTCTATTCAACATCCTTACATTATAAAATTCCAACAAGGGCTGATAAATCATAAAAGACTATAGTCTATACTAGCTCTCACACTTGAACTACAACTGAAGTGTTGGATAATTATCTTCTGCATCCCATAGCCTAAGGTGTAACTGGGGTGTCATCCCTTATTGAAAAATTCATGCATCTCCAAGATTTAATTTTTATAAAATTCAAATTGAATATTTAAAAACACTAAGACCGTCACGACCCGTCCTCGGGGCCTGTGCCGTGACTAACCCAATCCCGCCTTCCATAGGCCAGGGGCTGGAGACTAGTACCAAGGCATAAATACCGGTAAAGGGAAGGCATTGCCTTTGTAAAGTAAACAACAAACACCACAAAGTAAGCAAGCGGATGTAAACACTAAGTAAAAACCGGTACAACAGTATGTGCGGAAAAGTAAGTGGGCTAATATACAAACCCAAACTGAAAGTAAAGTACAACTCGAAAAGGAAAACAACAATTGAAAAGTTAAGATGCAATGTCGAGTAGTCCCTTGGAAGTCCCACCTGAAGGGTGGGTACAGAAATCCTCCACTGCTCCTCGGGTCTAGCCGACCGCTCCGAGTACGTCCCGCCCAGTGGTCCACCTCCAGGTACCGTCCTACTCCACAAGCCTCCACAAAGATCAGCGATGTCCGTCGTCTGTAACCAAAACAACATAGTGCGGGCATAGCCCATGCAGGGGTGAGTATAAGCTACTCAGTAGGGACCCCGAGACCCCCTAAGGTCTCCCAAAATCCACAAAGGGTAGACCACAAAGGAAAGATACAATCACGACGTAAAATCCGACACTGCTTAGGTATATGCCCATACATATACCTAATTCATCAATTCCCATTCGGATCCAACGTCCGAGCCCAAGCACAACCCAGTCCACATAGGAAGAAAAATGCAAATCCACACAGGATAGCACAACACAATCCACAAAGGAGAGTAAAACATAAATCCACACAGGATAGCACAACACAATCCACATAAGAAAGCAAAACAGGATTCAGCTCACATAGGTATACTTCTTCGAATGACGATAGAGATGATCACTGATCCATCTAAGTCGTCAGAACCAAAAAGGATCGAAAGGTACTAACCCCCGCAATGACCCAAATAAGATCGGACCCACACAGGATAGATAGGCAACTAACCCTCGCAATGACCCACAGAGGATCAGACCCACACAGGATCTGTAGGCGCTGGCTCACACAGAACCGCTGAGCGCTGACCCACACAGGATCAGATCCACACAGGATCTGTAGGTGCTGGCCCACACAGGACCGTTGAGTGCTTAAGTCTTCATCATCGAATCCACTGAGGATCTCTGCACAGTCATCGTCGAATCCACTGAGGATCTCTGCACAGTCATCGTCGGAGTCGCAACCAGCACTAGGGTTCCCGCACATAGCAAGCTCGTTCGGGAGGGTCCGCTCCATGAGCCGAGAGGCTGATATATCAACTGAAACATATTCCAGAGTTGGTGTATCCAAAAGATCCATATCGTCAACAGGAACTCAACTTCGCAGACGGCGCGTCAATCGGACGCTCGGTCTGAGAGTTATTTGCTTTTTCGTTCCAGGGGCCCGGTTGGTTTTTAAGGCAAAACCATCCCAACCATACTCCACCTACGTCCAAACCTCAGGCAGATTGAGCCAAAAGATCTATCTCACATATAGGAATCCACCAAAGTTGACGGCACATCAATCGGACGTCCGAAGCTTAAGTTATGAGTGTTTCCGCTCTGAGGGCCCGGTGGGTTTCGTGGACGAACCAACCCGGCCGAACCCAAAGTATTCCGAAACCTTCAGTGTAATATACCAAAATGACCGTCTCGATCCAAGGATCACGTTGCCGCTGACGGCGTGTCAATTGGAAGTATGTAGCTCAATATATGAGCAAAATACCAAAAATGGTCTGAAAACGGGGGGTCTGGGCCCGGACCGGATCTACTCGAACCGGGTCGACCCGACCCGGCTGGGTCCGGCCCGGCCCAGCCGGCGCAGTCCGGCCCGGCCGTCCGAGTGAGGGGAAGCCGCAGGGCATGCTGCCCCCGCGGGAAGAGGACTCGCGACCCCACGTGGGGCCACGCTTGGTCAGCGGATGCGGTAGAGTCGCGTCCTGTGTCTCTCCGGACTCACGCGGTCGCGGGTCTGGTCGGCCTCCACCGCCGCAGCTTCAGTCGCAGAGGCTCCATCCGGCGGCATGTCGGGGTGCCGCCGCCTCCGGCCGCCGTTGTCGGCACACCGGCGCCTTGCGCCACCGGTGGATTCCGTAGGCCTCCGGAGTTGCTCTGATGGTCCAAATCCATTTCTGTATGCGCCGTAGCTCATCCCGGGTCCCATTCTTCACTACAGAATCAGCAAATCGCCTCTGCGGCACATTTTTTCATCGCCCGCCAAATCCGCACATCAACAAAGAAATGCGAAGAGATATCGGGCCGTGTTTGTTTACCCCGCACCCTCCGCATTAGGTGATAACAATCAGGAAATAATAATCAACACATGAATAACATAACAAGAAACAATTTTAATAAATTAAAATTTCACTTTGATCCGGGCTCTTTTTCTAGAAGGAAACAACAACGGGAATAAAAATTATTCTCATATAAAACCCCTACCTCGCCGTAGTCGTTGAGCATGCGTTCTTCGCGGAATTGACCGTCGCGGAAGAAGAGGATCGTCGCGTCGCGGAAGGGCGTCGCATCGTCGCGGAAGGGCGTCGCGTCGACAATCTCCGAGGGTTAAAGGAAACACACGGATTTAATTTCACATGAATTAAATCCATGTCAAGTACAAAATCTACAATGGAAATTTAAAAGATTTGGAAATCTCCTACCTCAAGATTATTGTGATCAGGGATTATTGCGGGGAAGAACGTCGTGGAAGAAGCGTCGGGGAAGGAGAATCGTCAGCGTCGCGGAACACGGTGTTGCGTCGTCGATCTCCGAGGGTGATGTTGTTCTTCGCGTTCTTCGCGTTCTTCACGTTCTTCGCGTTCTTCGCGAAGGAGGATGAAGGCACATAATCTCTAAATCCTCTAAAAAAATCAAACCCCAAAAGAAAGGTGTGTTGGTCTTATTTTATTAATATGCCAACGGTTTGAAAATAGGTTAAGAAACGAAGAAATTAATTCATAGAATTAATTTTCCAAACTAACCGCCCAATTAATAGGGGCGTTAATAATTTAAGAAAATGCGTCGGTTGACTTTCATTAAAAAGGGTTTTCGCAGGTGCGTTACTTAGGGGAAAATAAACGGTGGGGCTCGTGCAGGCCCCACCTCACAAATATCCTACCAAGAGGGTAGGATATTTTTGGGTTCCACCCTATCCGCTTCAACTCATCTTAAGCAGCATAAAGTGGATTATGTGAAATAAAATAAAATTTTCCGTACAACTTTATTTTATTTCTTAACTTAAACACCAAAAATTAAAAACCACACCCAAGCAAACACAACTCCAGAAAAGGTGTTTCTAAGCAAATACAGGCGGTGTGATTCAATCGGAGACCTCAGAATTCAATTCCGAGCACCGGCTCAAAAGTGAGAAAACCCCGCTCGTTCGTTCACTGAACGTACCCGATCCAAACTTCGGAAAATGATTCCGGGCACACCAGGCCTCAGAATCAGGTTCCATTAGAAACTACGTTCTTGTAAAATTCCAAAAAGAAAATTGAGAAAAAAAAATTCCCTGATATTTACAGGTCATTACATTACTCCCACCTCAGGGCTTTACGTCCCCATAAATATACATCATAAACTAGGGAAACAAATGTGGGTACTGAGCACGCATCTGAGATTCCCACTCCCAAGTGCTCTCCTGGAGGTTCTCGTGCTTCCACCTAATGCGCACTAGAGGAATCGATCGTCCACATAGGACCCTATCTTGTCGATCCTCGATCTCCACTGGGACCTCTGTAGAAGTTTCCCCATCATCTACGTCTAGCTCCCAATAGTCAATGATTTGCATCGGGTCATGCACGTATCTCCTCAGCTGAGATACGTGGAAGATGTTGTGCACCCGGTGAAACTGAGGTGGTAAAGCCAGGAAATAAGCCACCTTGCCGATCTTGCGGAGGACCTGGAATGGTCCAATGAAGCGTAGAGGAAACTTGCCACCTCGGCCAAATCTCTTTAATCCACGTCGAGGTGAGACACGCAAGAAGATGTGATCACATCCCCGAACTCTAGTGGCCTCCGCCTCCTGTCAACATCGGACTTTTGCCGGCTCTGAGCTGTCCTCATCCGCTCCTGGATGACCTGGACCTTCTCTGTCGTGGCCTGGACCATCTCTGGTCCCACGAGTGCTGACTCCCCAGGGTCTGTCCAGCACAAAGGAGATCTGCAAGGTCAACCGTACAATGCCTCATATGGTTCCATCCCGATGGTGGAGTGTTAGCTGTTGTTGTACGCAAAGTCCACCAAGGGTAGGTGGTCCTCCCATCTATGACCAAAGTTGAGGACACATGCGTGGAGCATGTCCTCGAGAGTCTGAATGGTCCTCTCCATCTGACCATCCGTCTGAGAGCAAAAGGCGGTGCTCAGACGTAGATGTTTTCCGACTGCCTCCTGCAACCCCTTCCAAAGCCGGGAAGTAAAGTGAGCATCTTGATTGGAGACGATAGATGATGGCACTCTATGAAGCCGTACAATCTCCTGAACGTAGAGACACCTCAATCTCTCCACTGAGTCCTGCTCTCAGATGGGTATGAAGTGTGCCGGTTTGGTAAGTCGGTCAAAAATCACACAAATGGAGTCGTGACCTCTGGAAGTGCATGGAAGTCCAGTCACGATGTCCATAGATATCCCATCCCACTTCCACTCCGGGACCTCCAAGAGTTGTACCAAGCCTGCTGGTACCTGATGCTCTGCCTTCACCTGCTGGAAGATGAGGCATCGAGAAACAAACTCTGCCACAACCTTCTCCATGCCTGGCCACCAGTGCTGTCGCCTGAGGTCTTGGTACATCTTCGACACTCCAGGATGTACCGCCAAAGGAGAAGTGTGAAACTCTCTCAGCACCTCCTCTCGTAAAGTAACAGGTACCAAGGTACATCCTCTGAAATGGACGTCGTGCTCTGCTCCAAGGGAGAAACCATCAGGTTCATGTCCTAAGGATACCTGTTCACGCTGTGTCTCACAGTCAGCGTCCCCATTCTATGCCTCTCTGGCCCGTTGAAGTAGTGGAGGAGAGACTATGAGAGACTGAAGGAAGGTTGCTCGGTCTCTATCCATGAAAGATATCTTCAAGGCGGCTAGCTGCTCTGTCGCCTCCTCAAGTAGCTGAATTCTCGTCCTTCTACTAAGAGAATCGGCTACTGCATTCCCCTTCCCAGGAGTATAGACTATCTCAAAGTCATAGTCTTGGAGGAACTCGATCCATCACCGCTATCTCAGGTTCATATCCTTCTGTGAGAAGATAAACCTGAGACTCTGGTGGTCGGAAAAGACTGTAAAGCTCTCGCCCATTAGATAGTGTCGCCAAGTCTTCAGAGCGAAGACCACTGCTGCTAACTCTAGATCATGGGTAGAGTAGTTCAGCTCATGTGGCCTCAACTAAAGTGATCCATAGCCGATCACCGCCTGCTCCTACATCAGGACACATCCGAGTCTGGTCCCCGATGCATCGCAGTAGACTACGTATCCAACTCCCTCCTCAGGCAACCTCAAGATAGGTGCGCTAGTTAGTCTCTGTCTCATCTCCTGGAAGCTCTGCTGACATCTGTCTGGCCACACAAAGGGTTTCCCCTTCTTCTTTAAAGCCGAGAGTGGTGCCGCAACTCTGGAGAAGTCAGGCACAAATCTCCGATAGTATCCAGCTAGTCCCAAGAAACTCTGCACCTCTGTCACACTCCTGGGTACCTCCCAAGCTAGCACTCCCTCGATCTTCAAAGGATCCACTGCAACTCCCGCCTCAGAGATGAAGTGCCCCAAGAAGTGGACCTCATGTAACCAGAACTGGCACTTCGAGAGCTTTCCATAAAGCTGGTGCTCTCAGAGTGTGTCTAGTACAACCCGCAAGTAGTAGGCGTGCTCCTCCTCAGTCGTCGAGTATACCAAAATGTCGTCGATGAAGACCACGACAAATAGATCGAGGTATGGCTGAAAGATCCTGTTCATGAGGCCCATGAACACTGCTGGAGCATTGGTTATGCCGAGAGGAATAACCAAGAACTCATAGTGGCCATACCGACACCTGAAGGCCGTCTTCTGCACGTCATCGTCTTGAACTCTGAGCTGATGATAGCCTGACCTGAGGTCTATCTTCGAGAACCACCATGCTCCCTTGAGCTGATCAAAATGGTCAACAATCCTCGGTAGCGGATAGTTGTTCCTCACTGTCCCCTGGTTCAGGCGACGATAGTCGACACACAGTCAAAAGCTCCCATTCTCCTTCTTGGCGAACAATATTGGGGAAGCCGAGGGTGAAACACTGGGTCGGATGAATCCCTTTCTCTGCAAGTCCTCCAACTGTACCTATAGCTCTCGAATCTCAGTGGGGTCCATCCGATACGCTGGAGTGGATATCGGGGTTGTCCCGGGGTACAGATCAATATAAAAGTCTACCTCTCTCTGAGGAGGTAGTCCTGGAACGTCGTCGGGAAAGACGTCCGCATACTGATCCACCACTATAGGAAAACTAGGACTCCGCACGTCAACTGATCCTAGGATGAGGCTAGCCAACTGATGAGTGATGGGCTTTACTATCCTCTGTGGAAGTCCATCCTATGCTGCAAAGGCTCCCTTCTCGCCGGTGAAGGTGAACTTGCTCCCATCGGTGCGTACACATCGCACCTTGCGACTAATACAGTCAATGTAAGCATGGACTGTAAATAACCAATCCATGCCCAAGATGACGTCGTAAGGCCTCGACGCTGCTACCAGAAGATCCCAGCAGAAGGTCTCGCCTCCTAGAGTAATCTGACACTACCAGAACTAGTGCGTAATCGTCGAGTCTGCTCCCGTAAGAGTCTCTAGCCGTAAGGATCGAGCCAACAGATCTGTCAGAATCTCCGAGCTCCGAACAAGGGCAGTGGCTATGAAAGAGTGACTTGGTCCTGTGTGTATAAGAACTACAGCAAGGGTGGAATAGACACAGATAGTACCTCGAATCAACTCAGGCACGTCGTCGTCGTAGGCCTCTACTTCCTAGAGTTGTGCTTGTCTCTGCCCGCCAGCTCCTGGTGGTTGGGGTGGCCCTCCTGGTGGTGGTGGTGGTAGAGCCTCAAAGCGTCGCCCACCACCTACTGCTCGGCCAGCTCCTCTGCCTCGTCCGCCTGCTCCCTGTGGACCGCTATGGTCAACCCTCTACCTCTGCCTCGATGGCCCCTCCACCGTCTGCTGCTCCTCGGCACGGCGGGTCGGGCAGTCACGAGCCATGTGGCCCTGCCCGCCGCAGGCGTAGCACTGCCTGCCTCTCGAAAGACTGGCTCCACGCTGTGTGCCCCGTACTGCTAAGCCAGTGTCCTGAGGTCGTCTGTGTGAGGTTCTAGTCTAACTGGACCCTTGAGTCATCCGTCGACTTCCTGCCGCAGAAGACTATGCTACCTGCCACCCTGCGGTAGGTATTGCTGCTGATGAGGACTCGGCAAGAATGATCTCGATCAGAAGGGCTCACTCTAGTACTCCTGCCTGAGTCGGAATGCTGAGGGAGATCAGTGATGCCCTGATCTCGTGTCTCAATCCCTGCTCAAAGGTCTGGGCTCGGAATAAAGGGTCCCGTACCATGTCGGTTGAGTAGCGAGAAAGATCAGTAAATCTCGCCATGTACTGGGCGACCGTCAGGCTGCCCTACCACAGCTGAAGAAGCTCCTGGATGCGCACCGCACGGAGGGTGGCTGGGAAGAACTCCGAGCGGAAGAGGATCTCAAAGTCCAACCAAAGGGGAGATGCCTCATCGTGCACCTGGAGAATCAAGCTCCACCATCGGCCTGCTGCTGCGTGCAGTAGGCTTGCTGCGAGGATCAACATGAGGTCTGCTGGTGTCCTCACTAGCCTAAAAACTCGTACCACTTCCTCCAGCCAGTCCTCGGCTGCCCGGGGGTCCGTCTACCCACAGAACCTGGGTGGTCGCTGGCGCTAGAACTCGTGAAGAGCTCCAAGGGGATGTGCATCATCAGCGGCTGCAAGCATCGGTGGCTCGGCGGGTAGAGGTACCGCCGGTGCCTCAGCTGTCAAAGGGCACTGTACCGAGGCCTCATCGCTCGGTGGGCTGTCTTCATGCTCAACTCTCGGATCCCTAGCCGGCTGCCGTCATGGGGCCATCCTGGAAAGGAAACAAGTGTGCCACGGTCAAAACAGTATACCTGGTGATCTGACATAGGTAATCACAATGAAAACATTAAACACACATGCAATCAATGTTTTCGTTCATTAAGTTGGAAATCAGAAATCAGGGTCCTGGTGTACGGATACGTTGGCCGCCGCACCAACACTGGGCTCCCTGGACTTATAACCACACTCAATACGCTTAACACTATTTCTTCACATAGAATAATGATCAGAGTCTGCGGTAGAACCGAACTCCTCTGATACCAATTTTTTACGACCCGTCCTTGGGGCCCATGTCGTGACTACACCAAGCCCGCCTTCCATAGGCCAGGGGCTGGAGAATAGCACAAAGGCGTAAATCCCGGTAAAGGGAAGGCATTGCCTTTTTAAAGTAAACAACAAACACCACAGAGTAAGCAAGCGGAAGTAAACTCTAAGTAAAAACTCGTACAACAGTAAGTGCGGAAAAGTAAGTGGGCCAGTATACAAACCCAAACTGAAAGTAAAATACAACTCGAAAAGGAAAACAACAACTGAAAAGTAAAGCCGCAACGTCGAGCTGTCCACTGGAAGTCCCACCTGAATTGTGGGTAGAGAAAGCCTCCACTGCTCCTCGGGTCCAGCCGACCGCTCCGAGTACGTCCCGCCCAGTGGTCCACCTCCAAGTACCATCCTGTTCCGCAAGCCTCCACCACGATCAGCGTTGTCCATCGTCCGCAACCAACACAACGTAGTGCGGACATAGCCCGTGTAGGGGTGAGTATAAGCTACTCAATAGGGACCCCGAGACCCCCGAAGGTCTCCCAAAATCCACAAAGGATAGACCACAAAAGAATGATACAATCACGAAGTAACATCCGACACTGCTTAGGTATATTCCCATATATATACCTAAGTCATCAATTCCCGTTCAGATCCAACATCCGAACCCAAGAACAACGCAGTCCACATAGGAAGCAAAATGTAAATCAACACAAGATAGCACAACACAATCCACAAAAGAGAGTAAAACATAAATCTACAGAGGATAGCACAACACAATCCACATAGGAAAGCAAAACAGGATTCAGCTCACACAGGTATACTTCTTCGAATGACGATAGATATGATCACTGATCCATCTAAGTCGTCAGACATACAAAGGATTGAAAGGTATTAACCCCCACAATGACCCACACTGGATCAGACCCACACAGGATCGATAGGTAACTAACCCCCGCAATGACCCACACAGGATCAGACCCACATAGGATCTGTAGGCTCTGGCTCACACAGAACCGCTAAGCGCTGACCCACACAGGATCAGATCCACACAATATCTGTAGGCGCTGGCCCACACATGACCGCTGAGCGCTGAAGTCATCGTCGTTGAATCCACTGAGGATCTCTGCACAGTCTTCATCGAATCCACTGAGGATCTATGCACAGTCATTGTCGCAGTCGCAGCTAGCACTAGGGTTCCCACCCACAGCATGCTTGTTTGGGAGGGTCCGCTCCACGAGCCGAGAGGCTGATACATCAACTGACACAAATTCCAGAGTTGATGTATCCAAAAGTTCCATATCGTCGGCAGGAACTCAACATCGCAGACGGCGCGTCAATCAGACGCCCGATCTGAGAGTTATTGGCTTTTTCGTTCCAGGGGCCCTGTTGGTTTTTAAGGCAAAACCAACCCGACCATACTCCACCTGCGTCCAAACCTCGGGCGGACTGAGCCAAAAGATCCGTCTCACAAAGAGGAACCCACCAATGTCGACGACATGTCAATCGGGCGTCCAGAGCATAAGTTATGAGTGTTTCCCCTCCGAGGGCCCCGTTGGTTTCATGGACGAACCAACCCGGACGAACCCAAAGTATTCCGAATCCTTCAGTGTAATATACCAAAACGGAAGTCTAGATCCAAGGATCGTGTTGCTTCTGACGGCGCGTCAATTGGAGGTCTGTAGCTCAGGATATGAGCAAAATACCAAAAACAGTCCGAAAACGGGGGGTCTGGGCCCGGACCGGACCGGCCCGACCCCCCCTGGGTCGGCCCAAACTGGAACGACCCGAAGTGGGTTTGACCCAGCTGGATCCGGCCCGGCCGGCGCAGCCCGGCCCGGCCGGCCGAGCGGCCGAGCGAGGGGAAGCCGCGGGGCGTGTTGCACCCGCGGGAAGAGGAGTCGTGGCCCCGTGTGGGGCCGCCCTTGGTCAGCGGACGCGGCAGAGCCACATCCCGTGTCTCGCCGGACCCTCATGGTCGCTGATCTGTTCGGCCACCGCCTACGCCGCCGGTGGATTCCGCGGGCCACCGGAGTTTCTCTGGTGGTCCAAATCCATTTCTGTCTGCGCCGTAGATCATCCTGGGACCCTTTCTTCACTATGGAATCAGCAAATCGCCTCTGCGACACGTTTTGTCGTCACCTGCCAAATCCACACATCAACGAAGAACTGCGGAGGGTTGTCGGGCTGTGTTTGTTTGGCCCGCAGCCTCCGCGTTAGGTGATAAAAATCGGGAAATAATAATCAACACATGAAAAACATTAACAGGATACAATTTTAATAAATTAAAATTTCACTTTGATCCAGGCTCTTTGTTTTAGAAGGAAACAACCACAGGAATAAAAATTATTCTCATATAAAACTCCTACCTCGCCATAGTCATCGAGCGTGCGTTCTTCGCGAAAATGACCGTCGCGGAAGAAGAGGATCGTCGCGTCGCGGAAGGGAATTGCGTCGTCGCGGAAGGGAATCGTGTCGACGATCTCCGAGGGTTAAAGGAAACACACGGATTTAATTTCACACGAATTAAATCAAATTCAAGAACAGAATCCACAAAGGAAATTTAAAATATTTGGAAATCTCCTACCACAAGCGGATGGTGATCAGAGATTGTTGCGGGGAAGAACGTCGCAGAAGAAGCGTCGTGGAAGGAGAATCGTCGGTGTCGCGGAACGCGGCGTCGCGTCGTCGATCTCCGAGGGTGACGGTGTTCTTCTCGTTTTTCGCGTTTTCGTGTTCTTTGCATTCTTCATGAAGGAGGATGAAGGAACATAATCACCAAATACTCTAAACAAATCGCACCCTAGAAGAAAGGTGTGTTGGTCTTATTTTATTAATATGCCAACGGTTTGAAAACAGGTTAAGAAATGAACAAATTAATTCATAGAATTAATTTTCCGAACTAACCACCCAATTAATAGGGGCGTTCAGAATATAAGAAAATATGTCGGTTGAATTTCATTAAAAAGGGTTTTCACGGGTGCGTTACCTAGGGGAAAAGAAACGGTGGGGCTAGTACGGGAACCACCTCACAAATATCCTACCAAGAGGGTATGATACTTTTGGGTTCCACCCTATCCGCTTCAACTCAGCTTAAGCAGCTTAAAGTGGCTTAAGTGAAATAAAATAAAATTTTCCGTACAACTTTATTTTATTTCTTAACTTAAACCCCAAAAATTAAAAACCGCACCTGAGAAAACACAACTCCGGAAAAGGTGTTTCTAAGAAAATATCGGCACTGCGATTCCATCGGTGCCCTCAGAATTCGATTCTGAGCACCGGTTCAAAAGTTAGAAAATCTTGCTCGTTCGTTCATTAAACTTCCCTGAGCCAAACTTCGGAAAATGATTCTGGGCACACTGGGCCTCGGAATCAGGTGTCGTCAGAAACTGCGTTCTTGTAAAATTCCAAAGAAAATTAAGAAAAAAAAATTCCTTGCAATTTACGGGTCTTTACAAACATAGTTATCATATAAGAAAATTTTAAAAGGTAACAAGTTATACTAATGGAATATCTAATGTAATATATCCAATGTAGCTACCCATAGATAGAAGGAAAAAACATCATAGAAATCGATAATGAATTTTACACATACACTGTAGTCAGAGTCATATATATATAATAAATAACAAAATGATATACTTTGACTACCTATTTCCACACTTATATACAACAGCCCAAGGCAAACAAATGAAATAATCATCATCGAATATAGTACTATCTTGAATAAATAGAATAATAAGGTAATTTAATTAATGAGCTATTACATAGAACTCAGTAGTTATATATGTGTCATTTTTGTCTACACACAATGAAAGAATGTACCCAAATTCTCTAAACCTATATCAATAATCCTTTCAATGGCAACATGTAGTCCAATTGCACATAATTTATAAGGGATCATGGGAACACCCCAGACTGTGTTCCATACAACCTTCTTCCTTTCTACGATTCCCCAAAACAACCATGTTAAAAATAATAAATATGTTCTTTAATACCATATTTTAGCACTAGAACTAAACATGATATAGATATTAACAAGAATTCATGATCATCATTAAGAATTCAGTAGGCTACCTACTAGTGGCGAGGATCTGACCACCGTTAGGGTGGTGACTAGACCCTCAAAGATCATAGATATGTTCCATAATAATAATATATTAAATCATTTGTATTTTAAACAATATGAATAATTATTCGTATTATGATAAAAAATCACCCATACATACTTGTAAATAATACATGATTCTGACCTGCCAATCCCAAATATAGTATAAAACATTTAAGAAGATAAATAATGAAACAATATGGAATCCACAAGATTACATCCATATATAAAAACATTATACATGACCCTTATGTCAACTATCTACTGCAGTTCTATTTCCCTATCCTAGATCATGATAATAAATTTCTAATTTTCTCTGATATTTCAGTTGTGGTGTGTGTAATAATCTCTAGTAGGACAACACTAATTATTCCTTAACATTAGTGTATAAGTATAACAAACATATTATTGGTATAATATTATGAACAAGTAAGAATAATCAATAATATATCTAGTGTATGTATTATAAAAAATACACCATATCCAATGTACATACCTGTATCATCATTATATGTGAAGGATAATCAAATGTTCTTTTGGGAGTAATTATGATATATTCACAATATTGTTAAATGTTTCACTCATTGTCATAAGGAATATAGTATTGAGGGGGGCCATAGGGTTTATATTTTCAATCACTTTCATAGTTTATGATAGTATGACATTATATTCCAACACTACCTCATGTAAGAGAATATTTTATCATATCATCACCCCCTGTCTGAGTTCAACAAACAAGGCTATTGTAACCTAATGTTACTACTATCATTTATCCTCATGTATTCCATTCCCCCAAAATTTATATAGCTCCAATTTCATAAACATGGATTAAATTTTATATTCCTTGTCAATTAAAAAACCATATCAGGATGGTACAACTATTTAGAGTATAAAAATAAACACCTCTATGTGCATGGTAATAATGAAAACATGGTAATGAATATAAAAGAAAATCAAATATTGTCAACACAAGAATTCATAAAAAACATACATAAGTATTAGACCAATATGTATATGATATCAATATATATATAAATAAACTATTGTAAGAAATCATCATATATGGGACTCATAGGCTACATACACCGCCAAATTTTATCTCTATATAGCATGGTCATAAAATCTATTCTAACATTGTTATCACATATCTGTGAAAAGAGAATATGTGGGACATAAATTTAATGGGAATTCCAATATTAATCTTGTTGATAAAAATCTCAAAATCCAAAATGAAGTGATACCCCTAAACTAACTAAATTGATACACTACAAAATGAATCCCACAAACCATTCCCAACTCATACACATAAATGTTCACAAATGGTATTAATGAAAAATATAAAACCATAGGGAAAGGATTAAAAAAATATTCCACTCAAGATATGCTAATAGTATTTGGGAAGATATTGATCAAAGGAGGAATTAGTGAAACTCTTGATCTTCTAAAATTGAAGAAACTATCAAGGAATTCATCATAATGTTGAATCAACATAATTTATATGGGAATAAATAGGGTGCATATATGGTTTGTATCAAGGGGAAATAGGTATATATAAAAGTAACATAAACAAGGATGGTTTTTGGATGAATAACCAAAATTATTGATCCTCAAAACACATATATCTTTTTTATTAGGATTTAATTGAATGAAATTCACTTAGTAATTTTAATTATGTCTATTGATTCTTAATTTCATTAAGTAGGATAATCAACATGTTAAAATCTGCACTTAATTGTTGTTATATTTTCTTTTTCTAATAAGAATCCACATTCACATGGTTTGACCACACACTTTCTCAACACATGATACAAACATTATTTGGTCCATATGGGCATATTTCATAGTTTCTCATGGGAGGATTCGTTTTTAAATAATCTAAATCATTAACAATACAAAACCACATGTTCTTATTCAATAAAGATCATGTTTTCTTGGGGAATCAGTATTTTTTTGGGTAATCCATGAAAAATAAAAATTCCCCTGAAACACTACAAATGAAATTAAATAATTGAGGAAATCATCTGAAATAATTTATCGTTTAGAAAATAACAATTAAAAAATGGAATTAATCAATAATGCACCTGAAATATGAGGGTGTTATGAAGCATACCCATAATATTTTTCAGGCTTTCTCCCATACTTTTTTTTGTTTCATATTGGGAAAATAGATATATGTCCATTCAAAAAATTGGTATCTCTATTCATATAGTTTCTATTTATTTAATGAAACAAAAATTAATTATTTTTAGAATTAAGAAAAAATGAAAATATAATTTAATCATAAGAAAATAAAATTTAATCCTACTGTATCGTGAATCACAACACCATTACATAATCCTATGAAATACTAGGTTCATTATAATTCACTTTTGGTTTATTATATGTTGTTTAACACACTACCCTCTTTTTCATCATATAAATATTCACAAATTAATTTAATCCTTATTTTAAAGCAATTGACTATCCCCATACCCACACTACCATATCTCATTAATTAAATAAAACATTTACAAATGATATGATACCAACTAAGGTGACATCGGCGCAACATATATACTGATTACATATTTTTACATGAATATTCATTTCTTCTAAAAAAAGCACCCCAAAAATAATATAGGATTATTTTATATAGTGATTGTATACCCAACCAACATGGTCTTCATAATTTATTTAATATATCCGTCAAATATTATAAACAAATTTTACCCCTATATGAATATCTTAATTATAGATTTAAAACATATTATTGTTAATACAAATATATGAAAGAGATGAACATAGAATCTTATTAAGGGAAAACAATGATGTAAGTCATAAAATAATACAAATGAGCATATGATAAGAACGTGTGTATTAGAACATAATAGAAATACTAGAACCAATCATAAAAATAAATAATGAAACAAGGATCATAAATAATCGATCATAATGTAATTATTTATGTATGAAATTAGACATGATTATTGAGTTAATAATATATGATAAAATAGGTATAATGTGTAAAAAAATAATATGTGATGAATATGAGCATGGAAATTGTAATATATATCATAATAAACAATAGGGATAATCATACTATTATGGACTAGGACATCCATCTGTTCATAATATATAATTACATGTATAACAACCATTGAACCTTCTTATTCTTGGGACCTCCACCTATGTAACACTAGGATTGGGAATCCTTTCTTTGTTCCCTTTTCTTGGGATGCCCATCCATGAATCTTTTTTCATTATTTGACCATACATTTCAAATTTTGGTCTCATAAGGTATAACACATTACTCAATTCATGGAGGGAAACAATAAATCCTCAAAAAATATAATGGTAATCCATAAAAATATATGACATATTATAAGGAAGTCATATAAAATTCCATCATATCATTATTATCCAATTAATAAAATGGGTATCATAAAATATGTTATATAAATATATAATAATACTTCTAGATAAATAAATCAGATATTATAATTATAGAATATACTCATTGATTAATAAAGGAAGAAACTATTTTTCAACACCCAGTAGATTAAACAAATCTCACTACCTTTTGCATGGATCAAGCCATAACATAGAAGTTACTTATGAAATTAGTGTTTGAAACATTAAAATCCTTTTAACCAGAATAAGGAACAACAAAACCCATTTCCTTATACTGATTATGGAAGAACAATTATAATTTTTATGGTTTAATATAAATAAAATTATTCCTTTTATTTTTCGTATAACCCTATATTATTAAAAAAACACAATAATTAAATAAATAATATTCTAAAAAATAGGATGAAAAATAAATGATATAAGAATAGTTGGAAAAATAATTTTCATACTATGAATGTTTGAAGCTATTAAATTATATCAGGGATTAGTATTTGATCACCAATGAGTATATTAAAGTGCATTTGAAAAATATATATGACAACATTACATCACTGGTTTATCTAAATTCATTATATAGAATTCCACCTGGCATAGTAAATATGAAAATAATAATAACATTAATTATATGATTATTTGTTACATCCATGTGATTCTCAGTCGTTGATAATGAACAACCTAAATTTTTTTTGGTTTTTTTACATATATTTAATTAACATGAAAAACATATTCATTTGGTATCTCTATGATAATTTTAAAAAATTAAATGGCCAACCAAACATGTTTTAACACTAAATAAATCACATATTATCTATAAAAATCAATATTAAATTACATTGGAACACTACTATAGATCATGTTTGAAAAACATTAATAATTATTGTAATACAAAATTAAAATGTTCAAGATCCCTAAAATCATTGAAAAGATGATTATATTTATTTTATATTTAATATGGATTTAATTATCTCATAAAAAAATTTATATAGTATATGAATAATTATTATTAATTATATAACCATTTAAACATGAAAAACATTTGAAATTTAAATGATGTAATCCCAAATATAAAAATATATGATAGAGCGAGATTGTTTTGAACGAAGAAAAAAATAAAAAATGATATTGGGGACATCATGTAAGATAATTGATTATAACAATACACATCTTCTTAGATAACTCTTATTTCTCCTCATGGAATCCCTTTCATAGAAGCCCCATTCCATCTAATGGAATCTCATCTTATTCTAATAGAATCTCATGGAATTTCCATTACCACACAAGGAATAATAAGTACATATTATCCATTTCAATAATAGATGATTAATTTAACAACTATAAGATTAACTTCATCTAAAAGTCCCACTTTATTAATATATAAAGAATTTATTCTCTCTAAATATTCATGCAAACCATGGAATCTCACTCAAAATATGATCATCATAAACAAAAGTATGACATGAAAAATCCAAGAAGATTAATGATATCTCTAGTAAAAAAAATAACATGTAATGAGAAAAATTAAAATGTCTAATAATTCTCATGAATGATGATTCAGTTTCTAAATATCTATAATTATAACAAAAAATACTAATGAAAATATCACAATATTGATATTATAGGGAATAATGGTATGAAATAAAAGCTATGAAAAATTATAACTACAAAATAAAAAATATTGTAACTATCAAATCATTAATGATTAATGAGGATCAAGGAACACTTTAATATTCTTCCCATTTTGTATATTAATATTGAAATTGTAAATTACAAATTTTTCTACTGTAAATTCAAAACATTATAATCATTTTTGAAATTGATCATAAATATAAAACAAATGTCAATTTTTTTCAAAAATTTACGATATTTTTCAACTAATTAATCCAACCCTATGAATATTATTAGTCAAAATTAAATACAACCCCTAAATGAAACTATTAAAGAATATTACCCATAAATTTCTATAAAACACAAAACTATGATCCTAGAAATTTATCTATTTTAATATACTATATTGAGACATAAAAGTCTCTATTATCCATGAAAAAATTTACATATATTCAATGAAATATGTTAACTTATCTAAATGATAACAAAATATAAAAATCATACACCAGTGAATCAAATAGAACACAAATATAAACATTGACTAAAATTTAAAAACTAATGTCTTGAAACAAAAATAAAACTGATAATTGTTTTATACAATTATAATTTCACCAAAAAAAATTAATATATTATTTTTAAAAACATAGAGAAATCTATTTTCATAGTAAATATGCCAGCTAAAAGATTATCAATTGATATATATTCCAAATTTATTTATCCTATTTGAACATGATCTCTATGCAAATGAAATCTAACATCAATGTGATTTAACCAGTAATTTTATAAATGGGTTTTAGATATATAAATTCCAAAATAAATATCATAATACATTGGATATTATCAATAATAAAAACAAAATAAAAAACATATTTAATCTATAAATATTATGAAAAATTAATAGAATTAAAAATAAACTCTCTCTCTGTAGATAATAATACCACTAAATTTCGATTCATATAGCTCTATTAAACTAATAATTTCCATGATTGTGAGACATAACTGTTGTTGTTTTTCATCAAATTTTAAAACCACTAAAACCATTGTCTGATAACTTATTAACTCATATGATGTATTTTACATCTAAAATAATTTGATATTTATAGTTACTTTAACATACTTATTTTGTATTTTAGCTGACATTCAATGAAAATTTTCAAGAATATAATGACATCATGAATATATACATTAAAAAACATAAAAAATTGTCTAGTTGATATAAAATAATGAATCAAAAAATCTTCAAAGTAACCAACATAGTATCTATTGGTTTTCGATCATCATCATAATATATCTTAAAATAAATACATAATTTTTTTTATGATTAATGAAAACATATACCAAATCTCATAAAAACTGTTTAGAAAAAAAGGCTAATTTATAAATATATCATATTTTATTTGAACTACTTGTAATAATAGAAATATATTCTTCCAAACATTAGACTCATGTAAAATTTATAATACATTATATTTGAATATTCATTAAAAAGTGAATCACAAAAGGATATAAATATAATATCAAAAAAAAATATTTCAATAATTATTAAATATTTTGAATAAATTTAAATCAATAATGTTAGATCATATTATCCTTTTTCAAAATAATTATTCTCAATAAATAAATGAAACTGCACATTCCACTCTCTAGGAGTCTATTTATAACCATTATGAGCCTTTGAGCATATCAAATCGTGGTTAAGTAGGTATTCATTCTAAATACTAGGTCATGTTTTAGAAAAACATTTTAAAAAATATAACTATTAAAAAAGGAACATTTAACATCCATGTGAAAATTTGTAACTCCATAATAAGATGTATAATCCAAAATAATTCTAATTATAACAATCCAACATAGGCCATCAAGGAATACCTCTTGAATGAGACCTTTATGTGATATAGGTAAAATAGTAAACATAAACTGTTCTGAAATATATGAAAAAAAGACATACAACCATAGTATTTTTTGGAAAATTAATATATACCACAAAGATATAAAATACAAAGAAAAAACATAATAAACCAAAAAATTATGTCATGATACTATGTGACTAACAGTCACTAGTAGACCAACCTGAACTGAATGAAATAACAACTAGAGAACATGATATGATAAATGATTATTTTTCATTTAAATTAATCATTCAATAAAACATTTTAAAATAAAATAACATGGAATTAAGGGTGATCCAAATTTCCTTAGGTTACCATAATAGGTTATATATATGGTCTAATATCCAAAATTCTGTAATTCTATCTTTAAAAATAAAAAATCTATAAAAATAAATTTTAAAATAGAATACTATTTGTAAATAATTTTTACTTTTTATTTGTTTTTTAAAAAATTAATTTCATATCATCAATTCCATAATATGATAGTAATAAGTTTTAATGATATTAAAACATGCCAAGAATCATAAGGTATATAGGTAAACATATTTCCATGAAATAACATATCTTGTTATGATATTATAAAAATCACAATATAAAAATAATTCAGCATTAATCCATGATAAAAAATTCATTTGATAAATAAAAATTAATGATAAATGGCCAATAAAATTAATTTGGGATGTATCCCATGGGACAATAAATAATAGACAGTCATAAGACAAAACTTTTATAAACTTGATAAAAAGGATGTTGATTCCTACATGCCAATATCTGAACGGTTACCTCCATGTGGTGCAACGCACAAAAATGATACTTTTGTACCTATCCCAATGAACCCTAGGATAGCAATGATCCTTTTTCCAAAACATTATTAAAACCATTATCAAAATTTCAGAAAACATTTTCAAGTACATGAAAACCACACATGAGTTTTTAACCCCACTTCAATATCACGAAAATCAAAATTTCAATAAAAAAATACTTTTTTAACATAATCCATTATAATATATTATTTGAAACATTTTTATGATTAAAATCATAGAAAACCCTAATTGATTGTGTCAATAATGACATAAATTCGTCAAATTAACCAATTTTAAAGAAACACTTATCTCAATATCTTAGAAAACTAGTTTGTTTTTACAATGGAGAACCGATACTAATAGAACAACCATCGAGTGGCAAGGCATGCCTAGAATCTAAAAATAACTGATAGATAACACAATTTGATTAAAAATTCACACCATATAACAACAAAAACCAATAAAATTGAAAAATAGAAAGATTACATAACTAGATAGACGTAATATGAACTGTATAGTGATCAGTTGCTAATTGAAGTAATCTGGACATCAGGGAATCAAACGAAATTGCATGGGGTGAGATCTCTTGACCAGAGGACAAGGCTATAAAATGTTGCACCCTCAACACCCGTATGGTTACCCTGAAATACTTTTCCACCACATTTTCATGGTGGGTAAAAGTTTTAAAAATCATATACTCCCCGAGACATACATATTCTCGAAAACCACCATAATTTTAATCAAAACATGATATTTTTCATTAAATTATGTGTAACCAAGCATGACATGTAAAATAATAATTTAGTGTAATAATTTCATGGGTTCTATCAGAATCCATTACATATCATATAATTTTCTAGTGAACTGAAAAAACTATTGTTTCTATGTTTAAATCGATAAAAATTCCTAACTTCACCATTACAGGTATCCTCCCAATTCCATTTCAGTATTATACTCAAAAAAATTCAGGAAAACCAAAACAATGGATAAAATATATCTAAAAAATGTTAATGGGTATTCACAAATTCCCCACCTTAAATGCATTCAACACCCCAAAATCACTCATGATATTATTACCATAAACGTTTATGGCCACTACTTCCACATTACTAACTCCCACTCCCACATATCATGTCTATCCTATCTATACTTCCACAATACCTTGTATACGGTGATCATTTTACCAAGTATTTTCTTATCATGATTTCCCAAAATTCTAAATGGTTTCACAACCAATAGGTTATCATGCTCATGATAAAAAAATCAATTTGATCACATGGAAATTATAAAGTGTATACCTCCTCAACATGTATGCATGAAGCACATCATGTATGGTTGTAAAAACAGATCACATATAAAAATGATAGGCCACCTTCTCTAATCATCCAACATTCATAATGTGGAAAAAAACATGAAGAAAACATACTCTTCAGACACAACCAGTGATGTCCCAAGAGTGTTGAAACTCTATGAATGATCTGATCACTAACATCCAACCCAACTGGCCAAAACCAATGGTCTAAATATGATTCTTTATTACTATGTGACATTATAAAATGCCTCTATATCAACTTCATTTTCTATTTAATCTCCTGAACTACAATCATCCCAACTAAGGGACTTTATCCAAACTATTCCTAGAATCATATATATCTAAACATCCACCCATATGAAGCCTCCAAGTTCCACATAATTATCAAAGCACAATGAAAATTGGTATAGGCTATGTTAACCAATGGAAAATTATTTTCCCAATATTCTATGAAATCAATAACACTATACCAGATTAGATCCTCTAGAACCTTGATTTCCCTCTCTGTATTTATATATGTTTACAAATGAAAATCTTCTCTCAATATAACATGGTAACCCATCACCAAATGAAATACCTTTACAAAACATGGATGTGAACCTTGGGACCCTATTTAAGATAAGTGTAGTGGGAACCACATGAAGGCTCATAGTCAATTGAACATACAAGTACCCAAACTATTCAACAATAAATGTCGCCTTCATAGTTATGAAATGAAGAGACTCTATGTGTCAATCAATCAATATCCAAATAAACTACTTATCTCTAATATTCTATATGAAACCAAATATTAAAATGATGTAAATATAATCCTACACTCTAACTTGAATGGGAAATACCTATAATATCCCCATAGGTTACTAGTTCTCCGCATTAATATTGGTTATCCACCTTAAATATCTGACATGTATAGAACCATTAAAAATATATATGTACTCTCTCAACCCCTTTTTCAAATACATGCTACTCAATTCATAATATATCGTGGTATCCCCATTGTGCATGGTCCTACATGACTACTTTCCACTATCCAAAAACACCTACCTCTTAAAGAATTGAACATCCAACTAGCTGCGAATGAAAAAAATTATGGGATTCCCCCTAAAACATAATTGCGTATTAATTTTTAGGATATACTAAGATGAAAAAACTGGATACAAATTTCCTAATAATAATCATTGCTCAGATAAAAAATATAACTTAAAAATGATACTTTTTTATGATCAAATATTTATATCAAAATGATACATATGATCCTCCTCTTACTTAGTAAAGACAAAAAAATCATCAATGAACATGAAAATATTGGTTTTAGTGAACCAATGAAATATCTACTTCATTAAGTCCATAAACACTATGGGAGTTCTTATGAGACGAATGGATTAAGCAAAAAATCAAAATTCCCATATCAACACTTCAAAGATTTGTTAGGAATATAAATATATCCGACTCTAAACTTCTGATATGCTTCTCATTGGTCAATCATAGAGACAATTGATCCCCACTATACTGATCAAAGAGGTCATCAATTATTATAAATGGTCCTTTGTTCATAACTGCCACTAGATTAAACATTTAGTAATTAATACAAAGTATGAGGCCATCATATTAAATAATATAATTTATGATAGAAAAATCTTATGGTGTCATTCTAGGACAATAAAAATACATTATCATCTATGTTCTAAGTCTATAACATAGGTTATACTAACCCACCAAGTGTTATTATCTATGGTGACATAGAAACAAGCATCATACCAGGGAGTTGTTAAATTGTATAATCATCAACTCTTTATGTCTATAATACATAATAGTAAACCAAAATGGTATTAGGATTCCCAAACACATCTATAATAATTCAAAAACCCAATAAACGTTCAACGTTATTATGAATCATCTATAACAATTTTCATGATATTATGCGAGAATGGGTAATAATAGGCCATTTTCTTTTAGATATATAGTCCCAATCACTTTGAAAAAATTGAGTAGCCCCTTTATCTAAATAGAACAAAAATGAATGAAGATAAAATTATATATAGTATTTAACAATAATCATCAAATCTATTCTGATATTCAAACTGAAGATACAATGAACATGAAATAAAAAATCATACTCCACCTCGAAGTCTGTTGTCATCACATGATATGTATTACATATAAAACCATGTTCATACCAAATTACCCATTGTATGAAATGGTACAATAAGAATGGAGTAATTTTTGAACTCATGACCAATATTTCATCTATTATTAAGATTATAAATGAACGAGTACCACTCTTATCAAAAAAAATTTCATCATAGAAGTTGAGAAAAACATCATAACTCTAATATTAGATGGCCCTTCTTGATGTTCCTCTAGGGAATACTCCCCCACATTAACACTATGGTATTAGCCACATGAAAATATCCCTTGTCCTGAGGATTAGATACAAAACCCATGGAAGAATATTTATGAACTAGAGAACCCTTGGTGTGGGTGGATAATGTCGTACTTACCAAAGATATATTTTTTCAAAATCACTATAAATGGATAGATCATATAGAAAGATAAAATCTCATTGAAGCCACCACATAGTTAGGCTAGGTACATCCTCTCATTTTATAGTTGTAGTAGATAACATAACAATTTACCATCATCCCCACAATGAATGGTCCCATGAAGAAGTGACCACTCTTTTTCTTTCTTTCCTTGCTAGAAGATATACCCTTCAGAACATCTTATATAACTAAATCTCTACATAAGGATTTCTTCCATGATATTTTATCCTTTGATAATTATGCCTTATTAAATACCTAAAAAACAATTTTATGGAACATTATTATCAACAAAGACTTAATATTATGCCTTATTCCTATATCATAACATAAGGCATTTAGTTAGTCATTAGTGACAAGATCCGGTTCCATATGCACTAAATCATTAAAATGGGTCGAATACTCTATAATGGTATGATCCCCATTCTATATGTTCAAAAAACAACTAGGTCTTTCCTACATTCAATGTATCAGGATAAAATAGCTGGTTAAATATTTTAATTAAGGTATCTCAGGTAATATGTTCATGCAATGTATGTATCACAACATAGTCCGACCATCTCCTTCCTATTCCCATGAGGAGATAAATTGAAACCACCTGTTAGAGTCTTCAAGAGTCTTCAACATCTTGAATATCCTATCTATACTCAGAATCTACTCATCAGATTCCTAGGGCCCATTGTCACCATGAAAGAAGGGTTGATGCTTCATCGTAAATATCAAGCCATGATACACTATGCATCATAGGGTCCCAGAATCCACTTGAACCAAATTATTAATAGTAAAAATAATAACTTATATCAATGTAGGCTACACTGGGGGGCTTACATATGGTTCATGTATCACAACATCCATTATTAGTATTGGAAGTTCTATTCATAGAGGCATTTTATAACCAAATGAAATACCCAATTAGTGATGATAAATTTACAAAATCATAGGAAAACATAATGCAATGATAAAAAAAGATTTAATACATTATTAAAATAATCAATAATGAAATACCTCACATTAAAAGGAATTGATATGTTTAAAAAAGTCCCATACTTTTCATTTATGGTACCTAAAAAAAATTCTCATAACTGATAAAAATACCATTCCACCCATGGTAACTCGGTTTTATTCAAATAAGGGAGATTTATAAGAACATTTTATACCCATACTATCTAAATTTTTCTTTACCATACATTAGTAAATCTATGTAATAAAACTAACCTTAGGCAGTGTGGACACACATTACGATGATAATACATTTGTTCCAAGATTACGATGAAACATCATCGATCAAAATGAAAAGCCAACTAAACTATCTAGTCACATGATGTGCTTAAAATAATGAAATAAAAAATATACCTTAAAAATAATAATAATAATGCATACTCTCACAATCTAGGATTGGATTTCAACTAACCTGACTCCGGAACCAGTTCTGTGTAACTCCTTCGAGTGTTCCCACTCTACCTAGGCATGTAGCTTATGTTGGGAATTAATGATAAACCATGTTGTAATTATTTATCCAAATAATAAACAAATATAAATAAAACTAACAAAATACACAACATAATCTAATAATAATTAATAATTGATAAATAAACAATTTTAACTAGATTTAAAATTTGTATGACAAAACAAAAATCTAAAAAAATTAACCAACATGAATCCCAACGAATTCCCCAAGTGATATCACGTTCAACACCATACACAAGAATGAGTATGCTCGATAGTTAAATTGGAACCTAAATTTGAACCTAGCATGAATCATCTGCCTATCAATGTTGAGTGGGACAAGTAAGGAATGATCATAAATAGATCATTAAGTTAGAACAAAAGAATCCATATATTTCTGTACTAGAAAATGACCAATACTTCCAATTTTAAATAAATTTAATGAAAATATTTTTTCTATCTTTTAATGTGGAAAATATATTTTAAATTAATTTTAAAAAAGATTTTGATAACAAATTCCAAATAAGAATCAAAATAAATTTATCAATGTTCAATGTTAGGATTAAAATAAATTTTAAATGTATAAAATAATAATATATGAAATTTATTCGACTAAAATTCTACAATAATTGGATAGAAATTTACAAATTGTAATCATGTGGATTTATTAATCATATATAGAATCAATCCATGTACGTATCTAGTTCATACTCACCTTATAGTGTTTGGTGAAGATCCATATTCTCTAACCAACTAGATTATCTAAACTAGCATCACTAGTAGAAAAAACCCCACCTAATCTCTCAAAAAATATACGGGGTACCAGCCCATCAGATCTGGATTAGTAATCATCCATCTCTCAACCCTCAATATGATTTCCATGAATCTAATGATAATAGTATAAAGAATAATGAGGAGGTTTTCAAAGATGTTGAAGAAACCAATAACCCATAGATGATAACATGAATTATTTTCCCTGACAATGACACAACATATTCAACAACCCAATGATCAGAAGATCGTCAATAGGGTTCCCATCACACATAGAACCACTAAAAGTGTTGATATAGAAAACATTTGAATTGAGTTCGAAAACCACATTCCAAAATTACGTAATACAACTAGTGGTCTATTTATATTCAAAATATCACTTTCACATTGAAAACCATTTTTGAATCATTTCTAAACTAGGTGGAAATAACAAAACATGATTAGAAGATACTAAATTTCCTATTAGCTTATATATTTTACAATAAAAATATCGAGGTTCCAAAGAGTAAAATCCATAGAAAACACATTTTAAATAACCATTGAAATATTTTCAAAACCATGAATATATTTATAAGAAAATTTTATAAATAACCATTTTGAGTATGGTTTGAGAGACAAACAAGATGAAGATAGAAAGGTGTTTTGGAAAATGGATTTTTTGTGTGGAAATTTCTATAGAAACACAATAAATAAATTCCTAGGGGTGTAATATAAGAATAAAAAATATCTTCACAACTAAATATATGGGTCCACACACATGCACAAAAACATATATGTTTTCAAATCCCACAAAAGGGACATAATTCATAAATAAACCCAATCACCTAAACCAAACAAATTCCAATAACAAACTAAATCACCCAAATTCATTTTAAAATATGAATTGACATTTAATCAAACACATTTAATCCAAAAAAACTCACACACACACAGATATATATATATATATGTATATGTATATTTGTATATATATAAAAAACAAGAATTATTGGAAACATTTGAAGACATAGTTTTTATAAAATTACCAACATGAAAGGACCACATCAATTCCTAAAAACACATTAAAATAATGATAAGTACATTTATATATTATTATTTTTAAATATAATCATGAATTGCAATGTAAAAAACAGTAAATAGATGAAAAAACATACCTCAAATATGTGAGAATAGAAAAAACAATCTTATAGGATATAACTACACCCCATAAACATTTTCCAAACCCCAAAATCCATGGAATACAAGACAATCATCACTCATCTACACTAGGGTTCGTCTAGAAGATATCTATGTCAATTGAAACTAAGGAACTCTGAGAGACGAAGATAAATAAAATAAAATTAAAAAACCCCAAAATGAAATCATTTTAAATGAATGAAGGAGAAAACAATGGGGAGTAAAAATAAATGGGATGGATGTTGGAATATCCCTTGATGATTCTAGGCTGAACTAGTGGAAGAGGAGCTTGAATAGGGGTAAATAAAGGGAGGGGGAAAGAAAAATAATTTTTTAAAACACCTGAAAATTTTCACAGTTTTGATGCATGGTTTCCCATACCATGCACTAACAATATGCTCACATTTTGATAGAGGTGACAACATAATGGTATGGACACGTTATATTGGAAACCTTCATTCAATAATGAAAATCACCACACATAAAATATAAGAATACCCATCATGAATTGATAAACGTTTTCCCATAGCCATGTGAAATATATGCTTCTTCTCCCAAACACAAACCTCACACCACATTCTTTCTCCTAGTCCTCACACGTTTTGGGAAAACCATTATCAAACAATGTATAAGAATAAAACCCTCTAGAAAATTTAAAGAATGGAAAAACTCATAATTGGAACTCATTCCAAACCACAACCAAATGATCTAACACCAAAAAAAGAATATAAAAAGTATAGAAACCATGGATAGGTGTGATTTATACAACTATAATATGAAGTGGTAATATATGATATTCAAAAAAATAAAAACAATCCGAGGTAAAAAAATGTAAATCAGAATGTAATTCATGATCCCATGTGACCAATAGTCCATTGAAGACCAACCAAAATTGAAAGAAACATCGACTATAGAGTCTATCATGATACAACATTCCCTTCTATTTAATTAAATTCATCAATATAAAATATAATATATTTCAAAGGCACAATATGGTGTGATAAAAGGTCCAATATGATACCACCGCTATTTCAAAATAAGGACAAATATCAATAATTAAGAAATTATTCCATTTAAAATGAAACATTTTTATAATGCATTTTAAAAAAAAATCCATGTTGTGATTCATTTCAGGAATTTATTCTATAATTTTCCTAAACCTATTTTATATTACCATCACATAAAATATTACAAGAAAATGTGATAAAAATATGAAAGAATATTTATCCATAAATAGTTAAACAATTGAACACATATCCATGAAATAACTTATAATGTGAACCTTTATGATACAAACTCTTATAAAATTCGATGAGTATCAATATTTCATAAAAAAATATCATGAAAAAAATAACCATATATTATATGTGATAAATCACCTCTATTGTGATATATACTATGTTAAATGCATATTAGACACTCAATATTATAAAAATACATACCATTGATACATAAGTTATCTATTCCTACTATTTTATATCTCAAATGTTTCCTCGTGGTGAGGAAACACACACTATGGATATGTGTGTCTCTATAGTGATGTATAAAATATTCGCAATGGGAAATTTAACTATAAATTATTAAAATCATGATCATAATTTTATTAAAAAATTACATATCCATTCTGAGATTCATCAATGTTAGTAAACTCATTTCATATTCATGGATATCTAATTTCAAATGAAAACTATTTTTGAAAACATTTTTTATTCCATTAAAGCATGAAAAACAATTTTACATTTCACATCAATGGAAAACATAAAATAATTTTTCAAGAAAAACCGGAAATATATCAAATTTACCTATCATATATAAATTCATTACTAAACAATGTGGAAAAAATTATTATTTTGTCAATACAGACTAGAAAACCAAAAAAATATACATCATAAGAAATGTTATGTAACGATTCTAAAAAGGATCAATTGAAAATATTTTAAAATAAGAAATCATAGAACTAAATATATCCTAAATTGAAACCAAATAATAAATTGAATTAATACATATGATGAGATAATCATTCTCTAATATAATGATCAATCACCTAGGGATGTGATCCATACCTGAGGGAGTAACCAAAAAATCACCGATGTGGAGGGCCCTTACCCAGACAAGAATGATGAAGACATATGAAGCCAGGATACCCATATGGAAACCTAAAAATAATAATTGTGACATTTACATGTTTTTTATACTATTAAACAACATTTAATCCTTAATACATAGACATTTCATTAAATATTTCTCTTATATATTGAGATCTAGCTATTTAACATTATAAGATGTGTATACGATACACAATGTGTAAAAGTACTATTCTATATAATTAATTAATTGGTTCAATCTAGAATCCATTAGAGTTCATGTGTTCCCATTAAAAATCTATTAATAATCTAGTTATCTAAAAAACCTATTTGTTGTATGCTGAAAATTCCAACAAAACCATGAGTTCACCATTATAGTTATCGTCCCACATTCTTCTTGGCCTTACATAACCAACATAAATGAAAAACTAATATAATGTTCAAAATATACCTAATAGAAAGGTAATAGGGTGTCATACTTATATGTTTTAATTGATCACCTAAAACATAGTTTTCTAAAATAAATTCCTTCAAAATGATTATAACCTTGAGCCACTATGTTTATTTTGATTATAATTATTTGACATGAATCTTCCATCTTGTGTTTAATCATCTATTCAAAAATAATAATATTTTGATTCTTAGTGGGGTAAACAAAATTCCAATTAGTATTCCAATCAACATTATTTGAAAATTCATATAAATACACAATTCAAATTTCACTTAGATAGTGATTCATCAAAATTTGGAGGCAAAATATAGGTAATAAAATTATAATAAGGAAAAAAAATTCTTTACAGATTTTTTTAAAATGACTAATTATATAATTAATTACTTTTTCTACAAGATGATATTTCAAAAAATTAATGTTTTGTTCATGATTAATAAACCCCACTCAATAGATTCATACAACTATGGATTTTTAGTATCATAAATGATAAAATCACTAAACTCTTCCTCAAACAATTCATAAATATATTTTCATTTTTTTAATGAATTTCATAAAATTTAGCATTGAGATATTTTTAAATATTCTAATGTTATTTTATTAAAATAATTATATTCATTATATTAATTAAAATAAACTATAAAAATACCTCTATATGATATTGAATAAAATATTTCTATTAAATATTTTTTGTCATGAATGTGAACGTTGATAACCTATAATATGGACATGAAAATTATATCCTTTATAACATTCATAATTTTATAAGTTTTATTCATGAAAAATGACATAAAAATTATCATAGAAGAAATATTATATAAATTAAAATATTTTTCTTTTAAATATTCTTGTAAATATTACACATATTACATTATCCTAACCGTCTCTTATAAATTTCAATTTTATTCACAAAACATTAAAGGCGAATTTATTTTTTTGTGAAAAAATATTATCATAACAATTATCTTCAAAACAGTTATCAATATAATTATTTTTTAACTCACCATATTTTTCATTTATAATAGAAAGAATATGATAACATTTTTTATTTTTCACCAAATTTTTAAATAAAATAAATTTAGGTATAATTTGATAATTATGTAAAAGATTATAAGACCGTATAAATCTACTATATCAATTAATAATGTCAAAAAAATAAATTTTCCCACCAAGACTTTTATTTTTCTTAATATTAATTAAATTCCAATGTAAAATCAGATGTACTATTGATGTTTTTACTTTATGGGTAGACATTAATGTATTTTTTCTTACATTTTATGTATAAAAACATATTTTTTTTCTAGTTTTATGTCGGGTCAGTTAAAAAAAATTATTCTTTTTCAATGTTTTGGTTTTAATGAGATATTTACATCACATTAAAATATATTCCACAATAAATTTTCCATTTTCATAAAAATTTCAACATTTTGCATTTTTCCATCAATTAATTAAAACTAATTAAATATATTTCATAGTTTCATTTTAAAAATCACAATAAATATTGTTCATTGAAAAATTAATGTTTTTATATTTAAATTTCACATTAATTTTGTTTTAAAAATTCGATGAGATACTTAGTACATTAAAATTTAATATTGTATTAAAAAAATAATTTGAATGAAAAAATATATTTTATATTATATATTCTATATAATCTTTTATTTTTCTATTATGTTATTTAAATAATATAACAGTACAACCGTAATATTTATTATAGATATAAATTTGAAAACATCACTCGTTATGTATTGTGGGCATCTAATTTCCATGTACCAATGTTACTTTTGTTACATTAGAGTCGACATTCTTTCAAATTCAGATATAGAAATTCATTGATATCTCCGAAATATTGATTAAATTTCATTATAAAAAAATTATCTTTAATAATAATTTATTCTAAGAATGATTTTATAGGAAATAAATTTGAATAATATTTTTAGTTAAAATCCACATTGTGACTAAGATACTATTGAAATTTCAAGGAACCTTTTATTGGATAATTTACCTTTATTTGATACCTCATGAATTTACCACATGAATATATCCACTTAATACTTCAACAGAAAATGTTTTATAATTTTTTTGGATATAATATCATAACCATGATGAGTATTAAATTTATATATATTATTAATACAAAACAATTATCTTAACAATGTATTCTTTAAAAAATTGGATGTATATTTCTTGAACTATTCAATTTCGTTTTGATGTTTATCACCTTCTTCAAAAATAAAATCCATCATAATTTCATGACTATAATTTCATTTAAAAAGTTAGTTCTTATGTTGGAGATTATAATGATGAACACATTCATGGTTAAAACGTAATATTTCATTATATCTCTAAGTGGTAAATTTAAAATTTTATTTATTTAGAAAGAATCTATGTATGTATAATCTTAGTATTTTACAGTAATAAAAAAATAATTTATTGTTTTTCATTGATTTTATTAACATATCCATGAAACTCATCTTTGGAGAGATCAATATAAGAACATGATGAAGAAAAATAATTTGATTTTCATACCAGTTTTTATGTTGTGCATTAGATTATGTTTACTTATTCTTTCACAATAAAATATTCATCAATTTAATACTAATGATAAGTGAAACTATATACATATTATATTTATTAATATTCCTATTTTCATTTATCTCGGTTATTATTTTCATTCTTGAGTCTGGGGTACTTTGACATTTTGTCCCCTATAAATCTATATCTTAAAGATATTCCACAATTACCATATTACTGTTTTTTCAATATTATATGGGTTAATATATAATTTTATTCATGTATTCAATATTTTTATTCTTACATGGAAAACTACAGAACATGGTCTCCTTGTCTACATTTCAATTAAGATTTACATGTTTGGTATAAAAAATCATTTTTGATTTAAAAGAACTAGATTTTCATTTTTATTTAGTATCCTAAAAAATAAGTCTTAATATAGAATCATATTTAATTTAATATCTACAAGTATCATATAAAATATATTATTCCAAATTATTATATTCATTAATTTCCACATTTTTAGAATTTCATTTATATATTAATTCTAAAAAAATTCCATAACAAATAAAATTATTTATGAATTCCAAAAAAAACTCATGACATATACAATATTTTTGAATATATAAAAATCATTATTAACTATATATTATTCTAAAAATTTTTATTCATAATAGATAACTCTCAAGAAGGATAGTTTAGTTATTATCAATTAATGAAAACAAAGATGACTAAAATTCAAAAATTTGTAAATTTCATTTCATTTTATTAATGTAGATATATAAATATTTAGAATCATATTAATATTACAATACTAAAATTTCTTACCCTTGTAATTTACAATGTACTATAACACATCATTACCAAATAATTATTTATGATCCACATTAAGAAGTTTATATGGCTCCACCATAGATTTCAAACTGAAAATGATTATCTGTTTAATAAATATCAACTTGTGATTATTTGAGTATTCATAAGAAGATTCATCATAGAGGGGATTTATATAAGGTTACTATCAAGCATTACCATTCATTTTATTTTTCTCAAAACATTTATTTCCCATAAATTTTAATTCAAAAAAATATTTAAAAAACGTGTATTAAATTATGATAATGTCTGGGATCCTCATATAATAGAAATTGTAGAAGAAAATTATAATGGTTAAATGGTATTTATGAATGTGAAGTGGTATTTTAGAAAATGATTAAAAAAATTTAATTTTATGTTAACATAGTGGAAAAATAATAGGGATAGAATAATATTATATTAATAGTACCTAAAATATAATTTCTTATACATTACTCTTTATGCCTCATAAATTAAGAGAGTTATAACATACACTATAATGGACTCTCTAACAATTAAATGGAAGAGATACACATTAAAACTACATCCTTAGTATTTAGAGGAACAAACTAGGAAAATCTGTTATCACACATGTGGACATAAACTAATCTCATATCCTTGTTCACCACTCAAGGAACAACCTATAATTGAAATTTTAGGTGATTTTGTAACAAAACCATGAAATCTTTCCATAAAAAGGAATAGTTAATCCACTCTTTTAGTTATTTTAATCTCATACATTTTATATGAGATAGTATGAACGAAGTATTAAATTTTATGGGCCTAATAATATAACAAGATTAAATACTTATTATAAATGAAACTAGTAATAAAATTAAATTTCATAAGAACAAGTAATGATCTAAGTGTTAACGTAGTGTTCATTCCTCTAGAAGAAATGGTTTAAATGATTTATGTTTAGTGCGTATCAGTATTTGATCACCATGTTGTATTTCAATGTATAGTTCAAAAAAATACTTAAACAAAAAACATCGCTGGTTCAGTCAAGCACAGTATATAGTGGTTTTAAATACATAGTATTTTAATAAATAAAATATACTAGCCAAAAAACTTTTAAAATGTAGTTTCATATTTATATTTCATTGATATAGGACTACATCCGTTTATTTTATATTGTTTTGTATATATATAATTATCATGGAAATTATGTTTACCCGAGATCAATATGATGATCTATAAAAATGAAAATAAATACAACACATATTTTTGTAACATTATATACAACTTTTAATATCAATTATAAAAAAATTAAATTACATATGAACACTCCAATGATGTGTGTAAGGAAAACATGTCATATTCAATAAATAAAAATACCGAATAATGATTTTATATGAATATAGTATAGAAGTTATTATAAATAATTTATAAAGAATACATAAAATGTTATACATAAATAAATATACAAATGTTCATAAAAATTAATTAATGGTAAATTAAAAATTATATTGTTACACATATTTTAAATAAAAATACAGTAATTTAATATATTAAAAATAGTGAAAAATAGTTCATTTATTCAAATAAAAAAACATCATAATCTGATAATGCATCTCAAGTGGGATGTCTAATTTTTCAACCAAATGTTCAAAAAGTTTAGAAAAAAATTGAGGTACATTTAAGATTTTTTGGAGAGAGGGATCAATCCTAGGATTTTATATGAGAGAAGACACCAGCCTTTTGATGTACATATTATCCTCATGTGATGGAGGGTTGGATGCACAAGATCAAATAGATACTCCACTTTCTTGATACACTAAAAAAATATAAAGCTATATTTTCTTGAATTCATTCATGATAGTCCAAGCATTAAATGGTTGTATTTTATGAAATAGGATGACAGACAAGTGTTCTTTGATTGGAAGGGTTTAAATATACTCTTCTTTCAATCGTTCTGTCTTATATCTCTGATCATGTTGATTCCCCTAGAGTTGCTATATTATTTAGAGGGAGTGTTTGGTGTCAATGTACACCAATTAGCACATTTAATTGGTTGGTTTTTCTCAAGTAATAGTAAATAATTTACAACTAATGGATTAAAATTATATATAGGGTATCTATGTAGGTATAAGATCATTGGTATTTCTGATGAATCATTCGATTTTAATAGAGATTTAAGACACAGAAAAGGTTGATGAGATGGATATTGGAGGGAATTAATTAATTAATCCCCTTCTCTTCCATCCAATGGTGGCATGATCATTTCATAGGGAATGATCAAGAACTGACATGATCATCATAGTAGTCGCATAAGTGGTTCCCCATATCAGGGTTCCTATAAAACATTTCCATTGAATTTAGTATATATATAACATTCTATCAATTTGGTAATGGTGGTCACACATGGTGAACTTTTTCCACAACATCTCCCATATGTTATAGATGATATTTACGGTCTTATGTAGCATTTCTATCAGGATATGTCTGTGTCTCATTTTTTTCAATGATTGATAGATATAATCTCCACTATGACGTAGTGAAATTATTAAAATACCATATCATTGAAGGCCCATGCTCCATGATATAAGCACCATCAAGCAATGTATTAGTTTCTTTTAGAGGTAGATGATGTCTAGTGAGAGTGAGAGGTTCCATCATTATTTAGTATTCATTAGTTACTTCATTATTAGATATAGTTTTTCTTACTCATTTATATTTGGACATTTTTTTAGATATTATTATACATCCAATAAAACTCGTGTCCTTTGATATCCAGTTAGAGACACCACATAGAATGAGTAATGTTAATTATTTTTTATTTCCTTCGTCTACACTGTAGATAAATGTTGTAGAGTAATACTAGGATTTCATCTTTTTTAATACAGATATATTTTACATAACCCTTGGGATTTATTGGATTATCCCTAAACATGATAAGATTGATTTTAATACTTAACATGTTTTCTTATTTTGTCTCGATGGGAGATATTTGGGTTTTTATGGAGAGTTGGATCCATGGTCGGGTCATATAGGATCATCCCACCCATACCTTGGGATATTATTGTGTACTATGTAAATTATTTCTAATTTAATTTACTCTAGATTATCCTATTGTTGTTATAGACATTCCTAACATTTTCCAACATGATTTATCTAGTGTTTATTCTGATATAGAGGTAGATATTATGATTTATCTAGTTCTAGTCATTCATATGACATGGATAACATGTTGTCATATATAACCAATGGGTCTGAAAGGGGATCCATATTCATTCGAATTTTCTAATTGTGAAATTATTTTTTCTCCCTTGTGTTTGTCATTGGGAAGCCCCTATAATCCTTCCTATGAAGGAAGATGGTTCACTCTGAATGTGTGAGAATAATATGATGTTGTATCAAGTAAAAGTTGAAAACACACATCATTTACCAAATTTGTTGATATGTTTAACATGTTAATGTGGGAAAATTTATTTTTAAAAATCGGTCTTTAGTTGGGATACCATCTGCTCAGAGTTGTGAACTCTGAAATATGGAATATGTCCTTCTTGGGGAGGTGTTTCCATATTTAATATCTTGTGATTCCATTTTTCTAGACTAGTTCACATGAATTGTTTTTAGGCTTTTTTGAATTAAATTTTACTTTATTATATCATCATTTCTTTGGTATTGTTATGGAATTAGATATTAAATATATTATTATCTGAGTAAGAAATAGAATCAATTAAGTTTCATGAATAATATTTTAAGGAGTCATTGTTTCTATGTAATGACATGGAAATGATATTTCTAGATCCATAAACCGATGTTTATGGGGAATTTTATTTTTTTCATTTCCTTATATATTGATCCTAATAACATGAAATGTTTTGTTTCACAAGAATATGCACAAAATGGATTTGTGAATTGGTACATCCATGGCCTTTTTGAAAAAACCTAATGATTAATCAAATATATATCATTTATTTTATAACCATTGACATAAATTACCTTAATAGGTGTTAAATTATAATGGGATGTGAACTATTAGTAATATATTGATGAGATGATATCACTTTTAACATCATCCCAATTTATAACATTACCTGAGACCGGTAAGGGGTATTTTATTTTATGATATAATTCTGGTGTTATTATGGATTGTGTTGTTATGATTGATGATCATATGGTTTCTTGCATCTATATTAACCTTTTACTTCATTGAATAAATACCCTATCCCATATTTAGAGTATTCTATTGTTATTCATTCCCTGAAATATTTGAAGTAATATCTTTTTGGGGAGAGGTTCATGTTATTTTCTGACCCTAAGAGTCTTACTAATATTATTTCTCTAAAATAAATGAATCATAAACTAAGAAGGTGGGATAAATACCTTCATAAATTTGACATCAACATCACCATAATCCATTAGGAGAGGGTTATTATCTCATATGATTTCATAATAAAAAAACCATCACAATATATTCTAGAATTTATAGTGGATTGGAATCTTATGGGAATATTCACATTATTTCAACTAGATAATCTAGAGGATGTTTTAGGTATGATTACGAACAATGTTTAGTTATCTTAATCTCTCTTGAAGTGTATTCTATAAGAATAGTGGTAGGATTATTTGTTCATAGAAATTAATGAAACCCAATATAGTTTATAGACCAATTCCTGATGGCTTCAATATTTACATTATAAAATATATTTTGTGGCCCATTACATTTTCATGAAAAATTTGTGCATATCCATATTTTTACTAGAATAGATCATTATGTACATTCATTTAGGCTCTATGAATATATATTATGACATTATGTAGTGATTATGTTAGATATATATGGAATGTGAGATTGAATATTATGTGCCTCAATATTACACGTGCCAATATATAATGGCAGAGAATATGAATCCTTATGGATTAATACATCCACTAATAGTTCAATTTTATAAATCTGAAAAGGATTCCAGGAAATTTTTATTACATTACTATTGAATCCATGATGAAATTATACTATTGGAGTGGTTATTTACCATTTCAAATGTTTGATATCATCATTACGATCAAGGACATCACTATGGATGATTAGCTAGGTATGCTATATGTACAAGTGAATGAGAGGTTTCAAATAATTCCCTCTTCTATTTTTTAGATAGGGATCCTAGGTTTACCTAATGGTTCTGCAAGAGTCTCCAGGAGGCGATTGAGACTCAAAACAGGTGTAGAAAATCTTACCATCCAAAGATAGATGGCCCAACAAAGAGTTTTATTTAGATCCTATAGGATATTCTTGGTCCATGTGTCTTGGATTTCAGCTGATCATGGAATATCCATCTAGTACTAGATGTGTTTTCTTATCAAAATATTTACCATTAGTTGATCATAAGAACACCCTTTTATGCAATGTATGGATTCCCATGTAGATCACCTATCTATTGGTGATAGGTGGGTGATCCCCTCCAATAGGATCAATTCTCATTTAGGGGATGATATAGAGGATTCCTGATATATTTCATTATTTGGTTAAATCCGATTTTCTCTTAAATCTTGTGTGGATCACTAGCATAGCCCATTGTATTTTTTCATTCATGAATGATTTTTCTTTAATTTTACTCCTCAGTTGGGTCCCCAATGACATAGAAAGTAGGGAATAGTGGCTCTATGATATGTTGGATCATTTTTTGTCCCTGAGCATCTTGATAAAATTTCATAGTAGTTGGGATTTATAGTTTAGTAGATATGAATTCATTATGTTTTCCAAATATTATAGCATAATATACCCAACAATAAAACCTAAAAAGATTTTAGTGGATAATAGATTGATTTGGAGATCGTATTTTCTATTGTGGATAATTCGTTAGAGATAATTGACTATCAGGTAATGGTATTACATGGGAATTCAAATGAATTTGTTAACGTGTTATGGAGACAATAATAAGATTTTCATGATATATAATAACATGAGTTTTTGATGAGGGGAATTGGAATCAACTCATTAATCTAAATTACATCCCTTGGAGGAAGGACATATATTATAGAGATTTTCACAACATGTTATCTTCATCTATATATATTCCATATATCACTATTTAATACAGTTTATTTTAGTAAATTTTGGGACTCTTGAGGGTAGAGGGAGTATTCATTGGAAAATTACAAAATTATCTATAATGAATGTTTTTTTCGAATTAATAGAGACCATGTATAAATGTGTAGATGGGTTAAAATGTTTTCCTTCTTTGAGTGGACTTTTTCATTCTTCTAAATATTTTCAGGTCATGAAATGTTTAAAAAATGTGAAAAAAAATTGTTAATAATATGTCATGAATAGATTTAAGGAATTAAAGGTTTACATGAAATGAATCCAAATCACATCATGGAATGGTCAAAATGAGTACCTATATGTAATGGAATGAGTGTTTTGGAATAATTTGTTAATTAATAAATTAATTTATGTAAATGGTTTCTTGTTGTGTTTGTTTTAGGATTTTTGGTTATAACCATGACACATAACTTATCTCCTTAATATTCATTTGAAAATTATATAATGATATATAGGATCTCTCCCAAGAGATTTTGGGGGTTATTACTTCTTCTGAATGGCTTCGTTCTGCAATTTATATTCATTATGGTTCGGGTGTGTCTCTAAGGGGAAGTGGCCATTCTACTAAACAGTTTTCATGATTGTGGTAGCATAATTTTGGTAGGTTTACGCATCCTTTTATCTATGATGATAATCCAGTCGATCCATTATATGTATATATATATATATATTGATCTTTTTCTATAGGGCGATCCTTGGGTTGGTTGTGTTTGGCATGAGCGTTTTTTGTTTATACACTGATAACCTGTATCATTTACCTATTTCTCTTTTCAAATTTTTTGAAATATGTGGGAATTTATTATATGTCCTTAAATATTATCCTTCTTTTCATTTGTGTTATTGGATCCCTTTGTGAGAATGTGAGACCAAATTGTTAGGTAGGTTGTTCCATCTCTAGACTGTGTTGCACGGACGGATAAGGTCATGAAGTACCCTTGTAAAGGTATTCCACTAAGTGATGGCTTGGTAGAAGGATAACTCACCACTCGCGAGTATAGGGAGGTCCAGGTTTCTTGCATGGTTAGTTTTGTGGATTTGGGAAATGTAATGAATGTGCCAAAATGGAAATGTGAATTTGATTGGAAACATTGCTAGGTTTCTTTTCTTGACAAAGATGTTTTTTTTTGGAAAATGGTTTTGACATGGAACTTGTTATATTGTGAATTGTTTTGGAATTTTTTTATATAAATTGTTTTATATAAATGCGTTAACATGTTTTATCCTAGAGGACTGGGATGTCAATTCATCGGGGAAAACCTACCGAGTTTCATTACTCACCCCCTACATTGGAACTTTGGTTCTTTTGCAGATGTCATATACTGGGATGTTGGAAAAGGTAAAGTGTCATATATTTATAGCACTACTTTGTGATACTTGGGATGGTTCATGATGTTCGAGCTTGGAGCTTCTAGATCATGAAGTTGGGTTGTTGTCTTGTAGTATTTTAGTTTGTCTTTCCGCTGTTTAATCTGATTTAGTATTGGTTTCCGCTGTGGTACTCTTGGTTGGTTTATGATAAAATAAATCATTGATCTGTCAAGATTTTATAATGCATCATTTAGTTGATTAGTTTTGTTATGGTTGTTCGTTATGTGGTATCTTCTAAAAGGGTAAATCATCCCCACTTGTTTTGAAACCCTTCGGCATTTATTTGCAGCCTTTGGCACCTTGGGGATGTTTCCTAAGGCCAAGTAAGGACTTGTTTTATTCTTAAGACAATAGGTAATTGGCAGGTCATTACAAATGGTATGATTTTGTTCAGTCCTTGGGGTATAAATGCAATTAGCTTGTTCCTTTCTTTGTGGAACAAGTGGTCATCAGTTTTTGTTGGTCTTGGTGTTGAATTATTACAAGTCAATTCATTGGGAGGTCATATTAGGAAGGATTAGGATTGTCGGAACATGGAATGTAGAGCATAAAAAGACATAGCTATCCTTTTTATACAGAAATTCAAGTTACCAGGGAGTTGGGTACATTAGTGTTTTTGAGACACTTATAGGATAACAAATATCATTGTCATGGGTTTATCCAATTATATGAGCAAGAAATGCATTAGTGGAATGACTTCCCACTAGGAGTGCATATATCATTTTAAGAAATGGATTATGGTTTGATTCAAAAGCGTGATTTATGAAAATTTCAAACTTGTTTTCAAATGAACGATTTTGAAAATTGAATGTTTGATTTATTTTGAAAAGAGATTGATTTTCAAAAGAATAAAAATATTTCTTTTAGAAATGGGTAAATGTGGAAAATCATGATGGTTGGAAATCAATATTGTGATAGTGATGTGATAGAAATTTAAATGATGAGCCTTCAGTTTCTAGGAAGTGTGACTAATGGCATGCATTGTTTGTATAGAAAAAGGCGCATGTTAGGTGTCGTAGAAACGAAACAGAAGAGGCTGTGGAGAATGTGGTCTTATAAGTCCTCGACCTGAAACCTTAATTAATATTTAATTAAATGGATAATTTACGTTGAGGATCATTTCAAGTTTAGAGTTTTAGAGAATTAGGACATAACTATTACATCTCAAAAGATTACAATGTAGACTCTTCTATTAAGATTCCATAAAATAAAAACTCTTAAAAAGAAACAAGTCTACATCCATGTTTTAGATAGCATGACTTTTCCATGATCCAATCCTTGACACTATTGCACTTTATGTCCGGTGAAAAACATTTCAAAAACTTTGGGTGAGCATAAAAAGCTCAATAAGGGATACACAAAGAAGGAAAACTGTTAGTTTTTCAAAAAAACTAGTAAACCATGAATACTTAATCAAAGTAACAATTTTCACCTTTATGAAGCAGAAAATACTCTTCATTGAATGAAAGATCATTAATTACACTTTTTTTAATCAAAAGATTACCATAAATCCCATATAAGGAACACATAACATATAAAGGTAACTTAGGACATAAATATACTTAAGTGGAATAACCATACGGTCGACTTCCACACATATCACTTAATGAAATAACAATACGACCAACTTCCATTAATTACATAATGGAATAGCCATATGGCCGACTTCCATACCCAATGCATTGGAGGTTATAATGTAACCACCCGTCCAGGTATTCACGGCACCACCTGTCATATGGTTTATCACATAACCACCTGTAAAATGTCCAAGTACCATTATAAAATTATAACACATAAAACCAATATAAATGAATGATAACATTTTCACATTTCAATCACAATATATCATTTACATATATTGACATAATAGAATCCTTTATCAAAAACCATTTTCAATAACAAAATACATAAAAGAGTATATGGTATTTATTTTATTTTAAAAACATTACGGCTTGTTGAGGAAGCCAAAGATCAAATAATACTCATGGGGGTGGAAAAGTTCATTGTCACCATGTACGTTAAAAGAAACAGTCCTTTTTGTCATTTAGTAAAACGCTTCATAGAAAACGATTATTTTGTATAAAAGTAAAATTCAAAGGGGTTTATACACCATATAAAAGAAAGTTGAATATAAAATGAAATATGATTCAATGAAATGATATTGAGATGAAGTCCCTTACAAAGACGGTATCCTTGGTTTAAGGATAAATCAATTAGATAATTATGTGTGACAAATGAATACACCAAATATAAGTGGATATTAAGTGTAAAGCAATCAGAGGTTATTCAAACATATTCATAGAATGACATATTCAAGGAGTACAATTTTATCCCTTCCCTTGCAAATATTTAACAGCCTAATGGCGTCACTACACAATTCAGAATATGAGTCGATGAGAGATAAAAAGGGTATATCATCATATGGAAATAAAATTTAAATCAATAAAGATATATAAGAACATATCCCAACGTAATATTATGTGAATTAAAAGACATAATAAAATAAGTCTTGTAAAAAGATGAGGGTGAAAGGTTCCCTTACCGACATGGGTATCTTTCGAAACATACACCCCGTGAAAGAAGGACAATACAACATTGATGTAAATACTCATAAATGAAATTATATCACTCAATGAGTAAAATAATGGGCAGAACATACACCACTCAAAGGAAATTGTGGAAAATGTAGAATAAAACTCACGGGAATAAAAGTGATATGAAAAATCCCTTACGAAAACTCGGCAGCCTAACAGCGCCACTTAAAACATACAAAAATTGATTGATGAGATCAAATAGGGTCTCTCATAATATTAAAATAATGTTTACAGAAGGATTAATATAAAATAACATCCCCAAACATAACAAAGAGGATCTTAAAAGAAGTGACATAAAGGAGAGTACTTAAGAAGAAAGAGAGAGGTTGGATCTCTTACAATAATTCGGCAGCCTAACGGTGCAACTCAAAACTTCCAAAATTGATTGATGAGAGAATGTAGGGTCTCTCATCATATGAACACAAAAAGTAAAGTATTATTAATATAAATAACATCCCATTCAATAAATATGAGTTTAAAAGGATTGACATAAAAGAGTGTACTTAAAAAGAAGGAGAGGGGTAGGATCCCTTACCGCGGGTCCGACTTGACTCGATCGTTCTTTAATGTCCTGAATAATAAACATTAGTTAATTATGGATTTCATAAGAACCTTTTTCAAGATCATTATTCCTTTTATATCACTTATTACCATGTTATGAACATTTTGTAATCATCTAAGTTAATAACATTCGTTTTATCGATATTTGGTACTTGAGTCAAAAGTGAACTTCTAATATTTACAAGTTGTTCACGTAGTCAAATATCCATTATCTAAAGAATGATATTCATGATTTGGATATCATATATATCATATATATCCATCATATACATGTATTTATAATATTACATAATCATTTCGAGGTAATAAATGAAATGCACCGTTCATAGAGATGGTAAGCCGTACGTACGCACGAACGCTACTTTCATTTCTATGTCATGTTAATGGAATTAAAACTAAATGAGAGATATGTATATTTTAATTCCAGAATTATATTAATCATTTAGATGTAACATAAATAATATATATCCATTATATATATGCACTTATAATAGTACATTACATTTGGGGATAAGAAATGAAATGCACCGTTCATAGAGACGGTAATCCGTACGTACGCATGAACGCTACTTTCATTTATATCTATTACTTTAATGGAAAGGAAATAATAATGATATAAAGTTATATTATAATTCCATTATAACATAATATATAATAACTTTAAATCCATCCTTTATACATCCCACATAAGGCATTAACGAATCAAATCACTTTGTGGGGGCGGTAGTCCGCACTTCTTAAAATGAAATTATCGTGTTTACCCATAATGGAAACCATAAAGGTATGTCATAAATGAAAAATACAGAAGATTAAGTAAAACATAAACATATTATATATCATATATAAATATAGTTTCATCTTAATGGCCACCTTTGACGGTGTTATATGAGTGTTGAACAATCATCATTTCGTGAGGCAGAAATTCACCATCCACAGAAACAGTATGTTCTTTAACCATTAGATGAAGGTGTGTGTAAGTGTAGCTCGAATACTTCTTATAAAAACATCTTAGTATATGTATTATACTGGTTTTGTTACAAAAAATGAATAAAAAGAGTTTAGGGGGGATAGAGAAGCAAAATAAAACATAAGAACACAAGAGAAGTCACTACCTTTAAAACGGGTAACTCTTTTTGATTTGAGCTCAAAGGCTTCCTTGGGAAGGATTATGCCCAATGTGAGGCTTCTAGAAGTAAGAGAGGGATGTGGAGAGAAAAAATGGGCAGTGTTTGGCTGAGCCAAAGGCTTCAGAGCTGTGGGTATGGAGGTAGAGGTGGGGGCCTTTTATAAGAGGAGAGGAGGGGAACTCTTGGAAAGTAAGGAAGTGTTACTATATTTTAGAATGCGATTCGGATTTTAATGGTCCCACATTGATATGTTTTGAGGATAAGATAAGGGTTCTAAATCCACCCATACAATAGGTTTTTGACATGTGTAGGTCTTATATTTTACATTATCTTTCCATTTTATTTAAATAGTTAAATAATGAGGTAATCGCTACATCATCACGGTGTCATAAATAATTTAATTTATTTAATGTCTAAAAATTATAAAAAATACAATGAATTAGGAAATAGTTTTATATTTCCAATGATTATTTATAGTCTAAGAGATACTTTATGTAGAGAAAATTAAAAATGTTTTACTCAGGTGATACATTCAATGTTATATTTAACATTCTTTAAAAATAAAAAGATAAAAAGTCACTTTCTCACAAAATTGATTCAATGGGGCCCCCAAGTTTGGTACAAGGCATACCATGGTCGGCCATGAGACAAGAATTAGCCTTAGGACACATCTTTTGGTCATTTTTTATTATTATGATATTATTTTATTATCTTTGACTACCTGATTACTCATTAATCAAGATAATTAAAGATAATTACCGTCGTTACTATTCATAATGTCCAAAAACAAAAGAGTCTTAATAACATAATTTGGACCTTTTGATTAAAAATATTTATTCCATTTTACCAAATTTCAAACACATAAATTGCAATAATTAATTTAAATATAATTCTTGTTGTCAAAACAAATAGCGGGTTTTTTAGAAACAATATTTATGAAAAGTTTGGCATTTGTTTATGCCCAATTACAAAGTGAAATTAATCCCAATGACCATAATTGGATTACATGGTAAAAATATATTCTAATTACACTTTAAAACAAAATAAAAAGATAATATATGCATATAATTAAATTATATGAAAAAGCAGTTTTGATGTAAAATGCAGTATTTTTCACTATTCATTGAAAAATGAACATTGTCAGAAAAATACCAAAAATTAACCCAAGGTAAATTTCAATGTCCCAATCATAAAGAATATGTTTATTTTGAAAAATAGTGCTTACAAAATTGTCAATAGTGTGATTTAAACATGATTTCCATCAAAATGCAGTAAAACAATCTTTTAAAAATATTAGTGTATTCAATGCTTAAGATTGGATTCATTTTCATTTTAAGCCTCTAACATTTATTAGATAAAAGTAAAAACATTTAACAAACATATATAGTCATATTTTAGTTATTTATATTCATTCTTGACAATAAAATGGCTATGTGTTAACTTCCATTTAAAATAATATTATTTTATTATTAGAGTGCAACGTAACATTTCAAAGGAACTCGTTGTTGCATATTGGGTAAGCCATCGAGCATAGCGTTCCCTTTAAATTAATATTGACATTTTATTCACAAATAGGGATAAATATAAAAATTTCATATTCTTTATTTACCAGGGGTGTTACATCTTTCCCCCCTTTTGGGAATTGCGTCCTCTCAATTTTCAAATTGGGCTCAGAAACTTCATTGAAAGCCCCACATCGGAAAAGGAGTAAATTAAACTATCACTTTAAAAGAAATAAAGGGAAGTACAAAGGTCAACCGAGTTAACCCATACTAGGATTACATATAGGAAAACATGGATATGGAGGATAAAACATAGGGTCATTTTCGGATGGAGAGTGATAGAAACCATGTTTAGGAGAAAGTTAGGCACAAGAAAATCACAAACTTGTGATGGGTTAAACGGTATTCGATTCCCCAGTACGAAAAGTTAATAGACAACATTTTTGTTTTAAGCTAATTTTCATTGAGGAATTTATTTTTGATCTTAAGGAAACATACTTACTTGTCATGTTGACTTTCAAATTTTATTATATTTCTTACACAAACTCATACTTTCTCCAAAAGATTAGTATTTAGGAAGACTTTTTCACATTAAGAGTACTATAATCAACTCATTGAGAATCGAATAATCCACAAAAGAGAACTATATATTTCCCATGTCTTTAGAAAAAAACCAAAACCAAAATTTTTAGTATGAGATCAGATAATCCACAAAATTATAATCATTTATAAAAAGAAAATCTATTTTTAATCTCCAAAATTTGTCCAAAAAACTGAAAGTTCAACGAAAACCATTTCATAAACAATTGTCAATAAAATTCTTCAAAGTAAACCAAACTAATATTGAAACCCAAATATTTGAAGGATTTAATCACATAGTCTTCCAAGTTAAATCGTAACATTTATCTCCAAACAACATCAGTTTCTCTTAAAGTCTCGTATTGAAAAGTAATTAACATAATCACATATCATCCATGATAGTTTAATAATTTCAATAGATAACCCAAAATCAACTTATTATAGATTCATAAGATCATCTAACTAAAAAGAATTAGTCAAACTAACCAGGGACTTCACGTAGTCCAACGGTAGGCGATAAATACCCATTGCACTTTGGTTGTGGGTTCGATTACCACAGCTTTGCCCGACACGATGGGTTGTCACACGGTCTGCGTGTTGTCCTTTTTCAAAAACTACATAATTCATAGAACATTCCCCAATAATGAGATAAAATCTTCAAAAATAACCATAACATAATTTAACCTCAATTTTATCTCATGACTTTCACTTTCCATCATAACATATAGTAACCCATAATTACCTCAAAAGTAAGGATAATATAAACCCAAATGGTTCTTTATAACTATGTCCACAAAAGAATAGATTAATATTCTTTGAATATAATTTTCATGTATCGAACATCAGGGTTACACATACTATAAAAAGTCTTCTAATGTAACCCCATCATCAAAAGAGACTTAATACTATTAAGAATTTCACCATAACTCTTGAAGCCCTTATATGTTGACTTCTTACTCATTAAAAATTCTTCATGATCCATTATCCATTCCTTTCCAACGTATTCTGAAATACTTCTTTCCTACAAAAAAACATGAATCATATCATGAGATTCCAAAATAGGAAAAAAAAAGTTAAGAAATAATCCATACCTTTGATTGGTCATTGTCAGTTTCTTGATCCTCAATTAGAATGGCATTAGGTATTGGTAAACAAATATTTGTACGATATTGGTGATCCAATTCCCGAAACATCTTCATAGGACATGTGTTTTCTTAATGACCATGCACACTACATTTAAAACATTCAATTGATCCCTTAGAAAGAACTTCTTTCCCTTTCCTCGAGTCAACTGGATGCTTCCTTTTTCCATGGCGGGTTCTTGCTTTATGACCTTCATTTCCACATCTATAGAATATTTCTATCCCTTTGAAACATTTTCCTAGGTGTTTCTTTCCACATATTTGACACATAGGTTTTTGAACACAGTTACCTTTATGATTATTACCTGTAGTTCCGTAAGGATTTGTTTCTCGCATATATGATTCCTTATAGAAATCACCAAGGTTTAGGTGGTAAATCATGACTCTAGATAGTTGGTTGAGGATAAACACAAGAGTTCTCATTGCAGCTCCCATATCATTCAGTTTCTCACTCAAAAAACTGTCACACTTTCCTTCACATCCACCGTTACTTTGGTTCCTGCTTGATCCAGCCATTTACTAAAACTAAAAAGTTCAGTGTGTGTATATCAAAAAAAAAACCAACTTGTACTAATGAGGAAGATAAACACTAAGATATACTTACTCATTCACATTATCATAAACTAGGACTTTTTCTGAAATCCTAACCATTATGGTAATGTCACTTATGCTTAGAGGATACCCTAACCTCTAAAGTTATCTAAACCGACCTTTGATACCAACTATAAGGCCACAACCTTAAACCTTACTTAATATTTAATTAAATGAATAATTCACATTGAGGATATTTTCATGTTTAGAGTTTTAGAGAATTAAGAAATAACTATTACATCTCAAAATATTACAAAGTAGACTCTTCTATTAAGTTTCCATAAAATAAAAACTCTTAAAAAGAAACAAGTATAGTTCCATGTTTTAGATAGAATGACTTTTCCTTGATCCCATACTTGACACTATTGCACTTTATGTCCTGTGAAAAACATATCAAAAACATGGGGTGAGCATAAAAAGCTCAGTAAGGGATACACAAATAAGGAAAACTGTTAGTTTTTCAAAATAACTAGAAATCCATGAATACTTAATCAATGTAATACTTTTCACCTTTATGAAGCAGAAAATACTCTTCATTGAATAAAAGATCATTACTTACCCTTTTTGTAATCAAAAGATTACCATAAAACTCATATAAAGAACACATAACATATAAAGGTAAATTGGGACAAACATACTTATGTGGAATAACCATACGGTAGACTTCCAGACATATCACTTAATGGAAGATCCATACAGCCGACTTCCATACCCAATGCATTGGAGGTTATAACATAACCACCCATCCTGGTATTCATGGCACCACTCATTATATGGTTTATCATGTAACCACCCGTAAAATGTCCAAGTACCATTATAAAATTATAACACATAAACCCAATATAAGGGAATGATAACATTACAACATTTCAATCACCATATATCATTTAAAAATATTGAAATAATAGAATCCTTTATCAAAACCATTTTCAATACCAAAATACATAAAAGAGTATATGATATTTATTTTATTTTAAAAACATTACGGCTTGTTGAGGAAGCCAAAGATCAAATAATACTCGCGGCGGCAGAAAAGGTCATTCGCACCTCGTACTTTAAAAGAAACATTCCTTTTTGTCGTTTAGTAAAACACTTCATAGAAAAAGATTCCTTTTGTATAAAAGTAAAAGTAAAAGGGGTTTATACACCATATAAAAGAATGTTGTGTATAAAACGAAATGTGCCTCAATGAAAGAAGATTGAGACGAAGTCCCTTACAAAGGCGGTATCCTTGGTTTAAGGATAAATCAATTACATAATTATGTGTGACAAACGAATACACCAAATATAATTGGATATTAAGTGTAAAAAAATAAGAGGTTATTTACACATATTCATAGAACGACATATTCAAGGATTACAAGTTTATCCCATAGAATCAAATTTGGGTTAAGAAGTTCCCTTGAAAAAATTTGACAGCCTAATGGCGTCACTACAAAATTCAGAAAATGAGTCGATGAGAGATAAAAAAGGGTATCTCATCATATATAAATAAAATTTAAATCAATAAGGATACAGAAGAACATATACCAACATAATAGTATCTGAATTAAAAGACATAACAAAATAAGTCTTCTAAAAAGAGGAGGGTGAAAGGTTCCCTTACTGACATGGGTATCTTTCGAAACATACACCCCGTGAAAGAAGGGAAATAAAAAATTGATGTAAATACTGATTAATGAAATTATATTAAACAATGAGTAAAATAATTGGCCGTACATACACCACTCAAAGGAAATTCTGGAAAATGTAGCATAAAACTCACGGGAATAAAAGTGAGATGAAAAATCCCTTTTGAAAACTCGACAGCCTAACGGCGCCACATAAAAATTAAAAAAATGGATTGATGAGATCAAATAGGGTCTCTTAGCAGATTAACATAAAGTTTACAGAAATATGAATATAAAAGAACATCACCCAACATAACAAAGAGGAGCTTAAAATAAGTGACATAAAGGAGAGTACTTAAGAAGAAAGAGAGAGGTTTGATCTCTTACAAAAATTCGGCAGCCTAACGGTGCCACTCAAAACTTCCAAAATTGATTAATGAGAGAAAGTAGGTTCTATCATCATATGAAAATAAAAATTACTGTAGGAGTAATATAAATAACATCCCATTCAATAAATATGAGCTTAAAAGGAATGACATAAAAGAGTTTACTTAAAAAGAAGGATAGGGGTAGGATCCCATACCTCGGGTCCGACTTGACTCAATCGTTCTTTAATGTCCGGAATAATAAACTTGAGTTAATTTATTCTTTATTAAGAACAATTTTCAAGTTCATTATTCCTTTTAGATCACTTATTACCATGTTATGAACATTATGTAATCATTTAAGTTAATAACAGTTGTTTTGTCGATATTTGGTACTTGAGTCAAAGTGAACTTCTTATATTTACAAGTTGTTCACGTAGTCAAATATCCATTATCTCAAGAATTATATTCATGATTTTGATATCATATATATCATATATATCCAGAATATAAATGTATTTATAATATTACATAATCATTTAGAGGTAAGAAATGAAATGCACTGTTCATGGAGATGGTAAGCCGTATGTACGCATGAACACTACTTTCAGTTCTATGTCATATTAATGGAATTAAAACTAAATGAGAGATATGCATATTTTAATTGAAGAATAATATTAATCATTTAGATATAACATAAATCATATATATCCATTATATATATTCACTTATAATAGTACATTACATTTGGGGATAAAAAATGAAATGCACCGTTCACGGAGACGGTAATCCGTATGTATTCATGAACGCTACTTTCATTTATATCTCGTAATTTAATAGAAAAAATAATAATAATGATATAAAGGTATATTATAATTCCAGTATAACATCATATATAATAAATTTAAATCCATCCTTTATACATCCCACATAAGGCATTATAGAATCAAATCACTTGGAGGGGGCGGTAGTCCCCACTTCTTAAAATGAAATTATCGTCTTTACCCATAATGGAAACCATAAAAATATGCCATAAATGAAAAATACAGAAGCTTAAGTAAAACATAAACATATTATATATCATATATAAATATATTTTCATCTTAATAGCCACCATCTAAGGTGTTATATGAGTGTTGAACAATCATCATTTCGTGAGGTAGAAATTCACCATCCACAGAAACAGTATGTTCTTTAACCATTAGATGAAGGTGTGTTTAAGTGTAGCTCGAATACATCTTATAAAAAAATACTAGTATATTGAGGATACTGGTTTTGTTAAAAAATAAATGAATAAAATGATTTAGGGGGTTGGATGAGCAAAATAAAACATAAGAACACAAGAGAAGACACTACCTTTAAAACGGGTAACTCTTTTTTATTTGAGCTCAAAGTCTTCCTTGGGAAGACTTCTGCCCAAAGTGAGGCTTCTAGGAGTAATAGAGGGATGTGGATAGACAAAATGGGCAGGTTTTGGCCAAGACAAAGTCTTGAGAGGTGTGGGTATGGAGGTAGAGGTGGGGGCCTTTTATAAGAGGAGAGGAGGGGCACTCTTGGAAAGTAAGGAAATATTATTTTATTTTAGAATCATATTCTGATTTTAATTGTCCCACATTGACGTGTTTTGAGGATAAGGTGATAAGGGTTAGAAATAAACCCATCCAATAGGTTTTTGACATGTGTAGGTCTTAGATTTTACATTACATTTCCATTTTATTTAAATAGTTAAATAATTAGGTAATCGCTACATCATCATGGTGTCATAAATAAATTAATTGATTTAATGTCTAAAAATTATAAAAAAATAAGATGATGTAGGAAATATTTTTATATTTCCAATGAATATTTATAGTCCAAGAGATCATTTATTTAGACAAAATAAAAAAAAATACTCAGGTGATACATTCATTGTTATATTTAACATTTTTTAAAAATAAAAAGATAAAAAGTCTCTTTCTCACAAAAGTGTTTCCATGGGGCCCCCAAGTTTCGCACAAGGCATCCCATGGTCGGCCATGAGACAACCATTAGCCTTAAGACACATTTTGTGGTCATTTTTTATTATTATGATATTATTTTATTATCATTAACTACCCGATTACTCATTAATCAAGATAATTACCGTTGTTACTATTCATAATGTCCAAAAAAGAGTCTTAATTACACAATTTGGGCTTTATGATCCAAAATATGTAATCCATTTTACCAAATTCCAAACACATAAATTGAAATATTTAATTTAAAAAATTTTCCCGTTGTCAAAACAAATTGCGGGTTTTTTAGAAACAATATTTATGAAAAGTTTGTCACTTTTTTATGTCCAATTCCAAAGTGAAATTAATCCCAATGACCTTAATTGGATTACTTGGTAAAAATATATTCTAATTAAACTTTAAAACAAATTAAAAATATAATATAACCATATAATTAAATTATATGAAAAAGTAGTTTTGATGTAAAATGCAGTGTTTTTCACTATTCATTGAAAAATGAACATTTTCAGAAAAATACCGAAAATTAACCCAAGGTAAATTTCAATGTCCCAATAATAAAGAATATGTTTATTTTGAAAAATAGTGCTTATAAAATTGTCAAAAGTTTGATTTAAAAATGGTTTTCCATCATAAGGTAGTAAAACAATATTTTAAAAATATCAGTGTATTCAATGCTTAAGATTGGTTTCATTTTCATTTTAAGCCTCTAACATTTATTGGATAAAAGTAAAAACATTTAAAAAACATATATAATCATATTTTATTTATTTCTATTCATTCCTACCAATACAACTGCTATGTGTTAACTACCATTTAAAATTATATTATTTTATTATTAGAGTGCAACGTAAGATTTCAAAGGAACTCGTTGTTGCGTATTGGGTAAGACAACGAGCATAGCGTTCCCTTTAAATTAATATTGACATTTTATTCACAAATAGGGATAAATAAAACATTTCATATTCATTATTTACCAGGGGTGTTACAGGTCGAAGCTAAGCCACAGGTGAACCAAGAACTAGTCAAAAGTATAGTTCATGAATTTTAGGCTGTGGACACGGGTAATTGGAGGGATGAGTCAAGGCATGTAGACCATTCCGTTGAGTTCCAGAAGTAGATTCCACCCATCATTCAGGGTAATTCTGAACCAGAAAGGGAAGAGGTGTGGCTGAGTTGGATTAATCGTATCATAGATTTCATCTGCACACCAGCAGAACTGAATGTAAATTTGGCGATTTATATGCTAAAGGATCTTGCACGACAATGGTGGGAGCTAGTGGTGCAGGCTAAGGTGGATCAAGTCCTAGGTTGGTAAGAATTTAGAGAACTGTTCAACAAACAATTCTATCCCCACACATTCAAGATCCAGAGGACGGTGGACTTTTTCAGCCTGAAGTAGGATAATCTCTCTGTCACAGAGTATGAGGCTAAATTCATGAATTTAGTGTGCTTTGCACCAGAATATGCTGCAAGTGCGTTGCTGAAGTCACGCATCTTTGAATCAGGGTTGCGACAGGAGATTCGCTTGAAGATAGTTGTGCTCTATTTTTCGGATTATACGGAGATGGTAAACAGAGAAACAGTAGTTGAAAGATACATCTCAAGAATTATGGGAGGAGGATGTATGATGATACCCATGGGAATGGGTGGGGACTCTAGTGCTGGGAACAATAAGAAGAGGGACACCAACTTCCAAGGTGGGAGTGAAAATCAGGATCAGAGGGCTAGATCGAGGAATATTCCTCCATGTCCCAAGATGAATGTAGGGTGTTTTCAGTGTGGCTCGATTGATCACTTGAAATGAGAATGTAGTACACCACCGAGAGCATGCCGCATTTATAAAAAGATGGGGTATCTTCAGTGATATTGTCACTCTGCTCCACGGTCTTAAAAACCTCGAACTATTTCTCTATGATGGTACGAATAATTTGTGGAATGACCTTATTTAAAAATATGTTCCTGAAATCATCCCAATCCATGGATTAAATCTCATCATGATACCTCATATTCTTCATTATAGTCCCCCACTAATCTACTTTTCCTTCTTACCGATAAACATCCAGAACGACTTTCTCGTGATCTAAACATTGAAGAACTACAAATATATTTTCAGTGGTACTAATATTATTTACAACAACAAGTGGATTAAGAGACCCTTTGATAGAAGGTTGATGTTGACTCATGAATGAATCAACTGATTGTTTTTACCTCATTTTAGAATTTGGGATTCCACCATGATTAATAGATTCAGAAAACTGTGTGAGCATAGCAAGAAGGTTTTTCATTCTATCTCCCACAACATTCTGTTATGTAGGAGGACAATCAATTTAGTTATTGTCACAATTCCCTTTAACGTGGTTCCATTGGGATCCATCCATTAAATAAAACCAAAAGTATAGAGTAATACATAGTTATCATAATAAATAATTATATAATCCTGAAAATCACTTATAGGATGTCCAACGTATGACACATTACTTAATTTAAGAGACATTAGGTTTATTCAACGTTTTTCATAGCCAAATTATGTTTAAATCCATCATAATGGTTTGTAAAGAGTTTGTGAATTCCCAAAGCATATCCACCAGGAGTTTCAAACCATGTGTGGAACAAGGCTCGTTGTCATGTACCAGATTACCTCATGTTAATCTCAAAACATCTTACTGGGGTTGTTACCTTAGTTCCATTTGTGCTAGAGCCCCATCCACTTGTATTCTATAGAAAGGTATGTATTTCTGGCAATCACACACTCTATCCTATACCAAAGTTCATGGAATATTTCATATACATGGACTCATATCTATAATATTCCATAGAAACAGCTGCAGAGTTTGCACCAACATTTTCTAATCCTCATTTGAAAATTTTAAAAAATATTTTCTTTTTGATACAAACAATAGAGATCGTTGTCTTATAAACATTAACATTATATAACTTTTTTAGAATACATAAACATTATTCAAATACATTCAATATGATTTACTAGTTTAGTTCTTTCGGAATCATGGAAACATAAACATTAGTACATAAATGCTCTACATTATCTCCCACTAGTTTTTTATAGACTACAACCCTTCTAAGAAACATCAAACCTGATACATATCTTTATAACCTAAGGAAGGAAACATAAAAATGGGTGAGATAAAAATCCCAGCAATGGTAAACAACGGTGACATGTAATAATAAACATGAGGATAAGGGTATGATAACATGATCATGAAAATGGGAGATTATACCATTCATATTAATGATCATTCACATGAATCAAGAAAAAAGAATGACACATATTAATATATGAATAAAAAGGAAATAATGTACATAATCCATGAAATCATAAAATGGAAATGTGGCAACACATAAGCATATAATGATTTCTATATTATCCAAGGCATCTCTACAATGACCATCTTAGTAGTCATGGTTCATTTTAATATAAATCATATTAGCATGAGTTCAATCTTCATACCTTCATAGTAGTCATTGTTCAATCCCATGGATATATTAACAGTCAAGGATCACTCCCAATAACATCTTAGTTGCATGAGTTCACTCCACATACCATCATAGTCTATCTCATGAGATATAAAATTTTACCTAATTCATTAAAGGGAGATATTGGTCCCACCCGTCTCATAGGAAAGTCATAAATACATGTTCCACATCATCATAAATAAACATATCATATCCCATACAATGAAATGGGTATCATAAACATGTAAAAATATCATAACCTAAGGAAAGGGAGAGGTTTCATAATCATTTCAACATAAAAAAAACCTATGAAAAGAAGTAGGTTTCAAAAGCATATATCATGTGAAAGAGAAATGAGTTTTATAAAATAAGTCCATAAAAAATAGCCCAATCAAAGAAATAATGGAAAAATTTAGTAATTTACCAATAATGGAATTATCAACACTAATTTATGTTATCTTATATGGGAAATAATTTTGAAATGTCATTTAAAAATACTTCTTGAGAAAAATATACCTTATTCTTTGATAAATGATTTTTATTAAATAAAAACTTTTGAAAAAAATTTATCTTAGAACAGATTTTAATTAATATAAAGGAATATTTTAAAACAATAAAATAATTTTAAAATACATTTTCCTTGAGAATTGTCTTAATGGATATTTTGAGAACAATTTTCAAAACATTCTATTTGAATACAAATGATTTATTACCAAAGAGAGAGGTGGTATGATTTTTCTAAAAAAATATATTAAGTACCAAAGAGTTAAAATGGATCTAAAAATGATTTTATGTTGAATATATATAGAAGAAGAAAAATAATTAATATTCTTGATATATGGTTCATAATATTTCATCAGATGTTTCATAAACAGAAACAATATCGAAAAGAAGTGAGATAGTCTCTATAAATTCATATAACATGAAAACATAATATCATAATGTATTATTTAAGAACATTTAATTAAAGGAATCCTAATATATCATTAATGTACTAAATTTTTGATATAAAATGCAAAATTGAAGTATATACACCTCAAAAAATGTGTTTAGGTTCATAAAAAAGATGTGTCTCAATAAAGGAAAAATGAGACTAAATTGTTTTACTGATTTTGTAACCTTTGAATGTTAAAACCCAATGAAATAAGTATCACATAATTGCTATTTTAATATCAAATAATTCAAGTACATGATACATATAATATAATAATTGGAATCGCATACACCACAAAAAAAGTAAAGAGTGGCGAACAAATATTGTATCGCAAAAAAATTTAATAGTGAGATGAAAATACGATTAACATGTGTCTTTCGATTCTTTGTACTCATAAAAATATTATGTATATAAATATAAGTTTATTATAAATACTTTATAGGAGAATATTTTTATAAATATTTCCATATATGGTTTTCTTATGACCATATATTACCCGCTTGTTAATGTTCCTAGGTTAAGGTTTCACTTTGGGTAATCATCACTTTTCCCTTTGCATGTGTTTTAATTATTTATATTGTTGGTCCTTAAACTGATATAATAATTTAAGAATTTATAAAATTATATAAATATAAGTAATATATAGTATATGAACATTATAATATTTTAATTATTAATTATGTCTGAAAAGGAAAGAACTATTTATGGAGACTATAAGCCGTTCGTACGTAAGAACGATGTTTCCATTTTTATTTTCATATTGAAAGATAGTATGAAAATGTAATATGTATATATATATATAATTATCAAATTATAATTATTATATAATATATATCATATAATTTCATTAATTCCATTCCATATTCTATGTGAACAAATCACATCGCTTTGAGGGGAAGGTAGTCCACACATTCTCATAAAGGATTATCGTATTAAAACCAAATGGAAGGTAAAAGATGTGTATTATAAAGACAATGAATAAGTATAATTAAATAATAAATATAATATATTACATATAAAAAACAATGTTTCAATCATATTGTCCACCATCGTTGGTGGTAAAAGAAAAATGAATAATCATCGTCTCATGAGGCAGTAGTTCGATGTACATAGAAACAATATGTTCATCGTCCATTAGTAAAAGGTGTGTGTATGTGTAGGTCAGATAAATTGCATAAGAAAATCCATGTATATGGTTGATATTGGTTCTGTCATATAATAAGTAAATATAAATAGTGAAGGGGTTGTGAAGGAAAATAAATGGAATGATCTTGAGAGAATACGTTGCATATGAATCTAGTAACTGCTTTTGGATTGTGTTAAAATAATTCCTTAAGAAAATTTCATCAAAAATGGAATATTCATAGTATAGGGGAGTATTTTTTCAAGTCTACTTGGGTGGATCTTGTATTAACTTATAATTTTTTAGAGAATTGAATAATTTGTAGAGGTAGTGGACATTTATAGGGAATGAAAATGACTCATTTGGAATTTATAGAAACAAGTGAGGTGTATACATGTTATTACCTAAAAAGAGAAAAAAATCACTAATAGAATGTTTATGGGAAAATATGGACATTAAATGGGGTTTGGATAAGTTTCTAGGTCATTTGGGACCATAATTTTAAGGCTATTCCGTAATTAAGCCTAATTTGGCCCTAATTACTATTATTAATTTTAATCACTTTTACAAATAATTGTGGTCAAAAATTAACATGGTATTATTGAATTCTAAATGTTAGAATGAATGAGATGGTTTATTTTATATTTTTTAAATTGAAATAATTGACGTGGAAAATTATGATTAGTGCAAATCCTATAGATGGGATGAAATAACAGGGTTTTAAATTTGGCAAAAGACCAAAAGTTTATTATTATTTTATATTTAGTCTCAAAGTGGAATTGATTATATTGAATGTAATTTTATTATTAGATTTTATATTTATCTAATGTGACCTTAAAACTTTTTTAATATCATTTATCATTAATAATTAATTAGACAAATAGTCAGTTTTTAACTAAAAAGCTGAATGTGTCACTATTTATAAAAAAATGTTGTTTCTCTGAAAAATCCCCAATATTAACACTATGATAATTAAAACATTTAAAATTTCAAAATTTATGATATTTATCAAGTCAAAAATATAAATATATATAAAATTAATTTTATTATTGAAATTAGTTCATTCGAGAAAAAAATGTTTTTGAAACATAAAACGACATTATAAAGAAAATCATGTCTTTTATAATAAATATATTTTATTTTTATAAAATAATTATAAAAATTATTTTAAGAGTAGTTATTACTATTAATATTATTATGTCCAACTTCAAGGATATAATTATCTAATCTAAATTATTAATACAATTGAATGAGATGTTTTTTAGAAACTCAGTGTTGCATGTGTCATTCACCAATTGAGTGTTGTGTTCTTCTTACACTAAGTTGGTGTTTCATGTAACATAAACCGAGTTAGTTTTTTTTGTGTTAATAGTATATTTGACATAGTTAATTTCAATATATAAATAAAAACTTAATTTTTTTTGAAGAAAAGGTCCATAAAAACTAGCGTTGTTACATACAACCATCCATCTAGGAATTTTACAAGGAATTTCATTTGAGAATGATCCATTATAGTAGAAGAATTATGATTTATGTAATACATAAATACCCTTCACATTGTGTCCCTAATAACTTTATTTTTTTCAATCATATCATTTGTAACTTCCAAGAAACACCCTTTCATAAGAAAATCTTGAACTGGACTCACCAATGGGATTTCAAGGATTGATAAAATTAAACTAGAATCTAATATAATGATAAAATCCTCTCTAAAAATAAATAATACCCACATATTTTGGTATTTTTTCATGTATATTTAATCCCAATGATATTTTTCATTACATGAAACACTTATTTTATGTTTTTTTATAAGCAAGAGTGGTTTTTATTTTTTTTCCAAAATTATGATTTTATCTTACCGTTTATGAAACATCGAGTTTATTCTAAAAAATACTATTTTTATATTGTTAATTAATATGAAAGTTATCAACTATCAGTTACTATTGACAGCATTAATAGGTTTATCTAAATTTTTAAAATATGGTTTAAACCTATTTATAAAATAAAATATTTTGGAATTAATTAATTAGAAATAAACATAATATCCTTGTTAAAGTAAATGAAAATGATTTTTCCATAAAAAATGTTTTTTCACACAAGCGTATTTTATGTCAATAAATTATCTTAATATAGTTTCTCTATTTATTTTAATGAATTTTATATATTACATCAAAAATTTAATATTATTAATATATTTATTTAGATGAGTGAAATGAATAAATTAAATTTTATGATTAAAAATTTTATTTTCCAAAAAATCATTTTTGTCTCTTTATATTGAAAAACTTATTTTAAAAATAACCTTTTTAAACATTAAAAAAATTTATTTTCCAAAAATAAACCTCACTTTTGGATGGGTAATATCAAAATTAACACAAGTTAATTTATGGGACTACTTTAAAGTGTTTCTTTTTTATGAATAATGAATAATCTAGAATTTTAATTTATAAATGAACATTTCAATTTGATTTGAATTATAATGTATAATTCATTCAACAATACATATATTAATAAAATTTAGGTCCTTATAATCAATTTCACATTTAAAATTTTTATTAATACATTGTAATCTTTTGATCATTTTTCTTGAAAATTATGAATTCTTGACACCTCTCCAATATTATTTTTATATTAATTTTTTCACACATGTGAATGGAAATTGTAAAAATTTATTCCATATTTTTAATCATCATAATTTATAATTTCAAATAATGAAAAATTAATTATTTACCCAAATGAATAGTAAATTAAGTATAATCTAATTATGTTGATTAAGATTAATATTAATTTACTAGTATATCATGATCCTTAGCCTGGTTGGTAAGGACACTGCAAGTGCATCCGGGAGACCTGTGATGAAATCTAGACAGAGACATTATTTTCGAGTACTGCAGCAGTACACTAGCAGTACTATAGCAGATACTATAGCAGGTACTGTGCAGTATTGTGCAGTACTGTAGCAGGAACTGTAGCAAGTACTATTTGGCACTGTACTAACTGGGAATATGCCCCCGTTTGGGACTTCAGGCCACCGATTTGGTCCCATAGTCCTTTAAGTCATTCAGGCCACCCAGGCCTTCGAGCCCCCTCAAGGCCTTCGGGCCACCTTAAGTGCAGTTGAAAACCAGACAACCTACGAGGAAAAAGCTCTACAATAATGCTGAGAAAGGATATTTGGCCATAGCAGTAGCAAAACAGATTACAAGAATGAGAGGTTATGGAACATGCCATCAAGACAAGCCAGTGCATGCACGGGAATGCCTAGCCGAACAGCCATGCGAAGGTGGAGAGCAGATTTCACGATGAAGATGCTAGGAAGGAGCAGTTCCAAGTAGTTAGTCTGGGTTGTATGTAATTTTTGAAGCCTACGAGAAAATGAATTCCTCTATGTCCTATGGGCCATGTAATACTTACGCTTACGGGCCTTGTAAGGGTTCCACCTCACCCCTTGAAAGGTGGATTATCAAAAATGAATAAAAAATTAAGGCCTTCGGGCCATTGGAGGAGGAATTTACTAGTATATATACTAAAAAATATGGGTTAAATTTACCTTTTAACTTTTCAAAAAATTGACGGAATTATTTTCTACATACAATTTTTATCATTCAAATTTTACCAATTTTGGACCGTTTTTCTTTTAAAAAAACTGAGCACTCTCCTTTTTTTTAAAATTTTCATATGTTTTCTCTACACCACTTATAAAAGGGAACCCTTGATCCCCAAATATTCTCACAATCATAACCAATTATATTGAACAATCCCCAACCAAATCAAATCCTGAATTCTATCATGTAATCATGTAGGCCTTACTTTTTTCAGAATCAAACCATGGAAGGCTATTGGTGAATACTAAAACGAGATACCCAAAGAAGAGGTAACATTCTTCAACATATGTTTTTATTATTTCATCCTAAAAACCTTTTATTTATTTTTATATTATAATTATATAATTACCAATGAATCGTCAATATATATAATTTTTTTTATATTAAGTGTACGGCATAAAACCAAAAACTCTTCTATCGAATGGGATAAGAAATCATTTCTCGTGCGCAGAACAGACTATACCCTCATGAATAGATGTCATTAATTTTTTCATTATCATATATCAATTATGGAAATAATAATTTAAATAAAATTTATATGTTATATTAATTATAATAATTATATTATTATGTTTTTGTAACTATAATAATAATTTTACCTTCTTGATATCATTTCTATTGGAATACGATAATGTTATTCTTGTGTATGGAATACAACATCCTTGTGAAGCAATTTGATTCCTTGAAACATAACATGAAATGTATTAATTATGCATGTAATAAACTTATGTAATAAATATGAAATAGATATTATTCTGGAATAATAAAATACCATTTTCTTTTCATTCATTCAGACATGCATGAAAATGAAAAACTGATCTCATGCGTACATATGACATATCCTCTCTGTGAATGATGTATTTAATTTCATATCATTAAATTTAAAGGACTGAATTTTAAAAATATATAATTAATATTTATTTTATTTGTATCATTCTGTAAATTCTGGGGGATATGAAATCATAACTGAAATTTAGGGACCAAAAATAACAAGTCAAAACATATTCCAAAAACAATTTGTTATTACCTGAAACATAATATTATCCTAGAATTATAAATAAATTTATAATATAATGTTATAAAGAAATAATTTATTATTATTTATATATTAAAATTGTCATCTTATTGACTTCTAAAAAACTTATATTTATTATATATTAATTTTAAATGAGTATGACATAATCCAAGACTTATGGTTTGGGGATTTCAAGTTTCACTTTAATTTCTGGGAGACATGTTCCACATTCACAACTACATTATTTATTGATGTGTATATAACTACCGATGAAATGATATATCATGAATCTAACTCATTTATTATTATTTTATTTTTCTATTAACACTATTCATTCCCAAGTATTATGAATTAGAAATTACTGCAATAGTAACAGGTTTTCATCTCACTTTTTACAATTGTGAAACACATGCTTTATTCACCGCCTATTTCTTCTATAATATGTATATACTACTATTAATTTTTAATGATTTTTGTATTATTATTTATGGTATTTACATATATATATGGTTATATATTTAATTTTGATTATCATTAAATATTTACTAAAATGTAAATTAAATTTTGACTCAATTTTTTGTTAAAGGGAGGTATGTCTTGTTATGAACATATAATCTTTTGAGAGGCATATATATATATATCACATTGAAATTTAATATCATTTATATTTTTAATAATTTTATTTCATCATATATTATATGTTATTCCTTTAAGGGGATTATGATTCAATGTTACCAAAGTGTTAATGATTTTTTGTTATAATAATAACATTTACCAAGGTTGTTTATTATTAAGTCTCATTTGATGAAATATCATTTATACCATTTATAAATCTTCATTAATTTTATTATAATTTTTTTATTTAAAATAATATTAATGTATTGTTTCCATTTTCCGACCATTTATTACATAATCAAATAAAGAAATTGTTTTTTGGAAGTTCATATTATATTTCAATCTTTGTTCAGAAATCTAATTTTTTCCCATCCCAATTATTTATAAATATTCTTTCAAATATGTTTTTAAAATATATATTCAGAATACTTTCAATGAAAATAAAATTAAAAATTATTTATTTTTATAATGTTTTTATATTATTTTCAAATATGTCATTATGTGTATTCTAATATATTTTCAAAGAAAATGGTTTTCAAATTATTTTTTTTAAAAAGTGTTTGTCAAATATAAAAAGGTATTTTCTTCTTAAAATATTTTAAAATATATTTCAATGTTAATTTATATGTTTTTAAAGTTTCATTCAAATAAAACCAATTTTTAATTGTTTCATACTATAAAAATTGAATTTAAAAAAATAGTAATTTTTCATAAGAAATTCTATAAGTGATCCTTTTAAATACTTAAAAATTAAAAGATTAAATATTTTGATATTTATTATAATTTACTAGGGATATTATCATTGGATACCTTTATTATTATATAATTTAATGTTTTAGGTTAAAGATGACATGTTTTTTATGAATCCCATTTCTCTTCCCTATGTTATACCATTATAAAATGCTTGAGAAACCCACATCATTTCGAAGGATATGATTTGATGATATTAATATGAGTACTATATTTTTTATTAGTTATAATATGATGCAATGGTAATTAGGTCCATTTTATTTCAAAATATGCAATATGACGAATGTTTATTCTCCTTCGGCAAAATGTTGTGTGCTTTTATTATGTGACGAGTGAGACCTAAATCGTCCTCCAATGCATTGGAAAAAATATTTATATGACTTATGTCGTAGACTTTGACAAAATTGGGAGTGAACATAGTACATTGATAAATTTTTTCAATTATTATGGTTTGTAGACTGAACGAACTCCACTATAAGGAATGATAATTCACAAGTCATAGTGGTTTTTCCCTCATCGTAGGCGTATCCCAAATGAAGTTCCATAAGATGTTTCAGAAATGATACTTTAATTATTGGAAAATACTTTTTGTTCTTATGTTCATGCCAAAAAACCCATTGCTAATAAAAAAAATTTCTCCCATGGATCATGTTCTATTACTTATTTATGATTATATTCTTATAAACACGCAATATTTATGACATGATTCATGATTGTTAGCAATTATATTATTGTTATTATATTAAAATGATATATTCTTGTTTGAATATAATTATTCTCATGGTATGATTATATATATCCCTTCATTACCCATGTAGTACCCTTGGTATCTGGTATTTAACCCTTATTTTATGCTTTTTAAGTACATGAAGCACATGAAAAATGATTGGGAATGTTTGGAGTCTTTTAATGTGTTCAAAGGAAAAAAGTGGTGATGCACAGTCTTTGCACGGGTTGCCCAAACCGCGCGGAAGCCGTGCTGATGGTGGTCACTTTGGATAGAGGAGACGACATAGTGTGCGCACAGTTTGGGAAAACCATGCAAGGAGGCCGTGTAGTGTGCCACTTCCAAGAAGTGACTATCGCACAGTTAGCGCACGATTTTCCAAGCCGTGTGGACTAACCGTGCACGGGGTCAACGTAGATCCTATTTTTATAGATCTAATCTGTTTTATCATTAAAACACCTCATTGTTTCTCCTAGACATCCCTAACTCAGGATTTCTCTCTGGTGAAGGTGGGAGAACACTTTCTAGGCGTTTTGGAAGTGATCTGGAGGTTTTCATTGGTGTTTAGAGGGTAGCTGATCGAGGTAATCCATGTTTCCTTTAGTTTTCTTAGATCTCCTTATTCTCTCTTGATGGATCCTTAGATATATTCCCACGGTGGGTAGATCTAAGGTATTGGATGACCTTTATGTCAGGTTTTGGTTTTCCTGGTACTAGGAGAAGGAATCTAAGGAGGTTCCAGGGAGTATTTGACTGTGTTTTGTTGGCGTTCTTCATCCGTTGGTTGGTTTTGCCTAATATGTTGAGGTAGGTGGCATCACTCCTGATTCCTCTTTCTTAAAACTTGAAGGCATAGTTTCAAATTATTTTCCTTGATTGAAATGGTTTGCTTATCTGCTGTGAAATAATGGTTGAAACCATTTTTATGTAACGGGTGAGGGAAATTTTGTGTTTTTGGAAAGTTGTTGTTGAAGTGAATTTAAAATGGAGATTTTAAATTGATTATGGTTTTTTTCTTGAAAGAAATGGTTTTTAGTAAATGGTTTGATTCTTTATTTAATGGTTTTGAACACACTAGGTTTTGGCATGGATTTGCATGGGTTGTGGTGTGTGTTCATATTCATTGGTATTAATAAGGGCAAGATGTTCCCCCATCAAAAGGTTTGGACGAATAAGGGCATGAAGTACCCCTATCAAGGTAGTCCACTAAGTTACTGCTTAGTGGAAGGATAACTCACAACTCATGAGTATATGGTTGTACAAGTTTCATGCATGGTTAGTTGTGTGGATTTTCGAAATTGAATGAATTAGCCAAAATGGAAATGTGAATTTGATTGGAAACTTTTCTTGGTTTTATTTCTTGAAAATGAGGGATTTTTGGAAAATGGTTTTGATATGGAACTTTTTATATTGTGAATTGTTTTGGAATTTTTTTCATATAAATTGTTTTATATAATTGTTCTAACATGTATTATCATAAAGGCATGGGTTGGGAAGTCATCGGGGAAAGCCTACTCAGTTTCATTACTGACCCCCAGCTTTGGAACGTTAGTGCTTTTGCAGATGTCATATACCAAGATGTTGGAAAAGGTAAAGTGTCACATGTTTATAGCACTATATCATGATCCTTTGGTTGGTTCATGATGTTGGAGCTCTGAGCTAATAGATCATGTAGTTGGTTTGTCGTCTTGTAGTCTTTTTGTTTTTCTTTCTACTGTTTACTCTGATTTAGTGTTGGTTTCCACTGTGGTACTCTTGGTTGATTTTGATAAAATAAATGGTTCAGAAGTCTTAGCTTTTATCATGCATCATTTAGTTGATTATTTTAGTTATGTTTTTGGGTTATGTGGTATGTTCTTAAAGGGAAAATCCCCCCACTACTAAAAATTCGGGCTATAGCCACGGGCCTATTGCCACGGTTTATAGGTTTGTGGCTATAGCCTTTATTTTTCCACGGTTAAATTTTTTGTCCGTGGCTAAATTTGTTTCATCATTTTTCTCCCGACCTTTTATTGGGCTCCTCCTCCTCCTCGATACACAACCGTCCTCCTCCCCTGGTTCGCACACCGCGTAGCCCTCCTCCCCAACCACATCTTCTCCTCCCCACAGCCCTCCTCTCCTCCTCCGATTCGCAGCCCTATCTCACGCATCCATCCTCCCCGATGGAATCTCCTCCTCCCCGCAGCCCTCCTCATCCTCCCCCGGCTCTTTTCCATATCCCTGCGCAGCCTCCTCCCCGACTGCGTATCCTTATCCCGACGATTACCCTTTCTTACGTGCTCCCCGACAGCCTCCTCCTAATGTCGAACCTCCACCCTCGCTGGCATCACCTCCTCCTCAAGCCAGACCTCCTCTCTCACTAGCATCTCCCCTCTGATGTGTGACCCCGTCAACATCATCCCCTATCTAGCATGTGGATTCCCCTTTGGTGATATTTCTTGGATTTCTTTTGGGGGGTTTACTCATCTTTTCCTAACTCTAAGGTATGAGGTATGTTTTTTGTGCTTTATTGGATTCCAGGGGGTGCAGTTCATCCATCAGGGTGTACTCATCAATTTATGAGAGTTTCATTTCATCTGTGCATGTTTAAGGTAGGTGTTTTCATGTTTTTTCCTTTTAGATTGAAAAAATAGTTCTTGAGTCGATTAAATTAACTTTTAAATATGTTTCAAACCATTATTATACTTGTGTCTAGTTCATGGTAGTGTTTTCTTGTTGGTAAAATTTTCTAAAAATAGGTTTTGAGATTATTTTCCATTTATGCCTATGTGTATGCCTATCCAAATTGGGTTAGATAAAATGTAATTTTTGTTTAAATTTTTAAGTTAGATGATTAGGGTAGTTTTTTCCCAAAAATGTATTTTATTGAAATTGTTTGTCTGGTGTTGGGTTGTCTTGATGAAACATGTTGGTTTTCATGAAATAAATTTTGGCTTAGTGGAAGGTACGGGTTGTTTTCCTTGAAAAATTGTTTGGGGAAAGACTACATGTGCCATGACATTTTACACAGGCACATACATGGGTGATTGGAATGAATTCATGTATAAGACTTCAAATGATAATATTGTTTGAAGGGGTTCTTTTCTTGAAACTTTTTTTAAATAAAGGGATTCATTATCTTCTCAATATTCCTCCCATTATTAAAAGGTTTTATGACTTTGCAAATGGATTGTGTAATTTTCAAAATTGTGTGGGAAGTGCTGTCCTCTTTGGTTTTTTATGAAGTGAATGGTTTCCTAATGGTAAAAAACACATTTGGAACTTCTCACTTTAAAAATACTGTTTTACTTTACATTATTTTTCTTAAATGTTTTCTTGGTTTTTGAATCGTATATTGATTACATTGTTTGAATTAATTTTATTTTAGGTATGCATGGTGTTTTTGAGTCCTGGGTAATTATGGTAGGGTGTTGCAATTGGTTTCGAAGGCACACGCTCATATTCCTAGGTATGGATATGTATGTATGTATATATATATATATATATATATATATTGTGTGCATGTTTCCACATGGTATGGGGAACACATTCATAGGTTTAACGATATATATATATATATATATATATAAAAGTGTGTGAGTGTGATTGGGCTGCTGGTTGAGTGATAATGGTTTGGATTGACCATCCTTTAAGGTAGGATTTCTCATGCACTTTACTTTTTAATTTAAGATCTATTAGTTTCTCGATTTTTGAACCCTCTTATATTTATAAATATGAATGTATGAGCCTTGGATTAGATTTTTTGGTGTGAAATTAGTGTATTAATCCTTGTTTGTGATAACTGGAATTGTCTTGGTAAATAGCACAAACTAAGTGTTTGGTTAAATTCCTGGTTGGATTTTGTGGGAAATTTTGGACGTAAAATGCATGGTTTAGATTTATATATGTATTGGAAAGATAGAAAATGGTATTTGGTTATCCTTTAATGGTTTTCCATTGTGTTTTTAATTTTTATAAAAATATGATTGTTGGTTTTCTTCTCTAAAATTTTTCGGGCTCCTCCTCCCTTCTCCTCCGCGATACTGCGCGCGCGGATATCCTTCGGCCCCCGATACTCCCGAACCTTCGGTGGCGCCCTCCTCCCCGATACGCGTGATCCCCACCACCTTCCTCCAGTGCGCTCGCGATCCCCATCCAATTTCTGCCCTACTCCCCACTCGCGATCCCCACCGCCTTCCTCCCGTGCGCTCGCTACCATTCTACTCCGACGACGTGGCCACCCACCTTGGGATGATTCTCCTATGATGATGCGATCACCCCACCACCCATCCAGTGTTCCTCTTCCTCTCAGTATGTTCGCTCGCTCCTCTATCAATCCCATTGCGATCTCCCTTACACCTGGGAGTTTTGAATCTCATCATTTCACGACGCCGCAGATGACACATTTTCCCCTTGTGCACAATCATTCCGTGGCTACGCGAAATTTGGAGACACTCGAAGATATCTCCCGCAACCATCCTTTTACCAGTTGAGTCCAAGGTATTTTGTTCCTAGATGCTTTAAAAATCTCTAACTAAGGCAATGATTTCATGGCGAAGCCCCCTATGGAAAAGCGATAGGATGATGGTGGTTATCTAGTTTAAGTGGACCTAGACGCCCTGAAACAGCGTGCACAACTATGAAAATTCTCAGTGATGGGTCGTATCTCTTACCACAAAGGTAACTACCCTTGGACCCTTACTAAACTTCACTCTCGTATTGAACACTTCTAGAATACTGCAAATTGGAAACTAATCCCCATAAGAAAAGGATATTTTCACATACTGTTAAGATCACAAGATGATTTTAAAAGAGTTTGGATGACTTTTAATCTCAACATCAAGTCGGGTTTACATAAAATTTCAGAGTGGGACTCCACATTTACTCCGCACACACACAGAAACAATTTGTCACAAGTCTGGATCAAATTGCATGGACTTAACTGGTTTTTTGTCACCCAAAAATACTGAATGATATTGTCTCATGCATAGTAACTGCTCTTAAAATTGATCAAAGGACCTTACATGCTGACTTGGATCTATTTGACAGAGTAATGGTTGAAATAATCCTTGACTCAAAACTTCCCAGCTCAATTAACATCAATTCCAATGAATACAAAACTGAAGATATAGTGGAATATGAGCGACAACCCCCATTTTGGGATCACTATAAAATCATATGGCATACTATCTTCAACTGTAGGGTGATTAGGAAGCAGGTAATACAACCATCTGAGAATGAATGGAAGGAAATGAGGAGACCTAAAAAAGACAAAGTCCCCATGATAGAAATGCCTGAACTATCCAAAAAGAAATATGATGTTTGGGTAAACAAACTCACACTTTGACTCACATAAGTGACAGTTTAGGAACCAAATGGGTGGATGAAGTGGAGGAAGAAGAAAACTATATTAATGATCAAAAACACTCAATTCAAATTAAAAACCTTTTACTAGAAACTATTAGAGTATCAACCGAGCAGGAAAAGATTTCTAGCTATCAACATGACGTAGAAAATCATAATCTCTAGCACCCAATCTTAGATGGAGGGAATTTTTCTACTAATGAACTGAAGAAACTAACCTGTACTCCTAGTAATTCAATCCACAATAATGATGTTTCCACTAAAGAAAATGATGTGGCTGACACTCCATACTTAAGCTCCAACCAGACCCATATTAATTACACACCTAAATTAGGTATGCAAAAGAAAAATTAGGAAACCCCCTAGTCTTCTAGATCCATGGTGAAACCTGCCTCCATAGACCTAGAAGCTCGAGCAGGCATGAAAAAGATTCCAACACCTGTTTTACATGAAAATTCAGTTTCGGTTATCGTACCCTAACATATGTAGGTTTTTAATGTTCCCCTGGAGCAGAAGTAGAATCTCTCTCAGAAATCTATCGAACTACAATCTGTTCTAGATCCTGTTATTCTAGGTACTTATCCTCCTCTTTCTTATGCTACTAATAACTATTCCATTCTTTCTAAAAAACTGTGTTATGATCAAAATGAATCTTCCTCTGATTTTTTCTCTAAGAATTATGCTTCTCTACACTGATGCAACCTGACCACTACTATCCCATCCCATATTGCTAAAAAAACAATGCCTCTTTTATGAACAGTAGACTGGTTTTAACTACATGTGACTCCACAATGGGAAAGTAGCATGAGAACAAATCACATGTCCATAATCCAACTCCGACTCCAGCGGCTCACACTGCCCACCTTAACAGGGTTGTTCTTTCCGAGCCCCAAAATGCTGAGCACACACCGTATGCTAACAAGAGATTTGAGCCTACTACTCATGAAAATCCACCCGCTGTTCTGTCATCTGATAGGCAGGAGACTAAGGACTACCTGGAATAGAAGCATACTGCCATGTTTCTATCCACAATGAATAAAACGTCTCCAGGGGGAGGGGCATCCGGTTGGGGGAGGGGCGTCCGGCAGGGGGGAGGGGCGTCCGGTAGGGGGGAGGGCTATCCCACAGGGGGGAGGGGCTGTCCAGCATGGGGGATGTCCAGCAGGGGGGAGGTGTGTCTAGCAGGGGGGAGGGGTGTCCAGCCGGGGGGAGGGGTGTCCAGGCAGGGGGCGGGGGCTATCCAGCAGGGGGAAGGGGTGTCCAGTAGGGGGGAGGGGTGTCTAGGCAGGGGGCGGGGCTGTCCAGCAGGGGGGAGGGGTGTCCAGTAGGGGGGAGGAGTGTCCAGCAGGGGGAGGTGTGTCCGGCAGGGGGGAGGAGTGTCCATTCGTGTCATTGAATGACCCCCTCATTTGGTTGTTTTACATTAAAATTCTCATATTGTGTCTGGTTATCTTGAACCATTTCATCTATGATTAAAACCTTCTAATAGTTACTGCATGCGGATGTATTGCTATATTGACTCTATCCATGAAATGGTGTCTTGGTTTATCCGAGCATCTCGATCGGTGTATTTATGTCTGAACATCCCCCCTGCCCGCAACACCCCCCCCCCCTGCCGCCTTCGAATCATCCCACACCATCCCCCCAACACCTGCAACCAGCCCCTTTCCACCAGCATTCCATCCTCCTCCCGCTCCCTTCGCTCCTGGTCTGAAGATGTTGCCCCGCAGATGTCGTTGGATCGGGCCAACATGAAGCGCTCAGGCTGCGCTCATGCCGCGGTCACGCTGCGGTCACGCTGCGGTCAAGGCGCGGTTACGCCGCGGTCACACCGCCGGCCCGCCGCAGTCACACCGCAGTCCTGCCATGATTTGGCCCTGCTCCAGCCACATCCAGCCCACACCAGGCCCCTTCCACCTTCATTTCAGCCCACTGCCATCGGTATTCCAGCCCGCAACATCCCCCCTGCCACCGTTGAATCTGCCCGCACCATCCCCCCAACACCTACAACCAGCCCCCTTCCACCATCATTCCAACCTCCTCCCACTTCCTTCGCTCCTAGCCAGAAGATGCTGCCCCGCAGATGTCACTAGATCGGGTCAACACGATGTGGTCATGCCGCGGTCATGCCGCTGTCACGCTGTGGTTACGCCACTGTCACGCTGCGGTCACGCCGTGGTAATGCCGTGATTTGGCCCTGCTCCAGCCACATCCAGCCCACACCAGCCCCCTTCCACCTTCATTTCAGCCCGCTGCCACCAGCATTCCATCCCACAACAGCCCCCCCTGCCACCTTTGAATCAGCCCGCACCATCCCCCCAAAACCCGCAACCAGCCCCCTTCCACCAGCATTCCAGCCTCCTTCTGATCCATTCGCTTCTGGCCGAAAGTTGATGCCTCGTGGATGTTGCTGGATCGGGCCAACACACTGCGGTCATGTCGCGGTCACGCCACGGTCACATCGCGGTCACGCCGCGGTCACTCCGCGGTCACACCGCGGTTACGTCGCGGTCACGCCGTGATTTGGCCATGCTCCAGGACGACACCCTGCCGCGGTTACTATTCCTTAGAGAAACATTGAATGGTTATCTCTATAATTTTTCGTATTTCCTCATTCATAAACTATATCTCCTCTTAACACTGCCTCTCATCCATATTTCCACAAAACGTGCATAGCAGGTGGTACAAAGGCTCAATTCAAATGAAAACATTGGTTTGGAATTGTCTGGCATATTTTATTGTACATATATCAGATAATATTTGTTCGGTAATTCTTCTTTTTCCTCATCCTCTTCACATGTTTTCGGAACCAGATCATCATCATCCTCTGCACATGTCTTCTGAACCGGATTAGCCTGTTGTGATAGAAATTCAATGTCTGGTTTTGGCTGTTTTAGATGAAATTCCTTCCATAATTCCCTCATCTCATGTAGCACTCATTTGAGGAGGATGATCACTGCCATGTTGAGGGGATGGGTGCGGGGGGGGTGTCCATACAGGGAGGGTGTCCATACAGGGGGGTGTCCAGACAGGGAGTGGGGTGTCCAGACAAGGAGGGTGTCCAGACAGGGGGGAGGTGTGTCCAGACAGGGGGGGTTGTCTAGACAGGGTGGTGTCCAGACAAAGGGGGGGGGGGGGTGTCCAGACAGGGGGGGGTGTCCAGATAGGGGGGGGGGGTGTCCAGACAGGGGGGGTGTCCAGACAGGGGGGGTGTCTAGACATGGGGGAGGGGACCGGTAGTCTACACATACCCATATCATTTTATTTGAAACTAAGTGGAAGATGTTTCCCCACGGATGTCCCTGGACCGGGACAACACGTTGTGGTCACGCTGTGGTCACGCCGCGGTCACGCCACAGTCACGCCGCGGTCACGCCGCGGTCACGCCGTGATTTTTCCCTGCTCCAGGATGACACCTTGCGGCGGTTACTCCTCATTAGAGAAACATTGAATGGTTAGCTCTATAAATTTTCTTATTTCCTCATTCCTAAACTATATCTCCTGTCAGCGCTTCCTCTCATCCATCTTTCCACAAAACGTGCATAGCAGGTGGTACAAAGGCTCAATTCAACAGAAAACATTGGTTTGGAATTTTTTGGCATATTTTATTGTACATGTATCACATAATATTTGTTTGGTAATTCTTCTTTTTCCTCATCCTCTTCACATGTTGTCCAAACCAGATCATCCTCATCCTCTACACATGTCGTCTGAACCGGATCAGCCTGTTGTGATGGAAATTCAATGTCTACTTTTGGCTGTTTTAGATGAAATTCCTTCCATAATTCCCTCATCTCATGTAGCACTCATTGGAGGAGGATGATCACTGCCAAGTTGAGTTTTAAAGGCTGCACACAATCTGTTTGATGAATTTCCAAAGAGGCTGTTCTATTCTGAGGGCCTATTTCATACTGGAGTTCCCACATTTCCCCCACAAGCTGGAAAAGGGAGGTCTGTTTGGGCCTATGCAAACAAGGATTGTTTGTTATGGACAAAGATGCAACTAGAGACCTGGTTTTCTTGACGATTTTCCATGAAGGGTCTTCACTGTAGAGGAGACTAGCTCTGGTATGTATTTGGTAGTTGCTTCCATGATGGTTCCCACAACAGTTTGACTGAATTTCACACCAAACCAAGCCCTACTAGTGACTCTTTTTCGATGCACTATAAAAATCCCATGGCCAAACCACCAAAATCAAAACAGCTATTCCAGGGCCATTTCCAATCTCACTAAAAAATCCCAAATCAAGCCCTACTACAATTCCAAGATCCCACTTCAATTTAGCCACTATGAACTCCTTCCCAGTCCCCCAGCATTTTTCAATCCCCCTAGGCAACCCATCCACAACTTTACCACCAATCAGGCCTACCCACCTCTCAACTTCGGAGCCACCAAGCCCACATTTTCCACCAGGCATCCCACTTTAAAACCTTTCCAAACCACACCCAATTCTAACCAATTAAACCAGACCCCTTAACATTTGAGGCCCTCATGTAAATTCATGTTCCAACTCACTAATTTTAGACCCAATCAGCCCTGCCATTTTAGAAAAACAAGAGCAGCCTACTTAAAATCCAGTTCGACTTAGTTTCATTCATGATTGCCCCCAGGAGTCCACATACTCACCTCAACCAAATTATTAACCACCTGGACACCTGGAATCCACAAGTGGAGGGGCTGTCCAGTGGGGTTTCTGTCCATGGGGTGTCTAGGGGGCTGTCCTGGGGGGGGTTGTCCTGGGGGGGGGGCGTCCTAGGGGGTCTGTCCATGGGGTGTCTAGGGGGTCCAGTGGGGGGGGGGTCTATCCTGGGGTTTCTAGGGTCTGGGGGGGGTCTGTCCTGGGGGGTCTGGGTTTGGGGGGGGGGTAGGTTCTGGGAGGGTGTCCATGGTCTGGGGGCTGTCCAGGTTCTGGGGGGTGTCCTGGGTCTGGGGGGGGGGGTCTGTCCTGGGGTGTCTAGGGTCAGGGGGGGCAGGACTGGCAGGGGTGTCTAGGGTCTGGGGGGGGTCTGTCCTGAGGTGGGGTCTATCCTAGGGTGTCCAGGGTCTGGGGGCAGGGGGGCAGGGGAAGGGGTGTCCAGTAGGGGGTGGGGTGTCCAGCAGGGGGAGGGGCTATCCAGGTTGGGGGAGGGGTGTCCATCATGGAGGAGGGGTGTCCAAGGGGGTGGTCCAGGGGTGTCCAAGGTCTGGGGGGTCTGTCCTGGGGTGTCCAGGGGTAGGGCGGCAGGGGTGTCCGGGGTCTGGGGGGGTCTGTCCATGGGGTGTCTAGGGTCCGGGGGGGGGGGGGGGGGCTGTCCTTGGGTGTCCCGGGTCTGGGGGGTAGGTTCTGGAGTGTGTCCATGGTTTGGGGGGCTGTCCAGGTTCTGGGGGGTGTCCTGGGTTTGGGGGGGTCTGTCCTGGGGTGGGGTCTGTCCTGGGGTGTCCAGGGTCAGGGGGCAGGGGGCAAGGGGCAGGGGTGTCCACTAGGGGGAGGGTTGTCCAGCAGGGGGAGGGGCTATCCAGGTAGAGAGAGGGGTGTCCAGCATGGGGGAGGGGTGTCCATGGGGTGGTCCAGGGGTGTCCAGGGTCTGGGGGGGGGTCTGTCCTGGGTGGGGTCTGTCCTGGGGTGTCCAGTGGCAGGGGGCAGAGGTGTCCAACATCGTTGCCGAAAACACACAGCTTGCAACACCACCATTGTGAACTAAAGGACACCATCGGAGCATCCATTGTCTTCCAAGTTGCACCTCCTGATATCCCAACCACAGATCAAACCAAACCATCCCAAAACCTCAACAGATCTAATGCACCAGACCAACCTAGCTTGGCGAGAAGGAACCAGAGGCCAGAGTAGAGTTTGGAGATGTCAGTCTTAATCAAGAAGGGATGACCGTGGACTGGACCACAAACCACGCTCTTCGGAACCACCATCGGTGTCACACCGAGCATATCCATCCATCCAGAAAAGACAACAGTCAAAGAAAACAATCGGGAAATCACAGCCAAGACGAACGGAACCAGAAATAACATAAAAACATTGCGAATGCGTAAAAACGCCATCATCAAACGAAGGCGCCGAAATCGAGGAAGAAAAACAACACCATATGAAAAACCACCCAAAAACGAAGCAATCAAAGCAACAAAACTTGACCCAACACATTCCCAATTCGTCCTTAGCAGCATCATGCTGGACCAATGTGGGGTCAACCGCGGTGGGGGGGGGAGACGAAAAGAGCAGTAGGAGGAGAAAAATTACCATGATTTCCAAGGGGAAAACATGGGGAAGGGGTCCAGTGGGGGGGGGGGGTCTGTCCTGGGGTGTCCGGGGTCTGGGGGGGTCTATCCTGGGGGGTCTGGGATTGGGGGGGTAGGTTCTAGGGGGTGTCCATGGTCTGGGGGGGCTGTCCAGGTTCAGGGGGGTGTCTTGGGTCTGGGGGGGGGGGGTCTGTTCTGGGGTGTCCAGGGTCTGGGGGGGAGGGCAGGACTGGCAGGAGTGTCCAGGGTCTGGGGGGGTCTGGTCTGGGGTGGTGTGGGTCCTGGGGTGTCCAGGGTCAGGGGGTAGGGGGCAGGGGGTAGGGGTGTCCAGTAGGGGGAGGGGCCGTCCAGGCAGGGGGGGTGTCCAGCATGGGGGAGGGGTGTCCAGGGGGGTGGTCCAGGGGTGTCCAGGGTCTGGGGGGGGGGGGTCTGTCCTGGGGTGGGGTCTGTCCTGGGGTGTCCAGGGGCAGGGGCAGGGGTGTCCAGCAGGGGGAGGGGTGTCCAGCAGGGGGAGGGGCTGTCCAGGTAGGGGGAGGGGTGTCAAACATGGGGAGGGGTGTCCAAGGGGGTGGTCCGGGGGTGTCCAGGGTCTGGGGGGTCAGTCCTGGGGTGGGGTCTGTCCTGGGGTGTCCAGGGTCAGGGGTCAGGGGGGCAGGGGGCAGGGGTGTCCAGCAGGGGGAGGGGTGTCCAGTAGGGGGAGGGGCTGTCCAGGCAGGGGGAGGGATGTCTAGCATGGGGGAGGGGTGTCCAGGGTCTGGGGGGGGTCTATCCTGTGGTGGGGTCTATCCTGGTGTGTCCAGGGGCAGGGGGCAGGGGTGTCCAGCATTGTTTTCGAAAACACATAGCTTGTAGCACCACCATTGTGAACAAAAGGACACCATCAGAGCATCCATTGTCTTCCAGGTCACACCTCCTGATATACCAACCACATATCAAACCAAACCATCCCAAAACCTCAACTAATCTAATCCACTAGACCATCCTAGCTTGGTGAGATGGAACCAGAGGCCAGAGCAGAGTTTGGAGATGGAATGCTTAATCAAGGAGGGATGACCTTGGACTGGACCACAAACCACGCTCTTCGGAACCACCATCAGTGTCACACCGAGCATATCCATCCAACCAGAAAATCCAGCAGTCAATGAAAACCATCGGGAAATCACAACCAAGACGAACGGAACCAGAAATAACAAAAAAACATTGTGAATGCGTAAATGCGCCATCATCAAACGAAGGCACCGACATCGATGAAGAAAAACAACACCATATGAAAAACCACCCAAAAATGAAGCAATCAAAGAAACAAAACTTGACCCAACACATTCCCAATTCATCCTCAGCGGCATCATGCTGGACCAAGGTGGGGTCATGCGCGATGGGCGGGAGAGGAAAAGAGCAGCAGGAGGAGAAAAATTACCATGATTTTCGATGGGCAAACAGGGGCAGGGGGTCCAGTGGGGGGGGGGGTCTATCCTGGGGTGTCCAGGGTATAGGGGGGTCTTTCCTATGGGGTCTGGGTTTGGGGGGTAGGTTCTGGGGGGAGTCCATGGTCTGGGGGGCTCTCCAGGTTCTGGGGGGTGTCCTGGGTCTGGGGGGGGGGTCTGTCCTGGGGTGTCCAGGGTCTGGGGTGGGCAGGACTGGAAGGGGTGTCCAGGGTCTGGGTGGGTCTTTCCTGGGGTGGGGTCTGTCCTGGGGTGTCCAGGGTCAGGGGGCAGGGGGGCAGGGGAAGGGGTGTCCAACAGGGGGAGGGGGGTCCAGCAGGGGGAGGGGCTGTCCAGACAGGGGGAGGGGTGTCCAGCATGGGGGAGGGGTGTCCAGGGGGGTGGTCCAGGGGTGTCCAGGGTCTGGGGGGGGGGTCTGTCCTGGGGTGTCCAGGGGCAGGGGGTAGGGGTGTCCAGCAGGGGGAGGGGCTGTCCAGGCAGGGGGAGGGGTGTCCAGCATGGGGGAGGGGTGTCCAGGGGGGTGGTCCAGGGGTGTCCAGGGTCTGCGGGGGGGGGGGGGGGGGGGGGGGGTCTGTCCTGGGGTGTCCAGGGTCAGGGGGCAGGGGGTAGGGGCAGGGGTGTCCAGTAGGGGGAGGGGTGTCTAGCAGGGGGAGGGGCTGTCCAGGCAAGGGGAGGGGTGTCCAGCATGGGGGAGGGGTGTCCAAGGGGTGTCCAGGGGTGTCCAAGGGGTGTCCAGGGGTGTCCAGGGTCTGGGGGGTCTGTCCTAGGGTGGGGTCTGCCCTGTGGTGTCCAGGGTCAGGGGGCAGGGGGCAGGGGGCAGGGGTGTCCAGCTGGGGGAGGGGTGTCCAGCAGGGGGAGGGGCTATCCAGGCAGGGGGAGGGGTGTCCAGCATTGGGGAGGGGTGTCCAGGGGGGTGGTACAGGGGTGTCCAGGGTATGGGGGGGGGGGGGGTCTTTCCTGGGGTGGGGTCTGTCCTGGGGTGTCCAGGGTCAGGGGGCAGTGGGGCCGGGGGCAGGGATGTCCACTAGGGGGAGGGGTGTCCAGCAGGGGGAGGGGCTGTCTAGGGAGGGGGAGGGGTGTCCAGCTTGGGGGAGGGGTGTCCAGGGGGGTGGTCCAGGGGTGTCCAGGGTCTGGGGGGGTCAGTCCTGGGGTGGGGTCTGTCCTGGGGTGTCCAGGGTCAGGGGGAAGGGGGGCAGGGAGCAGGGGTGTCCAGTAGGGGGAGGGGTGTCCAGTAGGGGGAGGGGCTGTCCAGGTAGGGGGAGGGGTGTCCAGAATGGGGGAAGGGTGTCCAGGGGGTGGTCCAAGGTTGTCCAGGGTCTTGGGGGGGGGGTCTGTCCTGGGGTGGGGTCTGTCCTGGGGTGTCCCGGGTCAGGGGGCAGGGGGACAGGGGGTATGGGGCAGGGGTGTCCAGCATGGGGAGGGGTGTCCAGCTGGGGGAGGGGCTATCCAGGCAGGGGGAGGGGTGTCCAGCATGGGGTAGGGGTGTCCAGGGGGTGGTCCAGGGGTGTCCAGGGTTGGTGGTCCAGGGGGAGGGGTGTCGAACAATGGTGTCTATTGTTGGTATTCTTTTGTGTACTTCAACAGATTATGCAAGGACACAGTGGGGGTGGATTGTTAGGGTGCAGTGGGGGGGAGGGGGACCTGGGTGCAAGGGGTAGTGAGGGGTTTGGGTGTAGGGGCTGGGGGTGGATATAGGGCTGGGTGCAGGGGGGATGGGGGTGGGGCTGGGGGCCTGGGTGCAGGGGGTAGTGGGGGTGCGGGTGGGGGTGGGTAGTGGGGGTGCAGTGGGGGGGGACCTGGGTGCAAGGGGTGGTGAGGGGGCTTGGTGTAGGGGAGGTGGGGGTTGGATATAGGTCAGGGTGCATAGGGATGGGGGGGATGGGGGCCTGGGTGCAGGGGTAAGTGGGGGTGCAGTGGGGGGGAGGGGGATCTAGGTGCAAGGGGTAGTGAGTGGGATGGGTGGAGGGGGTGGGGGATGGATATAGGGCTGAGTGAAGGGGGGTCTAGGGGCCTGGGTGCAGGGGGGATCTGGGGGTGTAGTGGGGGGAGGGGGACCTAGGTGCAAGGGGTAGTGAGGGGGCTGGGTGAAAGGGGTAGTGAGGGGGCTGGGTGTAGGGGGTGGGGGCTGGATATAGGGCTGGGTGCAGGGGGGTCTGCAGGAGGTGTCTAGGGGGTGTCTGGGGGGTTTCCAAGGTGTGTCCAGGGGGTTTCTAGGGGGTGTCCAGGGTGTGTCTAGGGGGGGTGTCCAGGGGGTATTTTTTTATGGATTTGGACACCCTATATCCACAGTTTTAAACAGTGGCTATTGGTACATTGACACGGTTCTTAACAGTGGCTATAGACATAATGCCACAGTTCTAAACTATGGCAATATATTCTGTCCGGCCTTTAGTATAGCCACGGTTTCAACCGTGGATCTAGGTATACAGCCACGGTTGGAACCGTGGATCTTTACCTAGAGCCACGGTTTGAACCGTCGCTATAGATCTAAAGCCACGGTTTGGAACCATGGCTATAGGTCTAGGCCTATAGCCACGCCAAACTTAGCCACGATTCCTCGAACCATGGCTATTACCTATAGCCACGGTTTGTGGGCCTATAGCCACGGTTTAGAACCGTGGCTATAGCCCGAATTTCCAGTAGCGCCCCCCCCCCCCACTTGTTTTGAAACCCTTCATTATTTATTGCCAGCCTTTAGTGCCTTGGGGATGTCGCTTAAGTCCAAGTAATGACTTTTTGTATTCTCAATCAAATAAGGAATTTGAAAGTCATTATAAAATGTATAACCTACGGTTTCTGGTAATCAACCGTTGTTTTATTCTATTTATGTACATGAAACATATGATAAATTGTTGGGAATGTTTGGAGATTTTAATGTGTTAAAAAGAAAAAAGTGGTGACGCACTGGCTTCGCACGGGTTGATCAAACCGTATGGAAGCCGTGCAGGTGGTGGTCACTTTTGATAGAGGAGACCACAGAGGGTGCACACAGTTTGGTAAAACCATGCAAGGAGGTCATGCAGAGCACCCCTTCAAAGTAGTTACTACCGAACGTTTAGTGCACGATTTTCCTAGCCGTGTAGACTAACCGTGCATGGGGTCAACTAAGATCCTATTTTTAAGGATCTAATCCATTTTATCATTAAACTAATTCATTGTTTGCACCTAGATGGACCTAACTCAGGATTTCTTTCTAGTGAAGGTGGGAGAATAGTTACCAGGCGTTTTGGAAGTGATCCGGAGGTTTGCGTTGGCGTTTAGAGGCCGGTTGATCAAGGTAAGTCCTGTTTCTTTTAGTTTTCTTAGATCTCCTTCTTCCCTCTTGATGGATCCTTAGATCTTTGCCAAAGGTAGGTAGATCTAAGTTAGTGGATGACCATTAAGTCAGTTTTTTGTTTTTTTAGTACTAGGGGACGGAATCTAAGGAGGTTTCGGGGAGTAGTTGACTCGATTTTTTTGGTGTTCTTTGTCCGTTAGTTGGTTTCACCTGATTTGTTGAGGTTGGAGGCTTCACTCTTGATTCCTATTTATTAGAACATGAAGGCTTAGTTTCAAATTGTTTTACATGATTGAAATGGTTTGTTTATCTACTGTGAAAGAATGGATGAAACCCCTTTTAAGTAATGGGTGATAGAAATTGTTTGTTTTTGGAAAGTGGTCATTGAAGTGAATTTAAAATGGTGATTTTAAAATAGTTATGTTTTTTCTTCTTGAATGAAATGGTTTTCAATAAAAGGTTTGATTATTAATTGAATGATTTTGAATAGACTTGGTTTTGGAATGGATTTTCAGGGGTTGAGGTGTGTGTTCATATTCATTGGGATGGATAAGGGTGAGAAATACCCCCATAAAAAAGATAGGATGGATAAGGGTGTGAAGTACCCCTGTCAAGGTAGTCCACTAAGTTATGGCTTAGTGGAAGGAAAACTCACCACTCGTAAGTTTAGGGAGGTCTAGGTTGCATGCATGGTTGGTTGGGTGGATTTGTGAAATGGAATTAATGTGCCAAAATGGAAATGTGAATTTGATTGGAATATTTTCTTGGTTTCTTTTCTTGAGAAAGATGGCTTTTTTGGAAAATGGTTTTGACTTGAAACTTGTTATATTGTGAATTGTTTTGGAATTTTATTATATAAATTATTTTATATAAATGTACTAACATGTTTTATCCTAGAGGCATGGGTTGAGAAGTCATCAGGAAAAACTTACTATGTTTCATTACTCACCCCCTGCTTTGGCACGATGGGGCTTTTGCAGATGTCATATATCGAGATGTGGGAAAATGTAAAGTGTCATATGTTTATAGCACTACTTCGTGATAAATTGGCTGGTTCGTGATGTTGGAGATTAGAGATTGTGGATTATGGAGTTGGGTTGTAGTCTTGTAGTCTTTTAGTTTGTCTTTCGGCTGTTTACTATGATTTAGTGTTGTTTTCTGCTGGCGTACTGTTGATTGGTTTATGATATAATAAGTGGTTGAGTTGTCGTAGATTTTATCATTCCTCATTTAGTTGATTAGTTTGGTTATGGATGTTGGTTCTGTGGTATGTTTTAAATGGTTAAATCGTCCACCACTTGTTTTGAAACCCTTCGACATTTATTGTCAGCCTTTGGCGCCTTTGGATGTCGCTTAAGGCCATATAATAACTTGTTGTATTCTCAAGCCAATAGGGAATTGGCAGGTCATTACTAATGGTATCATTTTGTTCGGTCCTTGGGGAATAAATGCAATCAGGTTGTTCCTTTGTTTGTGGAACAAGTAGTCACCTGTTTTTGTTGGTCATGGCATTTAATTAGTACATGTCTATTCATTGGGTGGTCATCTTAGGAAGGAGTAGGATTGTCGGAACATGGAATGTAGAGCACAAAAAGACGTAGCTATCCTTTTTATGTTGAACATCATGTTACCAGGGATTTGGGTACATATGTGTTTTGGAGACACTTATAGGATAACAAATATCATTGTTATGGTTTTAGCTACTGAGATGAGCATGAAATGCATTAGAGGAATGACTTCCCACTAGGGGTGCATATATCATTTTAAGAAATGGATGATGGTTTGATGCAAAAGCGTGATTTCTGAAAATTTTAATTTTGTTTTCAAATGGATTATTATGAAAATAGAATTGTTAATGTATTTCGAAAATAGATTTATTTTAAAAAGACAAAAAATATTTCTTTTAGAAATGGGTAAATGTAGAAAATCGTGATGGTTGGAAATCAATGTTGTGATAGTGATGTGATAGAAATTTAAATTCTATGCCTTCAGTTTCTAGGTAGTGAGACTAACGGCATGCATTGTTTATATAGAAAATGGCACCCATTAGGAATCGTAGAAACCAAACTGAAGAGGTTATAGAGAATGTGGTCACACTTGCACCATTGGTGAACCAGCAGCTTGTCAAAAGTATAGTTCAAGCGTTTTAGGCTGTGGACCCGGGGAATCAGAGGGATTTGTCAATGCATGTAGACAATTCCATCCTAATCCAGATGCCAAATCCACCCATCTTTCAGGGTGATTCTAAACTAGAAAGGGCAGAGGTGTGGCTGAGTAGGATGAATCGTATCCTCGATTTCATCCGCACACCAGCAGAACTGAATGTAAATTTGGCGACGTATATTCTAAAGAATCTTGCACGACAGTGGTGGGAGCTAGTGGTGCAGGCTAAGGTGGATCAAGGCTTGGTCTGGGAGGAATTTGTGGAATTATTCAACAAAAAAATATATCCTCACACATTCAAGATCCAAAGGATGATGGAATTTTTCAGCCTGAAACATGAAATCTCTCTGTCATAGAGTATGAGGCTAAATTCCTGAATTTAGTGCTCTTTCCACCAGAAGTTTCTGGAAGTGTGTCGCTGAAGGAATTCATCTTTGAATCAGGGTTGCGACCAGAGATTCGTTCAAAGATAGTTGTGATCTGTATTAAAGATTATACAGATGTGGTAAATAGTAGCTAAAAGATACCTCTCAAGAGTTATGGGAGGGGGATGTACGATGATACCCATGAGAACAGGTGGAAACTCTAATGATAGGAACAAGCAGAAGAGGGACACCTAATTTCAATGTGGCAGTGAGAATCAGACTCAGACGGCTAGATTGGGGTATATTCCTCAATAACCCATGATTAAAACTAAGTGTTTTTAATGTGGATTGATTGATCACATGAAACAAGAATGTACAACACCACCGATAGCATGCCACAATTGCAACAAGATGGGGAATCTTCAGTGATATTGTCACAGTGCTCCACGTTCGGGTGTTCGTGACACTTCTCAGGTGTCGCAAGAATCTTATGCTTTGACTGGGAGAGAACAACGAAATCAGTCTCACCATCAGAATAGAGTTAGCAATGGTGATTCCAGGAATATCATGACTCCTTAGGCATGGAAATATCAACAAGGCAATAAGGAGAAAAGTGTAGAAACAAAGCAATTGTATGGAACTAAACAGGTGATTTTGGATGACTAGTATGTACCGTCTACTGTGAGAGGTATGATTCTTTTGAATTCTACCCTCAAGTAAGTGTTGTTCGATACTGGTGCATCACATTATTTTCTTGCTTCTCGTATTGCAGATTTTCTGAACATAATCCGTAAGATGATGCCTTCTATGATAAAAAAAATTAAACTCCTATCGGTGAAATAAAATTTAGAGTCTTCATTTGTAGAGCATGTTCTATAACTATTGATGGAGATGAGCAAAAATGGGATTTATCTGTGATGGAGATGGATGTCAATGATATAATCATGGTTATGGATTGGTTGATAGAGTTCAGGGCTCACATCGACTATTATAGCAGAATAGTCAGTTTTGTGACTGAGGATGTCGTCGAGCATCTCATTAGAGAATAAAGAGTGGTGAAGAAAGTTGCAACATGCTTGTTGGAACTAGTAATGGAAATTATATCTTCTGAGTTGTCTTCTTTAATCTTGTAATCAATGTTCTATATCTCGAATAACAGTTTTCCAATAGTCGCGGATCAAATTCATGATGTTTTCCTTGAAAACTTTTCAGGGTTACAACCTGTAAGAGAAGTGTACTTTATGATTGATCTCTTTCTAGGGACCAGTCCTATCTCAATTCCATCTTATAAGATGGAACAAATGGAGTTAAAGTAATTGAAAGTGCAGTTGGATGAACTGGAAAACAAATGTTTTATTCATCCATGCATGTCTCTGTGGGAAGCACTAGTTTTTTGTAAAGAATGAAGATTGAACTATAAGGCTATGTGTACATTATCATACACATAACCATGTTACAATAAAGAATATATATCCACTTTCACACATTGATAACCAGTTTGATCAATTTAGGGGAGTTCAGTGATTCTCTAATATTGACTTGCGGTTAGGATATCACCAGTTGCGAGTTCAGAATGAGGATATTCCGAAGACAACCTTCAAAATCCAGATATGGCCACTACAAATATGTAGTCCTATATTTTGGTCTTATGAAAGAACCAACAGTCTTTATGGAATTGATGAATCAGATATTTTAGTGATATCTAGATTCTTTTGGGGCTGTGTTTGTGGATTAAATATTGGTGTATTCGAGAACAAGGGTTGAGCATGAGAAACACTTGGCGATAGTGTTGGAAATCTTGAGAGACCATCAGTTGTATGCCAAATTATCAATGTGAGATTTTTGGATACAAGAGGAATGCTTTCTGGGCAATTTTGTTTCTGAGAAAGGTGTTTTAGTGGACCTAGAAAAGATAGAAGATGTTCTATCATGGAAACCGCGGAAGAATGTCTTTGAAATATGATGTTTTCTTGGTCTAGCTGGTTATTACCGAGGCCTTGTTCATGACTTCTCATGACTAGCTTCACCTATGACAACATTGAAAAATATGAACAGTGCATTTCAATTGACTGAGGAATGTTAGAGATCTTTTCAAGAGTTCAAAGATCACCTTACATCAGCACCCATCTTGATTTTTTTTGGAATCCGGACAGGGGTACGTGGTTTATTGTGATGCTTCATTATATGTGTTGGGAAGTGTTCCCATACAAGGAGACCATGTTGTTACTTATGGATTAAGGCAGTTGAGAGTGAATGAAAAGAACTACCCAATACATGATTTACAGTTAGCTGCAGTTTTCCATGCCATGAAGACATGGCATCATTATCTATTTGGTGAGATATTCACTATGTTTATAGATCATAAGACTTTGAAGAATATTTTCTCACAATGAGATTTGAATCTAAGGTAGAGGATATGGATGTAGTATCTTAAAATGTGCGACATTTACTTGATGTATACACCAGGTAAGGGAAATTAGGAGGCCGATGCGTTAAGAAGAAAGTTGCATGCTCAGTTGGCGTAAGAAGCTTCAGATGAGTGGCAGTTGACGTCGGTCCTAGCCGACAAACATATGAAATGTGAGGACTGAGCTGATGTTTCATTTTTCTTTCCAGTTGCGCTTGTTCTCGATTTGGTGGAGATAGTAAATGAGGCATAGGCATCCGATGTAGATTGTGTTGAAATGAGTTCAAAACACAATGGTGGGGAGAGCATTGAGAGATGGAAGTTAGATGGAATTTCAGTTTTGCAGATTCGAGATCGGATTGTTGTACCTTTAACTGCTCAGGAACAAATCCTTCATGCTTACCACCATTCCAGATGGGATGTTCATCCAGCAATACAGAATATGTATAAGGCGATAAAGTCACAATTTTGGTGGAGTGGCATGAAACGGAATATAGATGAATTTGTTTCAAGGTGTTTAGATTTTTTGCAAGTTAAAGCAGAACATCATCAGCTAGCGGGTATGTTGCAGTCTCTACCAATTCTAGTGTGGAAATGGGAGCATATAGCTATGGATTTTTTACAGGTCTCTCAACAACTGTTCTAAAGCATGATTCCATATGGGTGATAGCGGATCGGCTTACCAAGTCGGCCCATTTCATCCCTATTTGTGGATCTAATATGGTGGGGGATCTGTCCAAAATCTATATCCATGAAGTGGTAATGATACATGGAATACCAGTTTCAATCGTGTCAGATAGAGATCTGATGCTCGCATCTCATTTCTAGAGATCCTTACAGAAATCCCTGAGAACTCAGTAGAATATTAGTACGACGCATCATCCTCAGACGGATGGACAATCTGAAAGGATGATACATACATTGGAAGACATGTTATGGTCTTGTGTAATGGATTTTGGTTACTCATGGGAAGATCACATGCCATTATTGGAGTTCTCATATAACAACAGTTATCAGGACTCAATACACAGGGCTCCATTTGAAACATTTTATGGGCACCATTGTCATTCTCCACTTTGTTCGGTGGAAATAGGTGAGACATCACTAGTTGGGAAGAGCCTTGTCCAAGAAATAACAAAGAAGATTTAGTTGATAAAAAAGAGGATGGAGACGGCACCGATTCGTCGTAACTCTTATGCGGATCATCACCGAAGACCATTGTCATTTGAGGTGAGTGATCATGCCTTTTTGAGAATCTCTCTAGGGATTAGACATCGTCATTTTGGATTGTTGGTAAAATTATCTCGTCAATATATAAGCCCTTTTGAGATACTGGAATGGGTGGGCGAGGTGGCGTATCATTTTTCGTTACCACCATGGTTCTGTGCAGTGCATAATGTGTTCCATGTACCTCTATTGAAGAAGTATCAGCCCGATGCTGACCATGTGATTAGATGGGATCACGTTGACCTAGAGCGAGATGCTTCAGTGTAACATATTCCGGTGCAGACTGTGGATAGGCAGGATAATGTCTTTCATGGAAAAAGTAGCGGTCTAGTGCGGGTTTTGTCGTAACATGGTTAGATTCAGGAAGAGAATTGGGAACCCGAGAAAGAAATGAAAGGGCAGTGGCCATAACTCATTGATGCAAGCGATGGTTTTCTACATTCCTGGGACGAAAAGTCTAATGGTGTAGAGTATGTAGTACCCCCCAATTTCTTGTAATCAACCCTTGTTTTATTCTTTTTATGTACATGAAGTATTTGAGAAATGGTTGGGATGTTTTGGAGACTTTTAAAGTTTTAATTGGAAAAAGGTGGTGATGCACGAGCTTCGCATGGGTTGCCCAAGCTGTGCGGAAGTTGTACATGTGGTGGTCACTTTGGATAGAGGAGACTGCACAGGTTTCGCACGGTTTCGGAAAACTGTGCAAGGAGGCCATGTGGAGTGCCCCTACCATGTCGTGACTACCGCACGGTTAGCAAACAATTTTCCTTGCCATGCGGACTAACCATGCACGGGGTCAAAATAGATCCTATTTTTAAGGATATAATTTGTTTTATCATTAACCCCCATTGTTTTTTCTCCTAGATATCTCTAACTCGGGATTTCTCTATGGTGAAGGTGGGAGAACACTTACCAGACATTTTGGAAGTGATCTAGAGGATTTCCTTAGCCTTTAGAGGCCGGTTGATCGAGGTAAGTCTTGTTTCCTTTAGTTTTCTTATATCCCCTTCTTCCCTATTAATAGATCATTAGATATATGCCCATGGTGGGTAGATATAAGGTAGTGGATGACATTTTAGTTGGGTTTTGGTTTTTTTGGTACTATAAGAAGGAATCTAAGGAGGTTTTGGGGAGTATTTGACTCGGTGTTGTTGGCGTTCATTGTCCACTGGTTGGTTTCTCCTAATTTGTTCAGGTTGGTGGCTTCACTCCAGATTCCTCTTTCCTAGAACTTGAAGGATTAGTTTCAAATTGTTTTCCACGATTGAAATGGTTTGATTATATGTTGTGAAAGAATGGTTGAAACCCTTTTTAAGTAAAGTGTGTTGGAAATTGTTTTTTTTTTGGAAATTGGTTGTTGAAGTGAATTTAAAATGGTTATTTTAAACTGGTTATGATTTTTCTTCTTAAAATAAATGGTTTTCAATAAATGTTTTTATGCTTTATTGATAGGTTTTGAACACACGTGGTTTTGGCATGGATTTTCATGGGTTGTGTTGTGTGTTCGTATGCATTGGGATGGACAAGGGAGAGAAGTACCCCTATCAAATGGTTGGGATGGATAAGGGCATGAAGTACCCCCGTCATGGTAGTCCACTTAGTGATGGGTTAGTGGAAGGATAACTCACCACTCGCGAGTATATGGAGGTCCATGTTGCAAGCATGGTTGGTTGTGTGGATTTGTGAATTGTAATGAATGTTCCAAAATGGAAACGTGAATTTGATTGGAAACATTGCTTTGTTTATTTTTTTGATAAATATGATTTTTTTGGGAAATGGTTTTGACATGGAAGTTGTTATATTTTTAATTTTTTTGTAATTGTTTAATATAAATTGTTTTATATAAATGTTCTAACATGTTTTATCCTAGAGGCATGGGTTGGGAAGTAATCGGGGAAAACCAACTGAGTTTCATTACTCACCCCCTGCTTTGGCACGTTGCTGCTTTTGCAGATGTGATATACCTGGATGTTGAAAAAGGTAAAGTGTAACATCTTTATTGAACTACTTCGTGATACTTTGGCTGGTTCGTGATGTTGGATCTTGGAGATTGTGGAGAATGGAGTTGGGTTGTCGTCTTTTAGTCTTTTAGTTTGTCTTTCCACTGTTTACTCTGATTTAGTGTTGGTTTCTGTTGTGGTACTCTTGGTTGGTTTATGATAAAATAAATGCTTGAGTTTTCTTATCTTTTATCAAGCATCATTTAGTCGATAAGTTTGGTTATGGTTGTTGGTTCTGTGGTATGTTCTAAAAGGTTAAATCGTCCCCCACTTGTTTTGAAAACCTTCAGCATTTATTTCTAGCCTTTGGAACCTTGGGGATGTCGCTTAAGGCCACGTAATGACTTATTGCATTCTCAATACAATCGGGAATTGGGGTGTCATTACAAGCGAAGCTGACCATCTGATGTCTCCCTTCCATATGTTTACATTCCCCAGAATATGATGAATGATGTTAAGAATGGTGTGCATGTGAAGGGTACTAAAGGGGAATATATTTATTAGAGATGTTGAATATATTTTACAATGTTATATGATTGTGTAAAATTTCTCAAATACAACTAAAATATTACGGTACTTGTTGATGAACTTTGGTAGTGTTTTTAATTTTCATCTGAAAGGATATAATATTCATGTGAAAATTATAAGGTTGTAATTTTTTGTAACTGAGGACAATATTTATTAAAAATTTTAAAATAGTATGAAAATCGTTATTGATATCCTGCGAGATATTTATAATGATGTGTATTGGATTTTTTCTAAGGAATTTTCTATGTTTGAATTAAATTATAAGAAAATTTCTTAGAAATTAGTTTGATGATATAATTAGTGGTAAGAATAAAAACATCCCTATCTTGATATTACAAGTGTCTGTGGTTATAAATGATATATATATATATATTGGGTTAAAACCATGAAAAAAATCATTTAGATAGACTTCATCGGAAAGTATTACATGAAAATGAGCCTTCATACACACGTTGTTTGACACTCCCAGTGAATATGCATTGAGAATTCACAAACACATTACATAATGTAAATTAGGATTTTAATATAATATGGAATTGAATGATCAAGGATCAACCAATGGTGTCATATATTAAATAATTTTTCATAATTTAGAAAAACACAATGTAATTTTAATTATTATTTAGTTCCCCATAGTTTTTATTGTTTCTTATTCTATTTTTTCCTATTTTTCTATGGATGAAAAAAAATGAACTTTCTTAATATTATGTGTGATGTATAATGAAATTATCGTTCTCCTAAAAGTCCAAAATTTTTGGGATATGGTGAAAAATATTATTTATTTTATAGAAAAACATTCTAAAGACATGAATCATTCTAGACATCAAAATGGAAAAATAAAGGAAGAATCTTTGTTTGAATCTTTTACAAGAAAAAATACACATTCTAGTAATGGATATGATGATCTTATAGTTTCTTATCAAAACATCAGTACTAATAAAATTTTATTTTCCATTTTACAATTTTCAAAACATTTAAATTTTATTTTTCCTATGTACTATTTGGTATAAGAAGCAGATCAATGTTGGGATCTTTTCAATAATATGAAAAAATATTATTAAATTGATTCCATGGATAGGGAAGAGTTCAAGAAAATATTTTTCATTAATAAAATTTCTCTTATTCAATGTATGAAAATTTTTAAAGTGTTCATTGAGATAAGTAAAAAGGATGATAAATCCATTTTTATATTTAAGGAAAATTTTACAAGACATTGAAGGTATGCTTTTGGCATTATCATATATCCTGAATTTATTATTGATCAATTCATCAGTATTATAAAACACAGCATCCAAAGGGGGGTATCCATAAGAGACATATGCATATATGAAGATATTATTTTATATTCTAACAATGTTTTAATGAGGCTTTTAGTTACATATCAATATCATGGACATAACTATAAAAGTAAGATAGAGTTCAAAACAAAATTGTACAGAGGGGAAGATGATCTTTCATTTATGAAAAAAATTTGGGAATACACATGGAGTAAATTGCCTTATGTAGACCAATAAATTTATTGTTTTTGTATGACAAGGTTATTGAATGGCTAAATACCAAAGGGTTTGGAAAAATTTTGCTAAAGATGAGAATAAGGAAAAAACCCCCATTGAATGAAACTCATATAATTCAGTGTTTTAAAATCCATGAGTTTGGAAATTAAGAAAAAAATATCCCCTTTCCATGGGATAAGGTGGATGAGTATCCACAAAACCTCTAAAGAAAAAGGACGTATGGAATGCTTATGGTATCAAGATTATGAAGTGATCATAATAATAAGGTATTACTTATCAATAATTCCTTATTAGGGATTTCATGTCTAATTATGTATGAATAATCCCTATAAAATTTTTATTATCTATACTTTAGTGATATATATTTAATTATATACATTGATTATGGAATAAATAAATCACATATTTTATTCATACAATGATGAAACCAATATTCCCATTAAAATGGTTTTGTATAATTTTAGAGGATATATCTGGAATTAATATTAATATATGTCTCCAATATGGTCATATGTTAATTCATGTTATTATCATGTTTCATGATAATACATGATGTTGATATTAACATGATTATTATGTGATAACCGATAGATACTTTTTGATTTACAAGGGATTGTTTTTAAAGTAATTTTGATAAATTTAGTAATCTTATTTATAAATTTTTTATATTGGAATTGTTAAAAGGTTGATTATTTTTGTAATGTTTTATGTTAAAAATAAAATGATTTTTTTATAAATTAACATATTACATTTCTATATAATGATTTTTCTTCATTGGATAAACTATGAGAACCATTTTTTCGATTAATAACTTATTAAAGAAATAATATATTATCATTCTATTTATTGATCTAATGATCTGTTAGTGCTCTAGCCATAAAAATCACATTCATATCTTGGAGTAATATATGAAGTTTCAATTGATCATGTAACTACCATTGTGTTAGGTTATTCTTATAAAATGGAATGAAATAATGAAAATATATGTTCATTTGAAAAATATTCAAATTTTGGAAAATGTCCTAGAAATAAATTATTTTTCTATTATAAATATTTTTTATGATATTAGTGACCATTTTCAAGCCTAATTATTTTATGGACTTTCAACATTTAACTATATCCTGAAAATGTTTTATGTCACTATCCATGTGTATTCAATTGATAATTTTCTCTAAAATACATATGTTTTCACATCCCACACATGTTATTCTATTTCGAAATCTAATGTCATTTTTCTAGATAACCGTCACATATCTCTTTTTCCATTTCAATAGAATGGTTTATTAACCCATTTTACTATGTGGGTTTTTATAATGTAAATCTCAAATGGTAATCCATTGATGACTGAGATGAATTTTGAGGTGGAAATTATTTTTATGGGGGTTGGAATGTAAATCGCTGATATTTTGTGATTTATTTATTATATATTTAATCACATTTATTTTTGACATTAAATTAAGCACTGATTTTTTATTGATTGTCCAAAAATACTTTGTTTCATTGTGTTACACATAATTTTTTGTTTATCTTGAGATACCCACAACACTAATTTCAATCCAAAGATGAAATATTATTAAAATATTATTATTAAACATTATAATTATCAACTAGCCATTATAATGGTGGGTTTGAAACAGATTAACTAAAATTTGAAAATATGTTTGACACATGTCAATATAATAAATAATGTATTTACCAATTAAATATAAATGAAAGTAAACCCTTTTTAAAATAAAAGTAAATAATTTTTTGAAAAACTATCAGTATGTGCAGAAGTTTTTTTTATATTAATAAATTAAAATATCAGTTTTGGTTAAAGATTTTAATTAAATTTATATATTAGATCAATATTTTAACATTCATAATGTATGATTCCTATACCAGTTATAAGAATAAATCCAATTTTACTGCATAGAAATGTGTTATTATAAAAATTAGTTTTTTCTATTTTTATAAAGAAATCACTTTAAAAATAAATGTCTAAAATTTTAAAATATTTATTTTACAATATAAAAAATCTATTTTGTAATTGGAATATCAAAATTAACATAAGATGGATATTTAATACATTTCTGAAAGGAATCACATTGGGAAGAATATTAAAAATTACTAGATCTTAATTGACAAATTCATATTTGTTTGATTTATTTGTAACATTAAAGTATAGTTAGTTCAATAATAAGTAATGTAATAAAATATATTCCATTTTAATCAATTTCATGTTGAAATGGTGTAACATCTTGGCCCTAGTTCTATACAATATTTTTGTGAGCTGGTCAGTTACATGACATAACGTGCACCTTGATGTACTCTAGAGGCTACCAATTAGTAGCAGGGGTCTAATATCAGTCATGGGGAGACAATATACTAATTTTAATATATTAAAACATCAATATAAAAATAATCAAACAATATATAAATATATACCAATAAACAGAAAGATTCTAATATCACAGGATGACCAAAATTAGATATACAATATCAACAAAAAAACAATTAACATGTCATGATAATGTATCTTCCAAGTGTCAAAATGATAGGTCAAAAGTAAAGATGATGATGAATCCCAAATAGGTTCTGAACCAAGTCTGGTTCCCTCATCAAAGCATCATCTAGACTCATCCATCTAAAACAGGGCCTTTAACATTATCTTATCCGGTAATAATTAAATCGATTTGAGTATTAATCAAGCACCCTCACTAGGGTGTGAGTACAACTCAGTAAGCCACCAGTAATGAAATATAAGATAATATACATTCAATAAAAAAATTTATTAATTTGTATGAATAAATAATTTTAATACATAATTAAATAGTTAACACATTATCATTTAATGATTATATAACCAAAAAAATCTTTACATTCATGTAGACACTTGAAATTTAATATCTTCTTCAACTCATGTCATTACCCGAAGTATGTCAAAGAGACATCATATCTCCAAATTCCATTTTTTGACTATTTAATTTACATAATAGACTAACTGTGTCCCCACTCATTAATTCGTACTTGAAGTCTCGTGTTACAATTTAGAATCAGATAACAGAATGACCATGTTCCCATTCTTTATTTCATAAAAAAGTAATCATGTTACCTTTATTAACATCACATTATAATAAACAAGTTAACATTCATTAAAAAATTATTATTTAAAAATTAGTTATCCACTTCAAATCCATTACAAATATAGCAATTAGTTAAATATGATTATCCCATTAGGAAATTCAATAGTTAACTAATCACATCCCGATTATTAATTTATTTTATAACTAATGAATTACATCATATAAATTATCTAATTAAACAATTAAGTAATTTATTCAATCATATTAGTCATAATTAACAACTATCAATGCACACCAATTTCATTACTAATTCTAAAATATTTTTCTCACATAATACCCCTTAGTAAATTCCCCAATTAATTTTTCATGTCAACCCATATTAATTTACTCAATAATTAATAAATAATAATTCACAACTAAAAATATCATAATTAATTCCATAATTAACTATTTTAATCACATTATCAATATATCATATTTAATTTTACAAATAATTATCTTAAATCACAACTCAATATATTATAATTAATTATTCTATTAATTATCCAAATTAAAAACTCATATTTGAAATTTAATTCCACAATTAATTATCTCAAATCTGTTATCTCAAAATATCCTAATTAATTCACAAATAATTATCTAAATCTATAATATTAAAATCCATAATTTGATATCTTATCAATTAATTAAATCAAAAAATTAATTAATATAATCATGTACTAAATTTTATGAACATTGAATAGAAATCCAAACATTAAATACATGTAATTTAAATGAAGACTATGTGATTTTAATTATAAACTAACTACCCCAAGATTGACATAGAATGGTCACGAACGTAAATCCCTAAAATATGAGAAGAAAAAAGATATAGAACAGAATTTGAATCTGAAAACCTATATCAAGGTTGAATAAGCCAGGATACACGAAATATAGATATAGATCTATAATCCTAGATTTAGATATTATAAAAATAGAAGAATAACCCATTTCATGATTGGAAGAAAAACAGAGAATGAACATCGAACCAAGTGGGATAGAATTCACTTATATCGCGGAGTATATATCTATGATTCATACATCGATTCATGATGAACGAACGTCAAAAATGCTTGGGTTCTATTTATAAATCTCAAAAATCATGAATTATGTCCATGGGACGAATTGGGGACAAATTGGAGATAAAATTGGGGCTCAGGAATAATTAAAACCGTTGTTTTGAGTTAATTAAATCCTCATACACTATTTGTTGGATATGGGTGAATAGTTTCCCCAAACAGTGCACCTAAACCTTGAACCACTTTTAAAATGGATCATTATTAATACTAATAGGTAACATTTTTTGAAAATCCATCCACATACCATGATAAACCCTAATTTCCAGGGTTTCATAGTTTCCATGTCCAGGGCACATGTTTTTCCCTAACCACGCGCCCACTGGGAATTTTCCTTTTTCTTTGATTTTCATAATATTCACCAAAATGAACCCCAAGGTAAAACACAAACAAAAATAACTAAACATAAGGAATAATAATACCATAAATCAATCTTGAGTACTTATTTATAATTTTTCAGGATGTTGCAATATCTCAACCTTCTAACTACTCATCCTCAAGCTCTACTCCAAAACATTCCTATGATTTTGAGTGAAAATATTAAACTTCTTAGCATGTATATTATCTTTCCTTTCCCTTGTTTCCTCCTAATAATAATCATGTTTTTATAATAAATGTATTATTGGTATGTTCTATCCTTACACTACTTTTTAACATCAATCTAATATATGTATCAGATTCTCTTTAATGAATGTATCTATCTCAAGCTCATCATCGTCCACCTCAAATACAAGATAAGTATCACAATTATACCACTGATGCTGTGAAATATAGAAAACATGATCAATTGAAAAATATTTATGTTGATGTTTCGAACTCTATTCCACCAGCCTGATTCTCTCTACCACCTCAAATGGTTTAATAAATTGGGGTGTCAACATGCCCTGTCTCTGTATCCTTTGGTGACCTAACCTAGGTGAAAACCGAAGGAATACATGATCACCATATGTAAACTCAAGTGGTAATCAACATCTGTTAGTATAAACATTTTATCTACTATGATTTATAGCCATAAATTTTAAATCTATTTATACCTACACTGATTTTTCATACGTGAGACTCATATCCATCAAAACTAAATCACATACCTCTATCCATTATAGAGGGTATTTGTATTGCCTACCATGAACAACCTTATATTTTTACATCTTGGTCATGCCCTAAAACTATTTATATAGATGAACTACACTAGTTTAGGGTGATTCTCCCAAGGACCACTAATTTATAGAATGCAATCTAACAAAATATCCTCAAGCACATGAATAGTATGTTCAAACTGGCCATCTTTTTGTGTGTGGAAAGACATACTCCATTAAAACCATGTACCAATGTCATTATGTAATTACATCATGACGTGGGAAGAAAAATGTGAGTAGCTTTATGAGACAATAGTTTGTGGCACCCCATGAATACATACTATATCACAAATATCCAATTCTTCCAATGACTCCACTTAGAATGTCTTCCATGTGGTAGAAAATGAACTAATTTTGTTTTATTTGTCCATAATAACCCAGACAATTTCCTTATTTTGAAAATTACTCATGAGACCTACAAAAAATACATGTTTACGTAATCCCACTTCTACTTCATAATTTTTAATTATTGTATCAGTCCTCTTGGTCATTGATGATCACCCTTCACCTTCTGACAGGTATAACATTATATCATAAACCCTACTATCTTATTTTTCATTTTAGACAACCAAAAATATCATTATAGTTCATGTTATAATGTGGTCACTCCCAAATGTACTTCCCACTTCGAGGCATGAACTTCAAAAATCTGCTCCATCCACATACTCATAGTCACAGAAACATGATTATTGACAAAGATGATATAGTCCACATATATGATCCAATATAAAGGTGACTCCCCACCTTCCTTTCATTCTCTAATGTTTAATAATTCTAGATCATTTTATTTTCAATATTTTATCCTTTTGAACATTGAATACTACAAATAAACCGACATGATAGTCATCTTATTTAGACTCTCAGGAACTACAATGTTAATATTAGCTAGTAAGTCAATCATCTTCCCATCAGTTCTAGACTACTGAACATATTGAGTCTGAGTATTCATTCCCAATTCATTAGAATCACTTTTCCCCTATCTTGGTGTATATTTCATCTTTGAATTAATTTAAGCATATAATAAACCCATATCCATTGCGGAAAAATCAAATCTCCCTATGAAACGATATACATAAATCTCTTGGAGTTTGTATATAGAGTAATCTTTTCATTAAAAGGTATTTCTTACATAACTTTAAACCATAAACCACTGATTCCAATTCATGGTTGTGCATGTGGTAGTTTCATTCATAAGGTTTCAACTATAGAGAACCATATACCAAAACTCGATCTACATGGATCAACAATGCTCAAATTCCAACACTGGAAACATAAAAATACAACATGTACACTGCACATGGATCAGTTAAGATGTATATTAGTGTCAATTTTAAGTGATTCTTAAAATCCTAGAAATAATCCTCTAATTATTACGACCAATCAAACATTATCACTTTATTTTTAATGCCTAGAAAAGCACTTAAAAAAAATAAAATTTCAATATAAAGCTCTTCTAATATCCATCTAATCCCAAAAGTTATTTATAATGAACACATTCATGGAATACTCAAAATGAAACATATACATGGGATTTATCTGGGTCCACTGACACACATTAAACTTATATGATATAACCCATTATGTGTACATGGTGAATCCAAAACTAGTACTTATATAGATTTGTCTGTAGCTGATGCTCCCTCAGTGTACTATGGATATTTTCAAGATGATGGAAATGATCATCAATAATGTTAGAGTAAACACATATTTCATCTACAGACATTACCAAAAACTAAGCTACGTACAAACAAAAGAATCAATTCATCTGTTCCATAAATACTTATTGTGAGTTCATCATCCTAAATCGTATTATAATAAACTAATATAGTCCATAATTGATACTATATGTATTCATCGGTATATCATAAATCTGAACTCTCAACTAATGGTACCCTGATCTCAATTCTATCAAATAAAAGACACATGATCCCCTCACTTGGTCAAAAATATCCGCAATATATGGAAGTTGATATCGGTATTTCAATTTCATCTAGTTAAACTTATTTTAATCAATACATATACACAATGTCCCATTACAATTCATAGAGAACAATACTGATGAACCCCATATGGATTTACCTGGATGGATAAATTCCTTATCAATTTACCCCTCTAGTTGATTCTCGATCTATTGATACTCTATCAGTTCAATTTTTTATTATGTAATAGAAACTAATTCATCTCCTAACATATTATAAATGGTAAATTCCAAATCTCTCTTAGTAGGAATAATTGAAAAGTCTTCATGAAATAAATCCTGATACATATCCACTACGGGTGGAAACAAATACCAATTTGCAACATCTCTATTCGATCATAGAGTAACAAAATTAGCTGTGAGCACTTTGATTTTTTGAGAAATTGGCACTTCTTGGCATTCGTGGATAGCCCACTCTACACATTTAATATAGTTTTCTCCCTAATGATATGTATAAGTCACTCTTCTATGGTAACATTTAATGTGGTCTTAAAATTCTACTAACACAATCATTCCCAGAATTAGGTCGAAGATTGAATTTTCAAGAATATAGAGATACCATAGAAAATGATACTCTCCAACCTCATTAGAACATCCATTGAAAAAGAAAATGATTCTCATCTATTATACCAATGGTGTGTCTATCGTCAACAACATTCTCACTAACTCCTGCATCAGGATCAAACTATTAAGATTTTGTGCATAAATAAATCAATCAGATAAACCATTATCAAATAAATAACTAGACAATGTATAATAAATTTGAATAGTAAATCTCACGGTCAATAATCAAGACTTACACTCTTAAATTGTATGCTACACTACATGTAACAATCCAACCCCTCTTCATTTTGATTTAGTCAGACTCCCTTAATATGTACCATTCTGCTGACATGGGTTCCCTTTCCCAGAAGCACCACATCCTTCACCTATACTTTATTCAATAGTAAATCTAAATATTCTAGATAGATATGGTGTTAGAGTTCATCTTTCATCACCCATGTTTTGTTTAGATAACATATCACCGCTCATCAGTCTTTGGGCGTTGAAGAACGTCTATAGATTCCCCATATTTCTACATGGAAGACATTATAATGGGGGTCAGGGAAACTAACTCTGGATGTTTCCCAACTTACCAAACTGGTGACATATCACTCGATTATGATCCTAATAAACATAACACTCTGAATGTGCAACCTGCTTCCCACTTCCATGACTGACACTATCGTATTGATGTTTCCAACTATCAAGAGTTTCACCCACTGATCATAATGATGTAACTATTTTTCTTGTACATGAAGCCTCCATTAGGTTAACCTAAGTTATGTCAGCCTGATCCACAAACTAATGAACTTATTAGTTCTCTATCAACTTAGTGTCTCAAGATAGATGTTCTCTACGAAATTCCACATGAATCCCTTCCATATTCTACCATCACCGTATTTGGTCCACACTTGAATGTCCCACCTGAAATTTCTTAATCCTCATATAATATAAGTATCCAAATGACCCTACACTGTTTTGATGTCTTTGAATGATCATGTAGTGTCTTGATAGACTAAAACTTGATTTCCACTCCCCTAGATCCACCTCTAGTAAAATTTGTAATCTTCTCCAACAAAAAATCCCTCATCTGATCAGACATACACTTCATAACCTGACCATTGTCTATTTATATAAGTTGTATGATGTGAGAAAAGTTCTCATGGAACATCTCCTTAGTATCCACACCATTCATGGTTAGTGTCTCTGGTTTAACCAATGGAATATCATACATGGACATGTACTATGGTCTTCGTCTCAGCAAGAATCATCATGAAAAAATAATCTATAATATTCCAAACACACACCTTAGGAAATATTTAACAAATTTTACACACTTACATAAGGGAAAAAATAAAACATTGCATAATAGGTCCATTTCTCAAAACCCACCACTTGGTCACAATTTTTCCATTATCACAACCCATAACCATTAAACACCTATTCCCTAGTTAGAAAGGGTAAAAACATTATCATTATTCATGTTTCTTATTAACATATCCTATTATTCAAATATTGTATCATTTTACAATATATCTCAATTACATTTTAGTCACTGTTTTCATTTCAATTTCATAAGAATGGAAAAATAGTTCAAGGTCAATAACTCACTAATAAACTACTTTCATGTGCATACCTAGAGTGATCATGTAATAATAACACTGAGTGCTTATAATGATGCATGAAAACTCAACTCTCATTCCATATTATTCCCCAAGTCAATTATCATAAATTATCAGCATTAATAATCACAGAACATTACAAGTGCATCACCCAAGGTGAAATAATATTCAACTATAATTCAAAACATCAATAACAACAATCCCACCCAGGGTAAATGGGTTCTAACTGATACATTGGATAGATAGACACATGAAAAAACTCATAACCAAGGACAAACTAATCATAGAATCATTTATACATTTCCAATACTATAAGATCGTATAAAAAGAAAAGGTAACTACTTTGAAACAACTTTGTAACAGTTCATCCTTGGTTCAACACATCGATGGTTCGAGATGATTAGTAAAATAACATCAAGCCTTCCTCCAAATATGTAATAGGCTTCGGACCAACAACGAGGGTGTAATATCAGTTATGTGGATCCTATAATTTTTTTAGAGTAAAAAACCAGATAAAAAATATATAAATAATAAAAACTATATAACCATAAGTAGAATGATGCCAATGTCACAAGATGAACAAAACTAGAGAAAAAATACCAATCTAAAAAATAATCAAGTCATGCTAATATACATTCTAAGTGTCAACATGGAAACTCAAAAATAAAGACACCAATGACTCCCAAATGGGTTCAAAACCAAGTATACTTCCCTCATATAAACTCCATCCCAACCCAACAATCTATCACAAGGCCTTTTCCCATATACTATCCGCCACCGATGAAAATAATTCAAGTACATATCCAGTAGCCTGAGTAGAATTTGAGTAAAATATAGTAGGCCACCACCAATGGAATTGAAATCAATATCTAGACAATAGAATGTGAATGAATATGTATAAATAAATAATTAAAATTCATAATTAAATATTCCTCACATTATCAATTAATATTTATTTAACCAAATAAATCCACAGGTTCTTGTTGACACACATATATCAATATCTGCTTCATCTCATGCCGAAGCCCAATGTACATTTTTGGGACATCATATCACATTATTTCATTTATAACTTTATTTAATTCCCACACATACATCAATATCTGCTTCATCTCATGCCGAAGACCAATGTACGCTTTTGGGACATCATATCACATTATTTCATTTATAACATTATTTAATTCCCACAAATTATTGAACATGACCCCATTCTTTAATTCAAACTTGAATTTCCATGTTATCATTCAAACTCATATAATATAATGAAGAAAATCACATTCATTATTACACAACTAAATGACCAAGTTACCATGCATTACATCACATTCAAATGGCCATGTTACTATTCATTATTACAAAATTAATTTAATAATTAATTTTCAACATCAATTCCATTAGATAATTCAACAGTTAACTAACAAAATCAACAATACTAATTAATTAGATAATTAATTAACTATATCAAATACATTAATTAATTTTGTAATTAATTAAGAAATATAACTCTATTAGTCAACTCAACAATTTACTAAGTATGCCAATTAAATTAAAAAATACCTAATTAGCTCCTCACACAATTCAACATAAATAATTACCCATTTAATTATATATGCCAATCCTAATTAATTATCTCATCAACTAATTATTCATTATATAGATCTCAAAATCTCATTATTAATTCCATAATTAATTTTCCCAATCCCAATCTCAATATCTCATAATTAATTATAAACATAACTATCTCAATTCACAACTCAAAATAATATAATGAATTAATCAATTAATCATGAAAATCATAAAATAATATCTCATAATTAAATTTTCAATTAATCAGGTCAAATCCTCTCTCACAAAATATAATAATTATTTCATCAATTTATTATCTAAATATACAATCAGAAAATCCCCAATTTCACAATTTCACAAATATTTAATTCAAATAATTAATTGATCCAATCCAAAAATTAATTTAAAAATATTGAATATTAATCCTACAATTACATAAACTTTATATAATTAAATACTGTGCGATTTTAATTTTGTACCACCAACCTCAGTTTTCACAATGAACATTATCCAATGGAAATCCACAAAATTTGAGCAACATAAAAACATCAAACAAAATGCAAATCTAGAACCCTATATAAAAATTGAATAAATCAAATACCATAAAATATAAATCTATATATAAATTCCCAGTTCTATAAATAATAAAATCTAAAGAGTAATCATTTTCTAGGACAGGTGAATAAAGGATAATGAATGGGAAACTGAGTATGATAAAATCTACTTATGAGTAGGTGTGCACGTATACGACTTGGGCTTTCAATCACAAAGAACAGAGGTCAAGGTATCTTAGAATACATCCAAAGAGTTTAAAAAATGTTAAATTTTCCCCAGTGTTTAATGGGGGTAAATTGCATTTAAAATGGGGGTTAATGAATAATTAAAACCAATTTTAAATTAAATTAAATTCCCGCGCATGGTTTCCCCTAACTGTGTTCCTAAATTGTGAACATATTTTATAGAGGTTCATAGTTACTTCTATAATGGTTAAAAATTTCACAAACCATGATCAAACCCTAACAAATCCCACTGTCAAGGGATGTATATATTTTTGGGATGGAGAAAATATTTTTCCCTAACCATGATCTAAACATGCATTGTCCCATTTTTTTCAATTTTATCACTTTTCAAAAAATATCAAATGAGAAACATGAAGGGAAAAAATAATGAAATGGAAATAATGTTCGAAAAATTAATCTCGATCCATTTTTATAAAATGTTTGGATCTTGAAAATTTCATGTAAAATAATTGTTAATTTTTAACCATTTATACATTAAAACACCTCTTTGTAAACATGTCTCCGAGGTTAAAATTAAATTTATTTGTTCAAAATATGTGAATGGAATTTGGAAAATGGATTATATATTCTGAATCATTGTAATTTATTATGTATAATAATTCAATCTTAATTTTTTAAAAAATCAATTTTCGATTTGGTAATGATTAATTATCATGCTTAAGGTAAACATGTGTTTATCAGGGAGTTAAACTAAAATGGTAAGGGTAAAATTTACCTATATATTTTTCAATGAAATTATTTTATATCAATATTTATATATTATAATTTGTATAGTTATAATTTGATATATATTTTTTACCCATTTCCTCATGAAAATAATGGGAGCACAAAACTATTTTCAAAAAAGCTAATTGTTTCATCTCCCAAACCTATAAGAGGCCGCCAAATATACCCTTCTAATCACACCATTCGAATCCAAGGGGTTTGAAAAATACATTCTTAAATCACACCCAAATTTCCTAAGTATCATCTTAAAATCCTAACATTCGTTATGAATTCAACTATGTAAGGCCATTAGGTAAAAATGAAAGGAGATACCTTAAGAAGAGGTAACATTTATTAACAAATGTTTTTAAATCATCCTCAAAAAACATAAATAAATTTTATAAAAAAAATAAATTTTATAGCATAATTATATAACAAAATAAGTATCAAATATATGTTGATGTTTTTTATGTTAAGGGTAAAACATAAAACCACACATTATTCATAAAATGGATTATAAAATATCATTTTTATGTAGCATAGACTACCGCCTCAGGAAATGATGTCATTGGTTTTTCTATTAACACCACTCAAAGATGGTCAACATTTTGTAAATACTAATCATAAATAATATTTAAGACACTAATAATAATTTTTGGATTTTTTAATTTTTATTTTACACTTAACAACAAGATTTCATTTTTTGGTAATAAGATAATGTCTTTCATGTGTACAATAAACTATTTCCTCATGAAGCGAATGATTCATTCATGATTGAAATAGAATTTATAAAGGATAATTTTAAATAAAATATGATATGAATATGTAATAAAAATAATTATGGAATGATAATATATCATTTAAATTCATTACAGTCCACAGGACATGATAATGGATGTTAGTGTTAATGTGTATGTATGTCCTACCATCCCCTTAAGCCGTACATTTTATTTCTTATCTCTAAATTTTACAGATTAAAATAAATAAATATATAACGAATTTATAAGATATTTAATTTATTGTATAGATTTTATAGATGAAAAAATAATTATTGAATTTACAGTACTATAAATAATAATCCAAGACATATTCAAAAAATAAATATATTTTTACTTGAAAAGTAATAGTAACATTGAATTATAAATAAAGAGATAACATAATGTCTTGAGATGTTAATATATATTTTATATTCATTAAATTGTTTATATGATAAATTTGTAAAAAAATTATATATATTAGATAGTATTTTGAAATGATTATGACGGATGTGAAGACTTCATTTAAGGTGATTTCTAGTCCTACATTTATGTTTAATAGACTTGTTCCACATTCAGAACTTTCTTTTTCTGTTCTAGGTATATACATATGGATGACCAAATATTTAATTAATACAACTAATTTAATGGTAAATTATAATTCCATCGATGTTAACCATTAACAAGTATTACAATTTAAAATATATTCCAACATTGTGGCATTTATGTTTTGTGTTTTAATTTTAGAGCTACATGATTTTTTAGCCATTTTGTTCAATGTGGTTTATATACTTCCAATGAATTTATTTTGTGATTATTATATTCAAATTTATTTTTATTTATATTTCCATTAATTTTATCACCTTAAATTTTTTATGGTAGACGTTTTACAAAATAATTATTGGAATTTCATCTTAATTTTTCTTGTTTGAGATATGTTATTGAATGCACCTATATTCTATTAAAATATGTATATAAGAACCCTTCGATAAGTAATATCAAGAATTTATTTATACTTATGATATTTTATTTACAGTTTCATTTTATTTTTTCATGGGGATTATGATTCAATGTTATAGATGGGGTATATATTGTTTTGTTATAATATAATTATTTATTAGCATTGTTTATGATTATGTATCCAATAATGGAATCTCATGCTCTACATCAAAATAATTCTAAAAAAAACTATCATAATCTTATTCATGATGTCATCATATAATTGTACATTTTTTCACTATATTTTAATTTTAAAAATAAATAATATGTTTTTGTAGAAAATCCATATTTATTCCTTACTTCGGAAGAAAATATGTTTTATTATGATACCATTTTTTCTGAATAAATGTTTTTATTGATTATTTAAATTATTTTATATGGTATATTTTAAATGATAATGATTTCAAAATATTATTTGTTTAAAATTTGTTTTAAATTATTTTAAAATATTTCGCTACAGGTTTTCATAATAATTATCAATGGAAAAGGTTTTCCAAATGTTATATACTTTAAATTATGTTTTAAAAATTACAAAGGATATTTTACTCAAGAAATGTCTATAGTAATTTATAAATACTACTATATCGGTTTTAAATGTTTTTTTCATAAAAAATGGATTTTTAAAATCTTTAATGTCTTAAAAATATTTTTTCAATGCATTTTTAGTTTACTTAAAAAGGTTACAAGTGATCATTCAATGTTCTTCACCATCTAAGAGGTAATACATTGATATTGTTTATTCTTTACTGGGGATATTTTCAAACTAATCCATTATTATCATTTATTTAGATATGTTATTTTTATGATTATATATTTTTTACTAAACATATATCTCTTCTATGGGTAATAGAAATATAATATTCTTTTGAAACACGCTTATTTTCACAGGTTATACTATGATGAAATTATTTTGAATCCCATCACATTTTTAAAATTTGTTATATTATTAAATATCTATTATTATAGTTTAATATTATAGGGTATTATATAGTAATTGGTTATGATTTACTATCACACTTATGCATGATCTAATTATTTGATTAGTTGAACCTGCATTTTCCACCAAAGCATTGGGTAGTGATTTATATATCTCATCATATAGATTTGGATAAAGGGTGAGTGAACCCAATACAGTAAAGAAATTTGTGGATTATGTGGATTTGTGGAGTGAAACTGCTCCACTATAATGACTGTTCTACCACTATGGATGATTTTTTGTATCTCCCAATTAGTGTATCCCTGAAGAAATCATAAGTTATATTTTTTAAATTATATGTGTATTATAGGTAATGACTTTTAAACTTAATTCTATACCAAAAATTAAATGACTTTTTCCAATGTTAAACTTGCATGGATCATGTTCTCCTATATACCTTTGACTCATTTCTTATGAACTTCCAATATGTATTCCATGATTCAAGATTGAGATCTTTGGTATGGAGGGTATTCTTTTCAAATGTTATGTTCATGTTTTCACACACTTATGACCATGTTATGCTTATGTTTGTCCATTTTCCTCCTTACTGGGAATCTAAGATAATAATTTGTTCTGTTTTATTTCATTGTGTTATAAATAATAGTTTTATATAGAATATGATTATGATTTTTACTAAAAGTGAATATATCTATGGGATTTCATTATGTTTATTCACCATGTTAGAAAATTGATTTCCAATTTTATAATGGAACTAATCTATTACGGTATTTAGGAATGTACTATTGAAATTTATTGAATATTTGTCTGAAAAGATCTAATATCAATGTAAGAAATTCCTGGATTATTATACAACCTATTTCATGCTTTGATTTAATCATTTTTATTCTAGTTTTGAATTATTTAATGGTTTCATTATTATTTTATGAATGAAAATTGATGGAAATATTCTTTTGACATCTAAATTCAAATTTCAAGTAATTTATATAAAATACTTTAGGTGATTCAAAAATTATCATCCTATGATTCCTCTAAGGTGTAATAAATGGAGATATGTATGGCTGATTCTTTTATTGTAATGTCATTCATCAAATGATCTATTAGATAATTGAGCTCCATAATTAGAGAGACCTGACTTGATGATAGACACTTAGACCTATTGGACCAGCTACTCCTAATTCCTATTAAAGATGGAAGTGATGAAAGCCTTTGTTTATTCACTATAATTTCTAGAAAAATATTCCACATAAAAATATTCTTCCTGGGGAGTAACATTTTATTATAATGAAAACATATGTATGTGTTCCATGATTTACCATTAGACTTATCTACTAACTCTTAATCATAACTATAATCAATCCCCATATGGGTTTCTATTGTGCACTCTGGTGTACTGTTTATTTTGTCCAAAACTCTAAAAAACTAATACATTTCCTCATCAATATTTATAATCTAATAAAATATAAGATTTGTGATATATCTGTTCTTGGGTAGGTTCATTATTTTTCTTCAAAATAATGATTTCATATTTATATTCAACCTCATTAAAAAATAGTTTCCCTCTTGAGGGAATAATGAAATCTTCTTATATAGACATAAATGGAATACCAAGGATAATAAGTACATAATAGTTACACCCCATATTCAAAAATGGAAATTTAGAAGGTAGAAAGAGTCATTAAACACCCAAATATAATTCGTATACCATACTAGATGAGTGGGTGACAGTTCAATATAAATGTTTTAAAAATGTTGTGGTATGGAGAAGTTATAGACTCAAGTGATAGAATAATGTCAAAGTCCCTAAATTAATTATATCTATATGATCACATAGACAATTAAGTTGGAAAAATCTATCAATAATGTTGAAAGGGATGAAAAATCTCTATATTTCCTCAATTTGGGAAGTATCAGATTTTCATAGAAATGTCTAAACTCTTCTGTGAGAATCTACGATAAAAACTATTCCATAGTTTCCTTATTAATCTAGGTTTTCATGAGTAATTTCATACAATATTTTCATTGAATCATTAGTTCAATAAAAGAGATATCAATATTCATCTTCTTAACAACTATTAGAAATATAAATATTTATGAATCATATAATTATTTTTTATGAGGAAAATAATTAGTGGGGAATGTTTCTCAGAAACCATTAGAATCTCGTCAAATACCAACCCAACCTTCTTTATCCCATTGCATCCATTTTTTATCAATCCATTTTCATATTTTCTTAGTTGATACAATATAGTTCATATTGTTTTCACGTCTGATTTCTAAATTTCAAAATTAAACATTTTCTATGGTTAATGTTTTAAGTTCATCCATTTATATTATTCAACATGTGGTGGCCTACAATATTCAAGGAAATTTTTTAAACCAATTAAGATTATCAAGACTATTTAATTTTCTCCACGGTTTACCTCAATACTGCTCTGCATCTTCCTCTTGACTTACATCCAAAATTTATAAATTTATGTCAAACTTCTTACATTATGTTTTTTGATCCTTGGTTCACATAGTTCATTATAAAAATCATTATTCTACATTTTACCATAAAAAATACCAATTAATTTTAGAACATACATTTAATATCATTTGGGAATATGATGGATTATCCATTGAATGATGTTTGAAATGTTGAAATTGTTTCCTTTTTTCACTAAAAATGAGTGGACACATGATGTCTTATCACCCTTACTCCTTTCAAGACATAATGATATGGTTTTTTAGACTTGATTATTATTATTTTATAACAGATAATTATTAGGATCCGTAATAGTTCCATTCCTGTCATAGTTATCATTTTGATATGCATGCACATGCAATGTTTTGGAAGAATGAATGTGAATTACCAATCATCACATAACAATTATCACTTAAATTTTTTTATAATTATCATAAAAAAATCTTGAATATATTACTCTAGATTTATATATATGATTATTTTCTAATATAACAATTTTTATCCCCATGGAATAGTCACTATTGGAATTATATTAATAATTATAAAAAATATTCTAAATCTGCACAATTATAGTTCTTGAAAATTATCCCCCAGATAAGGAATTAAAAAATGTCTACTAATAGGCTGTGTGTGTATTCTATAAGGTATTAATGAGAAATTTTGGGATTAGTTTTTGGTTATGTAATTTAAAAATAATCTCTTTATAATTATTTGAATATTCATGGAATAATTCACCTTCTTCTTGAAAGAACTCACTTATTTTATGTTGAATACTAGAAATAATCATTTCAAGATTAAAATTCCTAAAAAAGTAATTATTAATTTTTTCACATGAATGACAGATATATTCATCTATTATATATATATATACTTTCTATTTTATATTTAATAATAATTATAAAACCCTCAACATCAAATATTCCTCACATAGCCCTCGATGTTGTAACTACTGGATTGTTTCACATAAATATCATATGAAATAAACATAATATTAATTGGGCAATACATTATGAAATGGTAGAATATAATGGTGGGATTTATTAATCATATAATTTAAGGATCTTTTGGAATACATAATACAATATGTATTATTGGATATGGTGGCCAATTGAAATATTACGAGCCTTAATCTATCCAGAACTACATTTCCCATTTTTGTGGGTTGAAATCATATTCATGGTTGAGATTCTTATTTAGTTAGTTGACCATATCTTCCATAATATTTTATATTAAAAAACTTCTTTTTTTAGATTCAAGGCCCTGAGGTGATTGTTTATTTCTTGGATTAATTTTTTATGGTTGTCAGATGATGTATGAGATTTCATTCACCCATATTGAAAAAAATAAAAAATAACAATTTTCTTATCATTTATCATGTACTTTTTTTTCAAACATTCACACCCCTAGACAACATCTATAAAATTCAATCATAAATTTATTTAACTATATTAGAATTAATTATCTATAATAATTATTTAAGTATTACTATAATTGAAATTTGGGATCAAACCCTTCATAATGAATTTTGTTAGACCTATAAGAAATGAAAAATACGACATAAATATAGAAATTTGAGTGAAATAATGATGAATAGTCTTATAGGATAGAGTATTGATTAAAATATAGAAATATTATTAGACTATGAGAAAAAATTATATGAATGTATAAGTAAATTAAAAAAAAGAAGCATAAATTGATTTCCTCAATGTATTTTTCAAATGGGTGTTTATTTTTAATTTATTTTATTCTCCCATACAGTCATTCACTATGAGAGTAAGAAAAGTGGATGGCCAAAATTCTCATGTGTATAGTATGTTTGAAAACAGAGTATTCTAGATTTTCATCTAAATACAACTCAAACCTAGAAATTTATTCTCCACTATATCTTATCCTTCTATAGAGTTTTCTATTCATTATTGGACATCCATAAAGAATGTTATTTATGAAAAAAAGGTAAATAACTCCCAATGAGTTGGGATATATCTGGTTTATAAAATTTTAATCACTGAGAAAGATATTTACTCATGCACCTCCCAGTACATAATATAGGTAAAAATTCTTATGAACTAAACATCAAAACCCATAATTAGGTTATCCAACCATATTAACAATATTATTCACTAAACACTAGAGAAGTTCATATAAAGATTAATAGATAATGATTGTTAATAAAAATATTCCCAATAAGCTTTTTCCATAATGAAATAAAAAATATCTCCTTTATCCTCCTATTCTTGTATGCCTTATACTTTTCCTTCCCTCTAAGTGTGGTGCATCCCTCATCCTCACTTTATGACTCCCATTATTGACTCATTCTCTCCTCATTTTTGTGGAACCCTTTTATTTTATTTTCTTATTAAAAGAAGAAACTTCCCCTAAAATTTGTTCTAAAAAACCTACTTACCTCATGAATTTAATAATATATTCTTAATTTGAGTTTGAATAAAATAGATCCAATAGGCTATCAATAGTATCATTTATTAGCATAAAAAACCTGGCAGATTTCCATGTATCCCATTGTATATTGAATTCGTTCATTATATTTATAGACATTCCCTTAAATGTACATGATTTCACATGTATGTATTTTCCATGATCCCATTCATGCCAATGTAGTTGATTTTTTTACATAGGGTATTCTAAATAAAATAGTTCAATGGACTATTTAGGGAAACTTTTCATAGATTTGATTCACCACATAAGTGTTTTACTTCATCAATTAATTTTCCAATGTAGTAGATTGTTATATTTATACAGTTTATATGTAGATTATGTATTCACATAACTATTTGGATTATGTATTTGTTTCTATATATTAGTGATTGAGGTTCACATAGATAATTTCAAACATATACTTTTTAGATGGAAGCTTCTTACATTACGTAATTGATTCTCCATGTAGTTGATTTTCTATGTAATCAATTTGACCTTTCTTCTCCAATTAATTTATGGAATTCTTAAAATCACACACCCATTCAAAGATTATATATCATGGTTCTTTTTATATAATAAAATCATTACTCATCCATGAGAAATAAACATTCCATAGTCATCCCATTATATGGAAACCCCCATCCCTCACAAATTTCATCCAATGAAAATAGAGGTGTATCATAAAAAAGAAGAATGATATGAGGTATATCTAGATGTTCAGTACGACATTCATACTGATCAATCACAGTGCTCGATGCTGCATGGATTGAAGCTCATATCAAATATGGACACTAAGGTTCTTAAGGATCTACCCCTATCGACATCAGCAAGATATTCCTCATCAAACTAGGAAGTGGGCATCAATAGTTCGATATTGGTATGGCATGGTTGAATCAAAATCCTATGGATAAAAATTATACTATTTACAATTTGGATATAAAATATTCTAGGGTTTTACTAATATGTAGAACATATAGAACATAGATATTCAAATATGATATGATCTGATACTCTATTGATTTCTTCTGTAATTCATGTACATAGATTTTCAGTTTATTTTATTATGTTTCCTAAAAATCAATTTGTTTTCACTATCACATTAGTTTAATTCAATTGTAGAATCAAGGACCAATTGGACACTAAATAAATAGAATTTTCATTTTATAAATAAATTAATAATAAAATGAAGTATAATTTTTACATCCTTAGTAACCCATACTAAAGTACTAATTTTTTATTACAACAAAATTAATTATTAAATAGATATGTGTAATATTTTGAAATATTTATTCAATAAAAATTATCTATTCAATATCTTAAACCCCTTATATTGTTAACAACTTCATTAACCTTTGTCAAGTAATCCTCAAGAGTTTTATTATCTACTTTTCGGATATATTCAAACATTATTCTCCATATTTTTATATATGTTTCCTTCATATTTATATTTCCATTAACAATACATTCGAGTTAGTTTCATGTTTAATTATTTTATCTAATATCTACTACCATTATATAAATATTTAAAAAAATAGAAATTATAATAGAATACATTAATTTATATCAACCTAAGAATTTATTATGTTATCAAATGTCACTGATACATTATTCTTAATAAGTGGAAAACCATCTATTGGGGCACCAATTTATTCATGGACATGGTAATGAATATATGTAATCGTTATTTTTATCCAAATATGTTAATAATTCCATGAAACTAAGTACCAACCCTTCTACTAGTTAACATGGTATTAATTAAGGTAAGAATCCATTTGTGGCATTCTCTCTCTCATAACACATAATATTCTATAGAATACGAATACCATTGAGAGTGGGGGTATGAATTATTGAAAATATTTTATAAAATATTCCATTATGTAAATTTTCCCATAAAACATGAAAGAGTTTTCTATCTTAATAAGAAATATAAAACTCAACCACACTTTATATAGTATGTTAGTAAATTAATGTTGTTCAAACAAGTTATAAAAGGATCACCCATTCTGTGGGTGACTACGTCATTTACATAGAGACTCCAATATTTCCATGGTAATTAGTTATTTAATAAATAGAATACATTTCAATCCAACTATTGTAATTCCCCATTAATAACTTGTTGTGTTATTATACTAACTCATGTCATATACATTTCTTTCTTATCAATGAGAGAAAAAAATATACCAAATATTTAGTATCACATCACAAAAATTAATCCTTAAATAATACATCTGATGTCTCCATCAATTATTTATATCTAGCTTAAATTCTTTCCCCATCTAGTATACCTTATATAGTTTTCTACATGATCCGACCCCTTTGATTTGTGTTGTACCATAAGGAAAAACAAATTTTCTTCAAAAACAATAATGAATCTCTATCTGGTATTCGATGTGTTTGGTATCTAAGACTGATATCTCTGACTAGAGTCTACGATCGATGCATTTTTCTGGTACCACTTCTCACTACAATTATATAGTGATTACATATACATAAACTAGTCATTGTATTGGTTTAAAACACATCCTTATCATAATTATTCTCCAACTCAACATTATTCATTTCTGAATAGTGTTAGTTCAATTTTTATATCAAATCATATAAATTATCCCTTACTAGGGAGAAATGGAAAGAAATGAAATATTTTTTCTCTCCAAAAAAGAAAAAAAATTCAAATATCTTACTCAACTCATATATATTGGATTCCTCTGAATTTTTTTAAGAAAATCATCAATCATCCAACAAATATGAAAAAAGTTTAATATACTCAAACATTCTTAAACCCAAAACTATTGTCCTTATAAAAAATTATTTAACCATGAAAAGATTCGAAAATAGATTATAAACTTCAAAATTGAATCATAAAGGTTTTAAAATGATTTCTCATTTTTACCAATACATGTTCTAGTGAATCTATTCCTATTGAATTCATAAGAAAATTTAATCTATTACATTTTTATTTGCCTATTGAAAATTGAATATTTTATATATAGGATAACTACACTACTTGAAGCCTTCTTAAATAATCAAAATTTACAATCAATTTGTTTTCCGATAAACACTATCTCTCTCCATCATTTATTTTACATATAATAACTCTGATCTATGAATTGTAATGTCTTTGATAAATCACCCTAATTATGCTCAAACAACATACATGATTCAAAAAGTACAAGAAAGTAAAACATAATATGATAAGCTATCTCCTTATGTCATATTGATCTATCTGATGTTTTCCAATACAATGAATCTTTCTAAAACATCTGATTGATAATACTATTTAACTGATGGAACGTTGATTGATGAATTCATTATGATAGCATAATTTCCTCAACAAAATTGATGTCTACATGATATGAAACTATATAATTCATCTAAAAAACATAGAATCATTAAAATCATCTACTTATTTTTTATAGAATAATTTTTATTTTTCTTTATTCATATCTTTCGGATAAAAATGAGGGTCCATCTATCTTATTTTCATATGAAATATAGTTATGAACTCCTATTTATTATGAGTATAATAACTAAAATGAATAATACTAAAAAACCTCAATCAAATTGGATCATCAGTGGTATGTTAGGTAATATTTTATTACCAATAATGTTGAAAAAAGCTTCTTAGATCGAGAGTATCTTCATGACATTTGGAAAATGACTATCATTACCACACAATATTTCTTAAAGAAGTATTTCTAATCTTGATAAGGAAACATTATTATCCTCTTCTAGAAAAACATACAAATAAATTCTTGGAAAATTCTCCAACTGTTTCATAATTATGATATAAAAACATTCACAATAAGATATATTGAAAGAAAATAATTACACAGTCTAAAACAACCCATATGGTCTTTTTTTGGAATAGTCCATTATTATATATATGATATATGGAGACATATGCAATTAGATTGACTAAAAATTTGGTTTAGGTAAAATTTACACCCACCCATACATGTGGTTTTACAAAACCATCGTATATATTAATCATACTCCCACTCATACCAATGCTTTGGTCAACCATTAGTATCAGACTCCAATATAAATTTATTTACAAAATTGTTGGTATTTTTAACACAAATATTCATGTGTAAAAATAATAAAATAATAATAATAATAATAAAAGACATATAATTAATAACTCTTTTTTTAAATATATAAATTTATATATTTATTCACATTTTAACATAAAATTTATAGTAGAATGGAGTTAAATTGTTTAGAAAATAACCAAGAGTTTTTTTGTAAAATATAGAAAATGAATTCTTTCAATATGATAATTATCCTGATGGTTTTAAAAAAAACATTTCTAAGGGGTTATATGCTTAAATTAATTAATAAAACAATCGATATAGGACTATCCATAGAAAAAATTACTTCATGACTCATAAATCCATTATTATTAGCATTACTAATAGTTTTAAGTCTAATACTAGTGGTTCACAATCGTTGGTTAATTGTTTTTAACAAATATGGTGGTTTTATGTTGAAATGATTACAATCACATAACACAACCCATCGACGACGAATAATATTTTAACTATGAAATTAAATAGATTATTATCCCAATGTTTTGATTGTTTAAATTTTATACCTTGATATGAAATGGATTATTTTTTTTAAAAAAATTATTCAAAAAATTCCCAATAAATTATTAGAATATACAACAAATTAGGACCTATAATATCATTTATGCGTTTCCAAATTCAGTATATTTTTTTAAAATAAATTATTTCCCTACATAAATATAAATTTTTCTGTGTGAATGTAATGTTAAATCTTTTATCCATTCTTATATAATAATAATTTCCTAAATGATGTTGTGTTTTACCGTATAGTATTTTTACTATTCACTAAAAAATTAAATTTAATAATAAATTCTAAAAATTTAACCCTATTAATCTGATGACGAAATTATTTTCAAAACCATGCCTATATTATTAAAATATATTGTTAATTTTAATTTTTTTAAATAAAAATCAATTCTTATTGAATTTTTTTAGTACGATCAAAATTGTTAAACATATATATATTAGTTATGATTTCATAAAAATATATTATAACTTATAAAAAAATATCTTTTTTTGTTAAAAAAATTTCATGAAATAAATTATTATTTCAAAATTATAAATTTATCATATATTTTATTCAACAATACTAATATATTTATTTTTACCAATAATACACGCTTGTTTTCATTATTTTAAACAATTATTTTCTGATATTTAGATATATTATTTATTTTTATTAATTTTTAAATTTTCTGTATTTTATCTTAAAATTTATTATTACAAATAACCTATTGATTTTTTTATATGAAACATGTTTTTGACAGATAATATATTACTAAATATGAAACATTTCACCTAAAATTATATTAATTTTATAAAATCCTATGTCATTACAAAAATCACAGAGTTGATCCAAGATCTATTATGTAATACCAAAAATGAATACCCATAACCATAAAATAACCCTGCAAAATGATAGGTCACACCTAAGAAATCTCATACACATACTCATCAATATATACACAAAAAAGAGCATCTTTTTTAAAATAATCATATCAACATAAATGATCCAGATACTTCAAACTATTCTATACCACAGTTACTAACTATTTTAAAAAGATCATTAAATCTATGGGAATTCATTATCGAAATAATGATTGTCTTAGTCTCATCTTCACCATAAAATACATTAAATTAATTTTTTGTACCTATCAATGATATAAAAATCCTCAGGAAATAACAATCATATATTGATATTGATTGTCTTCTCTTATCTTGATCAATCATTCAAATTATGAAATTCCATAAACATTATATCAAATACTTATTTTCATTCATGATTCCAATACAACTACATATTCATCAAAAATTATATATTGTTTCTATAAATAAACTATCACCTATTTAATCCATTTTTCATTTTCATAACATGTTCACTCATATCAGTCTTATAAAACAACTATCAATATACTTATTTTGTATCTCTAATGTTAATTGGATCCATGAATTACTAAATGATTATTGGCATGATAATCTTTAGCTGACCCAAATCCCAACTAATAAATTGTTATCCAACATATAAATTCACACAAACATTCATCTATAACCCCAACGACTATGTATCCTTTCCAATTACAAGATCAATATCTTGATGTTCTATCCCAACTGTAATATATTGTTATTGATTCTAATGTTACCTACGATGCATGAATCTCAGTTAATCCACACACCCAATTATACTGTAGGTTCATTAAAAAAATTATATCTGTATTACGCAATAATTTAGATTATTTACAATCATATTACACACAATTAAATTTTTAATGATCATTTCAAATCATTATATACTATAAACATGTCTCCAACAATAATATTTTTTGTTGAACTATAAAAAAAATCCTAGAACATTATGTTCGGTCTTCTCGTTTCCCACATCCAACTACTTATATATCCTCATCTTTTCTCCCACAATATAATAATTTTTCTCAAAATAATCCCATATTCACCTTGATAGCATTTCGTAAAAAATATTCAAATCACCACTACATTATTTTATCACCTCATTCCAGTACCAATGTGAATAATTTTATATTTATGAATCTTTTAGTATAATCTAGTAGTGAATTATCTTATTACCAAAAAATTGTGAACCATCCTTAAATATTCACTCCATTCATAAAATTTGGTGTATTATTTTCTGTGGATTTCTTAGCCCTTTTGTCACTGGGGAACACTCTAGATAATCTATATTAAACATACATAGGGATTATCATTCAAAAACTATGTGGGATCCTAGATCCACTATGACTACACTAACAATAACAATTCTTTAATTTGTTCCATGTTCTCACCCATTCCATTTGGGGACTCAGTTGGTGGATTAATAGGTAAAACCCTATTTATTCCCTCCAAACACTCAAATTGAGGTAATATATGTGGAATATCAATGAAAATTTTATATAGTTTAAAAATATGGAAGTTTCTATCAACATGAAAATAATATGGTATTTTTAATTAGGATGTGTGTCCCATTATCACTTACATATACCTATCAAACCCATTTTTATATCATCTTTCATCACAGACCAACCAAAATTTATTAGCGTAAATAATTAAATACACCACACACATGTGGTATAACATTACAATCTAGTATTAGTATAGTTCTACCAAGAATAAATATGATTAAAAACCATATGTGTTGATTCAAAAAAATTAAATAGAGTTACACCATTCCTTTTCATGAATCAGTTCCCTTTTTAGTTTATCTTAGATGAATTTCACAAGAATAATATGCATGGAAAAAATATCAACTTATTATTGACTCAGTAAAGAAAAAAAATCTGTTAATTGAAGAAATATACATTAATAAAAAACACAATCCATCCCATTTTATTATTAAATTACAATCATGATACTAGAGGACTAAATCTTAATATCTAGATAAATATTCTAAAACGTAAATCAATAACATTAAAAACGAATTTATCAAAAATTAATTGAATTAACTATAATTGTATAAAAAAATCATAAATCTTAACTAACCATATATATTTGACCTTATTCACTGAATGATATAAAAATATACAAATAACAACATCCATTTTTATCCTCCAAAACATTTCAAGACCGTTATTCCACTACAACCTAAATAAATAGTCCAAAATCATCCAGTAACAAATTATCTTGACCAATATTGAAAACACAATGTAATTACCCAATCTAGTTCAATCTAATAAAACTGTATCAAGGCATTACATTACCATATGTTCACCTTAAATTATCCTAAAGTGCTTCTAATAGAAATTATGGTCTTATAGTTGATAATGTGATGATTTTATTCATTGAATATAAATAACAACAACAGAAACATGTCTACTATAAACACTAATGTCAACATTATAGAAATGACAACATAACTAACTCCATGATATATTAATATTAACAAATTAATTAATGTAAAACTATAAAATATAAGATCAGCCTCAAACTAATTAAATGTGTATATCCACAATGTTTCCCAAAATACTTCTAAGATTGACCTAAAAGAACAACTTGATCCTCCTATAGACATTACATCTAGTATGTTCACCACCATCATATCCTTATCCACAAGGTTTGTAAATTTGATCCCTTAACTTTACATATTGTATACAATATAATATTTACATGTTTCCTTGGAAGAAAATATAGATTATGAGGATGAACTCAATATGCCCTCCCAAATATTTTCACTAGCTAATATCCAAATGCATATCAATGTATATAAAAAGATATATATTGTAACCAAAAACAATTTACACTATTTTATTCAATTTTTGACATCATGAAATTATATGACTTTTCTTTCTTAATATAATACAAGAGTGAATTATATATCCATATTCTATCATATAGGTTGAACTATTATCATCCCATCCAAATATATAATACTTTTTTTGAAAAAATTATAATGAAAGTGACCTCAACAGTTCCACAATGAATCCACATGGAAACATCCTCTAATCATTCCACAACAATATCCAAAAATATCACCTAATATATTAAGTAACAAAATCCAATCATTCTACCGATTTCAAACTAAAAATCATTTAATTATATGATATATAATTATTAACTATTGATTTTATTCATTGACTCCTCCATGATTCCTAAATTAAAATGATTACCACCACCATTGTGGGGACTAAAACAACTCATTATAATTAAATTATTTGGACACAACCCTTAGATACTCATACCCACAACATGAGGGGATATAAAAAGTCACCAAGGATAAGCATATTGAGAAACTCCTTAACATGAAAAAATTCTTAATACAATCAATATAATACTAATGAAACAATATCATGATCATTCTTATTGATCTATATCACCTTCAATCATATGTCGATGAACATAAGCTTTCCCAATAAACAATATAAATCATCACATCTTAATAAAAATTAAAATATACATCACCAAAATTTGCACACATTGAATCTACACACCCAAGAAAACCATACCATATTAAATGACACTATTATTTTCTAATGTATTACAAAACATGGATGTATATTAAAATATATATAAATACCATGTTATTTTATGTCCATTCATTCAATAAATCATATTCTATTTCTATTTAACACATAATTCTAAAAAATATTAATAAATTTGAAAAGTTTTAGGGACACCATAACTAGAGTATATTTTATTCCCCCATTAACCAACTCTATCCAATATTGTTAAAAAAAATATATTTTATAATCTAAAAAATTAATATTATATTGGTAAATTGAAAGACATGTGATTTATTTGGGGAGAAAATATCAACAACCTCATACTGATTGAAATCATTTCGCTAATCTACCCCTGATATATAATGTGAGATGATTATGAACAAATTTGTGAATATCCATTGAGAATCAAAGTGAAACTAACGATAGGTGAGAAATAGGGAGTAACCCTGATATTATGGTTGAAATATCACAATTTTACCTTTCGTAGTTTAAAAAAATATAGATAATAAGTTTAATTATTTTAAAAAAATGTTATGGAAATACTCATCATATTTAAAGATTTTAATAAAATATTTAACTCTCTTGCATGGATAATATTCTTATGAATCATCTATTGAATATTACTTATTCATGTACTATTATATATGGGACCTTTGTGTATCAATTGTAACTCTAATAAATTTCATATATTTATGATGATAAATACCATTAAGTACTATGAAATATCTCATTCGTGTCAAAGGGAACACTCTCATAACATTACCATGTATCATGTTTCAACCCTAGATGACTCTTTTTAAACGAGAGTTTCCCATATGAATTATATGTATAGAGAACTCATAAAAATTTATCATTATTGGATGATATTTATATATCTAAAAATTAGATTTACCAATAAACAAATACTATTATACATCACTATTTTACATTTTTGTATATTATAATTATTCCATCTTATTAACTTGGAAAAAATTTTAAATTTTAGAATCTCAAGGATTCTAAAACATTTCAATTTCAACAAAAAAAATAGAAATAACAGATATGGGACACCAAAAAGAAATTATTACTCTAGATATGGTGTTTTTAGATTTTAACTACATTCTCTAAACCCCATGACCATTGAATATTAATTATCATGCATGAAGTGTTAGTATATTTACCGAGAACCCATAATAGTTGTAGAATTTTACATCCATAGTCAAATAATATTAGTAAAATCATTTAATTCCAGGTTTTTTCTATAATATCTAATATAATAGAAAATTCAGAAAAAACTACAACATAATCCCAATTACCAAATTTGAATTCCCAAAAAAACCATAAATTTATGGAAATATTTTATAAACAGGTGAAGATCTAGTTTATTAATAATTTTACCTTGAAGAGTTTCAAATATTTTGAGAATCATTCCTAGGATTATACATACACCTTCAACACCTTAATAGGGACTAAAATCATTAGTTAAATAAATGATTTTCCTGAAATACTATTCCATAATTCATGATACTAATCCCTTGAATTCCATATCCAATAGTCCATTTTTTAGAGACACGCACTGATGGTATTCAACGCATGGATAAGATACAACAAATTTTTTAATCATAGGATTATAGTATAAAACCAATTAATAAAAATTATTAACATAAAATACCAATCCTATAATGCATGTTATTTATTAAAAAAATGGCCCTTTAAAACTAAATAAAATGTATCTCTAATGAATGTTACACATTTACTTTTGACTTACACCATAGTTCATCACAAGATAGTAATTTCCCATATGATAATCCATAATATAGGAAAAATCATTTAAAATATGTCCAATATTGAAATGGGTTTGAATATAAATATATTAAAGAGAATAATCCCAATAATGGATCATGGAATATTTAAAGAGGAGGAAAAAATTAAGAATGAATAAATTAAAAAAATTATTAAATAAAACATTTCAACTACCCTCTAACCAACCCTTATAAACTCAAAAATTCATAAAATAATATCATGACATAAAAATATTCAAGAGAAATGTTTTAAGGGACATTAAAACCACTTACCCAGAAGACTAGTCACCCTCATATTCTAAAGGCATTTATCATGGTTCATACATCCATTGAAAAACTAAAATATTGAATCATTAAATCACATAATAATAAAAACTATATATACATAGCCATATACCACAATCCATGACAAATATCAACCACAAACACATAGAAAACTACTCATTATTCAATCCATCATCTACATAATATATCATATAATATCAAGAACCTTATTAGGGTAGGGCATGTAATCATTTTGGAGATCAACAAAAATTACTCCACTATCAATGTACAAACCAACCACGATACCTTGTATCAACCACACAACATCATCCCATTAATATCGCAATGTATCTTAAGCTTAATCCACAACAACCAACTCTTCATCTTGAAGAAAATATGGGTAAGGGTAGAATTAATCCATCATTATCATCTTTATCAATTATGCTAGTGAAATAAACCAAAACCAAAGACATTATATTAATACCAATAAAGTAACATGACATGGGTAGTGGTTTATAAATAATAATATAATATATAATAATTATTTTGATGAGTATAAACTAATCCTAATGTCCAACTCAAAAAATAAAAACCATAAATTCCATGAATAAAAACACCAATTTTATAAAATTCTTTGAATATCTATATCTACAATCTTATAAAACATTAAAAACAAACAAACCCATAGTCCACATACCACAACAGCCACTATAACTCAACATTTGATACTTTACATTGTTATAAAATTCTAAATTAAATTTCAAATATGAAATATTTTTATATATTTTATGTTGATTATTTGATACAATATTATTATCATATATTCCAAAAATTCATATTAAATTGAAAAAATTTATTATCTAGTGTTTCACTAACGATTCACATATTATTTCCATCACAATTCAATCCAATATCATTAATATTTTAACAATAAATCTAAATATATGTATGAAACATTGACAATTAAATTAATAGTGTTTATCTAACTATCCAAATAATCATACCAACATCCCCTAAAAGTTTCTACAATATTATCATAGGGATGTTCACTCTGGGAAACAAAAAAAAATAAATCTACTTATTATCTATATTATAGAAAGTCATAACAAAAAAAACTCTAATATAAACAATTAATCCAATGTCATCCCAATACAATTGGAAAATAAAAATCATAAACAAGTTGTCATTAAAGAGAGTTAAAGTTTTTTTGTGGTTTATTAGAAGAAATTAACTAAACCAAAAGTAGATTCAACCCTATCATTAAAAGTGAAAAAATTTACCTCTATATTAAATTGTATGTATTACATAGAATAATATAGGTTTATTCTATGGTTTATATGAAATTAAATGAATTTAGAGGGAAATATACCACTAAATATTAACTGTTTCAACAATTTTGGAAACTGGATTGATATTTTTAATGAAATATAATTATTATAAAGCTAATTCTTTCCTTGATTCAAAATTGATCCCTAAACCAATAGATAAAAATCCTTGAAATATTTTCATTTCTACAGATTATTCATAATCACTCCATAATGAAAACTCCTTAAAAAACATCCATAGGGTACCAGTTTATCAAAAATGGTTATCTCACCCATCTTATGTTTATATATTGAATATTTTTACATAAGATTTTAGTACACATGGAGATAATTTCCCTTAAAAAATACATATTCATTGAGATCCATTGTTCCCTCACAAAAACTACCTTTAATGCTGAGATGAGTTCTTAGTTAAGGATACATGTGTTGGATACATGATTTAATTTGTGATGGGTTAAAGAGGGAATGGAAGGATGACGATGGGGGTTGGTGGTGTAATAATGGGTAGTAGACTTTCTTTATGGTAGAGGGAGGGGGTTTTAATGGTCATGATGGTTACTAATTACATTATAATCCCTCTCTAAAGTTGTGATGGGTTGTCATATTCTTTATTTTTGATGATTGATAGTGGTAAAAAGATAGTGTTTATTGTAGGTGTGTCTAAGAATGGTGACACCCATGGGAAATGATGGTATTCATGGGAGATAAATGATGTCTATGATTGTGGGTGGGTTCATAGTTATGCTTTAGATAAAAATTTTATAGGATGTTCACGATGAATCAATAGATTCACATATGTTATTTTGTGCATGTTTTACTAGATATTTATATACTATTGGAATAAAATTAATATGTAGTGGGATCCCTATGTTAAAAATAATATGAGTCTCCCAATGATTCAATAGTTATTAGGGAATTTCACCCTTTTAAATAAAGTATATGGGTATTAGAAAAATAAAAACAAGATTCCAAGTTTATTTAAAAATAAAAACCTATGACATTAATTCCCATTATGGAATAATGTCACCTGGAATTTGTCTTTTTGAATCTATATTAATAAAATGTATAGATAAAACTATAAATTTATTCATATAAATATATTATGACCCCTAAAATAAAATATTCTCACAAAAAAAATGTTCTTTTAAACCAAGATAACAAAATCATTTCTTGTCACCACCGAACGTATCCCCCAACCCATAGTAACAGCTATAAAACTCCAAAAACAAAATTTAAGTCACCATAGAATGTAATAAACTTAATATAAAATACCATTACAATGATTATCATAATCAAAAATGAAATCAAAAATATAAAATATATCCTTGAACACCCAAGAAGTAATACCCTACAGGGTAAATTTCAATCTATAATATCTCTATCAACCTCCTATATGAAACAATATTGGGAAGTAAGAAACATCTATCATTATAGAATATAATCAATATTCTCCACATAGTTAATAATCAAGGACCAAAAAAATTAGGATACTAAGAATATTTTTTTTACTCAATACATACACTTTTCCATGACACTGTGTCACCACCATAAAAAACCAGAGGAATTACATGAACATAGAAGACATTATCTTTGTAATCACATTTTCCAATGGGATTATACAAAAAAACATCCAATCTAATTGATATTTGACCAAACATTTTCAATTACATATCATACATGTTAAAAAAAATTATGTTGTAAAAAATGGAAGAATTTACAAGAAAGATATATCTATTTAGACTTTTCTAATCGATAATACACATCACCAACATTCTCTAAGTCGTTGAATGGTCTAAAAATCAAGGTGAATTGTTATATCCATAACCAATATTATAATAACCATGGTGAAAATATACAACTATAAACCCAGTATAAATGACCATAAACTATGGTTGTTGTATCCTCTGTTAAAGCTAGTAATTTTAATGATCATGGGTAATCCACATATATAAAAAAATACTAAATATTTTTGGTGATTTTTCTCTAAATCTATTCAATAAATCATGTATCCACAAACACATTCTTAGAAAAAAATTATTTTCATGAATTTATATAACACACTTTGAATGTAAATATACTAATGGGTGAGTGAATACTATTATTACTTTTCAACTCATCCATGGGTACGTGATTAACCCACGAACATCAAAAGTTAATAAAAAAAGTACAACATATTTTCCAAAATTTATATAGTGTACTCTATAAAAAATCTATTTGGGTGTAAAATATAGTACTATGTTATAAAGGAGGGGTAAAGTGTTAGTATAAAAAAAATCCATTCCCACAAGGGGTAAAAATTTTCAATATATAAAAAATAATGGTTTAAAACATATAAAGATACAAAACCACCTCCATTTATAGGTTTTACTAGACATCAAAAAACATGACTCATGGATAACAATGAAATGATTAGACATTATTGGTTGGTCCATAATCCCCGTCATGGAATCACATCCACCATATGCCCTATGAAACCTAGTAATTTAAATCTATACATATTTCATACCAAAAATACATAGTACATACAATGGATAATGTAAAATAGTATGAGATATATTCATGAATTTAATTCGTTGATAGAATATAAATAATGAAATAAAACTTTTCATTGACCTCCAAAACATTGAAAATTATAAATTACTCTTCAAGGAATGCTACAAAATGAATATAATTAGATGATCATATATGAGTGTATTATAAAACTATTATATTCCATCTTGAGTATCTCTAATGGTGTAACAAACATACCCCAACATAATTATAAAATTTTTTATTCATCAACATACCCTCAAGAGCATCATGAGAAATGATAAAAACTTCACAAACCTCCACCTCAAGCATTCTGAGTAGAGACATCTCCACCTAAAATAGTAACAAAAGAGAAAATATCATTTAATAGATCCAATCTTTAGTATTTTTTGCATTATATTATAATTAATTTTTTAAATAACATCTCTCATCATGTATGTAATTGTAAAATCAAAGAAAACATGTACATCAATTTTTTTTACAGAACATCATTTATTACATATCATTTCACTAGTGTGTAGGTGATATCAAATACATAATAATGAAAATAATATATCCATCATAGAATATTAATATAAAAATGTAGTTGAGGGATGTTATATCTTTTACATTATTTATAAGTGAATGTCACAATGCTAACACAAATGAGGTAATACTTCTAAAATATTATAGAAAATTTCCCACAACCAAGTAGAGATCATGGAAGAAAACGTTACATCCATTTTTTTAATTTTCAACAACCGTTTATAAAAAAACAACATACAATAGGGAACCATGAAGTAAAAGTGGATATATATCATTAAATTCCTTAATAATGAATACTTATTCTAGAATCTGAAAACCTGATATTTAAAAAGGGTTTCTTTATTTTCTCAAATAGTGACTTATAAAAATCTTTTAAATTTCAAATTTAATCTTTCAAGGATAAATCTATAATATGGTAAATAATTTTAGAGAAATTGAACACTATCATCGTATAATATCATGTAATCCTTTTGAAACAATAGACCAACAAATCATTGATGTCTGAAAACCCCACAAACTAAAATAATATTCAAATAATAAACAAATATACATTTTTGAGATAAAATTTTCCCATGAAAATAGGCCTCTATAATCTATATCATATATATTTATAGTTTCCAATTAAGAGGATTTCATGAAAGAACTATTAGAAAACATTAAATCAATAAAAATATTATACTCTAACCTTTAATACATGAGTATATTATGGATGAATAATATCTTCTATGGATCTCTATATCTCATGTAATGTAGGGTTCTCAATTGAATGAAAATATTTTTGGTATTCATGACATGAAAAGAAATTATGCTGAATTTTAATACTATATAATGGAAAATAATTATTTAGTATATCTACCTCTTTTATCCATATCAAATGATATAAATAATATAAATACTATATTAGAACATGTTATATCCCATTATCTAATCAATGAAATCACTAATAAATAGCAGAAAACAATATTTATTTCTTAAGAATTAAATTACACGAGAGTAAACAATTAAATACTATAAGATATCATATATCTTATTGGTGAATATCTAGATATAACCACATAAAAATTAATATATATATATATAACCATATTTAAATAGGTTAACAATTAACATTTCCAATTAATTTGAATCAAAATGATTTATCAGTTGAGGAGACATCAAAATTCGAGTGACAGGGAGATGAAACTCTGTAAAAAAATTCATATTCAGGGTCAATAATTGAACAAACCATTAAACCATATATATATTAAAACCATATCATCCACTTAATTTAATATAAAATCACTTATATAATTATAATTCAAATCTAACATCCTATTATCAGTTTAGTGATATCACTATTTATTGAATTCAAACAACATAAAATCTATATAATAGATATCAAAACATTATTAACTAATCAATGGAATTTAAAACAAATAAAACTAATCCCTAAAACGGATTTAATTGAAGGTCTATATTTTTATTAAGATTAAATCTTAAAATAGCTTTTCCCTTCCCATAATTTTCTAATAACCTCAATAATCCTTATATATAGTAGTATGAATTCGTAAATAATATAATAAAATCATGGGGAATAAAATATTATCATCGTTAAGTAAGTGTACTACAATAATTTTATGAATAAAAAATGAGTCTAAATAACCCAAAAAATAAACCATAAGATAATGTATTTTATAAATATTGTTTTCCACAAATAATCACTAGCCTTCTAGGTAATGCAAACTCTATGGAAAAAATATGATTCTAATCCCATATATTTAATCATCCACAATGAAAACTGGAATAAGGATTATTTGATGAGTTATATGAATATGGTTTTTGATAGAAACTTTTGTTGTGTAGAAAGAAAATTATTTTATTTTCTATGTTATAATTATTATACTTGAATCATAGTTTATTTCTCTAAGGAGGGACACTATAAATCAGTTGTAACATTCACTACTGGAAAATGGACCTATCCCCACGGTTTTCCTCAAAACCGTGGGGATAGACCCCCCCTATTCCCACGGTTTTCAAGAACCGTGGGTATAGGGGTACCTATCCCCACAGTTTTGAGGAAAACCATGGGGATAGGTATAGGATAAAAAACCTATACCCACGGTTTTGAGAAACCATGGGTATAGGTTTCCCATGTGTGCGCGGGAAAAAAAATTTCCGTGGGAAAGATTTTTTTGGCGGGAGTCCTATACCTACGGTTCTTCCCTCTATACCAACGGTTTATATAACTATATTTAACTAAATATAAATATATATACACATAATTGATAGTAGGGTAGTGGTTAGACGCGGTACTTTGCAGCGAAGAGGTCGTGGGATCGAAACCCGCCTGCAGCTTTATTTTAGGATCTATACCCACAGTTTTGAAACTGTGGGTAAAAGCCATTGACACCGTGGCAATTGGGAATGTTTTGTTGACACGGTGGCAGAACACCTATACCCAGAGTTTTGGAAAACCGTGGGTATAGGCTGGGGACCTATACAGACGGCGTTCCAGCCCACGGTTCCCAAAACCGTGGGTATAGCCTATACCCACGGTTTTGGGGGCTATACCCACGGTTTTGAACCATGGGTATAGGCCTTTTTTCTAGTAGTGATTGGGTTAAATAAAGGGTGCATTGAAATATTTAATTCATAAATTGATTGAATGAAACTTAATAATTTTATTTATATAAAATTTGTGAATATTTATCGTTTATATTTGGTTTTATAATTATAATGCAATAATAGTATCCAAATGGTTGAATTCTTTTCATATAAATAGGTTAATTAGGGGTCCCAAAATCAATTCACCTCACTAATGTTTTTAGAAAAGATTTTGTGAGGCTAAAAATTAAAAAAATATTCTTCCAATATCCTCAATAATTTTTTTTAAAATAGTTTTATATAAAACCACCATAGTGATACCCAATATTTTTTATAGAGATAATATCATATCATGTTTTGTCTTCGTAATGACTCATGAGGGTACCACTTCTTCCACACATGTGACATCAACCACCATGAAATTTTTAAAATATAATAGTATATTATATCATATATAACCTCATGTGAGTGGAGGAAAATGAATAAACTTATAACAATATAAACATTACAAAAAATTAAATAAATAAACCACATATGCATTCCAAAATAAAAACATTAACATAATGAATATAAAAATTACAAAAATGAGCCTATACCCAAGTGGTATAGGTTCCTTCATTGCATCCAAAAGTCCCAAGATCAAATCTGGGCATGGGAGGAATTCCCAAGTACTGTAACAGGGGTACTGAAGGGTGTTAGAACAATTACAGTAGAGAAACTGTAGTATAGGATGGTACTGTAGTGGAAAAATTGTTGTAGATATTGTTTCAGCCTAGGTATTGTTGTAGTAATATTCACCAAAGTTTCATTTGGAGAAAAAATGGGATTTCAAGACTTGTATTTATACCACTTGGTCTTTAGAATTCGGGCTATGTAATTGGTCTCCCTCTTCCCAGTCAGAAATAGGTCATTCATTAATAAAATAATGAGCCCTCGTCCCCAACCTTTATATAAAATTAATTAATCACATAATTTTAAAAATATATTTATTTATAAAAATTCAATACTCAAGACCTAGAATTGTATTACCTAACATATTATAATCATATAATCTCTTACCCCTCCAAGATTGGGATAAAAATGGTTTACGATAGATATGAATAGAGTTCAAAATAAAACAAAGTATAAAAATAGACAATGAATCATTTAATATAGTCACTTGAATGTATGTTTTACATGTTTTTATTAAATTTATATTCTCTCCTTATTGTATAACAGTTTTTTCATTTACATGATATCGAACATGATTTGTCTCAAAAAAAATTTAACATCATTCTGTCTTCCATATAACTTCCCAGGGGAATTTTTGTCAATTCATATTCATGATTATTGAATTTCCAATATTTGTTTCACCTACATTATAAATAATGTATTTTGGCTAATATACTTTATTGTAATCTATGTTTATTAATTTTATCACTTTTGATGAATTATGATGTCGAAACCCAGACATTCGTTTTTCAACACATTTGTACTATATAAGCATCCTTTTAAATAAAATTTATCTATATTTCTCCAAAGGTATTCCATGCTCCAATTCCCATAGAGGGAACCCATGAGGTCTCTTAATAAACCATTTAATGTTGTGTTAAAAATAACTATGTTATATAATATTTAAAAAAATTGTTGTATAGTAAATGAGAACTATAAAAAGGTATATTTTATCCCATTTTATATCCTTTAACATATCATGGATCCTATAAAACCCTAAAAACTAAAACATATATTCTAAGGGATTCCGAAGAACAAGATTTTAAGAAAAGGTATGAAATTTATAAACAAATTATAATCAATGATATCATGTTTCGTACCATATTATTTTGAAATCTATGATTTTGGACAATATTAAATTAAATAATATAAAATGGAATAATGTTTTATTAGAACCCTTATATTTGGGGTTGAACTATATGATGTTGGTTAGAACATGAATTATCATTTTTATTTTACAATTATCTAAATACTAATAAATCATCGTCATTTTAATTTAAAATATAAAAAATTATAATAAATAGTTATACACCAATAAATTCATGTATTTGAATAAATAAATGATATTTACAATTTTATCAATTTAAATAATAGCCAAAAAATATAATCTATTGATATTTAATTCATAAAATATCGATAAATCAATGAATTAATTAATATAAGAGAAAAAATTGAATTTAATATTATCATAATATAATAAATTTATATCTCATGTTAATTCACCCAAACATGATTTACAGAAATTTGGCCAATACAAAATCAATAAGAATACCATAGAAAAATTCAAAACACTAGCCATTAAAAGTTATGTTAATCAATACTATTTTAATCAATCATATCAGTATTAATTAATGTTTACAAAACATTTACATAACAATTTATCATCATTTTCTTTCAATTAATTTCATCCAAATATGCTCACATATAGCTAAATTTTAGGAAAAAATTCACTCCCCTCAACATTGAATTCAAGTCAATGATTAGATCATTCCAATATAAATAAATGGTCACAGTAATATTAATGAATTTGTTCATCTATACTCAATTATTCCATTAATCGGGCTTATAATAAGAATTTCCAGGGGTTTTAATCTATCTTAGGAGTTGATATGTTCTTTTTTTAGAATATTAAATGTTATATAGGATATTTGAATATATTTTAATGAATAATACTTGATTCATTATGTACCTTATGAAATGAATCATTTCCCACTATATCCTGAATCAATTAAACTCCCACCAATTAAATTTTAAAATAAACATAAAAACATGGGAATTTATTACACTAAAACTTTTCTTCTATCATTCATCCACTGCATTAGCATCATTTTTATAATTTCATGTCGGATAAAAATTTATATGAAATTAAACAAAATAATTAATTAATTAAAAATGATAATATCATGAATGGATTAAAATTGTAGACACTATAAAAAATAATTTTTCGGAATTATAACATTTAAATTTAATAGGGTCTAGAAAATTTGGAAAATGACCATTAGCGGAGGGAAAAATTTCATGTCATTACAAATAATAATAGAATAGTATTTCCAACCAAAAAACACCAACACAACAAAAAAATAAATATCATATATATTATTAAAATTAATGTTTAAAATTTATTCATATGGAATAGAAATTAATGTTTATTATATGAATTTATTTATTCTATATTTCATCCCTAATTTAATTTCAAATAAAATTATAAAACTTTTCCTTGGGAACCCCACATAATTTTTTTGTATCATTTTTTAGCATTATGAAACATAGATACAATTACACCAAACCATACATTATTTTATTGTTTATTATACATTCTAGAAAGTGTTAACTAGATAATAATTGTGATAAATTAAAATTTAATATAAAAATGTGTGGATTAAATATATTAAATAGTGAATTAATCCATGTAATAATAATAATTTTTAAGTCCATTAGAGACCATTACATTATATATTTCCATGGATTGAGGTATTGGTGGGATTATTTGGGATGGAATGTTGGGTTATATATTAAAATTAATATGTGGGTTGTTTATTCGAATTATTTAATATTATTTGACAAATTCAGATCATGGGTAGTTGGTTTGACATTTCTGTAGATGGAATTCATGGTATGGATAAAAAATTTTGAAATGTATCCAAATAAGTCAAAATTAATCGATATTTTATTTTATTATACATTCCAATAGGTTCAATTGATTGCACTACGTCATTGAGTAGGGGAATATTGAGATAATTGAATGGTTTAGTTTTTTAGCATGGTTCTCACAATGATTTTGTGGTTCTTGAATATGTGATATGGAGTTCAAGATGGGTGGTTTATTTTCTCATATTTTTGTGTCACTATGTCATGGTGCTCATGTTTTACATTGTATTGGTTTTTTTTGTAATAAATTAATAAAATATCATTCATTCTCTGGGAAATGATATTTCTTCTATAGATATTCTTCAATTTTATTAAATATTATGTTTCATTTTATTTCCAAATTAGGAATTCATTCCATTATTTTTAGAGGGGTTTAGGTTTTTCCCCATTTTATCATGTCAAAAATCTATTGCACTAAGATCTTATGATTTTATAGACTGTTGTAAAATTCAAGATTCCTATAAATTCTTTTATAATTCACTATCTTACATTTACCCTTTGATGACCATATTATATTATTAGGATAGTTCTGAGTTACTATTTTCTTGACCTTGCTTCTCAGCATTGGGAGTTTGATTGTGAGTGACTATAGGATGTTTCCTCTAATTATAGTATTAGCCTCTACACCATTCCATTCTAAATAGGTTTGTGGTAGTGGTTTTTTTTTGTTTTGGTAATATAGAATCACATTATTTAATGGTATTATAGTCATCTATGGTATTGATGATTATATTTCAGGAATTGAGTCTTTTGATCATCATTATATTTCTTTGTCAAGGCAAATTTCATGTGGAAATATTTTTATTGTATGGGATTTTGGAACACTCAATTAATTTTCAAATAATGTGGAGGAAACATGAATCTAATTTCATTTTGTGTGTGTTAGGTATTTTATTAATGAATATAACAAATTCAAAAAAAATGAGAAAGAAAGGGGTGATGCATTTGTAGTTATATGATTTCCATTATATTTCTTATATGATTATTGTAAATTTATAGATGATTATAATTCTATTATATAACTTCTATATTCACCCTTCATGAAAGGTAAATTAATTAAATATTTTAATGAAATGGTAATTTTTAAATGTAAAATGAGGTGATTATTCTCTTGTTTTGGAAAAACATTATTTAAACAAACATTGGTTTTTACGTGAATAATACATTTAATTTTTTTTATATATATGATATTTATGCTATCATTGTGTGTATAATGTTGTTATAGAAGTTGTTTTTCTATACTAATGGTATTTTTTAGAGAAACCTATTGTGAAGTCAGGTTATAATTGGTTGACATGGGTGTATGAGGATTTTCTGTTTTAGATGGTTTGGATGTAGTGGTGAATTTTTTAATGAGATTAATGGGTTTTGAAGTATTGAAAATTCTGAGATATATGAATACTAATCTATAATCCTTGTGTCCATGTAATGGATATAGTTAAAAAATTAGGTATTGGTTTTAGGATGAAGTTGAAAAAACCAGAATATAATTGAAACAATCATGATTTAAATAAATGTTAAATAGTTGAAAATAAATGTTAATAGTGGATATAGATGGTATTTATTAAACACGATATTTAATATCTTGATGAATGTGTCACAGATTATAAATGAAAAATATAAAATTGTTGTTAGCATGATATAAAAATGGGAATTTTAATTATTATTGTGGATGTTTCATAGAATATTGTTAGTTGAATTATATGTTAGATGATGTAGTGGATTCTCATGAATTATTGAATAATTATGGTTATGTTCTGTGGTTGTCTAAGGGTTTCTATTTCATGGACCAACTAAGATGGGATTAAATGTTTTTTTATATTATTAATTTTAATTTTTTACACACACCACACCAATTTAATAAATTCCTAGCAATGCCCAAATGTTTTTGTTTCTCTCCGTCATACCCAAACATCAAGATAGGTGAGTGAATGGGTGGATGACTATACCATCTTCACAACTATTTATTTTGAATCTGGATGGTTTTTATGGTCAATGGAGTATATATTGATTGGTGTAATGATTAGTGAATTATTCTGAGTCATTTGTTATCATGGATGTGCATGGCAAGATTGGGGAATGTAGTTAAAGTCATTTGTGTTCATGATACCTTATTATTGTATAATGTGACCTATAATTTGTATGTAGTAATTTGTTTCTGGAAGATAACATATGAAAACATGAGATTTTGGACCCTGATGGATGTTGGGATAGGTAGGGATGTGGTCGCTAACACAATATGTAAGATCCTTCTAGAGGATTGGATAAGTATAACATTGGTCTAACCGGCATCAGATCTAACATAGTTTATTGTATGTGTATACTTGTATGCTCATATATTGTGTATTAGTTGTTTCGGTGCGGATGTGCGTCGGGTTACGCTGTTCCGCCAGGACGCGTTCGCGCGTGCACCCGTCAACCCGAGGGGATGGGCGCGCGGCTTGTGGTCCCGCAGTCCCGCTTTCCAAGGGCGGGCGGCATCCGTCCCTTATTCAGGGGCGTCTGCTCCTTGATCAAAACCGGGATGATGGGATATCGGCTTCTCCTTCCTTGGACGTCTCCTCGGAACTTGTCGCCTAATCCGGGTCTCCCTCATAGACTTAAGAATGTTCGTGAATCTCGTTCCCGGCGCCATATCTTCATGGACACCGGTTAATTACGCTGCTTCCGCCCGAACGTTCCAAGGAGTCTGGGCGGGGCAGCAACCTGCGGTGAGAAGGCCGGGTGGCTCTGGGTGCTGGGGGCGTGTCGTAACACTGCGGCTCTGCACGTCTGTCTTCCGTCCCTAATAGGGCTTCTCGAAGGCACGATGGCCTGAGGCATCCCGTACTAGGTGCGGGGAACTGTGTCACCTGAGGTTTTCCTCAGCTTCCCGTGTTTAACACGGGGTATGCCGCGAGTTTAACGTCCAGCGGGGACGGCATCGGACCGATCAACACGAAAAGTGGATCAGATGACAGAACCCCTTTGCGGGGAACCTCCGACGCTGGGGCCAGCACATGGGCGGCTTCCCAAGTAACGTGGAGTGAAGTGAAGTGGCATGACCCCACCGGGATGTGGCGGCCCGGGTAAGGATCAGGATGGATGATGAGGTGAAGAGCTTGGACCCCAGAGGGGCTTCCTACGTACCGCGCGTTAACACGGATCAAAGTCAACGTAGTTCGGGCATACAGTTTAACGTCATGCTGGACGTCGGCAAGCCGACTCACGAAGAGGTCGAGGCCGCCGGGCGGAGGATTGAACCGAACCACCTCGCACGGAGGGGGATGGAACGGCCGGGTGGATCACAGTTTCACGTCATGCTGGACGATAAAAGGGGAAATGGAAAAGGGGGGCTGTGGGGAGGCACCGTGGAGATACACACGGGCAGTCTCCCACAGGGGCGGATTCATAGGTGAATCAACGCAAGCGTGAACCCTGGAGGGGTCCACTGATGGACGAACCGACGTAAATACGACCGGGACGACCAGGTGGTGGGCTTGAACCTCGGGGAGGCTTCCTACGTACCCTGTATAGGAGACAGGGATCAAAGTCCACGTAGTTCATTCTGTCAGGACTTACGCACTTGAGGCAGCCCGGATACTGCAAAACTCAGTTGGAAGGGACTTGGACCGAAAGCAAAAGACACCTCGATCCCAGTCAGACCCTCTACTGGCTTCGGCAGTGGGGAGGTGCAATGGAGATACACATGTGCAGCCTCCCACGAGAAACTAGGGGTTTGTAATACCCTGCCCCCGTAGGGAAAAGCCACTCCCATTAAATCGTCCCAAAAGGGGGACAATCCCGACATCCCTGCAGAGACGAGCGGGTGGGGGCCACGTCCAAACCGGGGGAGACCCTGCGTGCGGAGCACGGGATCAGGTTGCAGACGGTTTAGCGTCTTGCCAGACGAAGTACAGTTTAACGTCATGTGTTGAGGACGAGGCACTTGGCAGTTTAACATCTTGCAGCACGGACGATGGGGGCTAGGCAGTTTAATGTCGTGCAGCTTGGACGGGCGTGCAGTTTAACGTCATGCTGGGCATAGGTTGCCGGACGAAGCACTTGGCAGTTTAACGTCTTGCAGCGCGGACGATGTACAGTTTAACGTCGTGCAGGACGTATATGCAGTTTAACGTCATGCTGGACGAGTATGCAGTTTAACGTCATGCTGGACATAGGTGCGTGTCACTTCGCGCAAGCCTGGAGGGCCGCACGGGAAGACAACGCACGGTGCGGGCACCCGGGATGAGAATCATCGGGTGCCACACAGGCGGGTAACCTTAGGAGGTCAACGGGGACGACCCTGGCAGATTGCGCGCAGAAAGGAAGCTTTGCGCGCAATACTGCGGGCCGGCGCGCAATCGGGGCGGCTGGCGCGCAATTGGGCCAGCGCCTTGCGCGCGGATGCTTGAGATTGCTCACACCGGGCTTCGGATAGCGCGCGGGGGCAACGGCTCATTCTTTAACGAATGGCCACTTGAAAGAAGGGGGGGTGCGCGCAATCAGGCCGGATTGCGCGCACCCCGGGGGCAATTGCGCGCAAGCGGGTTCTTTTGCGCGCAAAGGCCTTAGGGTGAGTTTTTATTCAAATGAAAGGAGCCAGCGGGGATTGCGCGCGAAGGCGGACCCCGAGGCTTTCTTGCGCGAAAGAAAGGAGGTTACCTGAAGTTCGTCATTGCGCGCGGAAGGGGTTGAATTGCGCGCACGGGAGACGTTTCGACTTCCAGCAACCTTTGAAACGTTGGGGGTCGCCTTGTATTTATAGGCAACCCCGGGCGCGGAATCCAGGGTGCGAGCGCGAAATTCTTCTCGCGGGCGCGGAATCGGGCGCGGCGCGTAAGGGAGGCGCGCGGACCCGCGGCGCGCAGAATTGCGCGCCGAGCCGGCGCATTGCGCGCATCCCGGGGGGTTTTCCGCGCGGGCCATCACCTTTGCGCGCGGGCCTCTGAAATTCCGCGCAAGGCCTCCGGGCCCTCCGAAACGTTCTTCCGACTCCAAATATCACTTCACTTTCCGCATCCGGAGCTTCGTTTGGGAACAACGGACTTTTCCGGCGTCTACAAAAGCCCCCCCTCGGAATCTGATCGGCGAGAGGTCGCAACGATCGGGTTCCGAGGGAGACGCCGGAATGCCGAAGTCCTGGGCGGCGCGGGACTTAGGCGCGCAAAAAGGGGCGTCGGTCGCGAAATTCGCCGCTGCGGTCGCGCAAAGCGCTTTCCGCGCAGCGCGGACCCGGCCTCGCCTATAAATAGGGGCGCTGGGTCCCGCGTTCCGTACTCTGGCCTTCCGCGCGATAAGCTCCAAAGCTCTCGTGCGCGAAATTGCCTCTTCCGGTCGCGAAATTCGCCCGATCGGCGCGCAAATCCGTCCGGATTTCGCTTGTTTTTTGCGCGAAACCCCGGAACTTTGCGCGACAGTCTTCCCAATTGCGCGCCGTCCACTTGGATTGCGCGCCAACCTTCAAACTTTTCCACCAGCCTCGTCCGATCCCGCACTCTTCATCCCTTAACCCGCACGACTCCCGAAACTTCTGAGATGGCCGCGCACAGAGGAAATGAGGGGGATGCCGCCACTCGCAGAGCTGAGATGGCGACGAACGAGGAGGTTTACGGAGCCAAGGAGATTGTTTCTAACAATCAATCCTTGTTCGACTTACTAACGCCGGCCCAGAAGACATATCCACTGTCGGACAACCTGCCGCTCTGGAACTTCGGCATCCTCGATGAGGTTCCGGTGCCAGGATTCGAGGTTGATGCGCCGCGAACCTGGGTGACTCGGGAGGACGAGCTTCACCGCTATAACATCACCAACAATGGGCATCCTGCCAGGGAAACCAGGCACTTGGATGTCTACGTCCTGAACCCGAGGACGCGAACCATTGATGGGGGTGAGCCTACAGCGGAGAATTCTCCAGCCCTCTACTCGAGCACATACCGTCAGAGTGTCACTGACGACACCAAGGGCTGGCTGAAGGACTGGGACTTGCGATCCGGGGGCAACTTTACCAGTGAATGGGCCTGGGCGTTCTGGGTACGCCACACTTGCGATCACTTCGCAGAGGAGCTGCGGTACATCGGCCTGTTTGAGGCGGTGTGGACGTCGCAGTTCCACTTCTACCAGCAGTCTGAGCTCGGGCCGGAGCTGTTCACTCGCTGGTCCCCGGATACCAACACCTTCCATCTTCACCATGGGGAGGTCGGCATCGGTCTCTGGGACATCCACTGCATCGGAGGTATCCCGCTGGAGGGCTACCAGTACGATGAGTTCCTGCCACCGAAGAACATCTGGGAGGACAGGTCACGGACTCCCATTCTGACCTGGCATCTGCTTGACCTGGCTACGCAGCGGCTCGGGATCCAAGACTTCCAGAAGGACATAGCCTACAAGGATTGGTTCGGCCAGTTCCTGGAGCATGACCCGGCGGTCAAGATGCCAGGCAGGGGGAAGCGGTGCCCGACCGCAGCTCAGAGGAGCCGGAACGGGTCGTACTGGCGGGTTCTGGAGACGGGCGACTACCGCTCATGGGGGTACCGCGTCATCGAGGCCCGGGACCCGAATGTCCGGTACGCGGCATTCCTGGCCGCCTTTCTGAGCGGGTGGCTCCTGCCAGTGCGGGATGCGAGGATGGGCGTCCGCCCGGCGACGCTGGCGATGGCGGGCGCCATGGCTGCCAATAAGAGGTACAACCTCGGGGTCCCAGTACTGGCGAGGTTGTATGCCATTCTGGGACGCATCTCACGAGGGGGGTCTCCACGAAGGATCTGTGGGCCCTTTCAGTTCTTCCACGGCTGGGTGGCTGCTCACCTTGGTGGGTATACGTTCCCAAATGCCATCAGTCCTCCGGGCAACGGCCTGCGACCCTCCCTGCTGAACATTGCGGGGGTCGCTCCGATGACCCTCAGTGAGGAGGGCGTGAGGGTTCGGATTGGCAATCATGCCAATTTCAACTTCAGCCCGTTCCCCACTCCCGTCGGCCAGATGATCGACAACGGACAGGGCCCGCTGGAGCAGCATGAATATTTCCTGAACATGCGGGGCGGGGTGCTCGTGGCTCGGATCGACGGGAAGGTGATCTGCGAGCCTTACGTGCCGACCCGGTTCGCCAGGCAGTTCGGGTGCCTTCAGCGGATGCCGAAGAGGGTATTCACTGCTGTCCGGGAGGAGACGAACCCTGGCGTCCTTCGCCAGATGTGGCTGATGTTCGTCGCCTTCGGCTCTGGCGACGTCATCACCCTCCCTCCTACCGGAGTTAACGCAGGCTTGGCAACCGAGTACGCCGAACACTGGGCCATCGCGTACCCTGAGGGGCTCTTGCGGAAGCTAGTTCGGCGGCTCGAGGCTACCCGTGCGGAGACCGGGCGTCAAGGAAGGAGGCGAGGCGCCGCCACACGGGGGAGAACGGAGGCGCGCCAAGCAGCGGAGCCGGCGCGAGCAGGGACTTCGGCGGCGGGCGCATCGCAGGCTGCCGCTACGACCTCAGCGCCCAGAGAGGGGGCACATGCGGCGGTCGAGGAGCGGCCCGGGAAGCAGGTGAGACGTCTGCTCGAACCCTCCCACGATGCAGTCTTCCCGGCGCTGTGGTCGGCCTGGATGACCCTGCGGCAGTCACTGGGGACCGACGTCATCTGGCGAAAGATGCTCAGAGAAGGAATCTATCTGCCAGAGGTCGGGCGCCTCCAGATCACCGACAGGGTGGACTTCAACCGGCAATATGCATATCTGACGGCCATGGACGAGTACGCGCGCCAACGTGGTCAGCGTGCGGAGCCATCCCTTCTGGTGAAGGTGATGCTCGGTCTCGAGCCCGCTCCGGAACAGATGCCGCCGGAAGAAGATGACAGTAACGACTCCGATGAGGAGGAGACGGGGGAGGATGAAGGCTCCGAGGGAAGGTCCCATCGGGGGAGCCCACGGGAGAGCGGCGAGGTGGCCGGCTCTGACAACGTTGATGTCACTGAGCTCCTCGAGGTCCGCTTCTATCCCTACTCAACTTGCTTCATCCATTCTCTTATGCAGCTTCTAACCCGTTTCTCCATCCTTCTCAGGAGCACACGGACGTCGGTCAGGCGTCCTCAACAGGAGTAGGAGAGGCGCCAGCAGGACAAGGCGGGGGCCAGGCACCTATTATCGATTTGACAAGCGCTAAGGGGTCCCCTGCTGCAACTGTTCCTGCGGCGACCGGGGTAGCGGAAGATGACGCTCCGAACTCCCGTAAGTCTCCCTACTTTACTGCTGGTGCTTGCCATTGACGATCCGTGACTAACCATGGCATGCCCTGCGCAGTGATCTCAACATCGGAGGCTCGTCGGGTTGCCGAACCCGGGCCATCTACGAGTGGACCAGTGGTGGACATGCCGCTTGCTCCGGAACAGGCTTCCCAAACCGAGCCGGCCCCACCAACTGCTGATCAAGGGGCTGCGGACATCGGCGGTGCTGACATCGGAGAGAGGTTGGGGGCTGACGAGGGTGTCAGCGCCGCTGGGGAGAGAGAAGAAGGTTGCCCGGATGTTGGGGAACCTATCCCTCGTGAGGACCTCCCAGGGGAGGACCCTGCAGCAGACCTGCTGGCTGCCTTCCCTGCCTACCGGCCTGCCGACCCAGAGGAGATGGATGACACGGACGCGGAGGCGGTCGAGGATAGCCGGGTAACGCGACGCAGGGGGTGGAAGTGCATCCAGCGCTTCCTCAAGCGAGACCCATCGGAATGGCTGGGGCGCATGGGATCACTTCAGACCTGGCTGCGCTTCCTGTGTGCCGGGGGAGCTGATGCTCAACGCCTCCATCTGACGGTCCGTGATTTCATGGCCGAGAAGATGCGCGAGAGCCGCCGGCGTGCCGACGTCGCACAAAGTCGGGACATGTCGGAGAGCACGCAGGCGCTCATCGCGGCAGAGCAGGAAGTCCGGCGCCTCGAAGGGCAGGCGGCAGAGAAGGAGGCCTTCGTCGCAGCATGTACCGAGCTTGTGGAGCAACTATCGGCACAACTGATCGACGCTCAGGTACAGCTGACGGAGGCGGGCCAACAGATGGTCACACTCCAAGTCGAGCGGGAGCGTGCACAGGCCAGGATTGACGAACTGCGTGCTGCGACCGCCGACGAGGAGAGGGCACGCAGAGAACGAGAAGCAGCCCTGGAGGCCGCCAGCCAAAGGGTAGCGGCATTAGAAAGACTCATTCAGCACGCTAATCCCTAAGGGCTGTTTTTTGCCATTCCCAGAACATTTGCTTCCGCTACTTAATATTTTGATCCACTTGTATGAATCGCCATATTTATCTGCGTCTTTTGGTTTAACATGCTCAACCACAATTCGTTGTCTTGCGGGAGTGTTAACCAAGCATCAGGCATCCATAATTGGGCCTGGGTTTCTGGAGAAAAGAGGGAGGTCATTCCTAGGAAAGGAGACCTCAGACCTAACCAATGTATCATCCCCCAACTTGTTCCAACACACGAGCGGGACAATGCTAGGGGCGTTGAGATTTTATCCGAACATAGGGAAATGAGAAAAGGTGAATCGCGTGCCCCGAATCCAGACATCCACAACGATCGGCCTTCCAGGAAATGCCCAAGACGGTAGGCGGACAGTGGATCGACCATAACAACTGCAATAGACGGACCGAAAAAGGCCATCATTCATATTGCAGGAGGCGGACCACATGTCATCATGAATACCGCTTTGGGGTTCCTTCAGACACAAGGGTGGAAAATCCAGATCAACAGGGCATGCGAAGCGTGGGGCGAAGTGACGATTTGTTCGGACAGAATCCAACGCTCTCAAAATTGCGCCACCGTGGGGAAAGCGTATTAGGCGGATGCACTAATCTGGCCGTGAGTCACCTCAATTCTCAGACAGCACCTCTCTGACGAGGAAACTGTCGCTTCCCATCATTGCGATGGGGCATCCCGAGCTGAATCGGGGAGAATATCACAACTGCACCACTCTACCCGAAGTCAGGCCAGACGGCCGGTGACGAGGAGGGGCGGGACTTATCGATCCCTGAGGCTGGACCCGAGTCGAAATGCCCGGGCGTTCCTACGTACTCCATCAGGCTGGAGATCAAGCCACACGTAGTTCTGTGAGTGCAGTTTAACGTCATGCAGGACGTAGGACCCCATTTGGGGTAGATCTTAGTTTAGGGTCTTAGAGCTCGGACCATAAGGGCTGGATCTTAGTTTAAGGTCTTAGAGCTCGGACCATAAAGGTGGAGGATCTTAGTTTAAGGTCTTAGAGCTCGGACCATAGGGCTAGAGGATCTTAGTTTAAGGTCTTAGAGCTCGGACCATAAGGGCTAGAGGATCTTAGTTTAAGGTCTTAGAGCTCGGACCATAAGGGCTAGAGGATCTTAGTTTAAGGTCTTAGAGCTCGGACCATAAGGGCTAGATCTTAGTTTAAGGTCTTAGAGCTCGGACCATAAGGGCTAGATCTTAGTTTAAGGTCTTGGAGCTCGGACCATAAGGAGAGATCTTAGTTTAAGGTCTTAGAGCTCGGACCATAAAGAGAGATCTTAGTTTAAGGTCTTAGAGCTCGGACCATAAGGGCTCAAAGCACGCCACATCGTGGTCATATCCCCTGGATATGTGAAGATGCACTGAGGGATAGTGTCAAGAGTGTCGAGGTTTCGCCTGGTCAGAATGGGAGGTGGAAAATGTGAATCATGCGGCCATTCACTCGAGGACCGGGAGCACCGGCGTGACGATATGAGAATACTGCCGACCGTGGCGGAAAAGCAGCATCAACATCGCACCAACCGTTGGTGGAATGAGGCAGCAAACGAGCATCGACCGCTCAATCGCAGGATTTATATCGATTTGCTGCCCGAGGCCATTGGGGGTACCGGCCCGAGTCGGTGGGAGAGCACTGAGGCATTGTGTCCGAACCGTTCACGGGGGCTCCACCCAGGGCGTAGACGATGGGTCCGAATGAAAGGGAGCACGAAGCCTGAAAAGTGGAGGAAACCTGACCAAGCGGATCCTGACCCTCCTGGCAATAAACCAGAGTACTCTTGACACCGGTGGACCACGACAAGGGGTCGGGGAACACGCCTTGAGGGTGACCTGAAAGCGGCGGATTCCCCAGAGAAGGGGGGAATCTCTAAGAGGTGGGGGGCTGGACCCGAAGTTTCAAACATCCGGGCGTTCCTACGTATCCCATAAGGATGGGAATCAAGCCGCACGTAGTTCTTGAAGCGCGGTGCAACACAATCGGGCACCAGCGCGGGGAAGAGTGCGGGTCTGACCCTCGCACACAAAAGGAGCGGCATTTGATATTTCTTGTTTGTCCTTAAAGATGAATGGTTTTTCTTTGTGCGGCGACATGCCCGTGATTGAGAAATCTCTGGCGTCGCCACAATAATCAAGCCATGGAAGGCATTGATGAATGGCGTGGTCATTAACCAGCGCCCATCATGAGTGTCCCCTGAGGAGGACATCACGATGCAGTGCCGTTTCTCGTCGGGCGGCCAAGACGATCACAGTTTACGGTCGTGTGGTAGGACCAGACAACACAGTTTAAGGTCGTGTGGTTCGGACCATGGAGGAACCCGCTTATCGCGGTACGGCGGACACGGCGGAGGTGGGAACATACCCAGCCCTGCGGTCACGCACGATTCCAGGAAAAGAGTCTTGGGATAGGGGTCTGCGTATGTCCATCACCCGAGGGGCAGAGATGCTAGCCTCCAGATATACTGGGCCCAGAACGCAATTGTTCGGGCGACTCCCTCCTCCTTATGGGGACGAGGGTCCAGCTACGCATGGCCCTTAGGGAGGATATCTGCATATATCCTTGGTGCTCAGATCATGGGAGCCTCGAACGACATCATTACCCTGGTTGGTCTGCCTAACGTGTAGAGGCGTACCGGAGGTCGGTATGAAGAGAGTGTCAAGATCCCACTACAACGCACAAAGGCGGAGTGTGATGAGGACTGCGCAACCAATGTTCAGAGCCCGAGAGAGCTGACATGGCGATCAAGGACGTTGCTGACGCATTCGCAACACAACATCCGATCGCGTCAGCCTAAGACGGGGCAAGAAAACGAGCATCAACCGCTCAATCGCAGGATTCATATCGATTTGCGGCCCAAGACCCGCCGGTAAATCGACCCGGAGCGGTGGGAGAGCACTGAGGCATCGTACCCAAACCGCTAACGAGGATCCCTTTGAGTGAAGGCTCGAACAAGAGGAAGCGCGAGGCCTGACAAGCAACACAGGACTTGTCGGGATTGAATCTGACACTACGAGTCATAGACCGAAGCACCCCAAAACATGTTAACAGATCTCCGGAAAGGGTCGGAGGACTCACCCCGAGAGCAACCGAAGGGGGGCAGATCCCCGCAATCAACCAAGAGACGGGGCTGGACCTGAGACACAAGCGTCCAGGCGGTCCTACGTATCCCATAAGGATGGGAATCAAGCCATACGTAGTTCTGAAAAGGCAGTTTAACGTCATGCAGGACGATGAGGGGTGTGAGGTAGTCCCACACACGGGGGAGGCGTACGGCGCGGCCAGTAGACCGACGCGAATGAGGACATAATCCCCCGCTCACGCGATACGCCTCGCACAAAAAGGAGGGGAACTGGGGCCAGAGGCCCAACGCGGGATAGGGATTCCCGGGAAATGGGGCTGGGCCTGAAACATGATGTCCAGGCGGTCCTACGTATCCCATAAGGATGGGAATCAAGCCATACGTAGTTCTTGAAGTGCAGTTTAACGTCATGCAGGACGATGAGGAAAAAAGAAGGGGGGAGCAGAAGGCATCCCCAAACGTGGAGGGGGGCGTACAGCGTGACGAGCAAACCGACGTGAATGAGGGCATAGCCCCACACTCACACCATACGCCGCACACCCCGGGGCAACTGGGCCAAGGGCCCGAGATGGGATGGAAATTCCCGAAGGATGGGGCTGGGCCTGAAACACGAGGGTTCAGGCGGTCCTACGTATCCCATAAGGATGGGAATCAAGCCGCACGTAGTTCTCGAGTGGCAGTTTTACGTCATGCAGGACGAATGCTGAACAGTTTAACGTCTTGTAGCTCGGACGTAGTGCAGTTTAGCGTCATGCGGGACGAAGCACTTGGCAGTTTAACGTCTTGCAGCGCGGACGAATGCTGAACAGTTTAATGTCTTGTAGCCTGGACGAATGCAGTTTAACGTCGTGCAGGACGTGGTGACACTCAGGCAAAGTATTGCTTGAGGAACCTAGCGTTGGTGGGAGGAGTGACACGCTCACCATCCATAGTCGCTAGGGAGTACGCGCCATTGGGATAGACCTTGTGGACAACAAAAGGTCCCTCCCACTTGGGCTCCAACTTGGGCGGCTTCCTGCTGGGGATCATCGGTGCTCTTAGGGCTAGCACTAGATCACCCTGCAGGAAGGAGCGGAGGCGAACCTTCTTATTGAAAGCTCGAGCCATCCTGCTTTGATGCCTCTCCAAGTTGTGCAAAGCGCGAAGTCTATTCTCATCCAGTGCTTCCAACTCGACTAGACGGGCTTCAGCAACTCTGCCCGGCGCTTGCTGGTCGTAGACCGCAGTGCGCAAGGACGGTAACTGGATCTCGATGGGCAGGACGGCCTCAGCTCCATACACCAGGGAATAAGGGGTCATCTGGGTGGAATTGCGAGTCGTCGTCCGATAAGCCCAGAGGGCGTTGGGGAGCTTGTCCGGCCAACTCTTCTTGTTCTGACCAACCATCTTTTGCAGAATGTTAGAGAGGGTTTTGTTAAACGCCTCGATCTGTCCATTCGCCTGCGCATGATAGCGAGATGTATGGTTCGAGCGGATGTTATACTTGGCGTACAACTTCTTCAACTCGGCTGCTCGGAAATTGGTTCCGTTATCCGTGAGGATAGCGTGAGGCACTCCAAATCGATAGATGATGTTGGAGGTCACGAAGTCAGCGATCGAACAGGATTTGACCTCTCTGAGCGGAATCGCTTCTGCCCATTTGGAGAAGAAGTCCGTGGCGGTCAGAATGAACCGGCACTGGCGAGCTGTCGCCGGCGGGTAAGGTCCCACAACGTCCAGTCCCCAGACTGCAAAGGGCCAGGAATACCTTGTGGTATGGAGAGGCTCCGGCGGCCGATGCACAAAGTTCGCATGAACCTGGCACGCATGGCACCTTCTGGCGTACTCGATGCAGTCATGGATCATAGAGGGCCAGAAGTATCCCAACCTCCGAATCTGGTGGGACAGCTTCGGCCCAGTCTGGTGGGCGCCGCATGAACCAGCATGAACCTCTTGCATGACTCGTGGGATCTCAACTCCCTGAAGGCAACGGAGGAGAACACCATCAAATCCGCGTTTGTAGAGGATCTGCTCCAGGCCGGGACTGCTCTGGAGGACGAACTGCGATGCGCGGCGTCGAACTCGCTCGCGCTCGGCCCGATCTGACGGAAGAATGCCACGTTGGAGGTACTCAACCAAAGGCGTCCTCCAATCAGGGGCTGATCCGACTGCTATATCCGGGGTACTCGGGGCTCCGGGCATAGGGGCAACCGTGGTGAGATTACTTACCAACGGGCCGCGATCTTCTTCCGGGATAACGGGAGCGATGAGCCTGCGGCGCGTCACGCGGACGATCAGGTTGTCCTGTTCAGGCTCCGCAAGTGACGCAGCCAGGCTGGCCAAAGCATCTGCTCGACCGTTCTGCGACCGGGGAATATGGACAATTTCTGGCCGAGAAGGGAACCGGGCCATCAGAAGGAGGGTGCACTCCAACAATGGCACAAGTTCCGGCTTCCTGACAACGTAGTCGCCATTGATCTGCTTAACGACCAGCTCGGAGTCCCCTTTCACGCACAGACGGGGCACGTCGATCTCGAGAGCTAACTCGAGGCCGGTGATGAGGGCATGGTATTCCGCCTCATTGTTGGTACAGCCCTCTGACAACAGGAAAGAGTATGGCAGCACGGCTCGCTCCGGGGTAATGAAGACGATGCCCAAGCCCACTCTATTGAGCTTAGGATTATCGAGTCTTCTACCGGTGGGGCTCCGGGAGGCACCGTCAAAGTGCATCTGCCAGCATGGATCGACTCGATCAACCGAGAGAATGGTCTCATCAGGAAAGCCTAGATCCAGCGGCTGATCCGCGGAGGTCGGGTGAGCGGCCAGAAAGTCTGCCAACGCTTGCCCTTTGATGGCCTTCTGAGACACATACCTGATGTCGAACTGCTGGAGAATCACAGCCCACCGCGCTAGACGGCCAGTCAACATAGGTCGGCTCAGGATATATTTCAACGGGTCTACCCGAGAAACCAACTGTACCTCATGGTGCTGCAAGTAGTGCCGTAATTTCTGTACGGCAAATACGAGCGCCAGGCAGCTCTTCTCGATGGGGGAATACCTAACCTCCGCATCGAGGAGCATGCGACTGAGGTAATAGAGGCTATTCTCTGTTCCCTCGTTGTTCTTCTGGGCGAGAAGGGCACCCAGGGACCGTTCCAGGGCGGTCACATAAAGGACCAGCGGCTTTCCGGATACGGGCGGCATCAGGACCGGAGGTTGAAGCAGGTACTGCTTGATTTCCTCGAAAGCGGTCTGACACTCTTTATCCCATACATAGGTGGCACCCTTCTTCATAAGCCGAGAAAAGGGCTTACACTTGCCGGCCAGATTCGCGATGAATCGGCGTATATAGGCTAAGTGGCCTTGGAACCCTTGCAGTTCCCGGACGGTACCCGGGGGAGGCATCTGGCTAATCGCCCTGATTTTCTCTGGGTCGATCTCAATACCCCGGTATCTTACCACAAATCCAAGGAACTTTCCGGAGGTGACCCCAAAGGCACACTTCAACGGGTTCATCTTCAGGCAGCGAGACCGGAGGAAGCTGAACACTTTCTCAAGATCTTTGAGATGGTCCTGACGCTGGCGCGATTTGACAACCAAGTCGTCGACGTAGCATTCCACCAGTGTGCCGAGGATTGGCTTGAATATGCGGTGCATCGCCCGTTGATAGGTGGCACCTGCATTCTTCAGGCCGAAGGGCATGACCCGGTAGCAAAAGGTACCTTGGGGGGCCCTGAAGGCAGTGAACTCCTCATCCTTAGGGGCCATCCGAATTTGGTTGTATCCGGAGTATCCATCCATGAAGGAGAGGGCTTGGAACCCTGCTGTGGCATCAATCAACAGCTCTGTCACTGGAAGGGGAAAATCATCCTTCGGACAGTGGCGGTTGAGATCGCGGAAGTCGATGCAGACTCTAATCTGCCCGTTCTTCTTCCTGACCGGCACAATGTTGGCCAGCCATTTGGGGTACTGAACTTCCCTCACGAAGTTGGCTTTGATAAGCTTGTCAACTTCGGCCTCAACCATGGCACCATGGGATGGGTGCATTTTCCTGGGAGGCTGCTTGAACCCGCGATGGTTCGCCGGGAGACCAAGGCGGTGGACGGCTACCTGAGGATCTAGCCCCGGCATCTCGTCATAGCCCCAAGCGAACACATCACGGTGCTGCCTGAGAAAGTCCACGTACTGCTGCCGCTCCTCAGAGGGCATGGCGGCACTAACCAACGTGGGTCTTGGATCGGCCTCGGTTCCAAGGTTCACCTGTATTAACTCATCGACCGTGGCGGGGACGCCCTCCTCAAAGGCTGGGGGTGCGTCTTCCATACCCTCTCCACTCGGGGAGGGATCATCCACGGGAGAGACTGCGTTGGAAACTGCATTGGGGCTACCAGATCCTGCTGGGCCACTGGTGCTGGCGCGGGCGGTCGCGGCCGTCTCATCAGGAGACTCGCGGACCGTCAAGACCATGGCGACGTCCAACCGGTGAATCGGGAGGACGTAAGCGTCATCCAGACTTGCCCAGGGATCGCTTGCAACAGCGACAGGCTCAACCTCACCTGCCAGGATCTGCTTATCCTTGCTCTTGTAATAGTCCGCGTCCAGATAGCGGGCTTCACATGAGGCAAAAGGAGAGGCATCTCCTTGAAGCACGCCTACTCGACCATTAAGGGAGTATTTGAGGCATTGGTGGTATGACGAGGGAACTGCCGCATGAAGGTGAAGCCATGGCCTGCCCATCAATGCGTTATACGCAGTGTCCTGAGAGACTACCATGAATTCGGTGTTGGCAACCAAGTCACCGAACTGGGTCTTCAAACGTATCTTGCCGACCGGGGTTTGCTCGGTGCGGTCGTACCCCTGGATCCTGAGGTCGGAGGGAATCAAGTCATCCTCAGACAACCCCAATCTCCGGAGCGTCCGAGTTGGAATTAGATTAATCCCGGACCCCGTGTCGACAAGACAGCGCCGGACTTCAAGGCCGTTGAACTGGCCGGTGACATACAGTGGACGAATGTGTCCCTGTATAGGAGGGTCTTCATCCTTACCAGAGAACGAGATAACTGCCTGACATTCGGCGTCCTCGATCGTTTCGGCGTGGAAGGCCTCTGCAGCCGCAACCTCTGTCTCGAACTGGAGGGGGCTCTTCAGGGCTTCAGCGAGTGCCTCGCGCATCTCAGATGACATGCGCAGAGCCTCAAGGATGGAGAGCCTTGCTGGGATGTCGGCCAAGTGCTTCAGGACATCATACTTTTTGGCCAAGCGCGAGCTCCTGGTTGCAGGAGATTGCTCTGCGGTTGGTGGCATGACGGGCCTTACCGGTTGGATCGGCGGCCGACTGGTACTTGGCGCATCTCGCTGTTCACTGGTCGCAGTCCGGGAAATGGTCACCGTACTGGAGTCAGGAGGCCGGGATGGACTTGTGGCAGGGCGGAGCTGGTCGCGACGCGGCTGAGGCGGTTCTGCCCGGTCCCATACCACAAACAGTGGCGGAGGCGAATCCGTCATCCCCGGATGGGGAGCCTACGCACGTTGAGCTCGATCTTGAGCCTGCCGCCTAGTCTCAGTGGCGTGCACGGCCTGGCCGGAGGTACCGACGGCTGTGCCCCGGCGACTCCTGCTGCTGCGGTTCTTCCGACGGTGGCGACGACCGGGGACACTAGGGAGGTCCACCTGGTGTTCTTCAACGTCGGGAACCAAAAAGGGATTTACCAGCTCGACGGTGTTAACCGAAGCGTACCCAATACCGTCGTCGGACGAATCATCCATCACCGGGCGGATCCGAGGAGGGACCCCCATCTCCGGGGGCATGAAATCGCCGAGAGTACGGGATAGTGGCGGAACTGGCGGGGCGCGCTCTTCCTTCTTGCGCTGCCGCCGTTTGCTCCTCTTGGAGGAGGCAGACTGGGACGACGATGCCGAAGCAGCACCCGCAGGTTCTGGGGGCTCAGGCTGATTCAAGCGCGCACGGATGATTCCCTGGGCGCGAATGGTCGTCTTGCGGGCCATCCAGTTATTATACTTCTGGGACCCGCGGTCGGAGACCAGCTGCCATTCGTCCTCGTTGCCACTATCGTCATCTGATCCCACGAACACGCCCGCTACCTGTGCTGGAGCTGGGCCCAACCTGATTACATTGTTGTTAATCTGGTCTTGGAGCCAGTCCTTGAACACATAGCACCGCTGGATGGTGTGCCCCAGGGCCCGATGGTAGGGGCAGTAGCGGGGGTTATCCGTGAGATGTGCCTCCTCTGGCCTCCAGCACTCAGGCAATCGCACAATCCTCTGCTCCAGGGCGCTCCGGAAATAACCGGGGACCTGATCCTCATGGAATGAGTACGTCAGGTGTCGCGGGCCCCTGGGAGCGCGGTCTTGACGAGGGGCTGGAGGGGCCTGCCGAGGAGGTGGACCCTGATTATCTCGCCGGGGTTGCGGCGGTACATTACGCGGAGGGGCCGGCCGGTTCTAAGGCTGCCGTTGCTGGGCCGGGAACTGAGCCCGTGGAGGCGGATTCCTGTGAGGCTGCGGAGCTGGCCTCACCGGCAGCAGCTCCAACGGCCTGGGAGCCTCTATCTGGGCCACAGCAGCGGGCTCAGCCCTGCTGGCTCTCCTTGCAGGAATCATAGGAGGCAGCGGGTGTGCCTGGCTGGCCTGTTGCAGGGCTTCCTCAAGACGTTGAGCTTTGTCTGAGAAGTCCCTGAACCCTCCGGGGTAATTCTGAGTAATCAGGGAAGGGACCAGCTCGGTCTTGACGTTCCCGACGCACATTGTCAGCAACTGCTCCTGAGTCAATGGCATGTCAAGGGAATACGTGAGACCCTTCCATCGGGCGACGAAGTCCGCGACTCGCTCATCAGGCCTCTGCTTGCACTTGAAGAGGTCTGCGATACTCGTCTTCCGGGTCGTGGAACTGAACTGGTAGAGGAACTGTCTACGGAGGTCCTCCCAGCTGGTTACCGACCCGACGGGGAGCTGGCTGTACCAGACAAATGCTGGCCCTTCCAGTGTCTGGACAAAGCAGCGAAGCTTAGCGGCCTCTTGCTGCCCCGGAGTCCCCAACATACGCCCGCACCTCGAGTTGAAATGGGCCAAATGTTGTGGCGGATCTCCGGTCCCGTTGAAGGGGGCGAAAGTGGGATTCCCGAATCCCGGAGGCGCCGGCATGTCATCCACCCATGCTGGGTATGGCTTGCCGTCCGGTGGGATCGCCACCTGCCGAGTCTCCAAGGCTTCCAAGCGGGCAATGAGTGCCGCCATCGGATCGTCCGGACATGGGTTCCAGTCCTGGCGAGGATCTCTAACCACGAGCGCATTGCATGGCCCTTCAATCGGGTCGTCGACCGGATCGTCGAACTCGTCAGCTCGTGGGATGGCTGGCGGAGCGGCCCTTGGGGCAGCGGGAGGAATCCGAGCGGGATCTCTCGGGTAGTCGCGCCGCTCGGGAGGGTGTGGCGAAACATACCGCGCCCTCTTGCCGTAGGCAATGGCCTCTCTCCTGTCGGCGAACACGGCGTAATCACGGTTGCCCGGGAGAGTCTCATCGAGGGGTGGTTGTTCCGGTCCCTGCTGCCCTGGCCTGGGATCACCGTAGTCAGGCCGCCGTTCTGCAGCGCGCTCGGCGAGGAGCTGGTCAACCAGCCTCTTCTGTTCGGCGAGCTGCTGACGTAGCGTAGCCTTCTCGGGATCCTCCTCTGCCTTCCGCATGGAGGCAGATGGGTCGGCGGGCCTTATAGCCTCGCTGTGCTCTTTTCCTTTGCTGACGTTTCGGCTCAACGTCAGTGCTTCAGTGGGTGCGGGGAGCCCCAGGAGGTTCCTCTGATGACGAGTAACTCTCACTGATGGGTCTGACGACGGCTTGTCTTCGGGGGGGAAGCCCCCGTCGAGAAGTTCCAAGTCGTTCCCCTCTCCCGACAGGTCAGCCATATTGACTGTTCCTGTCCCTGGGGATATACCCTCAGGGCCACCCAACGAATCGGGCTGTCGGCGAATCACGCTGAAGCGTAGGGCAGCGTACTGCCCCCATCCACGGATATACACGTGGGGAGTGGCTTCCTCGATAACTTTGCGGAGTACTTGAAAGCACTCAACGCATCGTTGTTGGAGGGCCTCGTGGTGCCCAAATGACCCGGGGTGCCGGACCGCGGGGAGCATGGCCAGGTCAATTTGACGGCACTGCTCACCAATATCCTCCAGGTGTAGTTGACTCCCGGGGTATGGCATTTGTAGGCAGTGAAGACGGGAGTGAGTCTCCCGGAGAGTTCGGCGGAAGCACTCGAACTCATCCGGGGTGAGCGATTCGGGTGCATCAAAGCCCGGTCCTGCGACTGGCCAAAACTTCTCAGGGAAGTGGCCCTCTGCAAGGACGGTCCAGAAGCTCCACGACTCAAACTCGGGACCCAGATCTCCTCGGTCCTCTTCCATGGCTGGGAACGGACGGGGAACTGGTAGTGGTGCCGAGGCGGGCCGTCGGGCCGACGGGCTGGCCGGCGGTGAATACGGCGAGCAGGCCGATTGGCCTCCATATCCCGGGCCTCCCCCTGAGGGTGGCGGTGCCCCAGCTACCACATCACGATAGGACGGGCCGGCGAGCGAACATCCTGCCGTAGCATCGGTGCTCGCCGAGGGCGCACCAGATCGTGGTTCGACCGTCGGTCCCCAGAAAAAGTCTCCGGCTTCTCTGATCGAGACGGAAGGCACTTCCGGAGGGGCCGGTACCAACCGCAAGTTTGATCCTTGGGGGTCTACCAGGCCCTCGTTACTCCGGATATACCTTCGGAGAGACGCGGGGATCACATCGATCTCGCTCTCGGGGAGCACGAGGCTGACGTGCCGCATTCCTACCCCTGCCCTTGACTGGCGGGATTGGGGAAGGGGCTCTGTCGCCGAATCGTACTCTGCCTCTGAGTCAGAGAAGCAAACCGGTCGGATCTCTGTCCGGAACTCCGCAACATTCTTCCCTCGGCGTCGACGCCTTGCCTTCCTGCCCCTGGGTGGTTCTTCGGGGCAGGGCTGATCTCCGTCCTGGCGTCCTCCGGCCGCACTGGTGCTGGGGCCGAGAGGACTGGGAACCAAGGTGCGAGGGGCACCGGGACAGATATCAAAGGGGACGCGGGGAGAGATGATTCCGGGCAGGCCTCCGGGTCGGGATCGGAAGGTGGGATGACCCACGCCTCCTGGATCGGCCACACAGAGTAGATCCTGCCGGTGAATAGCGCTGCCGCGAGGTGGTCCGCGGTGGCTACTGCCAGTGCCAGCAACCGGGAGAGTCAACCCAACCCGCCTTTGGGGCGGTCGGGGCCTCGATCCGGGTCGGGCATAGGAGTTCCCCCGCTCAGGATGCGCAGAGGCCTGGCGACTAGAGCCAGCAGTGGCTTGGGCCAATGCGGCCGCTGTTGCTAAAGCCCCAAGCTGGGCATCCTCTTCCGCTCGTGCTCGACGTTGGCGTCGGGACAGGCGAGTCGGAATGAGCGGCGCGGGCAGGTGGAGAGCCCGCTCTTCGACTGGAGAGGCCTGGCGGCGGTGTCGCCGTGGCCTGGCGGGAGCCCTTATCGTGGATCCCTGGAGCGGACCTCGGATAGGGTGATCCCGGGCATCTCCCACCTCATCCGCGTAGGGAAGGGAACTGTCAGAGCGCTCCGGGGATAAGCTCCCGAAGCGGTTGGACGTTGAGGTAGGCGGCGGTGCCTCCCTGCGCGGCCCTCGGGGGCGGCGGTGGTGGCGAGGCGCAGCCTCCTCAAGGTCTAGGCGAGCCATTTCCCTAGTGGGGATGACTCCCTCTTCCTCGTATCTCCGCACCAGGGTGTTGATCACCCTTCTCTGGATGACTTCCGAGGGGGAGAGAGGGCGTGGTCGTCCCGCAATCGCGGCTGCTGGGACGGCTGCGGAACGGGCGGGACCGCGCGGAGTAGCCGCGTCAGTGTTTCCCCTGTCCCTGCGCCAGTGGGCGAGTGGCGATCGGGCACTGGATCGGGCGACCTGATTTCTGAAAGCAGGGAGAAAGACCCATTAACACTGACAGGAAAAAGGAATCGACAACCAACCATTAGCGCCACGACGCCTTCCGTGGGGGGAACCCAGGCCCTCGACGTTGCGAGACGGAGTGCCCGATTTCACTTCCCCAGCCCCTGGCGGGTAAGACTAAATGCTTGGCCGGGAAACATGGCGGTCTTCCAACACCTCTGAAAGCCATCGGTCTTCGTATCGAGGAGAAGAGATTCACGTCGGGTTCACCATTTTTCTGTTTCGGTGCGGATGTGCGTCGGGTTACGCTGTTCCGCCAGGACGCGTTCGCGCGTGCACCCGTCAACCCGAGGGGATGGGCGCGCGGCTTGTGGTCCCGCAGTCCCGCTTTCCAAGGGCGGGCGGCATCCGTCCCTTATTCAGGGGCGTCTGCTCCTTGATCGAAACCGGGATGATGGGATATCGGCTTCTCCTTCCTTGGACGTCTCCTCGGAACTTGTCGCCTAATCCGGGTCTCCCTCATAGACTTAAGAATGTTCGTGAATCTCGTTCCCGGCGCCATATCTTCATGGACACCGGTTAATTACGCTGCTTCCGCCCGAACGTTCCAAGGAGTCTGGGCGGGGCAGCAACCTGCGGTGAGAAGGCCGGGTGGCTCTGGGTGCTGGGGGCGTGTCGTAACACTGCGGCTCTGCACGTCTGTCTTCCGTCCCTAATAGGGCTTCTCGAAGGCACGATGGCCTGAGGCATCCCGTACTAGGTGCGGGGAACTGTGTCACCTGAGGTTTTCCTCAGCTTCCCGTGTTTAACACGGGGTATGCCGCGAGTTTAACGTCCAGCGGGGACGGCATTGGACCGATCAACACGAAAAGTGGATCAGATGACAGAACCCCTTTGCGGGGAACCTCCGACGCTGGGGCCAGCACATGGGCGGCTTCCCAAGTAACGTGGAGTGAAGTGAAGTGGCATGACCCCACCGGGATGTGGCGGCCCGGGTAAGGATCAGGATGGATGATGAGGTGAAGAGCTTGGACCCCAGAGGGGCTTCCTACGTACCGCGCGTTAACACGGATCAAAGTCAACGTAGTTCGGGCATACAGTTTAACGTCATGCTGGACGTCGGCAAGCCGACTCACGAAGAGGTCGAGGCCGCCGGGCGGAGGATTGAACCGAACCACCTCGCACGGAGGGGGATGGAACGGCCGGGTGGATCACAGTTTCACGTCATGCTGGACGATAAAAGGGGAAATGGAAAAGGGGGGCTGTGGGGAGGCACCGTGGAGATACACACGGGCAGTCTCCCACAGGGGCGGATTCATAGGTGAATCAACGCAAGCGTGAACCCTGGAGGGGTCCACTGATGGACGAACCGACGTAAATACGACCGGGACGACCAGGTGGTGGGCTTGAACCTCGGGGAGGCTTCCTACGTACCCTGTATAGGAGACAGGGATCAAAGTCCACGTAGTTCATTCTGTCAGGACTTACGCACTTGAGGCAGCCCGGATACTGCAAAACTCAGTTGGAAGGGACTTGGACCGAAAGCAAAAGACACCTCGATCCCAGTCAGACCCTCTACTGGCTTCGGCAGTGGGGAGGTGCAATGGAGATACACATGTGCAGCCTCCCACGAGAAACTAGGGGTTTGTAATACCCTGCCCCCGTAGGGAAAAGCCACTCCCATTAAATCGTCCCAAAAGGGGGACAATCCCGACATCCCTGCAGAGACGAGCGGGTGGGGGCCACGTCCAAACCGGGGGAGACCCTGCGTGCGGAGCACGGGATCAGGTTGCGGACGGTTTAGCGTCTTGCCAGACGAAGTACAGTTTAACGTCATGTGTTGAGGACGAGGCACTTGGCAGTTTAACGTCTTGCAGCACGGACGATGGGGGCTAGGCAGTTTAATGTCGTGCAGCTTGGACGGGCGTGCAGTTTAACGTCATGCTGGGCATAGGTTGCCGGACGAAGCACTTGGCAGTTTAACGTCTTGCAGCGCGGACGATGTACAGTTTAACGTCGTGCAGGACGTATATGCAGTTTAACGTCATGCTGGACGAGTATGCAGTTTAACGTCATGCTGGACATAGGTGCGTGTCACTTCGCGCAAGCCTGGAGGGCCGCACGGGAAGACAACGCACGGTGCGGGCACCCGGGATGAGAATCATCGGGTGCCACATAGGCGGGTAACCTTAGGAGGTCAACGGGGACGACCCTGGCAGATTGCGCGCAGAAAGGAAGCTTTGCGCGCAATACTGCGGGCCGGCGCGCAATCGGGGCGGCTGGCGCGCAATTGGGCCAGCGCCTTGCGCGCGGATGCTTGAGATTGCTCACACCGGGCTTCGGATAGCGCGCGGGGGCAACGGCTCATTCTTTAACGAATGGCCACTTGAAAGAAGGGGGGGTGCGCGCAATCAGGCCGGATTGCGCGCACCCCGGGGGCAATTGCGCGCAAGCGGGTTCTTTTGCGCGCAAAGGCCTTAGGGTGAGTTTTTATTCAAATGAAAGGAGCCAGCGGGGATTGCGCGCGAAGGCGGACCCCGAGGCTTTCTTGCGCGAAAGAAAGGAGGTTACCTGAAGTTCGTCATTGCGCGCGGAAGGGGTTGAATTGCGCGCACGGGAGACGTTTCGACTTCCAGCAACCTTTGAAACGTTGGGGGTCGCCTTGTATTTATAGGCAACCCCGGGCGCGGAATCCAGGGTGCGAGCGCGAAATTCTTCTCGCGGGCGCGGAATCGGGCGCGGCGCGTAAGGGAGGCGCGCGGACCCGCGGCGCGCAGAATTGCGCGCCGAGCCGGCGCATTGCGCGCATCCCGGGGGGTTTTCCGCGCGGGCCATCACCTTTGCGCGCGGGCCTCTGAAATTCCGCGCAAGGCCTCCGGGCCCTCCGAAACGTTCTTCCGACTCCAAATATCACTTCACTTTCCGCATCCGGAGCTTCGTTTGGGAACAACGGACTTTTCCGGCGTCTACATTAGTGAAGCGATGTGATTACTATATGGTAGAGAGAATGAAAATATGATTTTGAATTTTTGTAAGGTACCCTTAATTCTCTATTCATTGATAATTTTACAATAGTCAATTATGTGATATTTTTTTGTGAGACTAAGTGAGTTCAGGTAAAATTTGACCAATTTGTTCTTTTAATTTCCCATATTTATTCAGTAATGAACTAATATTATTTATCTATATTTTAATGTGATCTCCTAAATATGGCCATACTTAGTTCACAGGGGCCACTGTGGGCCACAGGTTTGGGCTTGGAGTCCTTAAGACCTTTGGGCGACCCAGGCCTTCAGATTAATATGGCTTTCGGGGAACCATTAAGGCCTTCAGGCCACCTCAAGGCCTTCGGGCCACCTCAATGGCCTTTAGAGCCTCCTGATATGTAGATTCCTGGAAACATCCTACAAGGAACCAGCTCTAGAGGATGATTCAAGAGTGGAGAACATTAACTAGAGTAGGAATAAACAGATTTGGAAGAATGAGACGACATGTAATTTTACACTGGTATCAGGCCTTTTCATCTCTGCACATGACATCTAGCCAAACAACCATGAAAAGTTGGAGATTTAATCATGATACAAATACAAGGGAGGGGTAGTTTCAATTATTCATAGTCTGTATGATTTCCATAAGACCTACAATTCCTGTAACGTCTCCAAATCCTATAGGAAATGTAATATCTAAGACTACAAGCCTGGTAAGGGTTCCCCCTCATACCATGAAAGTGGGGTTATCATAAATCAACAAAAAATAATTCATTCAGGACATTCAGGTAAATGCATAAAATATACACAACTTATACAATTTTTATAGTTTCCACCCCACACAATATTGGATGTGGTAATTGGGGTTACTCTAATATTCATTGAAGAACCATAAGGGACTCAAAATAAGGGACGGTTGTGAATAAAACTAATCACCATTAACATCAACTGATTTTCTTTCATTGGAATATAGTCATTGTGATTAATTCATGTTATTCTGATGTAACTAAGGGACTATATAGATTATTTTCTTTTAATATATATATATATATATATAGATATATATGAAATCCTCCATATATGTAGTATATAAATCCACTTTTAAAAAAACACAATCTAATGGATAATCATTTGATGGACATGATTTAATATCCATCATTCAACAATATCAACTATTATATTCATAACTTTATCTCTATTTAGTGTGAATCTTCAACTGCACAACACATGAACTATAAAAATATTAACCATTTCAACCCAAAAAGTATTCTCTATTGTGGTTAAAACACTCAAACATCTACTTCTTTTAAATTTTACTACACCCCATTTTGACTAATTTTAATTTATAAAAACTCATAAAATATCTTCAATGAAACATACATTTAGTCTTATGTATAATTTAATCATCCGTATTATATCTGGTAACATTTTATTACATATATCATTATAGATATCTTCTTGGATCATTTTTTCTTTGGGATTTTAAAAACATGAATATCAGTGAAAATGTTTCTTATATAAGGAAGGTTTCCAAATTTGTTTAAAGAAACATTTTCCCTTCTCCAACTCATCATTAAAATACATTCATAACAACATAGGAAAAAAATTCATACCTAATAAATAAAAACATTCATAATAGGATATATTGATAACCTATTAAAAAAGAAAAAATAAAATCAAATATCATATTTAGTTTGGACAAACCATTATAAAATGTATGTTATGCGTCCATATATGCTAATTTTTACCAAAAAATTACTTTAATAGTGATTTTTGTCCACCCAAACCAATGTTTTTGACAAAAAAATGAAATATTTGTTTTATTAAAACCACCCAAACAAACATTTTGGTCAACACATTGGTATTGGTCACTTATACCAATGGTTTGAAGAAACTACTGGTATTTTTGACACCATTATTTAAGTATAATAATAATAATACTAATAATAAATTACATCAAAAATAATAAATCATTTATTACATACATATATATATATATATTTATATTGGGAAAATAAATATATAGTATAAGAGTTGTAAATTATATTGAAAATAACCAATTGGTTTGGGATAAAAATTGACACCGTATTTTTTTCAATAGAGTACTTACACAAACGGGTTGAAAAACCCAATGGTATTGGGATTTGTGATAAAAGTAATTGTAAAAACTATTGGTATAGGTTCATCATTGGTACAAATCACATATGGGAAAAATAAATTCATGGTTATATTCTTTACCATTAATTTTAGGGCCCATGATAATGGACTGAAGTCTTTTGTAGCATTTTTTCTATTATTGGTGGTTTTAAGTTAAAATATTTATTATTTCATAATTTAAGCCAGAGTCTAGGAATAGAATATGTTACTAGAAAATTTAAGAGATTATTATCAAAAGTTAGGATTATTTTAATTTTATACATTGTCCAAATAAAATGGAATCTTTTTAACGGAAAATTAATGAAAAATCATTGAAAAATTATTTATTCGATTAATCTATAACATACTACCCATAATTTCTCTCATAGGTTTCTAAATTTTTTATATTTTTTTAAAGGCATTATTTTACTATATAAATTCATATTTGGTAATAAATATTTTTTCGAAAAATTTTCAACCATTCTCATATAATGGAGATGATGTAACAGTTTTATTTTTCAAAACAGTTTTTCCACAATTCACTAAAAATTAATTTTTTTGGTATTATCCCAAAAATTTACCTAAAGGATTCTCCAATATATGTATTTGGAAAGAAATATTTACTTTATCAAAAAAAATTGTTAATTTGAAAATTTAATTTTTAAATAACATCTATATTTATAATTAAATATTATTTTTATGATATGAACAAAAATTTATTACTGTAAAAAATGTAATTATGGCACCATAATTAAATATTAAAATTTATATTAAAATGCCCTAATGTTTATAATTATATTTTATGAAATAAATATTTAATTTAAAAATCTATTTTTTTAATGAATTTTTTTAGAAAGGAAACATTTCCATTACCAAAAAATTGAAGTATGATTTCATTATATCTAATAATTATTTTATTATATATTTCAATATTACGTATTTTTTTATTATTTAAATTATGTATATTTTTATCTAGATTTAATGATATAACTTAACAAATTTTTTTTTTGTTTTTTATATGGATATTCTGTTTTATTATATAGTACATTACCAATTATGACATAGTTAATTTTGAATTAGAAACCTTTTATAAAATCATGGATCATTACAATAATCACACAATCTATCTGCGATCTATTAAGAATTACAATTCATTCATACCCAAGGCCATACAATCTCCCCAAAAGTTATATCTCATACCCAATAAATCACACCCACATACTACCTTATTCAAACACAAATATGATAATAAAAATCAAATATTACTTTGAGAAAAAAATTATACCAAATACTTCTAACTCTTACAAATGATCATTAATAACTAACTCAAAATTATTATTATAGCCTTGGTAACTTCATAAAATAATAATAACCTATATTTTTTTCTCTTTCCCATAGAATTATTAAATGATTATGTCATACCTTTCCATTATTTTGATTTCGTCAAGCACGAACTATCATAAATTGAAATAAAATAACAACTCATAACATCAATAATCATTTTTATTCCAACAATCCATCCACATTATTCAAAATCATTATATTCTTACATGATTAAAATCCATCCCATATTCATCATGCATTTTATCTAATTTCAATATATTAACTGGAAAATGGTTTATTTATTTATCTTGTACACACCTTTTGAATAAGTATCCATCATATAAAACCACTATGAAATTGTATATTTGGTATCTATAATGTTCATTATCTCTTTGACTTACTCGAGGTTAATTTGGCCTTATCATCTGTATCTAACCCAATTTCTTACTACACAATTTTTATCCTCCCAATAGATTTTCAATAACATTCATCAACTACCACCACCACTAGGTATCCTTTCAACTTCCATGATCCAGGTGTGCTATTGTATCCCAAACTATACATTCCTAATAGTTCTTATAATCATACCTCAGATTATAGAGTGTCACTTTATACACATGCCCGTTAGTCTGATGGTTTATTTAGAAAAATATCTCAATATGAAAAAATATGCCACATTCTCTACACTCTTATATCTCACCACCCCATTGATCCGGTTAACAACATATATTAATAAAATTTAAACATGTATTTGAAAGTTAACATTGTAGTAGAATCATCACACATCAACCCAGACCCTCATCTATGATCTTCTCATTTGCTAGCATCATGCTACCCAGAGCTCATCAACTTATCTCCCGAAACAGAACTATTTGGCTGAACACACTCTAATATTTTCCTTGATATGGTTTTATAAACATTTATCAAATCATAATAATATAGAGATATCATTGCTTTCCTGTATCAGTGTGAATTATATCATATCCAAGAATCTTGTAGAATAATTCAATAGTTTGTGTATCTCTTTAGGAAAAAATATATAAACAATATTTAAATATTCAAAATTCATTACTAAATCATGGTGTTTCTTATCCACAAATGTGTTATAAATATTTTATCATCATTCAATACAATGGAAAATATACATTAAATGCAACTTGATTATCTCATAAAAAAGTATCCATATATCCATTTAAAACTATGTATATACATTCTACGATAAAACCACTATTTGTTTCTTACTCTCACCTCCAACATTAAGGGAATCATTTGGTGATTGTCTTGGTAATATGATATTTATCCTCTCTACGCAATAAAAAGTAGTTATTTTAGGTGGAATATGAATGATATTTTTTTGGATCATAATATAGATGTCACAATTAAGATAATGGAAATAAGGAACATTTAGTTGGGATGAGTGACCAACTATCCCTTACACATTCCTACTGCACCCGTTCCTACTGTATCTTGCATAAAAAACCAACCTATACATGTTAGGGTTAGAAATTATCAACACCATACACATATAGTATTATATTTCTATCTACTCATAGTATAGATCCACAATGAGTATAAATGATAAAAATGATATTTTTTGTTTCATAAAATATAAATAGATAAACCCCACTCCATTTCATTATCCACTAGTATTACTATCTTATTATAGTGAATTTTCTCTAAGATAATATGCCTTAAAAAATATATTTCTATTGAGACAATTAAGAACTAAATTTTTATCCATTAATATAAATATTTAAAATCATAACATATAAAATTCATTCCATGTTAATACTACATAAAATAGATAATGGTTTAGTACAACCTCTTCATATCTTGGACATTATTCTAAGACATTAATCAATAACATGAAACCAAAATTTATCACCAGTAAAATAACTCATCAATAAATGTATAAACAAAAATATAAAAAATAATTTTCCATATAAATTCAATACAAGTCTATACTTGTGAAATCTACGAATGAATAACAACATCCATTTTATGACCCAATACATTCCAAGACCATTGTTCTACTACAAACCAAATAAATAAACAAGACTCATTTAATATAATTTTATCTCAATCAATGTTGATTGCACATTATAAATTAATTAACGTAAAAAAATATATAAAAACTTGACTAGGGTGTTACAGGATCATATGTGCACCTCATCTTAGAAAAAATTATTCGAAATATAAATGGGGTTCTAATGGTTAATAATGTACGGACATTGTAAATTTTAAAAAATAAGAATATAAAAAACAACATATCACCTTTAAATTTAAATAGAAACATAATAGATAAGATATCATAATTTATTACCAAAATAAATCATTATTAAAAAATTTATTAAACTCATATATTAATATATATAATATAAACCTCAATTAGATCAAATATGTACACACACAATGTATCCAAAAATGTTCATCTCTATGACCGTGAGGAAGCATACAACCCTCTTGTAACCATTACATCTTCTCTACGAACCACCATCATATACATATCCAAATGTATTATAAATTTGATCCTTGCCCTTTACATATTATATAATATATAAATCTTATACAGGTCCTAGAGGGATAATATGTGTTCTGGTGATGAACTTAGTAGGGTATACTCCATTCCCGAACATTCTGTTTCTTGATTCCTGTTATTTCAAGGTACAAAGTGACACCCAAGTCAAGATTATTGGGTCTTTCCACAAAATCATGAATTGAAATTTCCACCCCTTTATATGGGTAATATATACACATAGAATATTCCATTGAAGAACCACATGTTAATTGATACAAGCTATTTTAGGATATGTAGTGATACGCATATCTCAAATCCTAGGTTTGTACATAGCATGTAGAATAAAAAATTCCCCCTCCTAACATATGGGTTGGACATACATATGTGATTTTACATTCAAAAACTCCATGTGAATTAATTCTAGTTATATTATGATAAATAGTTACTTCTGGATAACAAATCATTTTTACAACCACATTATATATAATAGAATAATTCCCCTCCAAATGCATGCTTCTTTGGGGATTGAGGGATCTGGTGGGGCGGAGGAACGTTCTGGCTGTGTCATCAACCAGGTGGTGCCACAAAGGGTGGATGCAGGAGTTTCCATATTACATGGTATGACATCTTATGAAGATTCATTGTGCTCAGGTGGCGGTAGGAGAGACAAAGGTGATAAGTCCATCGAGTGGGATGGAAAGAGTGTGGTTACGGTTGCCGCCCGGGAAATCATTGTAGCGGTTGAAGGTATTGGGCTGGATAATCGGTTTTATGTTTAGGTAGTTGAGGATCCCACCAAAACAGTAGGAAATGAGTTGGTCAGAATATCTGTAATTGTAGAGATGGCTCCTGAGAGGGATTCCAGTGACGAAAAATAGAGCTGCTTTGCTGGTGATAAAGAGGAAGAGGACCAGGGGCTGGTACCCAAGTCCAAGGCGGAGCAAGAATAAAAGGGATAAACGGAATGAGAAAATGGACTACTCTCAAATTACTTTGTCGATGGAGACCATATCAGAAAAGAAGTCGAAGGGAAAACAGATAGAGTGTGGCCCCCATTCCTATGAGGTGGCCTACCATCAATGGGAGGTGTACGATAATCCTTTGGATATGCTCCTATACTCAGATGAGGTTATGCTGGAAAATTTCCTAAAAATCAATACTTCCAATGAGGAGGTAGAAATAATAATGGGAAATATGCTTAAGATGGCCACTAATGATGAGAAAAGTGCTTGGATCAACAAGTAGGACTTTATTCTTATTCAAGGTTTCAACAATGGAAAGATTTAGAGGAGTACATATAGGTGTGGGGAAATCTGACATTCAAGTTTGAAGACCTTCTGATAGAGCAACAGGATATCCAGGTAAACTCTTTATAATGGAAACTATTTAGAGAGGTCGAAATAGGAAAGAATCAATTTCAAATTAATTTCCATGTACTCTCCTTTTTTGCTCAACTTGGTTTCTCACTTTTTTCCTTAAAAGTGTTTGATAATAAAAAATTTATCTTTGAATTATTTATTCTGTGATCACAAATAATTGGTCCCACCGAATATATGGAATGTAAAATCATGCTACCAACATTTAGTTCCAACCATCATGGGTGGGGGTTCATTTAAGTGTTATCCATGTCCAGAGTCTTATTATATCAAGATACATAGTGTTACCTAGATCTAAAATCCATGGTCCTACCACAACATATATAATATAAAATACTCCCATCTCTCTGTATATGTCATTCCTTCATAAGAACCATTACCTTCAATATCTATGTGTGTCTTGATTCCTACTATTTGAAGATATATAGTGACACCCATATCCCAAATAATGGATCTCTATACAACATATATAATGGAATTTAGTCACTCCACACTGATGATTTAGACATGTGAAAGGGATTTTCCATTCAAGAGCTTGGTGTGACTTTATTGTTATATCTAAAGGATACATAATGACACATAGAACTCCAATCTTATTTCCATCAATAATAAATATGAAAATACTCTCCTCTATGAATATGGGATAGGGCATTGTAGGGAATTTTCCATTCAATCCCTTTGTGTAGATTAATTATATTACTTCAAAATATGTAGGGATTAAAAAACACCAAATCATGGGTCCATCTACAAAATATAAACTGGAGAAAATACCCCTCCATGTGTATGAGTATGATATTCATACGAGATTTTCTTTCTAATAAACATTTTTTCAGGATTCTTGTTATCACTGGATATGTTTTGATTCCCATATCCCAAATCATGGGACCTTACACAACATGATAAAATGACATCTCCCAAAACAAGATCACGAGTAGTATGTGGAATTTTATATTTATTATTTATTTCTCTCTTGATTCCTACTATAATAGGATACTTATTTGGGAATGGATCTTCCATTCCATCCCAATCCATTATTTTACATCCCCCCATCATGTTCTTCAATGAATGTAAGATTTGTGTAGTGGTGGGAGTCTATAATAATTTGCGAAAACACCAATGTAGTCATGACTACATAATCTCGCATGGCCTAATTGACATATGTATAATCCATTCATTATCACAAAGAGCATATATCTGGTGGGGTTTGGGAACTAGATATGTCATTATGACTAGTGTCCTCAAGACATGTTTATGAATGGGAATTACATCCCTTACATGATTTTAATCAACATGACCACATAATTATTACACAACATTAAACGTCAGAATAATATCATATTATTATGATGTTGATATAGATGGAATTTTCTTTGTAACATGATTCTAAAATACATGAAAATATCATATTCACATGATGTTAAACTACATGATAGGAATAATTCATGCCAAAAGTATCATTACCCTAATGACTACGTATTCATGAATCAAATATTTTGTCCTTTATCCTTGGAAATGTGATCAATATAATTTCACATATCCTTTAGAGTGCTAAAACCATTCTTTAATAGTATGACCCCCCCTAATCCAACATCATTATCATCATCATAAATATAATTAAAGTTTTTTAGAAAGAAAGAAAATAAAGAAAAACAACCCAATCCAGAAAAGGGTAGGGCAGAGAGATCCCTAATCCAACATCATATCACTGATTTCTTACATAATACCGACCAATTAATTTAGTAGATATCATTCTCCTAGAACCCTAGAAATATAGAACTAACATAATTTTTGTTTCTCCTAGTATTAAAATTGTATTAAATATTATTAAATCACAAGGGACACAATAAGGATTAGCTAGGGAATATAAAAAAAATATCATAAATTAAACCTAGATGTGGTTTTGGTCCTAGGGGAGAGGACCACCTTATATTTATGAGATATATCCTTAACTTTTAAGTATTCATGCTCTCTATCCTTTCTAATAGTTGAACCTAACCCACTGATATACATTCCATGTGTACTTGTATATAATTGGTTTATGATTTACACCTACCATAACACAAATAATCATAAAGATTTGATTACCCCATATGCCACTCATATGTGAATCATACATTTTTTGAATATGTTATTTTGACAACACCACCTTTAACACCTTCATTTTGGGGTTTGTATACTCCATGATGTCTTAAAATCCCCAAGCTTATAAATACATTTTTATATCCACTTTTCAAACAACAATCCCCCTTTTCATGTCTAAATCACAAAGATAACATAAGAACATTTTCATTTGACATTTCATGATATATTGGAAAAGGGGGCTGACTAATACAGATGGAACCCCCTAGAGTAGAATTGTGAGTTTAAAAACACCAATGTGATTTATCCTTTTTTATTTTATTATTCTAGAAGGAATAATTGTAGTATTAAATGGTGAATATAAAAATGTCAATGATCATCTTACTATAGGATATATAGGTTCCTAAGGAGATTTCTTCCATATTTCCTTGAGATATTTCACCAATAGCATGTAATTAGTACAAATGATCATAAACCAATCACTATTGATTTATAAATTTAGTGAATTGATACATTAATGAAATTCCACATGTTCAAGAGGGATTAACAATGGATTAGAGAATCATTCCGTCATATTAAATTCTATGGTAGAAGGACCCTTAAATGAAACACAATGATATCAAAAATTTGAATATATTGATTCCTATTACAACAAGATAAATAGTGACACCTTATTTTCCAATCCATTTTCCATCCACGGATCAGTGATAAAATTTTCCTTTACCACATTAGAATTTGATCTATGTGGGGGGGGGGGGTATGTACGAACTATGTGTGGCCATAATCACATTCCCCATAGTTTTATAGTGATTATTTAATATAACATTCCAAATCATACAATAATCATTAGCTATAAAAGGATTATATCCATGAAAAATACTTTGGAAAACAAGTTTCCTATATATGATTTGATGTTCTCCCCAATTACCGCACATGAGCCATCTATGTGTGGGGAAGTCTATTTTTTTTTAAAAAAATATTTTTTATAATTCCAAAAAAATAAAAATACATATTGACATATGGGTTTCAATTCATGGGTATATATAAAAAGAAAAAAATATTTCCCCTTACATTTCTTATGGGTTGTACAAAAAGTAATTATTATTTATAAGAACTAAATGTGTCTTGATTCTGATTCAATGATATATTTAGTGATTCCTTGATTACCCTTTTTTGTTCTAAAAAAAATATTATGCCTTTCAACCATGTATATCAATTATATACAAATATAAATGTCTATTCTAACCCATATCAAATCATAAATACCCCCACATATCCCATGTCTTGAACTCTCACACACTTCACTCTAATGTCATGTCATATTTTGTTTCTTATATAGAGAAACAATTATGTGATTGTAGGTAAAATAGGAATCCCCTCATAAATGTATGATTGAGGTTTGTACAATATAATTTTATTGAACGTTTTACTATGAAAATGATGTTAATGATACTAATAATGTCATTATTACATGATGTTGTACTTATTATGAATCTATTTATCACATAATGTAAGTGATTATCATAACAGATTTTCAAATGGAAAAGATCATCCTGTCTGGTGGTTTTTTATTTAGGAATCACATGTTTTATACCATAGACACAAAATTTGTTTAACGCATGTAGATTTATCATTTAGGATTCTCAAACCCTTTTTGAATATTTTTTCTCCATGAACCAACAATAGATCTGTGATATCTGAGTTAATAAAAACTAATTCCTAGAATTTATAATCATCTCGTGGAACCCTATGAACATTGGGATCCCCTATTTTTGTTCCCCCTTATAGAAAATTGTTAATAGGGGATGCATAATAAAAAGAAAAGCCTCTATGATTTTCTGTTGAATAACACAATTCCACAGTGTATGTGCTTTGTGATTGATATATTTTTAGTGGAGACGTACCCTTATATAAAGGATATGTTATACAGAATTTTTGGTATACAAGATATTATATATTACTCTAGGTTGACCTATACCGAGCGATCTTCACTCCCAATTGACTCATATATTATTAGTTAGTTATTTAAACAACCCACTACACAACTATTCAAGAGGATTAAAGTAGACTCAATGTAAAATATTTGTGGATTCTATCAATTTTCATTGTAAAATTATAATATCATATTCTTATTCTACTTCAAACCTAGGTATATATATTATATTAAGACCCAATTTCCCAATGTAAGTCATTCCACACGGTGATTATTCCTACTCACAAGAAGATAAAATATTAAAAAAATTCTTAGTTAGAGGGTGTTAAACTATTAGAAAACAAAATTAAATTATGATATGAAACTATATGAGTTTAAATTTCAGGAATATGTCCTAGTGAAGTGAAATAAAAAAACACACTATTAACACCGTAACACATTGAAAAATTATAAGATGGTCCTTTTATCATGAAAGACCATAAATTTATTAGATATTTCTTTTATTTCTATAATTTTTTTTCTAATAATGAGTGCTTCCCCTCCATGTCACAATGAAATATGGAAATTCCCATTCCCATCATATGATCACAATGTACTTTATGGACCCATTGTCTAAAAATAATGTTGAGGATCACTATAGGAAGGAAACAATGGACCCCTATAAGTGTATGAGGTAGATATATATAGGGATTATCTATAAATTAGATGTACATGTGGATTGATTACCGACTAATCCGGATAACTAGTGATACCGATGTTTGTTTTACTAGAACGAGTTATTTTTCTACCACTATTACTATAATATAATGTGAATCATCAATATTGATTAATATAGACTTCAATTTTTCATGAGATTATAAAAAATCATTCATTAGGGATATAGTATTTTAATATTTTACACTTTTTCCTAACGAGTAACACGAAAAATGAGATATCATAAAGTTGAATGGTTTCTAGTGACATAATTTTGTTGGAAAACATTCACCTCTCTCATGCGATGGAGTTATATTTATATTAGATGGTATTTTAAAAAATAACCAAATTTATCATAATTACTACCCATACAATATATATTTAGACTCTATGGGAAGCTTGGCTATAAAAATTTATTATTCCCTCAATCTCCAGTCTACCTTTCACATCCTTAAACGGATTGAGGATGACCGAGTAATTTATAATTTCATACCTATGTATGAATCATACCTATTTAAGGATTACATTCACATGATCTATATTAGCCTGGGAAGGTATCTAGAATTTTTCTATCCACCAGTTATCCAATAAAATTATAAAATAATCCTCTCATTTAAAAATTCCATTATTAGTGCAATTTGTACACATGGATATCATTCACAACATTACATCTGATCATACGTCCTTACAACCTAATGATATGATACATGTAATAAATCATAGTAAAATTATGTTAATATTTATGAAAGAAGATTCCCCACTAAAAGATGTTTAATAATGCACACCATCACCCATGATCAATTCTTATCAATATACTAAAAGAGTCTGAACCCAGTTAAAAAATCATTGGGGTTATAGAATCATATTTCAGAGCACCTTAATCCATAAATAATGTTTCCAGTATTGAGCATATTGTGATGAATACAACCATTCAATAACCTTGAAAATATGAAAAAATAAATCTGATTCACAATGTTTAAGAAATATTTTTATATATCTCTTTAACCAATCAATATTACTCATTTTATCCCAATTGGAATAGCGTTATCATCCATATGATATATAGAATTATAAATTTGGAGATCATCATAATAGATTTATTCACAGTCATTCTCATCACTATAATCACATAGTAGTGTTAATGATCTGAGAACCATGTTCAATGATTTAGAACATTCTGAACTAATCCTCAAAAGGATATTGGAGTACTTGTAAATCACTACCATAAAACTAGGTAAATGTAAATCACCACCATAAATCAAACTCAATTATTTCAAATATTTATCAATTTTAATCATTATACATTGAACGTAAAAATTAAAATTCCAAAACGTTATTTTCAATGAGAAAAAATTATTATTATGATACAAACTCAGAAAGGGATTTTTGAGGAAAATTCATGTATTCTCTCAATATTGTCAATATTTATAGCGTATAGGAAACATGTAGAGTATGAATAAAAACATCAGAAAAATCATAGGCGCAATATGGTTTCCCTAGTAAAAGTAAATTTTCAATTGTTAGACCCCTCTTGTATAATAGAAATTCATATTGATTATTTATTATATTTTCTTTCCATGATAAACTGTATATTATTTGGAGAAAAAATATTTAGGGTGTTAGAAGCCTTCTTGAGTATTATGTTTAACAAAAAGTAGCTTCATGAATCTATTGTATGCGATAAAACAATTATTTCATTATGTAGATACAATTCCCCCAAGAACCCCACAGTCTTGATCCACATCTCATAGTTTTCCCTTGTTGTGTATTGGTAATATGAAATGTATTTTTTGTATATACCCCACTATAATTATCTAACGATTAACAAAATACCCAACAACATGTTCTAAGGGGGTGTTTTTGCCTTAGGAATAGACCCCCATAAATTCATGAGATATTTTTCTTAGATCTGTGTGATATTTTATTCCACCATTTCTAATGGTTTCCTACTACCACTAAACATAATTATCCATTGAGTTAAATACTTAAAATCATGATTTATAATCCCCATAACAGGACTATTGAAGTGGATTTGACACATTTAACGTTATTTCACCTTGTATTGTACCCATTATCAGAGAAGGAATGTGGTACTCTATTCACTGAACAGTTTGTGGAACTAATTGTGTGACCTGAAAACACATTATTTAGGGACTCAGATTCATAACAATAAAACATAACTACACCTATGGTGTAGAAAACATCATTGAAATAGAATACCTAAAACTATAGTATCATATGATATAATATTGAATATCATAGAAGAAAAATAATCTTTAATCAAGAAACCCAATATAATTGAATTCAAGTTTCTAATATATAATAATTTAAAATAAGTAATAAAAGGTAATAACCAAGACATATCGAAATAATAATAATATAATGTTAGAGCTATATGACCCTAAACTACATCTAAAAAAAGGTATGATCTAAAATAACCTTGTCTATAGTACTATAATGTCCAATCTACAATACAAAAAACTAATAAAATAATGGTCTAAGTTAGATGACCCAAAATTATAACACAACATCAGTCTGAGCTGTGAGACATTAACTATAGTATGAAAAGGTCTAATCTAGAAGACACTAAAATAAAAAAAACTTATTCTTACATGGAACAGCTTAATAAAAAAATTGAATGAGAGTTAATTCTTCTCTTTTGAAAACCTAAAATGGGAAGCTTTGGAAAAGGTTGATTCTATGCTTTCTGTACATGCACCATATATGATATAGTAATCATTCAATACATATAAAATGGAAATTTTATAAAACATGCCTAGTTGAAAACACATCATTGATATCCTAGGAAACGTTATTGTCAGTATAGACTAATACACACTATATATTGATTATGAAAAATTTAGGGATGATGAAGAAAGATAAAATTATGTGAGGTATAATTTTTTTAGCCATAATGAATATCAAGTTATGTTTATAGGGTTCTTTGGAATAGTAAACAAATCAAAGAGAACTTCTTTTTCTCAGGACCCGTTTGAGGGAACCTATTCCCTCATCTCATAAGAGAGCATGAGGCACTGTCAATCAAATCAGACCACAATCTTATTTCAAATTCATAGTCTATGTGGCATGAAATGTTTAATCAAAGCAAGATATGTGAAACATCTCCACACCTACGCATGATTTCATTATTATGTTTTGAAATCTACTTCCCTAAAAATGAACCATGTATAAAAAATATATTTTTTCATAAATTTTATAGTTTTTTACCTCTTTTACCTTTGATTTATATTTATCTAAATAGTATTATTTTATCATAGAACTATGTACAGATTTATTCTCATTCCTATAGGATTTTTTTTACTATTTTCCTTATTTTCGTCTTTTCATTAATTCCTTTACACACAAATCTATTTTCTATTATGTAATCTATGCACATTCCAATTTTTTGATACCAATTCCATAATTTATTGATACTTATTACCTTATATCCTTTCAATAACTGAAATTGATGAGTCACTTTCTTATAGATACTAAAATACATTATGCAATACACTCCTAAAAATACATCTCATACGGATCAATATCAAATCCTATTATATTATCAAGTAGATAAAAAATTTATGTATGTTTTTTTAAATTGAATTTTACTAATTTTAATGAAAAACATTATAAGGGGTTTTTTGGTACCCATTAATGCATACCATGATGTTTTCTATTGGATATTTTAGAGGTGTGATGCTTTTGAAAAAATAATAATATGTTCTACCTAATGTACTATGCATGTGATTAATTTCATCAATGAACCCAAATATGTCACTTATTTCAATAATTTTTATCCAGAAAATTATTCTAGGATGATATGTGTTCCCTTATCCAAAAAAATTGTCCATCCTTGCTAAATAGACATCATGGTCAAAAAGGTAAAATATGTTAGTCTCCTAAACCTTGCACAAAATCTTGCATAACTACCTATCCTGAACACATGATGAAGGGGGAGTTGAATATACTATTCATGCACAAGGTTCATGGTTGTCGTGCCTAATTATGATAAACAATGCAATCTTATAACTGGTTAGGGTGAGGATGAGTTATTTTTTATTTTCGATCCAAATTTATTGCTTGAAATAATGATGACATGATGAATATTATTAAGTGTTAACTAAAAGGAAATCCATATATTATTGATGTCCCTATGTCATGAATGTTACATCATTTTACATCCACAAAATACTTCATTTAATTGAGTAATGGGATAAAAATTATCATTAACTTTCATCAAATGATACCTCCATGAGAATGTCTATTGTCATAATAATATATTTAAAACAATAATCAATCCATTAATGTTAGTTTAATGAATTATTTTCATGAATGCATGATGGCCAAATTTACCAGGAAGATAATTATTGTTTTCCATAAAATCATCGTGTGATAGTTATCATGAAATTGGACAGAAATCGTCCCATTAATTCCTATGGTTCATATTGTTAAAAGAATAATATCAGTAAATGAATTTGATGAATTCATGAGAAATTTAATAAAAATATGTGTATTTACCCTTATTTTATGGACTACTACTTCTATTTTTTTGTATTTCACTCACATGTGGTCTTAATGTATTATCTGATGAGTTTCCACTGTCATTCCACACAATAATGGGAATCTTTTGATGTTGTAATGTAAGGTCAGTAGTATTTTTCCAAAATATTCATCCTATAAATAGTAGAAAATACGTAAATGCACCTAAACATTGTGTTTATTACATTATATATTCAATAAATAGAGACTCCATATGAAACCAATAATAAAATTATGATAAACCATTGAAAGAATAGTCATAGTTCATGAGATACAATTATTTCAATCATGCAATTCAGGCTTGCATCACATGTCATCATGTAAAAAAAATATAATATCCCATTATGATAAACCTATGTAAATTTATTAATTTGACTCATTCCTCTACCTCAAACCTATATATTGTAATCATTAACCATTCATTTACAAATTATATTCAACATAAGATTTCTTATATAAAGTAATACTATTTAAAAGAAATAGAGGCACTTGATTCAGAGAGGCGGGAGAAAAGGATATTAAAAAAAATGATCATATGTGGAGTGGGAAATTTCATCAGGGGAATATCTCTATGCAATCATGAGAATCATATCATAATAACACATCATAGGATGCTATCGTGAGACTCCATAAAGTTACCCTTCTATATCATTTGGATTTGTGATAAAATAAATATCATGAGAGCACAATGTTATGATATGAATTCATAAAGATTCAATATATGAATCATTATATAGTGACATTGACAAAAAAAAATCATTTTCTCTCTCTGTGTCTGCATGAAACCCAATACTTTGAATCATTGACATTTAATTCCCTAATGGTTGCTCGACCATGCATTTTAAATGTATATGGACATGACCTCACTTTCCCATGAAAATCCTTAGAGGGAATTCCTCAAAATGGACTTCATCTATACAGTTCCCCAATCATAAAAACATTTTCCCATAAAATTTTATTTATGGTAAATCATAACATGATCATGTGACTCATCTATGGTGTAAAACCCCAACATTTCATAGTACATATTCTCATTAATGTAATTCAATATCTTGTGCTACACACAACACCAAGTTTGAGCGCAACACAACTTACCACACTAACAATTCAAAAAGAGGTAATGAATAGTATTAACTGAATTTTGAATCATATATATTATATATAATTTTAACATTCATATTATTTGTTTCTTAGTCATATTATAAGAACAAATTAATTTTTCTATATAAAAGAAGTATTTTTCAAAAATTTCAATTTTACCAACTCTTAATGGAGAAACATTTTTAAAACCAATATTTGAAAATTTTATATATTCAATTTAATGAAATTAAATTCTTATTTATAAGAAGGAAATAAAAATTTAGTTTGGATAAATTTTTGGTACTTTTTTGATAACGTTCATATTTTGATGAGTAGTGAAAAATACTATGTTTTAATTGAAAAATTGTTTTTTTATAAGAATAATTTATAGAGTTAAATTATACATTTGAATGGTTTGGAAGTATAATTAGATTATATTTTTACCATTTAATCCTATTTTGGTCATTGAAATTAATTTCACTTTAAATTTATACATAACCAAGTGCCAATCTTTTGATAATTATTATTTCATAAAAACATGCCATTTGATTTGATAGCGGGAATTAATTTTAAATTAATCATTACACCATGAATAATTTGAATTTGGTAAAATAGACATCATTTTTGAATTCGGAATATCAAATATATCTTAGGCTGAATTTTTGGTATTTTTCTAAAAAACATCAATTTTTATGAATAGTAAAACCACTTAGTAGTAGTTAAAAAACTGACCTTTTCATTTAAATAAAATTTTACCAATTCGGTGAATTGAATATTGAAAATCCAATATACATTATTTTTATTAGTAAGTAAAATTTGGTTCAATAAGATAAATGTAATTTTTGGTGAATAGTAACTTTTGACTTTTATTTTCCACAGCTAAAGGTAATCATTGTAATTTAAGGTAAAATGTATATTATAATAATATAAAATTACCTTAAAACTTGTCCTAACCTTGTTGTATGTTTCATGGTTGACCATGGGCATCCTTGGGTCGATTGTTGGGACCCCATGGAGCCACTTAATATTGATAATGACACTTTATTTTAATTATCTTAAAGTAAAGACAAAAATGTCATTAACAAATATCTTTTAGTATATCAATTTTTACATGAGGTTATATAAGTCATATTTTTTACTATAAATATTCATTGGAAAGATAAAAAAATTTCCTACATTATTTTAATTGTTTATAATTTTTAGAAATCAAATAAATTAAATTATTTATGACACAATAATGATGTAGTATTTACCTCATTAATAAATGATTTGAATAAAAAAGATTATTAATATTAAAACAATATAAAAACCCTATCTAATTAATATAAGATGATTTTATTTAGAACAATATTAATCTTATATTATAATTTAATATGTTTTGGAACTTTTGTAACTGATGATAATTTTATAATAAGATATCATTTTCAAACTTTCTAAAAAAGTCCCTCCTCTCCCTTATAAATGAACACCACTTCTAACTCATTACTCACACCTCACAAGCCCCATGGCTCATCCAAACCCTACCAAAATAAGTTCTCAAGATCTATATATTACACATATAATCCTTACCCTTGGAAAAAGTCACTTCATGATGTCTTTTTGGTTTAAACTAAAGGTAGTTACCCAAATTAAAGGTAATGGTTTCTCTAACTTATATTCTTTTATTTTACTTCTCCAACCCCTAAACACTTTTTTATTACATTATTTCATAACAAAACTAGTATCCTAAATATACTAGTCTATTTTTATGATAAAGTTATTTTAACTACACTTACACACACCTTCATTAAATGGGTAATGAACATATTGTTTCTGTGTATGGAAAACTAACGCCTCAAGAAATGCTGATTGTTCAATTATATACCTCCGCCTCTCATGGTGGCCATTAAGATGGAACTTTATTTTTATATGATATATATTATGTTTATATTTTTATTAATTCTTATTTTTTTTCATTTATATAATTATTTTATGGGTTCAATTATGGGTAAAAGAAGATAATTTCATTTCAGGAAGTGCGTACTACCACCCCCTAAAAAAGATATGACTCGTTAATGCCTTTTGTGGGACATATAAAGGATAGAGTTAATTATATTATATAAGATATTATACTAGAATTATATTATACCTATGTATAATTATATTTTAATTCTATTAAAATAAAAAATAGAAATGAAAGTAGCATTCATGCGTACGTACGGCTTACCATCTCCATGAACTGTGCATTTCATTTCTTATCTTCAAGTGTTATGTATTGATATAAATACATATATATACTGGATATATAATATATATATATATACATTATATCTAAATAATTAATATCAATCTGGAGATAATGGAGTTTTGACCACATGGAAAAATTGTAATTATAACAAGTTTATTTTTGACTCAAGGTCCGAACATCGATAAAATATCCAATATGAACTCAAACAATTAACTAATTGTTATACCAAGGTAATAAGTTATATAAAAGTAATAATAAACATTAAAAATTTTCTTTATCATGTAGAAAATAACTTATGTTTATTATTCGGGAAGAACAAGGAACATACAAGACAAGTCAAACTTGAGGTAAGGGGTTTCTTATCTCACTTTTAATTCTATGAGATTTCCATTGTTCACTAATTATTTGTTGTACGCAATGTATTGTGTGATAACATTTGATATATATTATCATTATTCTATTTATATTCATGGTAATCTATGAATTATATGGTTTTTATTAACTTTTGAGCATACAACTCGATTGATTACAACTCAGTAAGGTGAATTCATCTCACTTCTTATTCCCATGAGATTCACACTGCATTTCCATTATTTCCTTTTGTGTGGTGTATGTACTCGCCATTATTGTATTCCTTGTGTAATATAATTTAATATATGGGTATTTACAACTTTATTTAAAAATATTTCTTTCATGGGTTATATTTTTTGTGAGTTACCAAATTGGTAAGTGTTAATTCTATAATCTCTTCATTATCCGAGGTTGTTTATATGTTATTATCTACTGGGACCTCATTATAATCCACATCTGTATTTTCATAGAAATCTTTTTCAAAATATTTTTACTATTTAACAGACAATGTGTTAAACTCATTTAGACCCTTTTTTGATCTTATATTTTTTTTGAAAGGAATATTTCTTGCGTTTTCCAAATAAGGTACTTTACAAATTTTTCAACAAAACTAAGGTAAGAATATTTTTTTAACTTATAACGATGTTTTTGCTATTTTCTACCCTTATAACATCATCTAAGCTTCCCTTACAATCTTATAAAAATATTTTCAAAATATTTTTTTCTTTATAATTAGTTTACTCATAAATGATTTCAAAATAGAAAGAGATATTTCTCTCAAATAGTTTTGATTTCATCTATGTCAATATCCTTTGATACATTTTACACTTGTTTGAAGTTGATTTATTATGAAAAAAATATTCCATATTTTATTTAAGGTTTTGTTATATTTTTTACTGTGGATGAGTTATTTTTATGCCATTCATGGTTTTTGGTTAATGTATTGACATTTCATATATTAGTTTTTATATGAATGTTTATGTTATATTACTATCGTTTCGTAAGATGAATGTGTTGGAATAGTATGTTCTGGGTTGGGGACTGGTAAAAGTAAGCCCTCCAGGTTGGAGTTTTGTTATAGAGGCTCTCTGGGTTAGATTCTGGTAACAAAGGCTCTCTGGGTTAGAGGCCAGTTAAAGAGGCTCTCCAGGTTAGAGTCGGATTATAGAGGCTCTCTGGGTTGGGTTCCGGTTACAGTTGGCCCCTATGTCCTGGCACGAGGCCTTGACACAGAAATTAATGTCCGACATTATGCATTTCATCATTATGAAAGTGGCTATTGATATTTCATGTGATTATTATACTATTATAATATCCATGTGAATAATTAAATTAAATTATTTTATTTTATCTTATTATTTCCAAATTATAGTGAATTTCACTTTTAAAAGACTTTTGTTTTAGTCTTATACATTGCCTTAAATTTTGTTCTTATTTATGAAAATTTCTACTATATTTTTATCCTTACTGAGCATCTGAGTTCACCCCTTTCTATGTTTTATTTTTCCCAAGATGCGAATAAGTATATTATGACTGACCTATAGGGATGGACTAAGGGATATGAGTGTGGCCTATGGAGACAATTTTGTTGTATTTTTTCAATTTATAATGTAATGTAAAACTTATTAATGTATCTAGTATTTCCAATGCTACTAAACTAATCAGTCTTTCAAGACATAATCTTTGGTGATCATTCTAATGTTATGTAACAATGCCCAAAATCTTCATAACTAGGGTCAGGGCATTACAGTTGGTATCAGAGGAAGTTTAGTACAAAGTATAAAAACTAGATTTAGGTAAAATCTAATTAGAGAACATTACCCTAAGGTTTACATTGAGGATTAGTATAGATGAAATTCCTAGAAATTTTTAATTGTAGATATTTTGTGAGTTTTCACAGAAATATATCCATGTCTCGATACGAGTAGGTAGAGGTAGATCTGGCACAAATGTACCTAAGGATAAAACCCAAAAACACCACTTTGATCTAGACTATAATGGGAACTGGTACGCAATAATGGGACTTGATGCACTCTTTATTATGACACATCTAGGGGATATGCTTAGGATAATTATCATTTTCCTTATATACCATTATGAAAGATTTATGAGTATATAATTCCTCAATGGAAATATTTTTATGATTATAGATTATATCATTAAACTTCTGCATTTATGTTAAGTGATTTACAAGTTTGGAATTATATATTTCGATTCATAAACTAATCAAGTGTATTCCATTATTTAGAGATGTAACCTCATGGAATGAATGGAAACCATATCAACGCACATACTACATTTAGGGATTGACCTCCTTCTCAATATAATTATAGTGGTGCTGGTGATGCAACTATTGATGATCAGTTTATCACCATACTGGGAAAACTCACTTAGGTTATCAATAATAACCCTACCTATATGGAGTACCCAGATACACAACACGGATGGTCAATGTCAGATCGCTTCATGAGGAAACAACCACCAACATTCAATGGGATTATAAATCCATTGGTAGCTGAACAATGGATATGTTCCTTAGAGAAAGTATTTCTTGCTTTGAAGAGTAGCGAAAGAGATAAAGCCATCTTGGCAGTTTATCTCCTCCCTGGAGATACTGAACAATGGTGGTCAATGATTCAAAAAACAAAGGAAGATAAAGAAGTTCCATGTATGGAATGGTATGAGATTAAGGATCCTTTCTTAGAAAAATACTTTCCTCCTGACCATCGAGTGGATATGGAAAGACAATTTCTGAGTCTAGGGAAAAAAGAGGATGAGAATGTCACAAAGAAAGTAGATAACATTACAAAGTTAGCAAGGCATGCAAAATAATATATACATAACACAAGGAGTACGATTGATTTATTCTTAAATGGGTTAAATCCATTTCTCCAGCGAGTATTAGTCTCACAATCCTTCTCATTATACAAAGATATTGTCTCATGTGCAATCAAGACAAAAAAAGAAATTCTCTAAATATTATGACAATAAAGTAAATCAAGAGGAGAAGAGAACGGTGGATAAATAGATTGATAAAGGAAAATGGGGATAGATGATTATCCATTATGTGATAATTGTGGGAAGAAATGCCTCGGTATTTTCCTGAATGGAATGGGAGTCTATTACAAGTGCAGTGAAAAAGGAAACCAAGCTCGTGATTGCAAGGGAAATAAAGTTGCTATCAAAAATGAATGCTACAATTTTTGAGAGATGGGGAATTATAAATTTGAATTTCCTAATTACCAAATAAATTTACCTTAGAAAAGGCCAATGGAGCAAGGCCATGCTTATGTTGTTACTATAGTTGAAGTGGAATAATTAATGTATTTGTGTTTTTGGACTCAAGAATTATATTCTGGTTATTAGAATAATGTGATATATATAAGGATTGTACTACAATACTTGTTGTTTTCATTGAGGTTTTAATATGATGAAGTTAATCATATTCCCAGTATGTGATAATAAGAGAAACTTTACATTGTTTGTGGAATCTAACGTTACAATTGATTTTGGAATTTAGAGACCTTTTAGAGAGAGTCTAGACAGAGGTATTTTGGATAACTATAAAGGATGGAATGGATTATGTTGAACAGTTTATAGTAATATATATGGTTAAAACATTTCTTATGATTATTTTTGGAATATTATTATACTATAGTTTTATGAAAAGGACAACCAGCAGGTCAGGCGATAACCTGTCTCATCGGACCAAGCTTTAGGAATCGAACCCACAACTAAAGTTTGACAATGGTTTATTACCTACCACTAGCCGGTAGGAAGTACCTAGATATGAAAAAAAATATTTTTCTTCATTTAAATGGTATATTTTAATATTTGGAACCCTATACGATTAGGATAAATATAATATTTTTGAGTTCTATTATCTTTTGGAGTGAAAGATGAGTTTATGGTAGAAATTAGTTGAAGGACGAAACTATACTTTTTATGTACATATATATATATATATATATTTCACTTATTCTATGAAGAAATTAATTATTAAACATTGGGGAAGGGATAATCAAACCAAAAATGTGTTATCCTAATACATTATGTTTTTTTAAATTGATGATATTTTAAATCATCATAGATTGATATCTTTGAGGCCCTCAATTTTACACATGTTTTTTTATTTATGACCACAATCACTTCCTATAAATATTTAAATCATTCCTCCAATTATTTGTGTCTAATATCCACTAATGTTCTCCTAATCGAGGTCATAATTTGGTGCTGACTTTTTCATTTCCCTTTTCCTCTTATTAAGACTAAATTTTACTAACCCAATTTTCAATGTGGGTTTACCACAAAGGTAATTTTCAATTTCTAACCATTTATTTTTGAAGAACAGTTTAAAATTGTGAGGATGCAATTTATTGAAGGATGGGATAATGTAACACTTCATGATTTCATAGTATGTTATCTCATTATGTAATTCAATAGCTTGCGCTACACACAACACTAAGTTCGAGCGCACAACAACATACCACACTAACCATTCAAAAAGAGGTTATGAATAGTATTAACTACATTTTTAATCTTATATAATCTATATGATTTTAACATTCATATTATGTTTTTCTTATACAAAGTATAAGAGAAAATTCATTTTTTCATATAAAAGATTTATTTTTCAAAAAATCAATTTTACCACCATTTAATGGAGAACCTTTTTTAAAACAAATATTTTACACATTTATATATTCAATTTAATTAAATTAAATTCTTCTTCAAAAAAGGGAATTAAAAATTTATTTTGGATAAATTCTTGGTACTTTTCTGATAAATTTTATATTTTGATGAATAGTGAAAAATACTATGTGTTAATTAAAAAAAATTTAAATCAGAAAAATTTATAGTTATAAATTATACATTTGAATGGTTTGAAATTATAATGACATTCTATTTTACCATTTAATATAATGATGGTCATTGTAATTAATTTCACTTTGGAATTATACAAAAACAATTGTCAATCTTTTGATAGTTATAATTTCTTAGAAACACGCTATTTGTTTTGACAATGAGAATTAATTTTTAATTAATTAATACAACTTCAATGTTTTGAATGTGTTAATATAGACATAATTTTTGAATTCAGAATATCAAATATAACTTAGGCTTCATTTTTGGTATTTTTCTAAAAAACTTCAATTTTTTATGAATAATAAAACCACTTAAAAGTAGTTAAAAAACTGAATTTTTCATTTAAATGAAATTTTTTTGATTCTTTGAATTGAATAGTAAAAATATAACATACATGGTTTTTATAATTATGTAAAATTAGTTGCAATAAGATAAAAAATAATTTTTGGTGGATAGTTAGATTTGACTTTTATTTACCACGGTTAAAGGTAAATTGGGTAATTTGAGGTAAAAATAATATTATAGTAGTACAAAATTACTTTAAAACATTCCCTAACATTATTTTATGAGTCATTCCAGACCATGGGTATCTTTGGGTCGATTTTGGGACCCCATGGAGCCACATAAGATTGAAAATGACACTTTATTTTAATTAACTTAAAATAAAGAAAAAATGACATTAACAAATATATTTTAGTTTATAAATTTTTAAATGGGGTTATATAAGTAATATTTTCAACTATAAATATTCATTGGAAAGTTAAAATGATTTCCTAAATTATCGTATTTTTTTATAATTTTAGAAATAAAATACATCAAATTATTTATGACACAATAATGATTTAGTACTCACCTAATTAATAAATGATATAAATAAATAAATTTATTAATATTAAAACAATATCCAAAACCCTTCCAATTCTTATTAGTTGATTTTATTTCAAACATGAGTCATCATATCTTCGAATATATTTAGTTTTGGTCCTTTTTAATCCGAAGATAAGTTTATAATATGATAACATTATCAAACATTCTAATAGAGACCCTCCTCTCCCTTATAAAAGGACACCATTTCTAACTCATTCGTTACACCTCTCAAGCCTCTTGGATCATCCAAACCCTACCCAAATAAGATATATAGATCCCTATATTCCACTTATAAGCCTTACCTTAAGCAGAAGTCACTTCAAGAAGTCTGTTTGGTTCAAACCAACAGGAGTTACCCAAAATAATGGAAATGGTTTCTCTTAACTTCTTCTCTTTTATTTTAATTCTCCAACCCCTAAAATATTTTTATTAATTTATTTTATAAAAAACAAGTATCCTCAATATACTAGGATTTTTTTATGAGATATATTTGAACTGCACTTACACACACCTCCATCGAATGGGAAAATAACATATTGTTTCTGTGGATAGAAAACTAACGCCTCACGAAACGATGATTGTTCAATTATATCCTACCGCCTCTCATGGTGGCCATTAAGATGGGACTATATTTATATATGAAATATATTATGTTTATTTTTTATTTATTCATCTGTATTTTCCATTTATATCATTCTTTTATGGTTTCCATTATGGGTAAAATACGATAATTTCATTTGAGGAAGTTTGGACTACCACCCCCACAAAGTGATATGACTCGTTAAAGCCTTATGTGGGAAATATAAAGGATTGGGCTAATTATATTATATATGATATTATACAAGAATTATAATATACATATGTATCATTATGTTTTAATTCCATTAAGATACAAAATAGAAATGAAATTAGCGATCATGCGTACGTACGGCTTACCGTCTCCATGAACAGTGCATTTCATTTCTTATCCTCAAATGTTATGTATTGTTATAAATACATATATATACTGGATATATAATATATATATATGATATCTAAATCTTTTATATAATTCTGGAGATAATGTAATTTTGACCACGTGGAAAAATTGTAATTATAACATGTTCATTTTTTACTCATGTTCCGAATATCGATAAAATATATAATATGAACTCAAACAATAAACTAATTGTTATATTAAGGTAATAAGTGATATAAAAGGAATAATAATCATTAAAAATTTTCTCAATCAAGTATAAATTAACTTATTTTTATTATTCAGGAAGAACAAGGAACATATAATACAAGTCATACTTGAGGTAAGGGGTTTCTTATCTCACTTTTAATTCCATGAGATTTCCATTGTTCGCAACTTATTTGTTGCATGTGTTGTATTGTATAATTAAAATTGATATATATTATCATGATTCTCTTTATATTGATGGTTTTATGTGAATTATTTGGTGGTTATTAACATTTGGTCATACGACTCGATTGATTACAACGTGGTAAGGGGATTTCATCTCACTTCTCATTCCCATGAGGTTCACGCTGCATTGCCACGATTTCCTTTTGGGTGGTGTATGTATTGGACATAATTGTATTCCATGTTTAATATAATTTAATCTATTGGTATTTACAACTTCATTGAATAATCCTTCTTTCATGGGGTGTTTGTGTCATGAGTTACCAAATCGGTAAGGGTTAACTCTACAATCTCTCCACTATCCGCGGTTTTTTATACATAATTATCTATTGGGACATCTTTATCATCCAAATCCATGTATTTTTTAAATTTACTTCAAAAATATGTTACTATTTAACAGAAAATAGGTTAAATTCATTTATACCATTATTTTACCTTATAGGTTTTTGAAAGGAATCATTCTGTCATTTTCCAAATAAGGTTCATTTCGACTTTTTCCAGAAAATGAAGGTAATTTTTTTTTAACTTATACAGCGGGTGCATATATTTTTTCCTTTATAAAATCTTCAAAGCATAACTTAAAATATTATAAGAATATTTTCAAAATAAATTTTTTCTTTATAATTATGTGAATCTTAAATGATTCCAAAATTGAAATAGATATTTCTCTAGAATAGTTTTGATTTCATCTATGTCAACATATTTGATAAATTTTACACTTGATTGATGTTGATTTATTATGATAAAAATATTCAATATTGTATTTAAGGTTTTGTGATATTTTTTACTGTGGATGATTTATTTTTATTCCATTCATGTTTTATTTTTAAGGTATTGACATTTCATATGCTAGTTTTAATACGAATGTTTATGTTATATTTCAACCTCTTTTTAAGATGAATGTGTTGGACTAGTATTATCCGGGTTGGGGACCATTAAAAGTAAGCCCTATGGGTTGGAGTCCTATTATATAGTCTCACTGGGTTGGATTCCGGTTATAGAGGCACTCTGGGTTTCAGTTTGGTTACAGAGGCTTTCCGAGTTAGAGTCTGGTTACAGAGGCTCTATATGTTGGGCTCTAGTTACGATTAGCCCCCAGGTCCTGGAATGAGGCCTTGACATAGAAATTAATGTCCAGAATTATGTATTTCATCATTATGAAAGTGTCTATTAATATTTCATGTGATTATTACACTAGTAGGATATCCATTGAATAAGTAAATGGCATTATTTAATTTTATTTTATTTTATATTTTCCATATTTTGCTGAATTTCATGTTTAAATGGCTTTTGTTTTAGTCTTATGCATTGGCATAAATTTTTATACTTATTTATGAAATTTTCTGCTATATTGTTATCCTTACTGAGCATCTGAGCTCACCCCTTTCTAGGTTTTATTTTTTCTAGGATGCGAAGAAGTATATTATGACTGACATGTAGGGATAGTCTAAGGGATGTGAGTGTGGCCTATGGAGACAATGTTGTTCAGTTTTTCATTTTATAATGTAATGTAAAACATATTAATGTATCTAGTATTTCCAAAGATACAAAACTAATTGGTCTTTCGAGACATGATCCTTTTTTATCATTCTAATGTTATGTAATAATGCAATGACTCTGGGTAACTGGGGTCAAGGCCTTACATATGGACTCATTAAACCATCATGTATAAGTCCTATTTAATTTTTGTATAGATCATATAAAGCACCGTGAATTTTTTCCTATCTCTACATAATCCCATGGACATTTCAATATATATCAAACGTAGAACCCATCCTCATGAAAACTTCAATAACATGAAGATCCATGGACATGATTGATTTCATATTCTGAAAGGAACGTGACATTTCTATTTGGTCATGTGGTGGCCCTAGAGATGTCCTCATGGATCATGTGATATGCCTAAAAATGTCTTATTTCATGTTGAGAATCACTATTGACATATAAACCCTATAATGGAGAACTTGATTGAAATTTCATCTTTGATCATTTGAAAAACACTCTTACATGTCATCTTTGACCACGTGATGATCCAATATTATTCTACATTGATCACAAGGATGGACTTGGACATTTATTCAAAAATATTATGATTCACGATATGAGTTTCATATTTGATAACATGAATGGTAATAGAAAAGTTTTATTTGATCAAGAGAAGCACCATGTGTAGGTCTTCTTAAATCACGTGAAGAACTTAGACATGTCATGGAGACTCATAATATATTTCAAGTCAATATCCCAAACATGTCTGGAAGACACCTTAGACAAGTCGATAAGATAGAGAACAGATATTATGCAGACATTGAGGGATATATAAACATGGATTGGTAGAAACACATGCACATATACTATAGAAAACCCCATACATGATCTTTTGATTGAGTAACCCCATGACAATGGGGATATTTCATTAATGGGATATAGTTACGTGATCATAGAACCATATCTGTGACAATCCCACAAAGAAAAAAACATGACATATTATCATATTTGTTAGTTTTTATGGTCATCATATCTCATTATCCATATATGTATAATGAATAAATATTTTCCACTTTATGAATTGGAGGATAATAAATGAATATGTGTGACTATGTATATTATAGGATAATGAATGAATATGTTACTGGTTTATTAACTTTGGTTTAAGTCCCTCTATATCCCAAATAACATCATTTCATACATATGAATTCTCCCATATATATAACATCCTTTCCCAACAATCAAAATCAGAAAAATGGATTGATACTCTTGTTTCCCCTAAGGTGTAAGCCTTGACCATGCCCTCAGACACATTAAACCCATTAGTGGGTTTGTGATGAACTGATTGATGAGGACTTCAATTCCTATTATAAACATGATACATAGGATTTTTTACTATGGGATGAGATCCATACCATATTTTCCATGATACTAGTATTTATACATTAGTAAGGTAAACATTAATGTGTATCCATCATATAGATTAGCGACCATGTGATGTGTCCAATCATTACCTATCTATTTTTTCACATAGAGCCTGACTCACCTGTGCTTAGAGACCAATAATGATTCCACCAATATCAAGATGTGGATTAACCAATTTTTTTACATCATTAGGGATATAAAACCGATTATATCTCATCATCACATGAGTTGTTCTACTCTAGATTAGTTGGTTCTGGGAAGCCATCCATACAAAAGTCCCACCCAATCCATCTAGTGCCACACCTTTCACAATGTAGATATGCCTTATATGAACAATATATTATTTTATTCCTATAATAGTAGGATGAATATTATTCCTCCTCAAGATCAAACAATATTTTAATGTATAATTATCATAATATTAATCGACATCATGCAGTCTTATCATACAACCATAAACTATGTTAAATGATATATATAGATTTTGATTCTTATTCTCGTAGGATACATAGGACGCATCATGGAGGTTCAATACCAACTACAATAGACTAACACCCTCCCAATGTGGTGAAAAAAACATTATAGTTACTAAACATTGATATAAACTTGGTAATCATAAAGGATGAAGCTAATATTAGGGATCATGTGCATACATTTTCGTTCTCACCAAAAAAATTTCCATATCCAACCATTAAACATGGGTAGCTAATCTCATATTGAGTCATGTGATGGATTCACCAATATATCATATATCATCAATATATTCACTGAATATGTAATAAATCCCCAAAAATGATTAAATTGGAGCATCATCTTATATTCTATAAAAATTTGAATTCTTATGTGTTGTTGGATTTGAATCCCCAAATGAATTCCTTACATTAAGAGTTACTACCATAATTTGTTAGAGATGTGGAAACTATTTTGTCTTTTTATTGGTAAATAATTTTGACACTATTGATTTTGAAATACTATTATACCCCTCACAGTCAATAAATGAACTAGAAGTTCCAAATTAAACAAATGTAAAACCATATTGACAATATTGAGATATCAAAAAATGGAATATCTTAAATTATTAGTATTTTGGGTTTACAACCTGATTTTTTAGAAAAGATAAATAGAATACAGAGTAATCTCAAAGTGTCATTGAACAAATGTACAAAAAATGGATCTAATTATATTTTATTAGAAATATTGAATCATATTAAAGATACCGAAATAGTATATCAAATATACATTCTGAACAGGTCTTGAGGTACAATTATATGGTACATTATATAGAACATTACCTACAAATACTGGCATGGTTTCAGTAAGTTTTATGAAATGGAGACTAATTGTAAGAAAGAGATGCATCATATTGACACTTACCATATGGTCGAAATCTGAGTGGTTATTTCTAGAAATATTTTTGTAGCTATTTTACAAAGTCTCAGATAATTTTTTAGCTTTTTTTTAAACAAATATTGTAACTAGTATAGGTAAGTATACTAATCGATATAATGTTATGTAAGAAGTTTAATAAATGTTTGATCCTGTTAAATTTAATTCTTAGTAATTTTATATTTATACATACATAAGGGACTTTCAGTTGAATGGATGTAGGTTATGACACTATCATAGAACATTGAAAGAACTTTTTTCTTTCATTACATTCATATAATTACATTCTTGTTAGCCTATTATAAAAAATTTGACAATGCTAAAAACATTGACTTGTTCTATGGTGTTAATTTAAGATAATTAATAATTGTAAATGATAACCAATAATAAAAACCACACCCCATTCCTAGTGGTTCTCATGATTCTAAGGAACTCAATGGGGTATCATAGATTTTCAACCTATTATATCCTTATCATTCAAATTCAGAAATAAATTTATATAAAAAAATATATTCCTAACATATAAGGAAAAATAATATAACACACTAGATTTTTTCTATTAACTAGGATATAATTAACCCATCAACAACTGGGATTCTAACATTTGATAAAAATACTCATGTAATTACTTCTATCATAAATAATATTGATTTTGAACATAAATTTAAGAATATTATTTATATGGTTTTGTTCAAATACTGTTTTTGTAAAGAAAATGTGTATACAATCATCCAATAAATCATGGAAAAAATGAAACTGTTTCCCAAAAGGAGACCCCAAAATAAAGGAATGTGATTAAAAAGTATTGAAATAATTTTTTAATATAATATAATGGGATATTAAGAAACAATTTATAAATATTTAATTCTAGTTCATGAATTTATTTTCAATATTATTGGAATAAGATATTTGTTGGAAGATTATAAAATTATTAATTTACTCATGAGAATCATTCCTAATATGTAAAATTGTAAAATTTAAAAAAAACAAAATAAACGTGATTTCTCTCTCAATAAATTACATATCTATATTATTTCTTATGAGATGAGGATATCTCCATCATTCTAAAATTTGATCAATGATTAAATGAATTTTAATTAATTTACAATAATTAAAATCCAGTATGCTTTTAATAATATTTATGAACATAGTGATTCGAAATATAATAAAAATAATTAATTAAGTGAAATAATAATGTATATTATCAAAAAAAAAATCTACATTTCTAGAGGAATGTAGAGAGGAACACCCGCACAATTAAATTATCTGAGTGATAATAAATTTAAAAAATTTCTATAAATTGAACTAGAAATATTATTGGATAATTTTAATATTATTATAAATTACACCCACAATGTGACATGTAGAGAAAAACATCCCTAGAAGGTGATAAAACCGCTTGAATTAAGAAAATGATTCTATAAATTGGAGTATATTAACTAATAATGTTCAATGCAAAAAAATCATAAATAAAATTCCATATAAGATAACAACTCTGAGAAGTTTTTGTCCTTCTTTGAAATGTTTATATATGATAGATTTATGAAATAGTGCTGAAAAATGAGCTGATGAAACATATAAGGAATATTGGCTCAGATAATCAATTATGATATGTCTTCAAAATACAATACTCAAAAAATAAATTACAATGATGAAGAAATAGGTTTAAAAAAATTATTTTGGAAAGGATTATCTTCTTAAAGATAAGATGTTTGTAATTGTGGAAATTATGTACGTAAAACTAAAAGATGAAAAATTTAAATGATTGTAGAAGATCATTGTAAAAAATTACAATAGAGTTTCTAGGTTTTTTAAATAAAATATATATTTTCTTATTGAATGTACATTGAAAAATATGAGAAACAAATTAAACATGGAATCATAGGAAATAGTTAAAACATCTCAAGTTGTTGATAACATTCATTCAATGAATCATATGACATATTTACCCATTAAACATAATAATTTATCTATTGATTATTATAATGCTAATGTGAGAATTGATTATTGAGAATCATTGGATTGATAAAATATTTTGGATATCAATCACATTTTTAATAGTTGATATTAACTTCCATAAGAATTATTTGACACATTAGGGATATTATCTGATGAAATGATATATATAAAATTGATATAAATTCTATTGGAAAATGTAAAACATATAAAAAAGATTAATAATTAAAGAATTTTTTATTCTTGCTTATTCAATGGTAACAATGATTATAAATATTTTCTATACATATCTACCATTGGATGTAGGAATTAACTATGTTGGAAATAATGAATGAAAATTGTGTAACATTTATATATTGCATAAAGTGAAAAATAAAAAAAATAACATGATTCTATAAATATTCCAATACATAAGAAATTTGGTTTCCTAGATGATGTTTTGAAATATGTGACCAAAAATTTCACATTGATTATGAATTATTTACAAATCATCTATATCATGTTTCTTATGATAGGAATGAGGGTGATTTTTGAAATAATTATGTTGTGGAATGTGTTTTTATTATTGATATGAACTTGAAATCTAGTAAATAGAAAAAAATAGGTTATCGATATCATTTTTTTCCTCTCTTGTGATATGTGATATATATTTTTAGAAATATATTTAGGAGAATGAAAGGAAAGTAGTTAATTATATAAATGATAGTTTATTAAATATTTTGGGGAATAAAAACTTGTAACTTTAGTTCTTGGAAACTAAAATAAAACTATATTATAAATTAGTATGAGATGAAATATAACACAATCAGTATTATCCCAAATTTGGATGATTTTTAGGATATTATATTTTGGAGAGATTCATGTACCATCTGAATAATGTATGATTGAAAACATTTAACTATGGTTAAATGATCTAATGTGAATCTATTTGAGATTGGATAACATTGTAACACATGGAACATTAGTGTTAATGATGAAAATAAATTATTTCATCAAATACATAGGAATAATAGATATAAATGGGTGAAAAAATTCTAAAGTTGATGATGTAGGATACTTACCAACACTAAAAATAAATTTTTATCAAGACTGAACAACATTTAAAAGATGAAAGATTATTAGTGGAGTGAATAAGATATTTAAAATCTAATAACCTATAACATTTGAGATTATATAATATAATACCTATAAGATGATGAGTCATTAATAAAAAATATTATTTTGTTCATATAAATTTTAATGATGTCCTCAATAAGATTTCCAACATAATATTTATATATCATAAATAAGAGGCTATAAGGATGAATAAATTTTTCATAAGGGATTTTTAATGTGGGATGGGTGATTACTACTATTATTGTGAACTTAAAATATAAAATAGTATAAAGGTAATTATTTCAAACACCATATGATTAATCATTGAATAAATTGTAATGATGTGCTCAATAGACTACTAAAAAAATGAGTGATGGAATTGAAAAAAAGATTGGTGGAAATGGGATGAATGATATGGGTTGAATATAAACATTCTATAATTTTTATTGAGATATTGTTAGTAATTATACACATGTATAAAAATAAAAAAAAATTGACTTCAATAATAATTACTTTCTGTGGATGCGATATTTGAAAAAACATTGAGTGGAATATTTCTTGGGTTTTAGACTTCCTTCATTATAAAGATAAAAAATATAGAACATTTAATGATTATTAAAAAATTAGATGATATAATTTTGTCGGTAAATTCATCCAATGTAAGATTTCATAAATATTATAATAATTTAGAACAAAAGATGATATAATCAAAAATATGGATTTTCATAAAAATTATACATCTTTAAAAATAATTGATGAAAATTTTATATAAGATACATTATATACATCAATCGATAAAAAACCAAATTATGATGAATGTGAGATAAAAACTTATCCTAAAATTCATATATATAATTTAATGAATAAAGTAAGATAGGTGTAATATCACTAAAAATTAATACACTTCATAAACATTTTGAATCCTATAAATTCATTATAATATAAAAAGAACAATTTTATACGTAATGATATCTGTCTCTAATGAATGATACAACAATATTTTCGATTTGTTAATGTGGAATACATTGTAGAGTTATTTAAACATCATTAATTGGTATAAACAATGAGAGAGTAATTATAACACATTGGGAAAAATTATACCTAAGAACATGTTCCATGAAAAACATGAAATAATTTCATTGGATCAAAGTGATTTTCTAAAAAACCTGGTGGATAAATGTGGAGAAATTAGGACAACAAAATTTGGAATTATTTTCCATTATTAATCATAGGTGGAATGTGTTTAATTTTAAGAGAAATATTTTATTATAGAAAGACAATAATCTATTATAACGTTATTGGACATCGATACACATTATTATTACAACGTTTATTCTATATTTTTCATATCTTCTTTAATGTATAATTTGACGAATAATTTTTTCTTTTGAAACCATGTTTTTGTATATACGTTAAATAAGGAACATGGTAGTGAGAGTTAAAGAATTCATTATAAGTGGTTAAAATGTATACTTGAACATGATACTAAAAGATTTATAGTTTATTTAAAGTAGATTAAATTTTATAGAGTAAATATTTAGAGTAACATGATTTTTAATTAAATGATTAATTTTACCCTCATTAGCAATTTTTATATTTATGATATAATTTTTTCAGGTGATATGAATGAAATAATTCAATATTTCAATGAAATGATTAAGGGAAAATTTGAAATGGAAATTCATGATGAATTGAATGTCTTTATAGGATTAAAAATAATATAGAATGAAATATATTTAATTTTACCTCAAGAAATTTATTACATGTTGTCACATAAAATACATATAATTGTGGAATCCAAAGAGGATTTTACTCTTAATTCTATTTCTATGATGATTAGTAAATTTTGATATAGTATTATATTGAATTCAAAATACATTAATATGTTTATATGAATTTTTCACTACTATATAGCATCGAGGAAATAAATTTTTTATATTATGAAATTTTTCACAATATATTAGATTGATCTAAAGGAATCACATTATCTGTATGAAAAAAATACTATGGAATATTAAAGGAAAATATTCTTATAATATCTTGTATAATATAATTTGTTAATTTATCATTATTCAAAACACATATACTAATTGGGATAAATATTTATAAGTATAATGTCAAAAGGTTGAAGAACATTTTCCTTGGGATATGTAACACCCTAATAAATTATAATATTTTCAATTTAGAAAAAATTTCACTTTTTATATCATTATTTATAAGTGGCACAAAGTTAATCCTAAATTATATATAATATTATTCATAGCTTTATCTATACGTACAACAGAGGACATCTTGTGGTACATAAAATACTACGTATTGCTAAACTATATTATACAATTAATATTATTATATAATATGATAATAATAATCTATTAATAATAATTAAATATATTAAATGGATAACTAAATTTGGAAAATACTATTTTCATATTTTAATGTAATTATTTATTTCTAGAAAAACATTAAATTTCAATTGAATATAAAGGATGTTGTTTTATAAAAAAACTATTTAATGCCAACGAATGTGTTTTATAATAATTAATTAAATTAATTAATATTTAGGGATGATATTAATGAATTTCATATATTATATATTCAAAAAAATATATTGGAAACTGTTTCAAAAAATTTGATATGCATTTGATAAGAACAAGTAATATTTTAGTCATAAGAAGCAATATTTTTCCAATGTTATTTTTTAACGCATTTAGTAGAACACCTATTTTAGAACTAAATTTTTACATGGTTTGAAATTTTATAATACAATATGAATGACTTTTTTGGACCAGAAACTTCAAAATTGTCTTAGATATGATTTTTTTTTCAATTTTCAAAAAAACATTATTTTTTATTAATAGTGAAAAATACTGAATTTAAATTGAAAATTGATTTTGGGTTAAATTTATTTTTAAGGATAATTATATTTATTATAAGTTTAAAAAAATCGATAAATTTATCATATATTAATCCAATTTAGGTCCTTTTAATGAATTCCACCATGATATTAGACATAAGAAAATTACAAACTTATGATCATTTTTACTTTAAAACACACCTCAGTCAGCCTATCAATGTGTTTAATACTAAATTGATTTATATAAATTCTATTATTGGAATTTTATATATTTATTCCATATTATGAAGAAGAATAATTTATTATTTATTCTTAATTAAACATATATTTGACTAAAAATATTAGTTATTGTAGTTAAAATTAATTAATGTGATCTATGTAAATTAAGCTTCACAATAGACAAACCTTAATCTTATAGGAAAAAATAACCTAAAAAGGTTTCAAAACTATATTTATAGCCATATTTATTCAATCCATTTATGCCCTTTGGATATTCCAAATTCGTTTTCAAAAAGATCTTAAAATCCATCCCCTCATCCTATAATCCTTACTTTACGAAATCTTCCGACCAATGAGTTCTTTTGTTATAGGCCACAAGTAATTATTTGAATAAGAGGTAATGTTCTTCATTGATAACTTTTGATTAATTTATGTATCCACCCATTAAATTATTCTTACATATTTCATATATAATATAATTATCATAAATAAAATTTAATAATGTTATGTAAAGGTTATAATCTACACTCACACACACTTATATCAAATGAGAAACATAACAATCATTCCTATTTATGACGGACTACTGCCTCACAAACTTATATCATTTGTTCTTCCATTAATATAATTTATGGTTGGAATAATTATGGATACAAATTTTATATATGATACTTATGATATTTATTATTCCTTTATGAATATTTAATTTTTATATAAAACATACCTCTATGATTTCCTTTTTATGGGAATATGATATCATCATTTGTGGAAGTGTGGAAAACCACCTACTCAAAGCGATGTGATTCATTCACACTATTAATGGGATTTATTATGGATTATTTTAAAAATAAATTGTATAAATATTAAAAATTAATATGATACTAGAATCATAACACACACACACATATATATATATCACTTAATTTTATAAACATGAAAATTAATTGTTTGTATCATTCATTTGTACATACGCCCTACCCTCTCTAAGAACGATCCATTTCATTTACAATCAAAAAATTTTATGGATTATTAAAAGTAAATTCAGGAATAATATATATTATATTAAAATTTTGGTTTAAATACTATATATTAAGAAATCATGGTCAATGTATGAAGAAAAAAACAAGTAAATACTTACACATAAAACATGACAATTAGCATGTGAAATGATGAAAATGATAAAGGAATTTTAGCAAAACAAATGTAATAGGATATTATAAAAAGACCATATATGATATAAAAACTATGATTATGGTTATGGTATAAGTTAGTAACATTATTTAAACAATTTTACTTGAGGTTAATGAAAAAAACAAAAACGAATCATATAGTAATGGATTTCTATATCACGTGTTACCTATATCGGATTAATTTCTTGTAAACGAGTTTATTATTTTATGTATCATATCCTCTACAAATATTCATATATTATATAATGAATCAATTTATATTAAAGGTATTTAATTTTTTACTTTAAATTATAAAATCCAATAGAATTTTACATGAAAATTACCGAGTGGTAAAATTTATAATCAGAATCCCACATTCATTTGTGATTGTTAACATATATTGGTAACAATCACTTAATTCATACTAGTTTAAATTGGATATGACATTTATAATAGATATAAATAAATTTATATGTTTGTTATAATTATTTACTATACCATATACTACATTTACAGATAGTTTTAACATTAATTTTATTTTATTAATTGGTTAAATATTTTTATATTAATATGTTTTACTCAAAATAGATATTTGATAAGGTGAATTATTCGAGAAATAAATAGATCATTCAATATATGAAGAATTATTGGAAAATGGCTTCCAATAATTAATCATTCTATTCATTCAGATTTAGTTATTATTCATAATTCAGATTTTTATCATTATATAATGAAATATTTCATTCTCAATTTATTCATTAAATGTAATATGTTTTAGTTACATACCTTGATATATTGATCATCACTTATCAATTTAATTAAATAGAAAGAATTTTTAGTTTTTTACCTTTCATATAATTTATTATTATTGAATCATAATTAATCCCATTTTATACTTAATCATAATTATAATTTAATCTCAAATTTATTTTGTTTCTTTTCCACATCATATGATGAAAATTTCAATGAATGAGTTTCAAGAATTCATTTTATTAGTCCTTGATATGTAATATGTATAATTTTATAAATAAGTTGAGGTTGAAGCCTCAGTTTATTAGAGGATGGGGTTACAGTACAAAGAAAGTCATGCAACAAACTATAGAGGGATGAAATTAGTGAGGCTCTAACTTGAGACCTCACCGAGACCCATAGGAGCAGCTACCAACTGAATGGCACCATGGGGGAATTATGTTTAATATTATATTTCTCAATGAAATATAGTGATCAATTTTGTAATTTTGTTATCCAAAACTGCTAAACAATATTTCATTGAGTGTTTATTACATTTTAATAATGAAATTTTAATCATGTGTTACACCAGATCTAGGATTATATGGTTGGGACATTATGGATGGTATCAAGTGAAATTTAATAAATAATTAGGAAACATGAATTAGGTGAAATAGATTAAGGAGAAAGAAAATATGATTACCATTGAGAGTTCGTATTGTATAAAATCATAGAATGTTTTAAAGATGTATTTATGTTGTAATTCCTTTAAATTCATCTGTGTATGGAAACTATAAGTTGACATGGTTTTGGAACATATGTACCTAGGGGAAATCACTATGAAAAGGTGTGTTTGATTTGACACAAACATAACCAGGGACAAGAGAATGAGTATTAATGCACCCATGGTTTGACACTATTAGAGGTTAATAATAAGATAACTCATAATTCCTATAAAACCCATGAATAAGGAGTTGAAACTAATGATATCCAAAAATAATACATGTTTATTATAATGAGAGTAGTTGTGGAAAAGTTCAGCAATTTATGATATGTGTTTCATGAGTTTTGGGATTATACATTTTGTAGAAAATATTATTATTTAATCATATATATCAAATTGTTTGGAAATAGAGAATATACAAAAAAAATGGTATCAATATTCATGGATAATGTAGAGGGATACCAACAGGGAAATCCGATATACCTAGTATTTTAAATGGGAATGTTAACAATATATTAAGATATCTTTATCAGGTTATGAAACATATCCACTCCCATATAGACCAAGTTATTCCACAACAGGATTCTCTAACAATGGATCACTTTATTAAATAGAGGCCCCCCATCCATTAGTGGTACTACCGACCCAATAGAGGATGAAAAATGGATTATGTTATTGGAGAATATGATCATTTCATTTTGAAGTGGGTAAAATAAAAAGGTTTCACATATAGTGTACTATCTCAATGGAAATTTGGTCAATGGTGGTCCTCAATCTATAATAGTAGAACATAATAGGTAATAGAACTTATTGAATTGATTGTTTATAAAGAGAAATAATTTAAAAACTATTTCCCTAATGATAAACAAATATGAATAAAAATTTCCTTAGTTTAAAGAATAATGTTAAAGAATTTGTTATAGGGTATGATGATATGTTTATAAGGTTAGAATGGTATTCTACAAATCGCATACCCAACATAGAATACAAGATTGATCTCTTCTTTGAGTTTCTTAATCCCAGTCTCCTATGTGAACTATTATGTCATACCTTTTCTTCATATGAGGAAATTGTTTTATTTTAATCAAGATTGAGAAATAATTCTACAAGTCTAATGAATACAAAGGTAATCAATAGAAGAATAGGACATAATAGAAAATAACCACTAAAAGGAAAAAATGAATGAAAATTTTCCAACATGTGATAGCTATGGAAAGAATCACCAAGGGAAACACATGAACGAATACTGATTTTGTTATAAGTGTAAAGAAAATGGACACTAGGAAAAAAATTCAAAGGCAAGAATTTAATTCAAATATTCAGTGTTTTAACTATAAATAGATTGGGTACTATGAAAATAAATTCCCTAATAGTCAATGGAATATAACCTAAGAAAAGATAATGGACCAAGTTCAATCATATATTATAATAACAACCGATGTTGAATGATAAATATTGTTGTGTAATTGGATATATGAAATATGTTGTAAAATTATTTTATTTATGATGTTCTCATCTTATGATTTATGAAATATCTAAACAATGTACTGCAATACTTTTTCATTGTTGATTTTGAGATCATATGGTAAATGGTACCCAAAATTTTATTTTTTATAAACATAAAAATTTAGATATCACATGGTTGAGGGAATGATGTGATTTAAATTTTTCCTAAAATTGAGAAAACCAGGTTCGATAATGAGTTGATTAATGTTTATAATGTAAATTATATACTACTAACTACCATTGAAATGAATCTAAAGTGTAGATAATAATCATTTAGAAATGATCAACATATCTTACATGGTATTATTAGATGTTTGGATGTAGTTTTAGATATTTATGTATTACTTTAGTTTATTATGCAACTTGTGGTAATAGATGAATTTGAAATAGGTCCAGGCACAAAAAAAAGGATAAGAACATTCTTAAGAAATAGAAAGATATATTTGAATTATTCTTCCTAACAAACATAATGAACAATATAATTTCTCAAATCAAAGAAACAGGTCTTGAGAAAAATTAGGTTTGTAATTATCGTTATATTTTATGATATCAGTGACCATTTTCACCCCTCATGTTCATGGATTAGTGTTCAAAAACGTTCTCAGTAACATGTTCTCTATCACTATAGATCATAACATGATATATTTATTTCTCATATATATACAAGATCTCAATTTTGAAATCCTTCAAGGAATCCCAGTTTTATTGTGACCTTCACATTTTATTTTCCCACATATTAATAAGAATATTTATTAACCCAATTTAAGATGTAGGTTTTTCAACAATAGTATATTCAATTATCAATCCATCAATCACCAAGATCACAACTGAATTGAGAGGATGATATTTATTTTTTGTGCGAAGAATGTAACATCCAAAGGCTTTATAATATTTTCCTTTTATTAACTATTTAATTTTATTTATTTATTGATTTATATACAATACCATGTTAATCATTTATTAAAAATGACCTTATTATTATCATGCTTTATACAAAACACCGAGGTTAGATTATGGTACATGCATAAATAAGTTATACCAAACTACATATATAATAGTATTATAATTAATTAATATGATATTTACAAAGTATTTTTTTAAAAAAAGGTATTAAAAGGATAAGAAACAATCGAAAACATATTATCATATTTTTATAAAATCCAATTGTGTTATAAATAAATATAGAAATGAATTTTGTATAAATAAAGTGTTTTTAGGAGAAAAGCATATACTCTCATTGAGGTGTTTTGTCATTATAAAATAATTAACAACCATTAGGGAATTATATCAATTAAATATATATATTTTATACTCAATCAAATATTTTTACTTATTTCCAATATATTTGGTAGGTGTATGATAAGAATAAGTCCATTTTTACACATAAAAAATATATTTTTCTAAAGGCCTTCATGACTCCTTTTAATGGTGTACCAATTTTGAAAATAAATATTGAACCCTTTTAAAATTTAAAATAAAATAATAAACATTAATTTTTATAAGGAACAATAAAATTAGAATAAAATAAATTATTTTTATTTTTAATCATTTTTTTTGAATTGTGAAAAAAATGAATCATAATTTGCAAAATAATTTTCTACCAAATTATTAATAGGGTTACATTATATATATGAATTTTATAAATGTTAGATAGAAAATATATAAAATATACTAATCCAATATATTTTATTAGAATCAATTTCATGTTGATACTAGACATAAAAACATTTCAATCTTTTGACGATTTTTAATTTAAAATCATTCTTAGTTATCAAATCTACAGGATTTATATTATATTAATTTCTACCACTTATGTGACTTTAATTTGAGAAAAATAAATCTATATTTTTAATTAAAATAATTAATAACTTCTAAAAATTTAAACTTAGTTCTTGACAAAAAATATTGGTGAATGCTGTTAAAATTAATTAATGTGATTAAGGTAAAAATAATCTTAACATGGGACTAAACCTGAATACTAAATGAATAAATTGGCCTAAGAACAAGTCCAGAACCTATTAGATGAAAATATTTAGGCCATATAATCCCATGGGTATAATTTGAATCATTATTGATGTAGCATGATGTAAATTAAACCTATCAATAGTGATTATCTTTTCATATTTATATCCTTATCAACTATGAAAAATAACATACCCATCCCATTAATTCACACCCATAGAAAAGATGGATCATAAAAACATTGAAAAAATTTGCTAAAGTATCCACACCCTCCTCCTAATAATCTCACATTAGATATAAATCCAACCATGAAATTCATTTAATATAAACCAAAAGTAGATAACTGAATAAGAGGTAGTGGATTTAAATGATCAATTCTATTTCATTTATTTATCCATCACCTTAATTCATATTTTATCATTTATATATAATAAAATTAGTGTAATTGATAAATTATAATGATTTTATGTTATGTTTATTACCTACAATCAAACGTGCTTCTATCAAATTTGGTGTTCAATCATCATTCGTGTGTACGGTGGACTATCGCCTAACCAACCGGTATAGTTTGTTATTCCATTACCACCATTCAAGGTTAGAATAGTAAAATATTAAAATTTAGTGTAATATATATATATATTATTAGTTATTTTTTATGGTCATTTAATTTTAATATAACACATAAATTTATTCTTTCTATTTTATGGTAATATTATAATTTTTTCTTAAAGTGTGGCCTATCGCTTATTCAAAGCGAAGTAATTTGTTCTCACAATACATGGGATGTATTAACTATGGCATTAATATAATTATGATATAAATATGATATAAATATGATACTATAATTATAATATAAATTTATATATATATATTTATATTTTAAATATGATAGGAAATGGAAGTAGCGTTCATGAATATGTACAACCTACCATTTCCATGAATATTGAATTTTACTTCCTATTTAGAAATATTATATATTTTGCTAAATACATATCTTATGTATATATATATATATGTTATTTTATCATTTTTTAAATATTTTATATTATTAAATCATGATCTATGTCAGGAGAAAAATAACATGTCAATATATACTCGAAAAACATCACAATTAAAACCTGAATTGATTAATATAATAAGTGAATGTTTATAAAAAGGTAATAAGATATTATAAGAATATAATATATGATATTTTAAATATTATTATGATTATGTAATATGTTTATAACATATTTTTAGTAAATATACATGAGGAAAAAATCCACACAACTTAAGGGATTCATTAGGTATGGAATTTTCATCTCACTTTTTACAAATATGAGAGAAAGGTCATATTCCCCACATACTTCTTTGGCATGGTGTATATTATTTCCCATTTTATATATAATATCATTAATAATTCTATATTCATTTTTTTATGTTTTTTTATTTTGAATTATAACTTCAGAGTGGTTTTTACTTGAAAATAACTATGTTTTAAAAGTTATCTTTACAATATCAATTTTTTTATTGTTAACTTTATCTTATAAAATTCATATAATTATTAAAATTTTAAATTGTAAAAAACAATTATTTAAAATATATATTATATTTTTATATGTGTATAGTTATTTAATAAATATTATAACACTTTTTCATACATTTTCTACATGACAATTATTAGATTAACTAGGTTATTATTTGAAAATCTGTATCCTTTACTCAGTATAGATGTAACATCCCAGTTAAATAGAGAACATGAAATTTTTCATATTTATTAATATTTTTAATTAAATATTAATTTTACTTTAAAGGGGTTTCTATATTCGATAGCGTACCTGATACGCAACAACTAGTTTCTTTGAAATCTTACGTTGCACACAAATAATATAATATTATTATTTTGAATGGTGGTTAAATCCTACCCATTGTATTGGATTTAATGAACGAAACTAACAAAAATATTATTATACATGTTTGTTAAATTTATTTACATTTATCCAATAAATGTTAGAGGCTTAAAATGTGAATGAATCTAATTTTAAGCATAATTTACAATAAAAGGTCGATTTACCTCCTTCTAATGGAGAACCCTTTTTAAATATAGTTTTTTTTCACTTTTATATGTTCTATTTGACCTAATAAAATTCTTCTTTATAATTGGAACATCAAAATTTACTTTGGATGAAATTTTGGTATTTTTCTAATAAAATGAAATTTTTAATGAAAAGTGAAACATGTTGTATTTTAATTCAAAATTTACTTTTAATATACATTATTTATGTGGATAGATTATATTTTTAATTGGATGTAAAGTGTAATTATAATATATTATTAACACTTAATCCAATGTTGGTCATTGGAATTAATTTCACATCGAAATTGGACATAAACAATTGTCAATCTTTTTATAGTTATTGTTTTGTAAAAATAGTCTATTAGTTTTAACTATGAGAATTAATTTTAAATTAATTAATGAAAATTATATATTTTGAATTTGGTAAAATAGAAATCATTTTTGAATTTGGAATGTCAAATATATCTTAGGAAGAGTTTTTGGTATTTTTTTCGAAAAACATCAATTTTTTATGAATAGTGAAACCGCTTAGTAGTAGTTAAAAAATGGATTTTCATGTAAATGAAATGTTACCTCTTCTGTGAGTTGAATTTCAAAAATCTTAGATACATGGTTAATAACAAGAAGTAAAATGTGGTTCAATAGAATGAAAATAATTTATGGTAAATAGTAACTTTTGACTTTTATTTACCGTGGTTAAAGCTTAATAGGGTAATTCAATGTAAAAGGAATATTATAATTATTCAAAATTACATAAACACTTCCCCTAACCTTATTGGATGAGTCATGGCCGACCAATTCCATCCTTGGGTATATTTTGGGACCCCATGGAGCCACTTGGGAGTGATATTGACACTTTAGATTAATTAATTTAATGTAATGGAAAAAATAACATAAACAAATATCTTTCGGTAAATTAATTTCTATATGGTGTTATATAAGTTATATTTTCTAATATAAATATTCATTGGAAATATAAAAATATTTCCTACATGATGGTATTTTTATATAATACTTATACATCGAATAAATTAAATTATTTATGACACAATAGTGATGCTGTATTTACCTCATTAATAAATGAATTAAATAAATTGGATTATAAAGACTAATATAATATCTAAATACTGTCCATTTCCTATTGGATGATTTTATATTGAATATTAGTGATCTTATCATCAACTTTAATTTTTTTTGGACCTTTTGAAACCAAAGATAAGTTTATAATAAAATAATGTTTTCACACTTTCCAAAAGAGCCCCTCCTCTCCCATATAAAAGGATACCACTTATAACCAATTCCTCACACCTATCAAGACTTTTGGCTCATCCAAAATCATCACAATTAATCTCCCTACTTCCCTCTCCTCCTCTTAGAATCCTTACTTTACGTATAAGGAACTTCAACAAACCCTTTTGGTTCAAACCAAAGGGAGTTATCCAAATTAAATGTAACGGTTTCTCTTGACTTCATTTATTTTATTTTACTTCTCCAACCCATAAAATCTATTTATTACTTTATTTTATAACCACACCAGTATCGTCAATATACTAGGATGTTGTTATGAGAAGTATTCTAACTACACTTACACACAACTCCATCTAATGGGTGAAGAACATGATATTTCTGTGGATGAAAAACAAACGCCTCGCAAAATGATGATTGTTCAATTATCTCTTACCGCCTATCATGGTGGACATTATGATAGAAAAATATTTATATATGATATATATTTATGTTTTCTTTATGCTTATTTATTATTCCATTTATATAATTGCTTTATGGTTTCTATAGTTGGTAAATACGATAATCTCATTAGAGGAAGTGTGGACTACAGCCCCATCAAAGTGATATGACTCATTAATACCTTATGTAGGACGTATAAAAGATGGAGTTAATAATATTGTATATGATATTATACTATAATTATAATATAACTATGTATCATTATGATTTTAATTCCATTAAAATAATAAATAGAAAAGGATGTAGTGTTCAAGCATACGTACGACTTACCGTCTCCATGAATGGTGCATTTCATTTCTTACCTCTAAATGTTATGTACTATTATAAATACATATATATACTGGATATATATGTTATATAAATCATTAATGTCATTATGAAGATAATGGATATCTTACCACACGAACAACTTGTAATTATAAGGTGTTCATTTTTTTAAATCAAGTACCAATATCCACAAAACAACTATTATTAACATAAATGATTAAATAATGTTTATAACATGGTAATAAGTAATATAAAAATAAAAATAAACTTTAAATAGATTCTTAATCACGTATAAATTAAATTTTGTTTATTATTCACGAGATTAAACAATGAACGGGTCAGGTCGGACACAAGGTAAGGAATTTCTTATCTCACTTTTAATTTCGTGAGATTTCCATTATTCTTGAGTAATTTATTGCATGTTTTGTATTGTGTACTGCCATTTCATATATATTATCATGATACTCTATAAATTTATGGTATTATTTGATTCATTTATTGGTTATTTTCTTTTAGTCATACGACTCAATTGATTACAACGTGGTAAAGGGTTTTTCATCTCGCTTTTTATTTATGTGAGATTCATTTTATATTTGCCACTATTTTCCTTTATGTAGTGTACATACTGCCCATGATTGTATTATTTTTGTAATATACTTTCATTTATGGGTATCTAAATCTTCATTTAATGATCCTTCTTTCATGTGGTGTATGTATCATAAGTTACGAAATCGGTAAGGGAACTTTTTAACCCAATTTTCATTCCTTGGGTTAATCATGTAATTCATAATTATGTCATGTTATGATTATGTGTAGAGTCACGTTTTATTTATTTATGTTTTAATTTCACCACCCCTTTTTTTGGATATACTTTTGATACACATAATCACTCCATTTATAAATTCTCAAGTCATCTATATGAACTTCATAAGAGTAATTTTAACTCAATTTCCATTCATTGAGTTAAACATCCAAGTCATTGGTTTTTTCTTGAAAAGAACATGTGTGAATGTCCTATGATTGATTTACACTAAATATCCAATCATATTGAGTGTATTTATATCTGACACACATTATTATTTAATTTATTTATACTTAATCTAAGGATACTATTTTTATAAGGGATTTCGTCTCAATTTACATCCCATTAAGACTTCATTGTAGTTATGAACCAATTTACTCTTATATGGTGTATATATTGTCCTTTGGAATATTATAACACGAATACCTTTATTCTCATGATATTATAATGTTCCAATTAAATTTTTATTTCTCAACTATTTTTATTCAACCGCCTCTCATTTTGTTAAAAACTCTTTAACTAAAATACCATTTTAAATGTTTTAATGATTTATTCTTCTAAATATTTCTCATTAATGCCCATGTTTTCAAAAATGGTTTTTAGGATTTATTTATTTAAATGGACATTAATGTTTTCAAATGATAATTCATTTAAAAGCTTCAAAGTGGTATGGGACACATTGATTCATAAATTTCTTTATTAAATGTTTTAAAATTATTTTTAAAATGGTTTGATAATACCTTGATTATGTCAATATATTGAAATGATATATTGTCATTGAAATGTGGAAATGTTATCTTTATATTATGCTTGGTTTATTTGTTATGAATGGGTTATGGTTATTTGTCATTGTTTACATATATGGTTGGTTCTGTGATAAACCTAGGGCAGGTGAGAACGAGATAACTCTCCAATGAATTGGTATATGAGACTGAGGTAAACATTAATGTTTCTCCTAATAGATTTAGGGAATATACTGTAATGGGTATTCCAAATGTGACACCCAATGTAGCTGTGATTGCTATAATGTATGTATTTTATGAATTCCATAAGTTACCTTTGTGGTTTATGATTTCTGTGTGTTATTAAAAAATATTATGATTTCGTAAGGTATGTAATGATTGAAATGTATTGGTTTCATTGATTTGTATTTATTAATGGTTTAATGTTTCCTTTCCTTATTTTATAACCATTACTATGCTTTTTATTCTCATCCCAAGTGCTTGAAATGTTTTCCACAGTACTTAAAGATGAATTGGGTTAAGGATGGGATCAAGAAATAGTGTTGTTGTCTAAAACATGGAACTACACATGTTTCTTTTTATGACATTTTTTTATTTCAAAAAAATTGATACTGAGTAGTAGCGTCTACATGTAACTTTCAAGTTAATATGTAATAGTTATAGAATAATTCACTAAAACTCTAAACTTGAAAAGATACTCAATGTGAATTATTCATTTAATTCAAGATTATGTAATGTTTAAGTCTGGGTCCTTATAATAGATATTTTATCAAGGATATTTATCAAAAAGTAAATTGATTATTTGATTAATGTGGAATGTGTTAGACCAGTCTAAAACTTTTAGAGCCCAGTTATAGGTAGTTACTTTATGAATTTGTATTCTCTTGTAATGAATCATTCTTCCAAAGAGATGGGCTTTTAACTAATTTGTTATAAACTGTCTTATGAAACGTATTGAGGGTAAACGTACCATGTACCAAGGAAAATATGAATCCAATAATTGATAACATTATTCATTTAGATTTATTAATTATTTTTACATGATATTTTCACTTTAAAATTATCAATTTATATAGTTTATTATTAGTTAATTTTATAAATGAAATGTCTTCCAATTAAACAACATTCATTATTGATAATCCCTTATCCAGTTTCTTAAATGGAATCTATGTTCATTTATTTCCAATTATATATAGTTTATTCTTATTGAATCATGATTACTTCTCCTATATTATTACCCTTACTAATAATTTCATCCCAACCTTATTTTTTTTATTTCCCACAAGATATGATAATGAATTCTTGGAATGAATTTCAATGATGTATCTTATTAGTCATTGATATGTTTTATGTTTTGTTTTCTATTACCGAGTGTAATGTTTTCATCATGTATATAATATATTTTATTAAAACTAATAAACTATTCGGTCTTTCAAGATGTGATTCCTTATAATCATGCAAATTTAATAAAGGCACCACCTCCAGGATTCTAGGGTCGAGGAATTACAGAGGAATTATTTAAGATAGAATATTAAGAAATTATGTTGTGTTACATTGAGTGTAACATAAATAGAATATATTGTATCTACAAATGCATATATGAAATTTTTTTTGGTGATTTTTTTTATAATATATAAGAATGAATATTTGTAAACCATTAAATAGTATTTGTGATAATAAATGTATCATTTATTTTCCGAAAATTCTATACAATATTAGACATCAATAAAGATTGATAATAAGTTTCACTTCATAACAGATAATGTTTCTGGTAGATATTTTGTAATAAAATATAAGAGTTGATATAACATATGAAGAGTTAATCTTAACAAGGAATAAAAATTCCTTTTCACTATAGGATTTAATTACATCATAAAATTTTCATTATCCAATAATGTAGCATATATAAATTCTCTATGGGAATGTTTTTTATTTGATAAATGTTGATATATCGATTTTATAAAAAAATGAGGTTTTAAAATTTAGAGTTGTTAAATATTTTATTCAATTTTTCAAAAAAAAACCATATGGTCTATTGAAGATCATATTTGATGTCTTCAAAAAAATTTATTCAATTTCAACATATTTTATTATATATTATATTTTTAAAATTTTCATAATGATATATAAGAATTTATGACTTATTTTCTTGGTTATGATGGAGCGGGTTAGGATGTTCATTAAAAAAATTTAAAATCATGAATAAAAATGATGATGTTTTAATTCACATTAATGATTCCAATATAAATAAAATCCCATGATCCATGCTTTTTTAAAGGGGGAGATCATTCTTTCCAAACTCATACAACATGAATATGTTTACTGAATGTGGAATTCTAAACATAGTTCTCCATATGTACCAGACAATTTTTTAGAAAATAGTGTTATAAAAGTATGATGTCAATGGGGAGAGAATTATGTCATGATTACTAGACACAGATGACCAAATATAGTTTACTATATTGAACAAGGATTATGTGATCATATAGACAATGGTTAAAAGTTTATGTTTGAGGATATATAAAAACATTATGTATGGATATTATAGAATTAATAAGTTGTATGTTAGGGTATAACCCATTTTTTGAATGTTTTGTAATAGTATAAAAAATAAAATAATTATAAATTTCACAATGTCTTACATAACAGTAATATTTCCAATTCAGAATGGTACCAAAATCCCAACAGATGATAAAATTTCATATAAATAATTTATATATCATATTTGATGTTTCCAAATGATCATTTGGAAATATTTCAATATTTGAGAAGCAGTTTAATTTTTATCTACCAATTACTATAATGATAATTTATATTATAACAGTATAGGTTGGATTCTATGATTTTATGCCTTTATAATTTTAAATTATATTGAAACACATCAATATATTGATCTCAAATGATAGATGTAGATAAATTTTTCAGCTAGATTTCTTGTATAAATTTTAAATGGAAATGTTTTATGATACATTTAGTATGATGCTTAAAGATAAGAAGATAAATCTTTTAACATAATAGGTCTAGCTGATTTATTGATGAACCATCTATGTAGAGTTCAAATATATAGAAAGGATCCAATTAGGAGAATGGATGTTCAAGAGATCAAGAAGGCTCCATCAGATAGATGACCATCAGATGAACATTATCAACATCATTAGATAGACTATCTAGAGAAATTGTACTATAATATATTTTTCAATCTAACAATCCATTTAATTGTTTTAGAGTTATATTTTCATTTTTGTTAATTTTAATTAAATTAGTAAAATAGAATTAGAAAAAGTGGGTAATAATGAGATACCAAACATAGTGTGTTTAATTATGTCAATAGAAAACCCCCATCAGATGGAGTTTGGTGATACTTTTTATATTATTGTAAGGTTAATACAATTATTAAACAATATTGATCTATAATTGATCACATTTATAAATGATATAAGGATGATGGATTTATTTCATTATCATTGATGTTGTGTATGTTCATTGATGGTTGGAAATGAAATTTCATTCTTCAATCAACAAGAATGACCAGTAATCCTCTATAGGTCCTAACTATCACAATGTATATTTTAGTGGGAAGGAAAATTAAACTGATTACCTATTAATTCTATATTGTGCGAACATATATAAATGTGGATAAAGGTATTACCTTACAATAAAATTCATATTTTCAAAAAATCTAACATGCTAAAATTCAGAGTGTTTTGATTTTTGAACCTGTCATGTTGATTAAAAGAAAAAATTTACAAGTACATGGATAGATATTTGGAACTAAGTTATTAAAAAGTGGGAAAAGTAACAGTTAATTATAGATATGTCTTTATATCAATGTAATCAAAATTAAGATATCAAATATATGTTCTATATAGTTTTTGAGGAGTATTGGTTTTTTGAATTAAAATAAACAAGGATATTTAATGAAAGATTCATTTTATATTGTTTTAATGAATGGAGGAAATACATATACTAGATAGAGGAAATCGGATTGATCATTTATAAGTTAACATTTAATAGATTATTTATAAATAATTACATAATTATTGTGGACCTATATTATAATAAAACATTGTAACTAGTAAAGATCATTTTATACATTCCTATCAGGAAACAGATTTATATTCATGGGAGTTAGGTAAATATATATTTAATTATTATTAATAGTGAATTTAAATGTACTGATAAGAGTCACCAAGGTGATGATTTTGGTTTTCACACTCTGGTGAACCACGTAGGTCCTGAAATAATTGAATTACATTCGTATCATTTCCTTCTTTGGTTTTTTCCTTAAAATGATAATAAGGATAAAAACTAAATATGTTACGATGGTTATTTAAGTGAATTTTATATTTTAAATGATTACCACATTTTACACAACACCTTTTCAATGGATTTAATAATACTATGCAACATCAATCCACATGTTATATTCATTAAGGAAACTAATACATATATATATGGTGATTTTGAAATTAAATAATTTTAATCAATATTCTTATTATTATAATTAAAAAAATTCAATTTAATATGTCATATTTCTCATATTTTTTTTAAAAATAAAATATTCTTTTAAAGTTATTATCATATATTTATATATAAATTTAGGTTTTTTATGCCTAACTTGTGTTAATATCTAATTGCACCATCAAAGTACATTCTTTATTTGTTGTATGATTATTTGATGTGAATATCATTATGAACCCTATTTTTTCATATGTAATAATAATAAGAATAATAAATATTTCTATTACGTTGTTGCACATTTATTTGTAGTTTTATTATGTGATTGGTGTGCTCAGAATTATATTCCCCTTGATTAAATTGGTTGATAGTCAATAAATCATGAGATAATATAAATTAGTACATGACATGAAAATATTAAAATATTGAAAAGATAATTGTGAGAGAACCCACTATTTTGATGAAAAGTGGATAGGGATTAAACCCAATCCATTCTGTGAATTTCTCCACAATTTTATAATGTTCTCAGAAATGATCCTCCACTAGCTAAATGGTTTTGTGTTTTTATGGTTTTTACATAGTAACTATGTTTTTTTCTTGTGAAAATTATATTCTCTCACGGATTGTGATTGAGTAATGATAATTCCATACTCTTACGACTCATATTTTTTGAAATTATATGGTTTAATGATATAATTCATGTTGTGTTGTAAATTACAAAATATTTAGGAATATAATATGTTATGATCATGAAATCATACCCATAATCATATCTTATTTTTTATTATCATTGATATATATCTCCCATGTTTACCCTTACTGGACATCGGGGCTCACACTTTATAATAATTATTTTTTCCATAGGACGAGAATAAAATATTTAATTTGGATATTTCTTTAAATGGTACTATGAGAGAAGAAATATATCGTACATTATGAAGATGATTTATAGAATATGTATATTTTTTATCTAGTATCAAATTAAACTAATAATAAATAGTTGTTGGGATTGAATTATTGGGTAATATATTAATATTTCATCTAAAATGTTTTAATATTTCTATTTTAGGTGTTCTTTCTAATTGGTTTAGTTAAACATTTAGTTAGTTTAGGTGATTACATTAAAAATTGTAGGAGAGTATAACATTGTACAACCAATAATGAATTTAATTTTATATAAGGTGAACATAAAAGTGTTAAATGTTGAAATAATACTTTCATAATTTTGGTCATCTTAGGAATGATTTAATTAATTTTATGACTCTTTACTATAATTGTTATACTTTTATGCATCAACTGTGATATTTTTATTAATCGTTTTGAACTCATAAGAATATTGGTAAAAATGATTTGGCTCAAAATGCAATGATTTTACTCCTAAAAAACATAACAACATGGGACTTGTAATGAAAATATTTTTTGTTACACTAATTAAAAAATATCAATAAATGTATCATACTAATCTTAAAAATGAATAATGGAGTGACCAATAAACCATTATTTCCTTCAGTAATAAATATACACATTTTTATTGGGTCATTTAATCCACCTATGGTTGTGAAATATATCAGTAATATAGAATATATATTTTTTTCACTAATGAAAATATATTGAGAAAGCTTCCATGTTTTTTACATTTGGAATGAAAACAAAATAAATAGAGGAATCATATTAATAATACAATGTATGAACAAATAAATTACTCAATGGAATTGAAGGAGTTTTAGAGGGTAATTTTTAGTAAGTTCTATCCCAAAACATTTCTCAACAAAATAGATAAGGAATTTCATGAGATGTAATAATACGGTTATGAATCTAATTTTATCTATAATGATAATGTCACAAAAAATAAGTGGTAAACTTCATGTTTAATCATTAACCGATAATGAAAATTTTACCTTTTATTTAGTATCTTAAAAAAATTTATTTAAACTTAGTTGAACATAAGGGGCTTATTAGATTTAAATAAATCATTCAGCAAGTTTTGATGGTGGAAATGAAAGATAGAGATTCCCACCATACTAATGTCCCTGATTATAAGAGTAAGAAAACATTTTGTTAAATTATATTAATAAAACCCATATTATAATTAAAAGGAATCATATTTTATTCATTATTTTTTGATATAATATTTTAGGATGTTGTATTATGGGTGTTGAAAATATTTTGAGTTTTAAAGCGGTCCATCAATAAAGATAATGATGAAGAGATCTATAGAGGAAGAAAAATGAATTGAATATGGATAAAGATCAATAGAATGATCCAGATAGAATCCAATAACATAATTACTAGTAGTATGGGAATTATTATTGTAACACCCAGACCCCTCTATCCTGGATATGGTGAATTACTTGTGATATTGGCATGGTTAGAAGGAATGAATATCCTAAAATAATGATTAGTTTAGTTGTCTTGAAGAAACTATATACCTAGATGTTACTCTAATTACATTGGAAAAGTTTACAAAATACAATACAAAACAAAACAAAAAACTGCATCCACAAGAACTCAATAAACGATCTCATCTTTATCACCTTCTGAAAGTAAAAAATGAAATGGGTGATCTCAAACACTCAGTAAGGGTTAAAAATAGCAGAATCATGTGTAAAATAAATGGTAATTACAATCAATCAGACATTATCAATATGGCATAGTGAATACACGAATAACTAATTCCATTAATAAACTGAGAATGAAACTGCATCCATAAATTTTGTAATATTGAAAAACTCATGGATAATAATAATAAATTATAATGAATAAAAATAATGATTATTATTTGACCTTCATGTATCTGGAACATGAAACCATAATAACATAAAAACGGTTTAGTTTTATTGGTAGATACCTGTCAGATTTTTGGAAACAAACTTGAAGGGTTTGTCGCCAAACCGATTTCTCTCAGGAGACATATCGATACATCAAGGGGTTGTAGCAGTCCCCACCCACCATTTCATGTCCAAATCATTCTTTATACATTGATTCAATACAGGGGAAATATTCCTTTTTAATATCCATATAGAGTAGAGTATACGGATTCATCCATATTTTCATAATTAAAATAACTTTCCAAATAAATACCTTATATAAAATGGTATACGATTTAGAAAACAAAATATCCATGATTTGAGATTATGGATATTTAATATAAATATAATTTCAAATGAAAGGTTATCTCAAATGGTCAGTAGGTACACCACATAAGGATTATTAGTTTCACAATACAAAGTAAGTTACAAAAAAATAGTAGTTGAGACAAATGCCCTTACCACAATCTAATCGGTAAAATAATGTGACCAGAACATAATAAACCTCAGATGAATAATTTAATAAAATGAATATAAATATAATTATGTTATTATATATCAAATTTTAGTAAACATATACCACAATACAATAAATAAGTGGAGAATAATGAAAATCTGACAGAAATGAAAGTGAGATGAGAAACCCCTTACAATCATTTCGGCATGGTTACGAGTGTTATTGGGAGGGATTATTGTGAGGTAAAGGGATATTAAATTATTTATATGATACAAGGGAATTATGGGGTAGGTTCTAAAACAAACCCTATCATTAGGAATTAAAAATAAAAGGGCACAACATAGGGGAGATTCTTGAACAAAAGTGAGAGAGTGGATCACATACCATATGCCTGAAGGTGTTCTTGACTTCTTATTTATGAACTGAATAAACAAATTATGCTTATTAATTAATTATTCTAGAACATATTATATATTTTAATTATTTATTATAACCCATATTAGTTCATTCAAGGCCTTTTTTATTAGTTATAAGGTTCAATTTCATTGTTCGGGCTCGTTTGTTTACTTGGTTTTAAATGATCGGTACACTTATATTCATGTTTGGATAAATATATAAGATGGTTATGGTTGTACAAAAATGATTTTAAATTTTATTATCGAACATCCAAATTATTAAATTGTTTTTAATTTAATTTAGTTACTTAGAGTGAAGTTCAATTATTATATATATAACCTTAGTGACTACCGTTTTGGCTAAACGGTGGGTTTGATTACAATAAAGATGTTTTACTTTATAACATAATACCATTTGTACAAAATGATTACAGAACTAAAAATAGGATATATTACATATATAATAATCTGGTTCAACCATAACAGAAATGGTTTCATCACCATAATTAAAGATTATAATATAAATTGATAAACTGTTGTCCTTGAATGTGCTAAATTAGCACATCTCAAGCGGTGTGTTCATTTCATTCAAATAAATGGTGGGAAAAGGAGAGAAGTTAATGAAATATACCATTATCATGAAAACATGATAGTACATTTATGTTACTGGATTTATCATACTATTATGCTGAGGAAATAAACAAAAAGAAGAGAACATAAAAGAATTGAAGGATTTGGAATGAGGAATTTACCTCTTGAGACTTCCTCCTTTGAGAACCTTTTAATGGGAGAGGTTTTGGTATTTTGAAGAGGCTAGGAGCATTTGGACGTGGGGAAGGATCTTGGGGAGATACTTGGGAAGAATATTTTCATGGAACAAGGCTTTATTGTTGTGAGAGGAAGAGAGGGTGAGGGGTGCTTTATATAGTGGAGGGGAGAGGACTTTTCTTAATATAAAATTAATTAGTTTATTATTTCCTCCCAAGAAAACCAATAGTGAGTATTTTATTACCAATAATAGTATTATATACTTGTTATTTGAAACCAATCGGGATTACATCAGCAGATCATCATCAATGACTTAATTAATCTATTATTTAGTATTTATTGTGAATTATCGGGTTTTACTATTCATCAAAAATTCAAGCATTTCAGAAAAATACTAAATATTCTCCATAACCATTTTTTGACATGTAGAATCCAAAAATGAAGATAATTTATTAAAACTATTTTTCTAAATATGATTAATTAGATATTTAATTAAAATTTTTATTTAATCGAAAAATACACACTTAAAATATTCATCTTCATTATTAAGGTGCCTAAATTCATTTATACACACAATGGTATGGATACCGTTCATAATATTGATATTACTATTTATAAGGGTATGTTAATATCCACAAAGGTAGGTTACTATTCACATAAAATTATGTTAATTCTATTAGAGTCTAAATATCATCTTAAACACAACCGTGTATGTCAGATTTTTAATATTCAAATCGTAGAGTTGAAAAAATTATTTTTAATGGATTGGTTATGGATATCTCCTATAAGTAACCATGTTTTGTTCCATATAGGCTCATAGATTCTTGAGATATAAGCAACAAATAAAATTTATTTAAGAGAAACATACCATAAAATGTTTGGGGTGCTACATTATTCCCTTCTTCAGAAATTTCATCCTTGAAATTTTATGTATGAATATCACCAAAAAGTTGTGGGTGGTTATTTTTCATGAAATCCCCTGGTTCCCATGTTGCTTCCTCCAAATTCTAGTTCCTCCAAAGAAACTTTACAAGATGAGTTGTCATATTTCTCAATACTTTCTCTCTTGAATCAAGAATCCCAATTGGCTTTTCCCAGTATGACAAATCAGGTTCTAGTTCAATTTCTTCATAGGTGAGTACTTGTGTTGGGTCTAGCATGTATTTATTAAACAATGACACATGGAACACATCATGGAATTTGGAGAGATTTGACGACATCGCTAGACAATAAGCTACATCTCTGATTCTTTCCAGAATTTCAAATGGTCTGATATACCTGGGGCTCAGTTTCCCTTTCTTACCGAACTGTAAGACACCCTTCCATGGAGATAATTTTTGAATGACATCATCTCCCATCTGGAATTCCAAATCCATTATCCTATTGTCATCATAACTCTTATTCCTACTTTGGGATGCTTTAATATGGGATTTTATTGTCTTCACCATTGTCATGGTCACTTCAATAAGTTTTGGTCCCATAAGTTTCCTCTCACCAACTTCGTCCCAACAAGCTGGAGTTCAAAATCTCTTTCTATATACTATTTATATAGAGCCATTTGATTACTATAATTGAAACTATTGTTGTATGAAAATTCCACCAAAGGAAATTATTTATCCCAAATACCTACGAAATCAAGAGAGAATGACCTCAGCATGTCTTCTAGAGTTTTAATAGTCCTTTCAGACTATCGATCAGTTTGCGGGTGATAAGCAGTAATCATATGAAGCTCAGTATTCAAAGCTTTCTAGATACTTTTCTAGAACTTTGATGTAAACTGAGGATCTAGATCAGACAAAATCGATAGAGTTTCGCCATTAAGTCATTCAACTCCATTAATATAAAGTCTTTAAAAGCACTCAAATGGAAAATCATCTATTATAGGAAGAAAATGTGATTATTTTATGATTTGATCAATAGTTACACATTTTTCATCGTTCCATCTTGGATTCCTTGGTAGTACAGTGACAGAAGCCATCATAATGTTATCCCAATTCAACATATGTATAGGTAGAGGTTGCATCACTCTATTGGGATGTTGTCTCTCAACATTCACTTGTTGACAAACTAGACATATTGACACGTAGTCAGCAAATTCTCATTTCATATTATCCCACCAGAAATATTCCTTCAAATCTCTATACATCTTGGTGCTACCTAGGTGTATAGTGAAATTTGAGCTATGAGAATCATCTAATAGTTATCTTTTTAGCTTAAGTACTGATGGAATGCGTAACCTCTTCCCAAATTTCAGAACTCCTTCTTCATACACGAAGTCATCTAGTCTCTCATCCTTGGCGGCATTAGTTTTTTTTGCAGGTGCTCATCATCATATTGAGAGCTTTTTATCGTCTCTAATAATGTTGGTTTAGAAATAATTTGAAAGATAAAAGATGTTTCCCTTTCCTTAACAATTCTCATATCTATCATTAATAAATCCAAAAATATAGGATCTCTATCAATCCTCATTTGAGATAGAATTCCATGATCTTTCCTGCTTAATGCATCTTCCACCTTATTCTCCTTTCCTGGGTGGTAGTGTATTGAACAATCGTAATCTTTGAATAACTCAATCCATCTCCTCTACCTCATGTGGAGTTCTTTTTATGTGAAAATTTATTTCAAACTCTTGTGGTCCGTATAAATCTCACATCTCTCTCTATAGAGATAATGCCTCCATATTTTCCGAGCAAAGATTACGGCTTCTAACTCAAGATCATGAGTTGGATAATTTTTCTCATGATTCTTCAACTGTCTTGATGCATAAGAAATAACTATATCGTTATTCATAAGGATGAAACCCTGTACATTCTTTGATGCATTGATTTATATTAAAAATCCACCACTTCTAGATAGAAGATTAAAAATTTAAGCATTTTCCATTCTTCTTTTCAATTCTTTGAAGCATTATGTACATTATTTTCTCCATACAAACTTAACTCCTTAATGTGGTAGCTTGGTTAGCAGGTTAGACAGTCAGCCAAATTCTGCACAAAACGCCGATAGTAACCTGCTATACTGATAAAACTGCATACATTATTTATGTTTATTGGCATGGGCCAATCTTGGAATGCCTTTGTCTTAGCAGGATCATATAGGATTCCATCCTCAGAGACAATATGGCCTAGAAAAGAAGCTGATTGAGGATAGATTTATCACTTCCTAAACATCCCATATAACTTATTTCATATAAGAGTTCTCAGAATAACCCAAATGGGATTATCATGATCTTCATAGATTTTTGAGTATATGAGAATATCATCGATGAATAACATAACAAAGTTATCAGGATAATCCTTGTATGATCTATTCATTAAATCTATGAAAATAAAGGGTGCATTTGTCAGTCCAAAAGGGATAACTATAAACTCATAATGCCCATACCTGGTTCGAAATGCTGTCATAGAAATATCTTCCTTCCATACATGAAACTGTTGATATCCGGATCGAAGTTAAATCTTCAAAAAGTATTGATCTCCCTGAAGTGGATCAAATAAATCATCAATACGGGGCATAGGATAATTCTTATTTATTGTAATAGCATTTATTTTCCTGTATTCAAGGTAAATCCTCATGGATCCATCTTTCTTCTTAACAAATAGGACAAGGGATCCCAATGGATAATCTCTAGGTCGAATAAATCCTTTTTTACTCAAATCCTCTAGTTTTTTCTTTACCTAGACTAATTCCACAGTATCCATTCTATAGGGATTCTTTGATATAGGTCTTTCATCTAGAAATAAATTAATTGAGAACTCAACTTCCCACTCTAGAAGATGTCTAGGTAAATCCTCTGGAAATACATCAATTTATTCTTCCACTATGTTCACATCTTCAATTTGAAGATTTCTTTCCTTTCTTGTAGATATTGGTTTATCTTCTTCTCCAATTATTTCATTCAGTAGAGCTACTAGGGGTGGTTCTAGATAAGAATTAGGTGGAAAAGTTTCATCCCTAATGACAAGGGATTCTATACCATTTTCAAAAATTGTAACTTCCTTGTTCTTACAATAAATATTCGCATCATAATTTCTCATCCAATCCATAGCAAAAATTATATCAAATTCAATCATTGGTATGATGATAAGGTTAGTAACTAAATATCTTTTTGGTGTCTAGAGGGGGACTAGTTGACATGCCTTTGGTGCAATGATACATCCCCTGGGAGTTTTGACTGACAACTCCTTTATTAAATCAAATTGGACATATCTAATTTTCATTGTAAAATGGGAAGATATAAATGAATGTGATGATCTATAATCAAATAAAGTATTGGTTAAGTATGAGTAAAAAATTAGAGTACCTACCAACATGTCATTAAGAACATCAACCTCTGTGGTTGTAATCACATAGGCTCTCCCTTGTTCTCTTGGCTTTTTCTAAGGCATGTTTCCTTGGATCATAGGACACTCATTTGCATAGTGTCCCATCTCTCTGTAATTATAGCATTTAATATCATTAAATTGTTTCATCCCCTTGCATTCATCATATTGATGACCTTTTCTCTGCAGTTATAGCAGACTCCCATGCCTTTCAAGCATTTCCCGGGAAGATTCTTTCCACAGTTCTCACATAATGGGAACATATTTGTTCTCTTGATCTTCTTTGGTGCTTCTCCCTTTCCTTTGTTATTATATTACAACTTCTTATCATTGTTTCCTTCTAAAATATTTGATCTTGAAAATTTCCTCTCTGTTTTGAGAGCACTTGATATGATTTCATCATATGAAGAAAATGATTGAGAAGCCAGTGACATTCGAAGACATGGCATAAGACCATCAAGGAAATTATTAATCTTGTCTATCGAGTCACATACGAAATCTATAACATACCAGGGTTGCCATGTAAATGCATCCTCATACTCTGTGACACTGTCTTCTTCCCTTTGTTTTAAGCTAAAGAATTTCCTCTTAATTTTAGTTTGTTGCTGTTTCGCACGGAATCCGGGGATGACCTCCTAAACGGGAGATTCAAACGTTCCGATCAGTTTCTAACGGGTTTGTTCGTAGAACCGGAAACATCCAATGATTCCACATCTGTTTGGACCTACTTTCCAAAGGCAGGCACTCATTAGCTTGTGGACCAATGAGGCTTAGGAATTTGCATTGGTCGAGAGGATGGGAGGTCGGACTCATCACACCTTTTTAAGGGGAATTATTGTCTACTCCGGAACTCTCTTTATAGATTTAAGTTATGTTCGTGAATCCTTATTGCATTACCAAGTATAAAATGTGATTTCCTTTAGTTTTAACAATCAATGATTAAATATGCAAGAAATTTAGAGAATCTTTTATATGTATTTGAGGTTCTTCATCAATAGAGAATCATCTATATCTGTTTAGAGATTCTTGGTCAATGGTATCCTTCCAAACATTTATATAAAAGTCTCTTGGTCATTATGATGACAAGGCTGGTTTTAAAGCCACTCAGTGGGGCACTTGAAGTTTATCGTCATTCAGAAGGACAGATAGTATTTCAAAGTTGGGATCGAACCCATAAATGGGCTACCTATGTATCCTTTGTTTTGGAAAAGGAATCAGAACCCACGTAGTTCGAGTTATGGAGTATGATGTTTATGATTGATGGCTCAAAGATGAATGTCATAATTACTTTTACACTCTAAGCTCACGTGAGTCATGCTCGGTGTGAGAAACAAGAGGTATTGGTAAAAATTTAGACAATTGTGCCATAAAAGATGCAATCATAAGAATTTGTTTGGGGCTTATGTATGGACGACTGCCCAGATAGATGAAGGTTTAGGATTTACTTTTAGGTAGAAAATCCATGAACAGGGTCCATAAAGTTATATGTGCTTCATGGAGATTTGAATACTCTAATCTTGGGGCTTACTCCTAAGGAGGATGCCCAAGTTAGGAGGGGACTTATGATTGGGTTTTACTCCTGAAAAGGAAACCCAAATCAAAGGTAAATTATGACTGGTTAAGAGAAATTTAAGGGGACTTGGGGCTTATTCCTGAAAAGGATACCCAAGGTTATGACTGAGTCTTATTCCTGAAAAAGGAGACCCAGGTTAGGGATTAAGGTTTGGGGCTTATTCCTGAGGAGGATGCACATGATTTGAGGTTGAGAACTTTAAGAATTTGGGGCTTACTCCTGAGGAAGATGCCCAGATTAAAGGTTTTATCACTGGGGATTATTCCTGAAAAGGAGACCCAGGTTAGGATTCTCTCATCTTAAAGGATGAGGTTGAATGAATGAACTCTTCGTATTTTAGTGACATAAGGATATTTAAATCACTAGACTTTGAGAGAGATTCCACAGAATTCCTTTCAGATAAGAAAGTCAAATCAAGAAATCATGCCATAAATGGCTTTGAAGAGTGTCTTGAAGACTGAATCTTGAAAAGGAAAGGTGAAATGGCTTAAGAGGGGTAAAAATGGGCAATATGGGCACCCAAAAATATAGGGGCGCGCAAGTCTTGCAAGGCGCGCAAGTCTTCCGTGGGCGCGCAAGTATTGGTCGCGCAGGTATACCTGCGCGACACATAGTGTACTTGCGCGATATTCAACCAGCATTAAAATACTTGAGCGACTCTTTTTTAAAACCTTTAGAATGTTCTCGAGGTTCTTCCAGAAAAGGTACGCGCAAGTTATATTGAAGGAAATAAGTCAGCACACAAGTGTTTGATAAGTTTCAACACTTAGGCCTTTCTTCTTCTCTTTAGATATTCCGTTCTAGGTAAGAAATTACCTTAGAAGTGTTCCGGAAGCTTTGAGAAGATACTTGGGCGTCGGGAGCTTCAATCTGAGTTTCTGGAAAAAGATCCTCCCAAATGGGGGGCCCACAGGGTCTATTTATAGGCAAAAGAAGACCCCGGGAGGTTACCGGGCGGTTACCAATTAGGTCGCGCAAGTCACCTGCACGACCAAGGTAGCCGCGCAGGTACACTTGCGCGCCAGTTAGATAACTTGCGCGGTGAGGTTTCTATTGATCCTTTCTTCCTTCCTTTGTTGATTTTTGATGTTTTCTTCAAAGGCTGAATCACTTTGAGCTCAGATATTCCCTTTACCGATCTTTAGATTTTGTGACGAAAGGAGCGTCAACAAAAGTCCCCCCTCAGAGTTGGATCCGGAGAGAAATGAGGATTTGACTCTGAGGAAATCAAATCCCTCCAAAGGAAAAGGGAGGGCGCGCAAGTCTTTCAGTGCGCAGAGGGGCAGCGCGCAAGTCTGCATCGCGCAGGCCTTAAGCGCTCTGGGTGTGGTGCGAAGGTAGGCTTCCTGGCCTATAAATACACGGCCTCACCTCCGTACAAGTATCCGGATTTCCGGACATCATCCCTTCTCGATCTCTCGTCACGCAGGTCACATAAGCCACGCAAGTCCCTTTTCCACTGTTCCCTCGCTGTTGCGCTCCTGTAAAGGTATTCGTATTTGCGCGGTGCATACTTGCGCGTCAAAAACTAGTGCGACACATGAAATACTTGCGCGTCCTTGTTTAGACTTGCGCGACTTAATGCCTTTAGCCATTTTTTTCCGAATTATTTCACAAATTTTATGAAAAATAAACCCATTTAAGAGTTAAATTTGTTCAACTTTTGTGCAGATTTAATGGCTCCTGAGGAAATTGAAACGGCTGATGAACTGGCTAGCAAGCGGATTGATGACATGATGAACATTATTGACCATGATTACTATGATATCTGCGACAGCACTTTCCCAGATTTGGATAAGTACTTGAAGAAATATCATCTTAATTTCCCACAGAGCATCTACCTGTCTCTGTGTGTTCATGGTCATCTGCAAGGAGTCAATGTTCCAAATGCAAACAATTATACACCAGAGATGCAGCTGCACTGCTACTTCTCTATTTCGGTTATGTTGTGCATTAAGAGTAACAAAAATGGTGTGAACATTCAAATTCATCCTCCATGTCATTCCCTTGCTGATATGTAAATGGAAAACCCATGGGATGAAATTTTTTCTACTAATGGTTGGTGGAGAGAAGATAAACATGATATTAGAGCAATATCTTAAAAGAGTACTCTCTCCAAATGGCTCTTTACTTCCAATGCTCCATTCTCAAATCCATGTATCCATCTTCCAAGTCTCTTGGACAGAAACAGAGTCACTGTTTTATCAGCAGAAAATTTTCTCAAACTGCACTTAAGAACATCCTTTTACAATTGTTCCAAGAAGAGCTGGTATCACTGTATCTCTTATTGTATCCAGTTGAATGAATGAATTCTAGGTGGTTACTGATGAAGCTCGGGATGCCGTAAAATCAAATGAAGTGATATGTTGAAAGCCTCTTGTAATTCTCGAAAAAGAGAAGAGACTCCAGTCTGTGGATGTCCTTCTAACTCTTGTGTATCAATGAAAAACACTTTCTTCTTCAATCATTTGTACCTGCATTCTTCCATTACCTGCTTCAAATTTACATAAGCCAATGGGCTTAGTAATCATAGTTTGATTTTTACAAGGATTATTACAAATAACCCTACAAACTTTGAATCTTTTAACTTCTCAATATTACCTAAATCATACAAAAATGTATATTTAGTGAGCTGGAACTTGACTTTTATTCAGAGTTCCTTTGTCTTTTGTGTGGGCAGTTTAAAGTCATGCACGCCGGACATAAAGGGGCTAATGTTTAAGGTCAAAATATCTTTGACCGAAATGGATTAAAAATGGATTCAATTCCTTGACAATTTATCTGAAAACATATTACCATACTCAAGTATGAGGGAAAAAATTTAAACTATGGCTTAAGAATATTTGAATCTAAGGAATGATATGAAAAAGATCTAAAAGGCATTAGAAGAAGTAGTTTCCAAGAATGAAGTTACTATTATTTAACAAAACCCGTTAGGGGGTTGAAATATGCAGGGCCACCTATGGGCATTGGCTGCATGGTCAAATAAAATAACATCTTTTGGATGATAAGTCTGTTATGTGGACTGTTTATGCAAGGCCACCTATGGGCACGTGCTGCATAGTCAGGCAAAAGAACTCCCAGAAATTTACTTTCCTAGTGCTAAAAGCCAGTGAATGTTTATGGAGATTCAAATTTTCTAAAGTATATAGTTTGTTGTATGGAAAGAGGTACTTGAATATGGAGAAGATATTTCCAAACAAGAATATCGAAGAACTGGATGAACATCACTCCTACGAAGGTCTGACCCAAACGTAGGGAAGAAGAATAAACCATAGACTTGAATACTTTCAGATCATGAAAAAGGATATGGGACAAATATGTTAAGGATGGCTATTTTTGCAGATCCCTACATACTGTCGTTTTAAGACAAATAAGGACAAAAGAGGCATTCTTCCCAAGAATGAAGTTTCCATTATTTAACAAACCTGTTAGGGGGTTGAAACATGCAGGGCCACCTATGGGCATTGGCTGCATGGTCAAATAAATAGCATCTTTTGGCTGACAAGTCTGTTATGTGGACTGTTTATGCAAGGCCACCTATGGGCACGTGCTGCATAGTCAGGCAAAAGAATTCTCAGAAGTTTGACATTTTTGTGACTAGAAGTCATGAAAAGGGTTATAAAGATCTGAAAATATTTAAGGTTAGGATTATAATATATAAATATGGGTATTGTCCAATGTATATAGAGATACATAGGTCAATGAAAACCATAATCATGTTGTGGCTGGGTCCTAAATTGAAATTTTGGACTTCACTACGTATCTCATAAGAATGAGAATCAAGTCATACGTAGTTCTTGAAATGCAGTTTAACGTCGTGCAGGACGAAAGGATGAGTGATCTTAGTTTTAGGGTCATAAAATTCGGACCATAATAATGAATACACAGTTTGTGTTTTCATGAGGACTTTTCAGCCAAGGGACTGAAAGTGAAATTTGGTGTTATGCCCAAAAGACTTGGGACTGGATTCGAGGGACACTCGAATGTTCCTACGTATCCCATAAGGATGGGAATCAAGTCCACGTAGTTCTAGAATTACCCTTTGTACAAATTTGGTTCGTACATGTGAAGGGTGAAAGGGGACTTTAGTGCAATGATGGTTTTAATATAAGATAAAAAGTTTAGGAATTACCATGAATGCACGTAGTCTTTTGAAATGAAACATGATTAAAAAAAAATCATTGTCAATAATGGTTCCTTCTCAAATGAGGGAATCAAAGAATATTGTAGTTTATTATCGTACCGGACAAAAGTGTTGTATAGTTTAACATCATATAACAAGGACGAAAGTGAATCAATGTAAAGATATTGATTCCAGGGGCGGTTTCACAAATCAACATCATATAAGGTTGTGGTGAACCGATGTGAAGAGATTGTTTTTGGGCTAGAACCCTGGGAGGTTGCCTACATACCCCGCTTGGAGGGCAAGGATCAAAGTCCGTGTAGTTCAATATAAAGAATGAATTAATGATCAAGTTGTTCTTGGGGACAACGATCCATTTAAAATGTTGTTAGGACTTACACATGGTTAGCGGCCCAGAGAGAGTGTTATGGTTGATGTTCGCTCTAAGCTCACGTGAGTCATACTCGGTGTGAGAAACAAGAGGTAATAACAACCTTAACGATGCACAGTTTAATGTCATGTAGGACATAAAAAAGGGGACTATGCAGTTTAAAGTCTTGAAGTTAGGACTATTGGTGCTGCACAATTTAGTGTCATGTAGCAGGGACAAAATAACAGTTTAATGTCATGTAGGACATATCAAGGGCTTTCTGTACAGTTTAGCGTCATGTAGTTAGGACGATGGGAACAATACAGTTTAACGTCATACTGGACGAAAGTGCGAATAGTTTAAGGTCATATTCATGGACCGTGGATGGTGTGGTTTAATGTCATGCTAGACCATTGATGATTATATAGTTTAACGTCTTTTCGGATGTGAGGGACTTTTATACAGTTTAGCGTCATGTAGTTAGGACGTCACAGTTTAACGTCTTGCTGGACATAAGGGATTTGCAAATAGTTTATGGTCATATACATGGACCAGGGATGATGCAGTTTAAGGTCATGCTGGACGGTTTATGGAACTTTTTCACAGTTTAATGTCGTGTGGGATGAAGTTGCAGTTTAAAGTCATACTGGACCATTGCTGTATAGTTTAACGTCATATAGCAAGGACGAACTGGTGCTGTACAGTCTAAAGTCATGTAGCTAGGACTAAGGTGAACCAATATGAGGATATCAGTTCTGGGGACTTTTTTACAGTTTATCGTCATGCTGGATGTTGGAAGTGCCACACAGTTTAATGTCATGTTGCTAGGACACAATATAGTTTAATGTCATCTCGGACAAATAAGGAACTTCTGTACAGTTTAATGTCATGTAGATAAGACATTATACAGTTTAATGTCATGTAGGACATACAAGGAACTAATGTGATTTTTTTGGATCTGGGAACAATATTTTGTGTTTATATAAAATACTTCTTCAGAAATCTAGCATTAGTTGGAGTCGTGATGTGTTCTCCATCCATTGAGATCAAAGAATATGCTCCATTGGAGTAGACCTTATGTATTGAATAAGGTCCTTCCCATTTTGGTTCAAGCTTTGGAGGCTTCTTTCCTGGTATCATTGGTGCTCTGAGAACCAATACCAATTCTCCCTGAATGAATGAACGAAGACGAACTTTTTTGTTAAAAGCTCGTGCTATCCGATTCTGATAGATTTCCAAGTGGTGCAATGTGCACAATATTTTCTCATATAACTGTTCCAATTCATTCAACCGCTTTTGGGATTTCTCATATGTTGATAAATGATCACAAATGGCTATTCTGTGTGAGGGAAATTGAACTTCAATTGGCAAGATTGCTTCTGTTCCATATACCAATGAATATGGAGTAGACCGCGTTGCATTGCGAGTGGTAGTCCGATAAGCCCATAAAGCATGAAAGAGTTTATCAGGCCATGACCTCTTATCTTTATCCACCATCTTTTGCAGTATATTTGAAAGAGTCTTGTTGAAGGCCTCTATCTGGCCATTAGCCGCTGCATGATATCGAGATGAATGGTTGGACTTAATGTTGTATTCTTGATACAATTTCTTTACCTCAGAAGAACAGAAGTTGGTGCCGTTGTCCGTCAATATGGTATGAGGGACACCAAATCTAGTAATGATGTTAGACTTGATGAAGCTAACAATGCATTTAGAACTGACTTCTTTGAGAGGTACTTCCTCTGCCCATTTGGAAAAGAAATCAGTAGCAGTAAGAATGTACTTAAACTGCTTGGCCGTAGCTGAAGGGTAAGGTCCCACCACATCCATTCCCCATGTGGAAAATGGCCATGAGTATTTAGCTGTATGAAGCAACTCTGGAGGTTGATGAATGAAGTTGGAATATACATGGCATGAATGACACTTCTTTGTGAAATTAACACAATCTTGTATCATTGAAGGCCAGAAGTATCCAAGCCTTCGAATTTGATCAGACAATCTATGTCCAGACTGGTGGGCACCACAGACTCCTGCATGCACTTCTTTTATGACAGCCATTGTCTCTTCACCATCAATACATCTGAAGAGAACTCCATCAAAACCACGTTTTTAGAGAATTTTCTCGAGGTGTTTTGGACCATCATAAAGAGTAAAATTGACCACACGTTGCCGAATTTGTTCTTTCTCGGCTCTATCAGGTGGAACTGTTCCATTTTGAAGGTATTCCTTGATAGGTGACATCCATCCTGTAGTATGACCATACGATTCAGGAATGGGACTAATTTCATTAATTTCCTCTGTTCTGACTTGAACATAAGGTGAAATTGCACGACGGTGGGCAATACAGATGGTTGTTTCGTCCCGATTTGGATCTGCTAAAGCTGTGGCTATATTAGCCAGTGCATCAGCTTGAGCATTTTGTGATCTTGGGACATAAGAAAATGACGGTTCTGAAGGGAATTCCGACATTAACTCTCTGACGTAATCATACAAAGGGATTAATTCTTCTTTTCTGATGGCATAATCCCCATTGACTTGTTTTATTACCAGGTCCGAATCACCTTTCACCTTTAAGTGATTCACTTGTGATTGAAGCGCTAACTCCAAGCCTGTAATGAGAGCTTGGTATTCAGCTTCATTATAGGTACCACCTTCCCACAACAAAAAGGAATAAGGTAACACTGCCTTATCTAGATAAATGAGCACAATTCCTAAAACAACTTTGTTGAATTTAGGATTTTCCATTTTCTTCCATGTTGGACTTCTAGAAGCACCATCAAAATACATTTCCCATGTTTGAGGACTCTCTTAAATAGAGAAAACTTCCTCATCAGGGAGTTCGATGTCTGAATACGTGTCTTCCACTGAAGGATGTTCAGCCAGGAAATCAGCCAGAGCTTGGACCTTAATTACCTTTTGAGACACATACTGAATGTCGAACTGCTGTAGAATAACTGCCCATCTTGCCAGACATCCTGTAAGCATTGGACGACTAAGGATGAATTTGAGTGGATTATTACGAGATACCAATTGGACCTCGTGATGTTGCAGGTAGTGTCTCAGCTTCTGAACTGCAAAGATTAATTCTAGGAAGCACTTTTCAATACTCGAATACCGGGTTTCTGCTTCAAGCATAGTTCTACTGAGATAGTAGAGACTATTTTCATTCCCAGCATCATTCTTTTGAGCGAGAAAGGCACCCAATGATCGCTCTAAAGCTGTCACATAGAGGATAAGAGGCCTACCCTCAACAGGTGGCATGAGTACTGGTGGAATCAAGAGGTATTTCTTGAGAACATCAAATTCTTCTTGACATTCTTCAGTCCACTGGTAAGTGACTCCTTTCTTCAATAATTTGGTAAAGGGTAAACTTTTGCCTGCCAAATTGGCGATGAATCGCCGAATATAGGCTAAGTGTCCTTGAATTCCTCTTAATTCTTTCAAATTCTGAGGAGGTGACATACCAAGGATTGATTTGGTCTTCTCAGGATCGACTTCAATACCATGATGGATTACAACAAAGCCGAGGAATTTTCCTGAGGTTACCCCAAAAGAACATTTTAAGGGGTTCATCTTCAAATTATGTTGTCGAAGCTTGTGGAATATGACTTCCAAATCAGCCAAGTGATCAAAACGTTGTTTGGATTTAACCACCAAATCATCTACATAGCATTCAACAAACTTCCCTAGAAAAGGTTTGAAGATACGATGCATGGCGCGTTGATATGTTGCACCTGCATTCTTTAAACCAAAGGGCATCACCCGGTAACAAAACACACCTTGAGGAGCTCTGAAGGATGTATATTCCTCATCTTCTGGGGCCATTCGGATCTGATTATATCCAGAATATCCATCCATGAAAGAATGTACTTCATAGCCAGCCGTCGCATCAATTAAGAGTTCTGTAATCGGAACTGGGAAAGCATCTTTAGGACAATACCGATTAAGATCTCTGAAATCGATGCAAACCCTAATTTTTCCAGTCTTCTTCTTTACAGGGACAATATTAGCCAACCACTTGGGATATTGAACTTCTCTGACGAAGTTAAATTTGATAAGCTTATCCACTTCAGCCTCGATTTTGGAAGCATAGGTTGGGTGTGTTCTTCTCGCTGCTTCCTTGAATCCTCGATGTTCTTTTGGAAAACCCAAATGATGGGTGGCAACATCAGGATCAAGGCCAGGCATCTCTGTATAATTCCAAGCAAAAATATCTTTATTTTGCTTTAGAAAAGAAATATACATCTCTTGCTCTTCAAGGGTCATGGCCGCACTAATTAAAGTGGGGCGTGGATCTTTCTCTGTACCCAGATTTACCTCTCTGAGTTCATCCACATTGGTAGAGATACCCTCTTCAAATGCTGGAGGAGCATCTCTAAGATCTTCCTCTTCCTCTTCATCATGTGTTATTTCTTCCGTTTCTACTTGCAAAGTAGATGAAAAAACGAAATTCTCATGATCATAAGAGATGTCAAAATTTTCACATTTTGAAGAAGAAGCTTCCATTTCCGACCCTATTGATGATAAAGGGTCTTATTTGGGAAATAAAGAGGAGATGATGGATTGAGAATCGACATCAATATTCACCTCTGTTGTTGCTATAACTTCTTCTGGCCTGATTAGCGAAGTATAGACTTGTTGGATTTCAGCAGACGAAATGGAAACATCACCACGTATGATTTTATCACTGCTTGGTAAGTTACCAATTTCTCCCATGTTGTCTGGCTCGATTGCCGCAATTGAAATTATGGATCTTTCCATAAGATTATTTTGATTTGGGCCTATTTTGTCAATTTGACTGATAGGTAACACATAATCTGTACTCACATGTGAAAATGGATTTATTGGAATTTTTTCCAAACCATATGGAGCATTAACTTTGGTAATTTCCTTCATTGTAGATTTTTCTCTTCCCTTCATGTGATAAAATTCCGCCTCAATGTATTGAGACTCACATGTCTTGAACGGGGCCTTATCACCATACAATGTTCCAACTTGACCATCGAAACAGTATTTGAGACATTGATGGTATGATGACGGAATAGATGCATGCTGATGTAGCCAGGGTCTTCCAAGCAAGATATTGAAAGCTGAGTCTTGATCAACAATCATGAAATCCGAATTGGAAACAAGATCTCCAAACTGAGTTCTGAGCGTAACTTCTCCCAGTGGTTCTTGATCATTTTTATCATATCCTTGCAACATCATGGTAGAAGGAGATAAATCAGATTCCGTGAGGCCCAATCGACGAAGTGTGCGAATGGGCATGAGGTTGACTCCTGAACCATTGTCAATGAAAGCTCTTCGAACATCTATACCATTGACTTTGCCAGATAAGTACAAAGGTTTTATGTTCCCATGCACAAAATCATCTTCATCTTTATCAGTAAAAGATATCACTGCATGGCATTCCACAGGATTATTCTCTATGTGATAGATTTCAGCTGCAGCAATTTCAGCTTCAAACTCCTGAGGACTTGAAAAAGCTTCGATGAGTGCTTCCCGAAGATCTCTTGACAGATTCAAAGCATCCAAAATTGATAACTTGGATGGTACTTGGGCCAAGTGTTTCAATATATCATACTTTTGATCTAGAGGTCTGCGTTTTCCAATAGGAATATGCGGTTTAGCAGGTACCTTGGAAGCAGATGCTTTGGAAGCTGTTGCATCTTGTATTGAAGTTGGCAACATCCTTGGTTTTGGAAAATTAGACTGATTAGATCCATTTACTTGCTGAGATAAAGAAGATGGAAATTTTAATCGGTCTTCCAAAATAACTGTGTCGAAACTGAGTTGGCCATTGGCAGAAGAATTTGCTTGTTTTTTTTTTGAGCTCGCTGAAGGGCTCTACCACGAGTTTCTGCTGCATATACAGTGCTAGCAGGGGTAGAATTAGAGTAGTGGCTTCGGAAAGATCCACGTCTTCCCCTATATCCTGAACCTCTAGAACTTCCTCGGGTTCCCTTATTTGATACAGGGAATTCAGGCTCATCAAGACTGGAATATGAATCTTTTAATTGAATCTTATTAACAGAACCAAAGATTAACTCTTCGTCTGATAAAGACTCTGCCTGGTTAACCTGTTTAGGCTGTGCCGTTTGGTGGGACGGTGCCCGTGGCTTTGAAGTAGATGGCATGAAATCTTCCAGAGTCAAAGAAAATTTAGGCTTTGATACATACTCATCTTCTCTTGATTCCTCTTTCTTCTTTGAATTGCGCTGCCCTTTTGAGGATTTGTCTTTTGATGGAGGCTTTACTGCAGCTTTTGTAGGAGACACAATTGGCTTCTTTAATTGTGTTCGCAAAATGGAATGGGTCCGATTGATTGTCTTTCTGACCATCCAATCATCATATTTTTTCACAGTTTTGCTTTTGACTTCCTGCCACTCGCCTCCTTCCTCTGGATCTGTAGCGGTAATACACGCTACATGAGCTGAAGAACCCTTCAATTTGACTTGTCCCAAGTCGACCATCTTTTGCAGGAGGTCTTTAAAGACAAAACACTCCTGTATGGGATGCCCCATCATTTGATGAAAGGGACAATAATTGGGACGGTCTTCATCTCCTTCCTTGTTTGGCCTCTTCGACACTGGTAATTGAACCAAATTATTTTCCAGAGCTGAAATGAAGTAACCAGGAACTTGCTCACTTCGGAAAGAGTATGTTTTACTCTTCATATCCTCAAATTGTTTTCGTCGTTGATCTTTTTGATCATTTGGACGAAACAACCTTTGTTGTTGGCGTTCAGGAGGTGGAGCCCTTCGAGAAGATGAAGGTTTTGAAGTAGAAATAGGTATAGGTGCCTGTTTAAGCATAACTGTAGCAGTTTCTGCTTTACCCATTCTTTTCCTGGAGCTGATGGAATTACACGAGATTTAACCTTAGCCTGTATAAGGGAATCTTCAATCTGTTGAGCGATTGAAGTAAGGTCTCGAAACCCTCCTGTGTATTTCACAGGGATCAATGGAGTGCGTAATTCTTCACGCAAATTTTCCACACAGATTGGCAACAATTCCTCCTGAGGGAGTGCTAAACTCAAGGAATACGTTAATCCCTTCCAACGAGCAATGAAATCAGAGACTCTTTCATTTTCCCTTTGCTTGCAGTTTGTAAGATCGAAAACTGTCGTTTTATGCAAAGTTGAGCTAAACTAAAGAAGGAATTTTTGACGAAGATCCTCCCATCCGATGACTGTCCGGGATTGCAAGCTTGTATACCAGACAAAAGCTGGTCCTTGAAAGGTTCGCACGAAGCATCTGAGTTTCACTACTTCTTGCTGCTCTGGAGTTCCCATCAAAGGATCACAACAAGACACGTAATGCGTCAAATGTTGTTCAGGGTCTCCTGATCCATTGAAAGTAGGGAAAATAGGGTTTCCAAAACTGGATGGAGGAGAAATTGAATCTACCCATTCAGGGTAAACTTTCATTTCAGGTTGAACTTGCGCCCGTTTCCCTTCCATAGTTTCTAACCGAGCTGTTAATGACTCAATAGTAGTTATTAACTTTTGAGAAACGTCAGGTTGAACTTGGTTTTGGGTAGGTGCAATGAATGGAGCTTGGACAGATGTGGTGGTTGGTGCTGCAACTAATGGTAGTGCTGCCAACCGTTGTTGCGTTTGACCCGTAGGATTAGACCTCTGAGGGTGTACTGATAAAGGAGGATATTCTTGATCCATCTCAGTAGTTACAACAAATTCCTTCGGCTGTCAGACTTCAGAATTCTTAAGAAGAAGACTACTCTGAAGTAGTTCTGCGTTCAACCTTCTTAATTCTTTCATTTCTTCCTCCTGTTGTGCAAACCTTTGCTCTAATGAGAGCGATTGACCTCCTTCAGAGGAAGTGTGAGAAGTAACCTGATTCTTTCCTTTCCCCTTATTAGATCCTTTTCGGAGAGGGGGAAGTGGGTTACTTGAAGGAATACCCTGATTTTGGGTAAGACATTGATTACGTGTGCGCACACCTTCTTCATTTAGGTCTGTGTACGCAACTTCTTGAGCAGGAACCTCTTCGTCTGATCCCTCTGATTGAGCCTCATCTGGTCAATCAGCAGCAACGACATTGATGACATTAATGGATGCATATTGCATGGAATCCTTTCTATCAGCATTTCTGTGATATTGTCTCCTTCCATGTCCATGATGAGACATGGCATTCCGTTTACTTGATCCCTCAGGAATTTCTTGGAGAACCGTCACTTGGAGAGAATCTCCTGACAGCTTGGCTCTTCGTTTCTCTTGAGGCTTATTCCCTAATCGAGAGAATACTGACTTTCTCTGAGGGAGGGATTGAGGATTTGAAAAAGTCCCCAGTCCGGTGGACTGGGGATGTTCCTGCTGCTTCCGCTCAACTCCTCGAATCCCATTCGTTGACTCTGAGGGTTGGGTTAGAGAAGTCCCCAGTCTGGAAAGCTGGGGTGTCTCTTGACATGCTATGTCTGAGATCTTCTTAAAATCTCTCTTGATCTTGCGAATCATAGTTCGAAAATTAGCTGGATGCATTAACCTGTATCCACTTTTATCACCTGGTTCAACAGACCGTTGGATGATTTCCGAAACATCTGTCATTTGATGACGTGTTTGCTCCAGACGAGAGGCTTGTGCAATATTCTCGCCTACTTGATGTAGGAGCAATTCAACAACTTGTTCTCTATATACTTTATTTTGAGAGGAACTAGTTGAAGCTTGTTCTTGAGCAAGCTTTTGATTATGAACAAAGCTCATTGACTGTGGCCGACCATGGGCAATAACATTGCATGAGACCATTTTAGGTGGGCTTTGTTGACTGGAAAGCACTGTGAAATGTAGTGCTCCGTGAACACCCCATCCTCTGATATGAACATCAGATGGAGCATTGGCAATTAACTGACGCAATTTTCTTAGTGCGCCAAGGCATGAACGTTGAAGGGTTCTCTGTTGCTTTTGAGCCTTTGGATACCGAGAGACTAATAGAGATGCCAAATCAATCTGGCGTTGTAACCCTTCTATTATTTTAAGATGATTTTCATATTCATCGTAGGATAATACCTTATTCTTTAATTGACAAAGAGTTTTCCATATGTTGAGACGAATATCATGGATTCCATCATCCGTCAACATCTTTGGAATGTCGTACTGGGAGTCAGCCAAAGGCCAAAACATGACTGGTACTTCACCTTTTCCCAGTTTTTTCCTCATGTTCAGTATTTCCTCTTTATCATTAAATGAAGATTCTTCTACCTGTTTGGACCAGAGTTGGTGTTTCCTTGTTGCTTCATCAGATTCAACAAGATTTGTAGAGAAATCGCTATTCATGCTGGAAGATGAATGACCCGGGGATGGTTCGGAGAATAACCTGAACCCCAGGCTATCTTCTGATGGAGAAAGAGTTTCACCTACCGATAGTAAAGCATCAGACATGACTGGTTTTACGTTTGCAAGTGCCTCGAGATAGGAGGGCTTTCTCGTCACTACATTTCCTTCTGAAGAATTTTCGAGACAACGTGAATCACTACTGCGGAGAGGACTTTCGCAGCGAAGTTCATCACCATGAGGAGTACCGTCATGATGGGTTACAGTAAAAGATGAAATCTCTTGCTCCTTGGTCTTCTGACCACACAGAGGGTTCCTGTGGCTCTCATCTGAAGAAGAAACTTCAAGATTGACCGAATTTTCATGAAGAAAGTCTTCATGAGGAAGTGTCTGTTGAAGACCTTCAGAATTAATGTTCCCGTTATTGGGAACTGAGGGAGTAGAATCTTGAATTCCGACAGATAAATGTCTGAGGGCTTCAAGAACTCCAGCATCGAGCAAGGCTTGGTTGCAGATTGGCATTTGATCTCCTGACTGTGCTGGGCGGATCTTTTTCATAGATTCCTTCTTACTCGCTTTAGAAACCAGTTGATGACGAAAGTGATTGCTCTGAGAAGGTGTATATGCCTGATCAGGAAAGATGGTCAGGTTAGGCTGACGATCTCCACTCAAATCAGGTGTATGTGCCTGACTTGGTTGTTCGTATGATATGGGGGAGTATGCCCCATAACCCTCTTGGACTGGAACAGATGTGTGTGTCTGTTCCGGAGTGAATCGTTGATGTGTCACTCCATTGCTAAGGATAGATTTATGTGTCTGTCCCTGAGATGATGCTGAAGCTGTTATGATATCCTGGGAAGCATCCAGAATATGAGCAGGAATTTTCTTCTTCTCTTTCACCATTGACAAAATATGTTTTGTGACTTCAGCTGCCGGAACGGGGATATACGTCCATTCCGGGCTTGGAGTAGGTGTATGTGCCTGCTCATGTCCTCCTTTTCCTGTCAGTGAATCCTGACAGTACTCAAGTGTGGAGGCAGAGAGTTGAGTCTGCCTCCTATTTGTCGTCGGGACTTTCCGACTGACTTCTCCGGGCGCTACCAAGCGAGACTGTTGGTAGGACTGATTAGTATTAGAAGGTGTATGTGCCTGCTGATTACACTTCGCCAAACGTGATTGACGAGATCCATCATATGTAGTCAGACGAGCCTGTTGACTAACTGGTGATGTATAAGCAGGTGTATGTTCCTGCCTATGGTACTCCGCCAGAATTTCCTGGCGGGATAGGCTTGATGCTGTCAGACGAGTCTGCTGGACAGCGGAATTAAAACGAACATGTGTGTATGCCTGCTCGTTGTTTGCCAACAAGTTAGGTTGGAGGACTTCTCCGGAGATGGCAGGGATGACAACCTGCTTATTATTAACCGGATTCCGTCTCTGGCGGTTCATCTTGCCTTCTCGGGTTCGAGGAACCTGTGCTGAATGCCTGGAGTCGGTACCCTCATCATGTTGAGGGCGCACTACCGCACGAGTCTGTCGGCGATTGTTGATGGGATCCCTTGAGAAGGACTCCTGTATTTTTGAATTTAGGTCCTGCGGGACCTGCTCATTCACTTCCTCAGAGTAAGGGAGTGAATGGAAATTGCGTTCCGGGGATAACGACCCGAAACGGTTGGAGACGGTAGTCAGCACCACCTGCTTCTTGATTGCTGGTCGCCGTTGTCCGGACGACCAGGTAGAGTTGTTAACTTGGAGGGCTTGACGAGCGGCCTCCAGAGTTGGGATAGTACCGTTGCGACGGTACTCCTTAACCAGTGCATTAGAAACCCAGCGTTGAAGACGCTGAGTTGGTGATGTCATCCTCAGGGCGGATGAAGTTCCAGTAGGAGTATCAGCATTGGTTTTCACAGCAGCAGACCTCACAGTAGAGGTGTTCACAGAAGCAGTATTCACAGGGGTGAATTTAAGGAAAGACATTTTGCATAAGATCTTGAGAAAAGAGTGCCTGTTCCATGTAACAGACATAATCAAGATGAATCCGGCCACTGCATCTTTTGGATGAGCACATGTCAATGATTGCTTTGTTGGCCCATGGGGGCTAACAAATAAGAATAAAATCACTTTAACTTTGTTAAGGATTCACGTCGGGTTCACCATTTTTGTTTCGCACGGAATCCGGGGATGACCTCCTGAACGGGAGATTCAAACGTTCCGATCGGTTTCTAACGGGTTTGTTCGTAGAACCGGAAACATCCAATGATTCCACATCCGTTTGGACCTACTTTCCAAAGGCATGCGCTCATTAGCTTGTGGACCAATGAGGCTTAGGAATTTGCATTGGTCGAGAGGATGGGAGGTCGGACTCATCACACCTTTTTGAGGGGAATTATTGTCTACTCCGGGACTCTCTTTATAGATTTAAGTTATGTTCGTGAATCCTTATTGCATTACCAAGTATAAAATGTGCTTTCCTTTAGTTTTAACAATCAATGATTAAATATTCAAGAAATTTAGAGAATCTTTTATATGTATTCGAGGTTCTTCATCAATAGAGAATCATCTATATCTGTTTAGAGATTCTTGGTCAATGGTATCCTTCAAAACATTTATATAAAAGTCTCTTGGTCATTATGATGACCAGGCTGGTTTTAAATCCACTCAGTGGGGCACTTGAAGTTTATCGTCATTCAGAAGGACAGAGATTATTTCAAAGTTGGGATCGAACCCATAAATGGGCTACCTACGTATACTTTGTTTTGGAAAAGGAATCAGAACCCACGTAGTTCGAGTTATGGAGTATGATGTTTATGATTGATGGCTCAAAGATCAATGTCATAATTACTTTTACACTCTAAGCGCACGTGAGTCATGCTCGGTGTGAGAAACAAGAGGTATTGGTAAAAATTTAGAGAATTGTGCCATAAAAGATGAAATCATAAGAATTTGTTTGGGGCTTATGTATGGATGACTGCCTAGATAGATGAAGGTTTAGGATTTACTTTTAGGTAGAAAATCCATGAACAGGGTCCATAATGTTATATGTGCTTCATGGAGATTTGAATACTCTAATCTTGGGGCTTACTCCTAAGGAGGATGCCCAAGTTAGGAGGGGACTTATGATTGGGTTTTACTCCTGAAAAGGAAACCCAAATCAAAGGTAAATTATGACTGGTTAAGAGAAATTTAAGGGGACTTGGGGCTTATTCCTGAAAAGGAGACACAAGGTTATGACTGAGTCTTATTCCTGAAAAAGGAGACCCAGGTTAGGGATTAAGGTTTGGGGCTTATTCCTGAGGAGGATGCCCATGATTTGAGTTTGAGAAATTTAAGAATTTGGGGCTTACTCCTGAGGAAGATGCCCAGATTAAAGGTTTTATCACTGGGGATTATTCCTGAAAAGGAGACCAAGGTTAGGATTCTCTCATCTTAAAGGATGAGGTTGAATGAATGAACTCTCCGTATTTTAGTGACATAAGGATATTTACATCACTAGACTTTGAGAGCGATTCCACAGAATTCCTTTCAGATAAGAAAGTCAAATCAAGAAATCATACCATAAATGGCTTTGAAGAGTGTCTTAAAGACTAAATCTTGAAAAGGAAAGGTGAAATGGCTTAAGAGGGGTAAAAATGGGCAAGATGGGCACCCAAAAAGATAGGGGCGCGCATGTCTTGCAAGGCGCGCAAGTCTTCCGTGGGCGCGCAAGTATTGGTCGCGCAGGTATACATGCGCGACACATAGTGTACTTGCGCGATTTTCAACCAGCATTAAAATACTTGACCGACTCTTTTTTAAACACTTTAGAATGTTCTCGAGGTTCTTCCAGAAAAGGGACGCGCAAGTTATATTAAAGGAAATAAGTCGGCGCGCAAGTGTTTGATAAGTTTCAACACTTAGGCCTTCCTTCTTCTCTTTAGATCTTCCGTTCTAGGTAAGAAATTACCTTAGAAGTGTTCCGGAAGCTTTGAGAAGAGACTTGGGCGTCGGGAGCTTCAATCTGAGTTTCTGGAAAAAGATCCTCCCGAATGGGGGGCCCACAGGGTCTATTTATAGGCAAAAGAAGACCCCGGGCGGTAACCGGGTGGTTACCAATTAGGTCGCGCAAGTCACCTGCGCGACCAAGGTAGCCGCGCAAGTACACTTGCACGCCAGTTAGATAACTTGCGCGGTCAGGTTTCTATTGATCCTTTCATCCTTCCTTTGGTTATTTTTGATGTTTTCTTCAAAGTCTGAATCACTTTGAGCTCAGATATTCCCTTTTCTGATCTTTAGATTCTGTGACGAAAGGAGCGTCAACAGTTGCTCATAAGGGAAATATTTTTCGAATAATATTTCATTAAAAGTCCTCCATTCCATTTCTTTTATTTCTCCTTCTTCTGTGGTATTCTAAATCAAGGACCACCATTGATCAGCATCTCCCTTGAGACAATAAACTTCCAGTACTACATTTTCATTTTCATTGCATCTTAATGCCATGAATATCTTTTCATTGGACTTGATCCATTTCTCAGTAACCACTATGTTAGTATTCCCACTAAAAGATGGGGGCTTCTACTGCAGGAAACAATCCAACACAGGTGTGGAATGGTTATTCATTACAACCTAAGTTAGTTGTCCCAATATGGTCATGATCGGATCTAATCCAACATTCACTGTGTTGACTTGCTCAGTAGGGAGATCTCATCCTCTCCCACGAGTATTGATTCCCATTCATTCGTTAGAATCCATTTCTAAATAGTGGTATTGATTCTTGCTCAAATTTACCCAAAAGAAGAAGGTAGGAAGGTCCTTGTAGTCTAGCTTGGGTTGTCGAATCCACAGAGACCTAAGAAGTAACCTATAGAAACGCACAATCTAAGACTGTTTTTGGCTATGAAGGGGCCAAATTGGGTTGGTTTTAGATGGTTTTAAAGGAACTCTAAGAGACTAAAGTGAATTCAATTTAAAAGAATAAGTTGATCCTAGGTATTTGCTCGGGGTGGATTAGACGTATTTCCTTTTCAATGATTTCAATTTCTTATATTTGAGATGGGCTCATTTAAGGAGATAAAACAACATCATCACGTACTGGTTTAATTCCTACACCCTTTAATACTAATCACCTATACACTTGAAGGATCAATGTTTTGAGCACCTCAAGGTAATGGTTCGTATTAGCACTTAAAGAGTGTGGCCTTAAATTCCACAAGGATGATGGAGTTTAAAAATCATCAAATAAAAATCTCAATTAAAGAATTTATTATACATTAATGAGGTGATAAATAACATCCAATACAGCCCCTTGCTACTCCCTTGGATCAACCCATAAGTGGGTTAGCCATCCATTGATCCCATAGTTTCATTGGAAGCAGAAAGTAGACACATGAGGGAGGAAATGGAGAAGTAAAGAAAACAATAAAAATAAAATGATCACTCCATCGTTGTGTGAATAATTTTACAAGGTTTGGTGTGAATAAATTAACACCATGATCCAACTGTTTCAAATTGATATGAATAACAACAGAATAAGAGTATAAGAATAACTTTTATTAAGAAAGTAAAGTTAATTGAACAACTTACACGCGGAAGAAATATTTGAGACAACAAAATTGCAGCATAACATTACAATTGAAAAAAGCACCGAATATTTTTAAATCCTCCAACACCACTACCTTAAATAGGCATTTTTGATCCCTTGGGTCTAGCCTCCAACACTACAAGTCTCCTAAATTAATTGTGGTAGGCCATAGGTGGGTGGAAAGTAAGGGAGAGTTGATTTTTTCAACTTTGACCCGAGGTGGCAGACAACCTTCCTCTGATGAATAGAAGTGCTTGGAAGACCTTCTAGATGGCCAAATAAGAGTGGGCCATAGACTAATAAAATGGATCCTCGGATTCCTTCTAACCATCTGTCAAATTTGGCCCCATTTGGAGTTTTTGATTCACATATATGATCAAAGTCGTGGGCTTTTTTTCTGGACCGCAGAATCTGGCCCAGAATTTTATCTCTAACTTGGGACGCCTAAATGACCACAATGGAAGTAGAATTAGCACTGGATCATAAAAAAGTATTTGTTACTATATATTTATTCTATCCTCCCACAAAATTTGGGATTCATTGGGCTTGTATGTTGGGAACCAACATCTCATCAGTGGGAAAGTGTCCAATCTTCCTTCTCTAGAATTGCTTCCTTTCATCACGAAATATCCTCATCTTCTTCCATGAATTTTCTATTGATCCCTGAATGAACCATGTTCATATTGGAGTGTAGATAAGTAAACAGAAATATCAAATTAAAATATGTATAATCATATGATTCATTGGGTACCTCAAATGTTGTTCAAAAATGTACCACATAATAGTGCATTTTAAGAAGATATTACAATCATAATGTGAAATGATGTTCAAAGTGTAAAATGCACTAAAATGGTGTTTATGAATAATGAAGAACATGAATACTATGTATATTAAAAATAAAAATTAGCCTCATTTAGGGGCTAATAACACCCCCCAACTTGCGTTTTTCTAGTCCCGAGAAAAATATATCTCAACAATATGAAATTCAAATTCCTTTTTCCAAAAATATTTTAATACACATTGATCACTAGAAACCCTTATACCAATAAATAATGAAACCCATCAAAATATTTTAATACAAGATAGTTTCCTAAGAAGATCTCAATCCCAATCCCATTCCTTTGTTCAAATTCATTTCCATATTTCATCCAATATCAATTATGTATGTGGATGTGTTGTGAATCACAATAGGCATGGGGGTCCATTTTTATTCAAGGGGGAAATGATGGAAGCGCTAGGTGTAATAACATTTAAATATTAAGATGAGTATTCATTTTGTGTATTGTTTTTTTGTTTTTTTTTTGTTTTGTTTTTTTGTTTTGTTTTTTTTTTTTGAAATTTTTCCATGGTAATTGAAGTTTCAATCAAAAGAGTCAACCCCTATAGTGAGACTTTGCCGATGACTCCCAGGCTCAAATACCTTAGGGAACCAAGTGAATCCCACATACTAAGGCATTATCTTGAGTTAACTCAATCAAAAACAAATTCGAATTACCAAAAATAGATATAAAATTACGAACTCTGGGCTCGACAACTATGGAGCCACAATCCCCAAGTACTGAAAGCCACGCATTAGGTCATTTCATTGCTCTACGCACAATTGTTTTTAATACTCATATTAAACTAAAATTATAACCAAACATATGCTATTTATTTAGGGGACCCCATGAACCCAAACTAATACCCCACTATCCAAAGGACGTGCATTGGGATCTTTTTTTTATTAGGATGAAAATATAAACGATGAAATATCACATTGGATAGCCACACATTCCAAAATCTATGCTCATTAAATTATACAATGATTAAAATCAGAATCAGGGCATGCTAAAATATTTGATATTCAGTTTAAAAGTGTGAAATTTGAAATATCATGTTCAATGTTAAAGGATTTTTTCCTTCCATTTACAAATTTTTTTCAAATCATTCATTTTTTTACACGAAATCATTTTTTTATTTTATCTCCCCCCAACAAAAAATAACATTTTCCCCATTGTTTAACGAAAATAAAATTTAGAAGGGTGTAGAGTAATAAAAGGGGAGTTCAATAAGGAAATTGAAATATTAGGATCATGGAATGAAGTCACCTGGTGCTTGAAGTTTGAAGGTCATACTGCTCCAATTTACTCCTTTGATATCTTGGGGGATGTAGGCACCTCCTTGATTGAACATGTATCACCCAAAATAGTACCTGAACCATAAAAAGAAGAACAAAATAGACAAAAAAACAACACAATGACTTATTTAATTCCATGTATCATCATTTTTATGGGTTTTCATGTTTTTTTTAATCAAACTAATGATACATTGTCTTCTTTTAATTTTCTGGGTAAGGTATTACTCAAGGATCACACCACGTGAAACGGATGAATATAGCGCTCCCCTCTCATACCCATCCATAATCATAATAGAAGAATAGGTCAACAATGTATTTTTTTTATTTTTTAAATATCAAAATGATTCATTAATACTATTTAAAATATAAAGTTGATTAAAATAAGAAAATGATTGGAAACCTGAAAACCATGGGTTGCCTCCCATGCAGCGCTTTGTTTAACGTCATTAGCTCGACATGAACCCACTAACTTACCCAATAACAACATTAAACATTTTAAGGACCACATGTTTCACCACTTATACTAGGTTGAGATTGAATCTATGTTTAGAATTTGTATCATGCACAAACCTCTGTTCTAAAATGAGCAGGTAAATCCAAGGAATATCATAAATGATGGATTCAATTTCTTTTGTAGTATTTTATAATACATTATGAATAATAAACTCTTTAGTGGTTTCAAGATAAGAAATAGAGAAAAATGAAAGTTTTTTTCTATCCCCAATGAATGAAAACTTGAGGGTGGATGGAAAGGCCTTTTGTTCAAGTTTTGGTAGGCTAAAACATTCAAACATAGGTTGGGACTTTGAATTGAACTCAGTGTCATTTTCAAAATTGCTCAATATAATTGGTTCCTTTTGAATAGAATATTCAACCAAAAAATTGGAAATATCAGTTTTAGGAATGGGTATGGACTCAAAGTTTGGAATTTCTCTTAATGGTTTAGTGATTTGGGTTTTTGAAAAATCATCAATGGAGTTATATTCATGAGACTAAATCCATGATGTCAAATTTGCCTCTTGTGAATACAAAAAATTAGTTTCATATTTATTTAAAAACCCATCAAAATTTCCTTTATCCTCTTCATCTTCCCCAAATCCAAAGTTTTTCTCTTCAGAAAATTCATTAGAGGTTTGGGGGAAACTAGACACTTCACATAAGGTTATGGAAGGGACAGTTTTTGTAGGGATGGGTTCCTCATAATTTTTAATGCTTTGTTGTTCTAACCTCAATGATGAAATCTCAAAATTCATTATCTCCATTTGATGACAAATTTTTTCAAGTAATGGCTGTCGATCATGAGGGGCAAGGGGTTGAGAAATATGGTCTATTCTAGGTGGATAATTTAGTTGTTGGAATTTCATAGAAGGGTGTTCAGATTGGATTTATGGGGATTGAAACTTACTATATGTTGGGAAATTTTGTGGATAATAGAAGTAAAAACATTGGGGTTAATTAGTTTGTTGATTATCCCATAAGTAGAAATTAGTACGGTCATTGTACATCATACATGGGGTTGGGTGATCAATGTAGGGATACGTTTCCCATGTTTGGACTTGTTCAAAATTGATTTCCATAGGATTGAGGGGGTGAGAAAAGTGAAGAGGGATGAAATAAAGGATTATAGTGTCTAAGATAACTTACTTAGGTCCCCGGAAATGGAGACAAAATTTGATTCTCGCACAAATTTACCCAAAATAAGATGGTAGGACAGTCATTGTAGTCTATCTTGGGTTGTCGAATCCACAGAGACCTATGAAGTAACCTATAGACACGCACATTCTAAGGACTATTTTTGGCTATGAAGTGGCCAACGTGGGATGGTTTTAGATGGGTTTAAAGGAACTCTAATATACTGAAGTGAATTCAATTTAATAGAATGAGTTGATCCTAGGTATTTTCTCGGGGTGGATTGGACGTATTTCCTTTTCAATGATTTAAATTTCTTATATTTGAGATGGGTTCATTTAATGAGATAAAACAACATCATAACTTACTAGTATAATGCCTACACCCTTAAATACTAATCACCTATACACCTGAAGGATCATATTGTTGAGCATATCAAGGTAAAGGTTCGTATTATCACTTGAAGTGTGTGGCCTTAAATTCAACAAGGACGATGGATTTTAAAAATCATCAAATAAAAATCTCAATTGAAGAAGTGATTATACATTAATGAGGTGATAAATAACATCCAATCCAACCCATTGGTACTCCCTTAGATCAAACCATATGTTTTTTATCCCTCCATTGATCCCATGGTTTCAATGGAAGCAGAATGTAGACTCATGGGGGTGGAAATGGAGAAGTAAAGAGAACAATAAAAATAAAATGATCACTCCAGCGTTGTGTGAATAATTTCACAAGGTTTAGTGTGAATAAATTCACACCTTGATCCAACGGTATCAAACTGATATGAAGAAAAACAAAATAAGAGTATAAGATGAATTTTTATTAAGAAACTAAAGTTAATTGAACAACTTACACGTTAAAGACAGATTTGAGACAACAAAATTGCAGCATAACATTAGAATTGAACAATGCACCAATGATTTTAAAATACTCCAACACCAATACATTAAATAGGAATTTCTGAGCCTTTGGGTCGATCCTCCAACAATCCAAGTCTCCTAAATTAATTTTGGTAGGCCATAGGTGGGTGGAAAGTAAGGGAGAGTTGATTTCCCCACCTTTGACCGGAGGTGGCAGCCAGCTTTCCTTCAACGAAGAGAAGCGCTTGAAAGTCCTTCTAGATGGACGAATCAGAGTGGACCATAGAATAAGAAAATGGATCCTCGTATTTCTTATAACCTTATGTCATATTTGGGCCCATTTGGAGTTGTGGATTACGAGATATGATCAAATTAGTGACCTATTTTTCTGGGCCGTAGAATCTGGCCTAGAATTTTATCTCTAACTTGGGCCGCCAAAATGACCACAATGGAGGCATAAATAGCACTGGCTCCTAAAGAATTATTTGTTCCTATATATGTATTCTATCCTCCCACAATTGTTGGGAGTCATTGGGCCTATATGTTGGGCCCCACCATCTCATCAGTGGGCTGCTGTCCAATCTTCCTTCTCTAAATTGTTTCCTTTAATCAAAAAATATCCCCATTATCTTCCATGAATTCTCTATTGATCCCTGAATGAAACATGTTCATATTGGAGTGTAGATTAATTACCAAGAATATCAAATTAGAATATGTATAATCAGATGAATCATTGGGTACTTCAAATGTTGTTCAAAAATTTACCACATAATAGTGAATTTTAAGAAGGTATTACAATCATAATGTGAAATGATGTTCAATGTGTAAAATGCACTAAAATGGTTTTTATGAATAATGAATAACATGAATATTATGTATATTAAAAGTGAAAATTAGCCTCATATAGTGGTTAATCAAACCCCCAACTTGATTTTTTATAGTCCCGAGCAAAATATATCTCAACAATATGAAATTCGAATTCCCTTTTCCAAAAACATTTTAATACACAATGATCACTAGAAACCCTTATACCAAACAATCATGAAACCCATCAAAATATTTTAATACAAGATAGTTTCCTAATTAGATCCCAATCCCAAGCTCATTCCTTTGTTCAAATTCGTTTCCATATTTCATCCAATATCAATTAAGTATGAGGATGTGTTGTGCATCACAGTAGACATGGGGGTTCATTTTTATTCAAGGGGGGAATGATAGAAGCGCTAGGTGGAATCACATTTCAATATTAAGACGAGTATTCAATTTTTTATTGTATTATTATTATTATTTTGAAATTTTTCCATGGTAATTGAAGTTGCACTCAAAAGAGTCAACCCCTATAGCGAGACTTTGTCGATGACTCCCAGGCTCAAAGACCATAGGGCACCAAGTGAATCCCACATACTCGGGCATCATCTAGAGTTAACTCAGTAAAAAACAAATTCAAATTACCAAAAATAGAGATAAAATTACTAACTCTGGGCCAGACAACTATGGAGTCACAATCCCCAAGTGCTGAAAGCCACGCATTAGGTCTTTTCATTGCTCTACGTGCATTTTATTTTGAATACTCATATTAAACTAAAATGATCACAAAACCTATGCTATTTATTTAGGGGACCCCATGAACTCAAACTAAAACCCCACTATCAAAGTACGTGCATTGCGATCTTTTTTTTATTTAGATGAAAATATAAATGATGAAATATCACATTGGGCAGCCACACTTTCCAAAATCTATTCTCATGAAATTATACAAGGATTAAAATCAGAATCAGGGCATGATAAATTATTTTATATTCGGTTTCAAATTGTGCAATGTGTAATATCATGTTCAAAGTTAGAGGATTTTTTCTTTCCATTTATAATTTTTTTTTCAAATCATTCATTTTTTTACACGAAATCATTTTTTTATTTTATCTGCCCTCCAACTTAAAATAACACCTTCCCTAGTGTTTAAAAAAAATTTATAAGGGGGTAGATAAATAAAAGCGGAGTTCAATAAGGAAATTGAAATATTAGGATCATGGAATGAAGTCACCAGGTGGATGAAGTTTGAAGTTCTTACTGCTCCAATTTAGTCCCTTGATCTCTTGGGGGATGTAGGCACCTCCTTGATTGAACATGTATCACCAAAAATAGTACTTGAACCATAAAAAGAAGAAAAAACTAGACAAAACAAACAACACAAAGACTAATTTAATTCCATGTATCATCCTTTTTATGGTTTTTCCTGTTTTTTTTTTGTTTTTTTAAATCAAACTAATGATACATTGTCTTCTTTTAATTATCTGGGTATGGTATTACTCAGGGATCAAACCACATGACACGGATGAATATGGATCTCCCCTTTCGTACCCATCCATACTCATAATAGAAGAACATGTCAAAAGTCTATTTTTTTATTTTTTAAATATCAAAATGATTCATTAATCCTATTTAAAATATAAATTTTTTTAACACAACAAAATGATTGGAAACTTCAAAACCATAGGTTTCCTCCCATGCAGCGCTTTGTTTAACGTCGTTAGCTCGACCTGAACCCCCTAACTTACCCAATTCCAACTTTCAACATTTTAAGGACCACATGTTTCACCACTTCTACTAGGTTGATATTGATTCTATGTTTAGAATTTGTATCACGCACAAAACTTAGTTCTAAAAAGAGCAGGTAAATCCAAAGAATATCATAAATGATGGATTCAATTTCTTTTGTAGTATTTTCTAATACATTATGAATAATCACCTCTTTAGTGGTTTCAGGATAAGAAATGGTGACAAATAGAAGTATTTTTCTATCCAAAATGAATGGAAAATTGAGGGTGGATGGAAAGTCCTTTTGTTCAAGTTCAGGTAGGCTAAAATATTCAAAAATAGGTTGGGACTTTGAATTGAAATCAGTATCATTTTCAAAATTGCTCAATAGAATTGGTTCCTTTTGAATATAAGATTCAACCACCAAATTGGAAATATCAGTCTCAGTAATGGGTATGTACTGAAAGTTTGTAATTTCTCTTAATGGTTTATTGATTTGTGTTTTTGAAAAATCATCAATGGAGTTATGTTCATGAGACTCAATCCATGATGTCAAATTTCCCTCTTGTGAATACTAAAAATTAGTTTCCTCTTGATTTAAAAACCCATTAAAAATTCCTTGATCCTCTTCATCTTCCCCAAATCCAAAGGTTTTCTCTTCACTAAATTCATGAGAAGTTTGTGGGAAACTAGACACTTCACATAAGGTTATGGAAGGGAAAATTTTTGTAGGGATGGGTTCATCATAATTTTTAATGCTTTGTTGTTCTAACCTCAATGATGAAACCTCAAAATTCATTATCTCCATTTTTTGTCAAAATTTTTCATGTAATGGTTGTGGATCATGATGGGCAAGGGGTTGAGAAATATGGTCTATTCCTGGTGGATAATTTAGTTATTGGAATTGCATAGGAGGGTGTTCAGATTGGCTTTATGGGGATTGAAACTCATTATATGTTGGGAACTATTGTGGACCATAGGAGTAAAAACATTTGGGTTCATTAGTTTTTTGATTATCCCATAATTAAGAATTAGGATGTTCATTGTACATCATACATGGGGTTGGATGATCAATGTAGGGATACGTTTCCCATGTTTGGACTTGGTCAAAATTGATTTCCATAGGAGTGAGGGGGTGAGAAAAGTGAATAGGGATGAAAAAAAGGATTATAGTGTCTAAGATAACTTACTTAGGTCCCCGAAAAAGGTGCCAAAATTTTATTCTCACTCAAATTTACCCAAAAGAAGAAGGTAGGACGGTCCTTGTAGTCTAGCATGGCTTGTCGAATCCACAGAGACCTAAGAAGTAACCTATAGACACGCACATTCTAAGGACTGTTTTTGGATATGAAGTTTCCAACATGGGTTGGTTTTAGATGGGTTTAAAGGAAGTATAATAGAATTAAGTTAATTCAATTTAAAAGAATTAGTTGATCATAGGTATTTCCTCGGGGTGGATTGGACGTATTTCCTTTTCAATGATTTCAATTTCTTATATTTGAGATGGGTTCATTTAAGGAGAAAAAACAACATCATCACATAATGTTTTAATGCCTAAAATCTTTTAATACTAATCACCTATACAATTGAAGGATCATTGTTTTTATCACTTCAATGTAAAGGTTCGTATTAGCCCATGAAGTGTGTGGCCTTAAATTCAACAAGGACGATGGAGTTTAAAAATCATCAAATAAAAATCTCATTTAAGGAAGTGATTATACATTAATGAGATGATAAATAACATCCAATCCAGCCCCTTTCTACTCCCTTGGATCAACCCATAAGTGTGTTATCCCTCCATTGATCCCATGGTTTCAATGGAAGCGGAAAGTAGTCTTAAGAGGGAGAAAATGGAGAAGTAAAGAAAACAATAAAAATAAAATGATCACTCCACCATTGTGTGAATAATTTCACAGGGTTTGGAGTGAATAAATTCACACCTTGATCCAACGGTATCAAATTGATATGAATAACAACAGAATAAAAGTATAATAAGTACTTTTATTAAGAAACTAAAGTGAATTGAACAACTTACACGTGAAAGACAAATTTGAGACAACAAAATTGCAGCATAACATTACAATTGAACAAAGCTCCAAATATTTTCAAATCCTCAAACACCACTGCCTTAAATAAGCATTTTTTAGCCCTTGGGTCGATCCTACAATAGTACATGTCTCCTTAATTAATTTTGGTAGGCCATAGGTGGTTGGAAAGTAAGGGAGAGTTGATTTTTCCACCTTTGACCCGAGGTGGCAGCCAACTTTCCTTTACCGAACAGAAGAGCTTGAAAGTCCAACTATATGGCCGAATCGGATTGGACCATAGAAGAAAAAAAATGTATCCAAGGTGGTCTTATAACCGTTTGTAAACATTGGGTACATTTAGATTTTTGGATTCCGAGATATGATCAAATTAGTGGGCTGTTTTTCTGGGCCGCAGAATCTGGCCCAGAATTTTATCTCTAACTTGGGCCACCTAAATGTCCACAATGTAAGCAGAATTAGCACTGTCTCCTGAAGAAATATTTGTTCCTATATATGTATTATATCCTCTCACAAATGTTGGGATTCATTGGGCCTGTATGTTGGGCCCCACCATCTCATCAGTGGGCTGGTGTCCAATCATCCTTCCCTAGAATTGCTTCCTTTCATCACAAAATATCTCCATCATCATCCATGAATTCACTATTGATCTCTGAATGAAACGTGTTCATATTAGAGTGTATATCAATTAACAAAAATATCGAATTAAAATATGTATAATCAGATGAATAATTGGGTACTTCAAATGTTGTTCAAATATGTACCACATAATAGTGCATTTTAAGAAGGTATTAAAATCATAATGTGAAATGATGTTCAAATTGTAAAATGCACTAAAATGGTGTTTTTGAATATTGAAGAAGATGAATATTATGTATATTAAAAATGCAAATTAGCCTCATTTAGTGGCTAATAAGACCCCACAACTTGAGTTTTGCAAGTCCCGAGCAAAATATATCTCAACAATATGAAATTCGAATTCCCTTTTCCAAAAACATTTTAATACACAATGATCACCAAAAACCCTTATACCAAACAATCATGAAACCCATCAAAATATTTTTATACAATATACTTTCCTAAGCAGATCCCAATCCCAAACCCATTCCTTTGTTCAAATTCATTGCCATATTTTATCCAGTATCAATTAAGTATGAGGATGTGTTGTGCATCACAGTAGACAAGGGGGTTTATTTTTATTAAAGGGGGGAATGATGGAATCGCTAGGTGGAATCAAATTTCAATATTAAGATGAGTATTCATTTTTTTATTGTATTTTTTTTGGTTTGTTTTCTGTTTTTTTTTAAATTTTTCCATGGTAATTGAAGTTGCACTGAAAAGAGTCAACCACTGTAGCGAGACTTTGCCGATGACTCCCAGGCTCAAGGACCTTAGGGAACCAAGTGAAGCCCACATACTCGGGAATAATATCGAGTTAAATGAGACAAAAACAAATTCAAATTACCAAAAATAGAGATAAAATTACTAACTCTGTGCTAGACAACTATGGAGTCACAATCCCCAAATGCCGAAAGCCACGCATTATGTTATTTCATTTCTCTACGCACAATTTTTTTTTTGAATACTCATATTAAACTAAAATGATCACCAAACCTATGATATTTATTTAGGGGACCCCATGAACTCAAACTAATACCCCACTATCCAAAGGACGTTCATTGCGATCTTTTTTTATTTGGACGAAAATATAAACGATGAAATATACCATTGGACAGCCACAAATTCCAAAATCTATGCTCATGAAATTATACAAGGATTAAAATTAGAATCAGGGCATGCTAAATTATTTGAAATTCAGTTTCAAATTGTGCAATGTGTAAAATCATGTTCAAAGTTAAATTATTTTTTCCTTCTATTTACATTTTTTTTAATCATTCATTTTTTTTACACAAAATCATTTTTTTTATTTTATCTCCCCCCAACATAAAATAACACTGTCCCTAGTGTTTAAAAAATAGAATATTTAGAAGGGGGTAGAGGAATAAAAGAGGAGTTCAATAAGGAAATTGAAATGTTAGGATCATGGAATGAAGTCACTTGGTGGTTGAAGTTTGAAGTTCTTACTGCTCCAATTTAGTCCTTTGATCTTTTGGGGGATGTAGGAACCTCCTTGATTGAACATGAATCACCCAAAATAGTACCTAAACCATAAAAAGAAGAACAAATCAGACAAAACAAACAACACAATGACTTATTTAATTCCAAGTATCATCATTTTTATGGTTTTCCCTATTTTTTGTTGTTTTTTAAATCAAACTAATGATACATTGTCTTCTTTTAATTTTTTGAGTAAGGTATTACTCCGGGATCACACCACGTGACACAGATAAATATGGCACTCCCCTTTTGTACCCATCCATACTCATAATAGAAGAATAGGTCAATAGTGTATTTTTTTTAATTTTTTAAATATCAAAATGATTCATTATCCTATTTAAAATATAAAGTTGATTAAAACAACAAAATGATTGGAAACTTGAGAACCATGGGTTTCCTCCCATGCAGCAATTTTTTTAACGTCTTTAGCTCGACATGAACCCCCTAACTTACCCAATACCAACTTTCTACATTTTTAGGACCACTTGTTTCACCACTTCTACTAGGTTGAGATCGATTCTATATTTAGAATTTGTATCATGCACAAACCATTATTCTAAAATGAGCAGGTAAATCCAAGGAATATCATAAATGATGGATTAAATTTCTTTGGTAGTATTTTCTAATACATTATTAATAATCTCCTTTTTTGTGGTTTCAAGATAAAAAATGGTGACAAATGGATTTTTTTTCTATCCCCAACGAATAGAAACTTGAGGGTGGATGGAAAGTACTTTTGTTCAAGTTCAGGTAGGCTAAAACATCCAAACATAGGTTGGGACTTTGAATTGAACTTAGTGTCATTTTCAAAATTGCTCAACAGAATTGGTTAGTTTTGAATAGAAAATTCAACCACCAAATTTGAAATATCAGTTTTAGGAATGGGTATGGACTCAAAGTTTGTAATTTCTCTTAATGGATTAGTGATTTGTGTTTTTGAAAAATCATCAATGGAGTTATATTCATGAGACTCAATCCATGATGTCAAATTTCCCTCTTGTGAATACAAAAAAATAGTTTCCTCTTGATTTAAAAACCTATAAAAATTTCCTTTATCCTCTTCATCTTCCCCAAATACAAAGGTTTTATCTTCAGTAAATTAATGATAGGTTTGTGGGAAAATAGACACTTCCCATAAGGTTGTGGAAGGGATAGTTTTTGTAGGGATGGGTTCCTCAAAATTTTTAATTCTTTGTACTTCTAACCTCAATGATGAAACCTCAAAATTCATTATCTCCATTTGTTGACATAATGTTTCAAGTAATGGTTGTGGATCATGATGGGCAAGGGGTTGAAAAATATGGTCTATTCCAGGTTGATAATGTAGTAGTTGGAATTTCATAAGAGGGTGTTTAGATTGGATTTGTGGGGATTGAAACTATTTATATTTTGGGAAATTTTGTGGATCATAGGAGAAAAAACATTGGATTTCATTAGTTTGTTGATTATCTCATAAGGAGAAATTAGGATTGTCATTGTACATCATACATGGGGTTGGGTGATCAATTTAGGGATACGTTTCCCATGTTTGGACTTGTTCAAAATTAATTTCCATAGGAGTGAGGGGGTGAGAAAAGAGAAGAGGGATGAAAAAAAGGATGATAGTGTCTAAGATAACTTACTTAGGTACCCAAAAACGGTTCCAAAATTTGATTCTCACTCAAATTTACCCAAAAGAAGAAGGTTGGACGGTCCTTGTAGTCTATCTTGGGTTGTTGAATCCACAAAGACCAAAGAAGTAACCTATAGACACGCACATTATAAGGACTATTTTTTCATATGAAGTGGCCAACTTGGCTTGGTTTTAGATGGGTTTAAAGGAACTCTAAGAGAATTAAGTGAATTAAATTTAAAATAATGAGTTGATCCTAGGTATTTTCTCCTGGTGGATTGGACGTATTTCCTTTTCAATGATTTCAATTTCTTATATTTAAGATGGGTTCATTTAAGGATATAAAACAACATCATCACTTAATGATTTAATTCCTACACCATTTAATACTAATCAATTATACACTTTAATGATCAACGTTTTGAGCACTTCAAGGTAATGGTTCGTATTAGGACTTGAAGTGTGTGGCCTTAAATTCAACAAGGACGATGGAGTTTAAAAATCATCAAATGAAAATCTCAATTAAAGAAGCGATTATAAATTAATGAGGTGATAAATAACATCAAATCCAGCCCCTTTATACTCCCTTGGATCAACCCATAATTGGTTTATCCCTCCATTGTTCCCATGGTTTCAATGGAAGCGGAAAGTAGACTCGTGAGGGAGGAAATGGATAAGTAATGAAAACAATAAAAATAAAATGATCACTCCACTGTTGTGTGAATAATTTCACAAGATTTGGTGTGAATAAATTTATATCCAGATCCAATGGTATCAAATTGATATGAAGAAAAATAGAATAAGAGTATTAGAAGAACTTTTATTAAGAAACTAAAGTGAATTGAACAACTTACACGTGAAAGAAAAATTTGAGAGAACAAAATTGTAGCATAACATTACAATTGAACAAAGCACCAATGCTCTTCAAATCCTCCAACAAAACTGCCTTAAATATGAATTTTTAAGCCCTTGGGCCAATCCTACGACATTCCAAGTCTCCTAAATTAATTGTGGTAGGCCATGGGTGAGTGGAAAGTAAGGGAGAGTTGTTTTTTCCACCTTTGACCTGAGGTGGCAGCCAGCTTTCCTTCACCGAACAAAAGCGCTTGTAAGGATTTATAGATGGCCGAATCAGAGTGGGACATAGAAGAAGAAAAAGGATACTCGGATGTCATATAACCTTCTGTAAAATTTTGGACAATTTGGAGTTGTGTATTCCGAGATATGATCAAATTAGTTGGCTGTTTTTCTGGGCCGCAGAATCTGGACAAAATTTTATCTCTAAATTGGGCCACATAAATTACCACAATGGAAGCAGAATTTGCACTGGCTCCTAAAGACGTATTTGTTCCTATATATGTATTATATCATGAAAAAAAATTTGGGATTCATTGGGCCTGTATGTTGGGCCCCACTATCTCATCAGTGGGATGGTGTCCAATCTTCATTTTCTAGAATTGCTTCCTTTCATCACAAAATATCCCCATCTTCTTCCATGAATTCTCTATTGATCCCTGAATGAAACATGTTCATATTGGAGTGTAGATCAGTTACCAAAAATATCAAATTAAAAGATGTATAATCAGATTAATCATTGGGTACGTCAAATTTTGTTCAAAAATGTACCACATAATAGTGCATTTTAAGAAGGTATTATAATCATAATGTGAAATGATGTTCAAAGTGTAAAATGTACTAAAATGGTGTTTATGAATAATGAAGAAAATGAATATTATGTATATTAACAACGGAAATTAGGCTCATTTAGTGGATAATCATGTATACACTAGATTAGTTTATCAATATCAAATAGAAAATCACTCAACATAGATTGAAATTCTTTGCATAGATAATCTTGTAAACATGATTTCTCTTAGGAAAAATTTACATTAAACTCCTTCATAATGGATTGTAAAGAAAATTAAATTATCCTAATCATATCCCCTTGGAGGGTCATAATCAACTGTGCAGTAAGGCCCATTGTCATGCACCAGTTCTCATTCGAGTCTAGCTCAAAGCGGTGTTTTCGGGTTTTACCCACAGATACATATGTGTCGGAGCTACCTCAACCTGCTCGTATCCAGATAGGGACATATTGCTTAAAATATTCACATAATCTATTCCTAGACAAAATACCAAGATTTTATTATATGTTTATCCTCAAATACTACCTTAGGGCTTTGTTCCCTACTATACATTTTCAACTACAGTATCCATGTTTTCTACTAAACATCCTTTGATACCAACTGTAACACCCTGACCCCTCTAGACTGGAGCTGGTGCGTTACTTATGATATTGGGATGCTTATAAATAATGATGATCCAGAAAGAATGATCAGTTTAGTTTTCTTTAAGAAACTATATACATAGATTTTACTCAAAATTATATTGGAAAAGCATACAAAATACAATACATAATGAAACTAAAAACCGCATCCACAAGAACTCAATAAACGATCTCATCTTTGTCACATGTTGAAAGTAAATAATGAAAGGGGTAAGCTAAAATGATCAATAAGGGATAAAAATAGTGGAATCATGAGTACAATAATAAGTGAATCACTATATATCTGACATAATCAATATGGCATAGTAAATAAATGAATAACTAATGTCATTAATAAACTGATAATGAAACTGCATCCATAGATTTTTTCATAGTGAAAACCTCCTGGATAATAATAATAACTGATAATGAATAAAGATAATTCTTATTATTTGGACTTCATGTATCTGTCACATGAAACCATAATACTGTAAAAATGGTTTAGTTCTATGGGTAGAAACCCGTCTGATTTTTGGAAACAAACTCGAAGGGTTTTTCGCCAAACTGATTTGCCTCATGAGACCTACCGATGCATAAAGGGGATGTAGAGGGACCCACCTACCTCTACATGTACAAATAATTCTTTATAAATTGATTCAATACAAGATAAATATGCATTTTCAATATCCTTATATACTAGAGTATACAGATTCATCAATATTTCCATAATTAAAACCATTTTCCAAATAAAACCCGTATCGAAAATTGTATGCGGTTTAGAAAACAAAATATCCATGATATGAGATGATGGATATTTAATATAAATATAATTTAAAATTAAATTTTATCTCAAATGGGCAGTAGGTACACTACATATGGATTATTAGGTGAAAATACAAAATTTGTCAAAACAAAATAGTAGTTGAGACAAATGCCCTTACTACAATGTAATCGGTCAAAACATATGACCAGAACATAATAACATGCATATTAAACATTGAATAACATTAATATAAAAATAATAATGTTATTATATACCAAATGTCACTACACATATACCACAATAAAAGAAATAATTGGCGAATAATTAAAATCTCACAGAAATGAAAGTGTGATGAGAAACCCCTTACAAATGCTTTGTCATGGTAACACGTGTTATTGTGAGGGATTAATGAGAGGTAAAGGGGTATTAAATTATTTATATTTCACAAGGTAAGTATGGGGGTTGTGTGAAAACATACCCCAACATTAGGAATTAAAAACAAAAGGGCACAACATAGGGGAGATTCTTGAACAAAAGTGAAAGAGAGGATCTCTTACCTTATGCTTGAAAGTGGTCTTGAAATGTTATTTAATACATGAATAAAAATATTTTTCATATTAATTAATAATTATATAACCTATTATATATGTTAATGATTTATTATAACCTTTTTTAGTTCATTCAATGTCTTTTTGATTAGTTATAATGTTCAATTTCATTGTTCGGACTTGTTTGTTTAGTAGGTTTTAAATGATCGGTTTACTTATATTCAAGTTCGGATAAATATATAAGATGGATGTGCTTGTCCATAAAATAAGTTATATTCTATTAGTTAACTTCCATAATATTTAATAGTTTTAAATTTAATTTTGTTTTTTATAGTGAAGTCGAATTATTATATATATAACCTTACCGACAACAGTTTTGGCTAAATAGTGGGTTTGATTACAATGAACATGTTTTACTTTATAACGAAATTACATTTCTAAAAAAGGATTAAATAAATAAAAATATGATATAATGAATATATAATTATCTGGTTTAACCATAACACAAATGGTTTCATGACCAGAATTAAATATTATAATAGAAATTGATAAACCATTGTCCTTGAATGTGCTAAGTTAACACATCTCAAACGGTGCTTTCATTTATTTCAAATAAATGGTGGGGAAAGAAGAGAAAGTAATGAAATATACCATTATCAAGATAAAATTCCAGTACATTTATGTTACTGGATTTATCATACTATTATGGTGAGTAATGAAACAAAAAATAAAACAACTTAAAAGAATTGAAGGATTTGGAAAGGGGAATTTACCTCTTGAGACTTACTCCTTTGAGAACCTCTTAAGGGGAGAGGTTTTGGTATTTTGAAGAGGGTGGGAGACTTTAGACATGGGAGAAGATCTTGGGAATATAATTGGGCAGAATATTGGAAAGGAACAAGGCTTGAGTGGTGTGAGAGGAAGATGGGGTGAGGGGTGCTTTACATAGTGGAGGGGAGAAGAGTTTTCTTAATATAAAATTCATTACTTTATTATTTCCTCTCAAGACAAACAATAGTGAGTATTCCATGACCAAGAATAGTAATATATTCATGTGACATAGATCCAATTGGTCTTACATCAGAATATCATCATCAATGACTCAATTAATCCATTAATTATCATTTATTGTGATTTATCGGATTTTACTATTCATCAAAAATTCAAGTATTTCAGAAAAATCCCAAAAATACACCCTAACAATTTTTTGATGTTGAAAATCCAAAAATGAATTCCATGTTTCAAAAATAATTTTCTAATTATTATTAATTAAATTTTAAATTAAAATTATAATGTATTCGAGAAATACAAACAATTAAAATTTTCATCTTCATTTTTATGGTGCCTAAATTCATTTATAAACTCAATGGTATGGATACGGTTCATAAGATTCATATTACTATTCATAAGGGTAAGTTACTATTCATAAGGTTAGGTTACTATTCATAAGTATAGGTTACTATTCACCACAAATTTTGTTAATTCTATAAGACTCTAAATATAATTTTGAAAACAACCGTTTATGTCAGATTTTTTAAATTCTAATCATAGAGTTGGAAAATTTAAGTTTAATGGCTAGGTTATGGATATCTCCTATAAGTAACCATATATTTTTCCATATGGGCTCAGTGATTCTTGAAATATAGGTTATAACTAAAATGTATTTATGAGAAACATAAAATAAAAGGTTTAGTGTGCTACAATTATAACTATTTCATGAATAAAAGGTTTAATGGTTGGAAATAAAAATAACAACATCATAAGACTAGTTATAGTGGGAAAAAGATTGTCATCAAAACTACTGATGGGGTCATGAAAATAATATGTGTAATGGTGTACATATCACACACTCTAGAACTATGTATTTCTTATATGATTCGATTTTAACCCATAGTTTATAATTTAATTTATTTCTACATATATCATGTAACCTCGGTAATGATTAAATATTGATGTTTCATTAATCCCTGTAAATGTTATGAATATTTCATATCATGTATATAGATCCTCTCTAGTAAATTTTATAGGAATGTAACTCATGAAATTCATGTAATTACCCATTTCAATGAATATTATGAAACTTTAGGAATCAATTGGTTTTCATTACAAATATCCCTTATAAATTTTCTATTAAGGGAAGCTACACTTTATATTCTGAATAGTCTAATTATTATTAATATGTGAAAGGATGATAATTAACATCCAATGAAATTTGTTTCTATATTATGAATTATATTGTCTCACCATGATGGTTATATTACAAAAATGGTTAGATATAATCTCAAAATTAAATATATAATAATTGTATGATAAGGGACATATGTGTTTTTTTGAGGATTTTCCTAATCTCCAACCAAATAATGTTGTTTTATTTTCACTAGAACCCAAACTAGATGAAATTAAATTTAAAAATACTCCATATAGAATATGAGAAATTTAGTTTCTAGAATTGAAAAATAAAATCTCATATAATCTGGATAAGGTACTCATTCATACATGTGTGCCACCAATGTATGCAATGATTTTTTATTAAAATGAGATATGGGGAAATATGTCTTTGAATTTATACCTTGAACATATCAACATTACTATCATGCATAATTGTCATCTACATTTTATTGTGAACTTTTTTAAAAAATAATGAGGAGATAGATACTTCCCCATGTCAGAACTCTGATATACTTATGAATAGTTTATTGTAATAATTGAACACTTATATAAGACAACAATTCATTACAGTGATTAAACTATGAAATACCAATCCCCTTGTTATCTTCATGGATATAATACATAATATATGTTGAAATTACCTTGATATATTTATGTTAGTATTTATATACTATATTCATATATGTTATATGTGAAATTATGTATATGAAAATCATTTGATGATTTTAGTGAAGAACATCATATGGTGGAAGCTATAAGAAATTATTTGTAATCTTGAATTGAATCTTTAGACTGCATCATTGATGGTTCATATAATGACAAAGATAAAACAATGGATCCTTCAATGATGAATTCTATTGAATAGAGTCCCCATCCACCAGAATGAAAAAAATATACATCTCATTGGTTGGTTGGATACTAACAATTCATTGTGAGAAATTTTTTCCTATAATAAAATCAACTAATCATGTTTTCAAGGAACCCATGTATAATTGGATTTATGAATGATAATAAAAATTTTTCAGAACTAAATAGTTGTTTAGATAATTCACCTATGTTGACAATAGACTATAATATAAAAAGTGTTTTAATCAATAATGATTCATAAAATAAGTTATTGGGATTTTTTGTCTTGTAGAGTGATTTGGTTGAAGATTATTCCACAAACCAATTGATCATTTATGGGAAATATTAACCATATCAAGATTTGGAAATAGAAATGGAAATTTTTTACGAGATGAAATAGTTGTATTATAATTAAGATTAATGCTTGGACATATATTCGGATCATAACAACATGAATTATATAATCAAAAGGAAATATTTGATTATGTTCTGGAGAAGGAGGTTGGAATTGATTAAATATTATGAATAATAAATAAATTTCAACTCTTTGAATGTGAAGAAAGAGGATAATTATATGTGTTAGATGGAACATAATATTTTTTCTATTTTGAGTATTGAAAGGGATCCAATAGATATGGAATAAAATAGGATAGAACATGATATTACAATTAAATTAGAAATATAATATCATTCATGGATTAATATTCCTCAATATACTTAGGTGACGATCAAATAGGAATAGGATGAATATGTGGAGCTATAAAAGATGATAAGTAATATTCATTAGATCAAATGTGATAGGTATAGGATTACAATACACAAGAATAATGTATTGGTATCTTCAATATCAAAATTAAAGAAATAAATATTAGTGTAAGTTCTTATATATTAATTCTCCAATATTAATTGAAGTACGAAGACATATAGATATGATATAGATAATTTTAGGTATGATAATATTAATTATGGTATCAGAATATATGTCTCTCTATTCTTGGTATGCAAGTAAATTATGGTACAGAGACCATTGTCTAAGAGTTTGTTAGAAAATATTACAATGATGAAGTGGAAATGGGAATGTATCTCCATGGATTTCGAAATTAGCCACCCCATGACATCTAACGGGTACAATGTTATTTGTTTTTAGTGTATCTCCATTAAAAAACAGGACATAAAATTAAAATGTGTGAAAATTTCATGACCTGACCTATCAGGGCCCCATTTATTCGTAAAAAATGTTGATAGTGAAACCACATGACCATATCCAGATGAACAGTAGTTGGAAACATGATTTTTGTAATAAAAAAAACTAATATTTCTAGAAAACAAAACTAATATGTGGGTCCTTTTCCTAATACACATGTTACTATTAACACACACAGATCTGTGAAACTGTGTAAAGATATATAATATATATAAACAACTAGACAGTGATGAATGCACCAAATAACATCTAAAAACCTCAATGTTCATCATATAAATATAAAATATTTAATGGTGAAATATATACCCATCCATAAATGGGGTCCCAAAATAAAATCATTGTAATAAGGGAAACTAAAGAGTGCATGACACATGATTTCAAATAATATCCACTAAACAAAATTAAAGCCTTAATGTAACAATATAACCCACCAATAATAGTCCCACCAAGGTCATAACTAATCTATATATAATTTTCATAAAACAAGACACATGTGGGGAATATCCCAATTATGGGTGAGTAAAAAATTCATAATAGTATTCCTTAAAATCAAAGAGAGTAGAAATATAATAAAATAGTCAGCTAAAACAACTATATATAGTGAATAAGAACCCACCATAATATATACATAAAAATTTAACTTATATACAGAGAGAAAGGGAATCAAAATCATCACTATAAGATAATAATGATGATGATCATATATGAAATTTTAAAGGCCCTATATCTAATGGCAATCACAACATGAAATGTCACAAGAATCAATGTTGGTGTAATATTCCTCACCATTATGCTATATAGCTGATAGAGAACAATCTCAAGTTGGTGACACAATCCCCTCTAGTTCTCAATGAAAGGGTATTACAAATCCATAAATAGAGGGAATGTGCCCTAAGTCATGTAGAGGACTACATACTCATAATATATAATCAGTATAAATATTCCACACCCTACTGTCAAAGAGGAGTACAGACCCCAAAATCACTTTTATGATCAATAATTATCACTTTCATTGGCCTAGGGTTTCAAGAAGAATAATATTTCTTGTAAAAACTCATTTCAACAATAGAATTCCAAAAAAATGGATCATATCACACCCTACGTGGAAAATTTCATAATGGGGGATAATCATAGTCTCAAATAGAGACTATAAATATGGGGTATAAATTTGATAAGTTAATAGAAATGAATATTATGTGTACATAAGGTCCTTGAAAATGTTCTATAACCTGATATCTCGATCTAGTCACTCCCTCGATATGGATTTAGAATCATTGTTTCTCAACATAGATTGTACATATGGGGTACAGAATATATATAATCACCCATGGGAAAATGCATTTTTACTCAGTATATAGCTTGGCCATGTATATATCTCCACACTTATATTATATATGGGGTTATGATTTTTTTAAACATGGGGTTCTATGTTTGAAACCTATAATCATAAGTCAACTACCAGGTAGTGTCACATGGTGTATGGTCAAGGCCACATGATGTGTGTTTATTTACATGGGTTAAACCCTAGCCACCATGAAACTATGAGGAACATGGTGCGTGATCCTATAGAGTACATAATGTGTTGTAAAACTTTTTATAGAATGTAAATATAGACTTCATGATGTCACCATATACATAACTCCCACTCTCGTTAACACCTTTTGATATATCAAAATAATTTTAAACGAAAAGGATCCATCATTGAGTTTTGATTCCTAGACACTAATGGATGAAAATAAGAACATTGATCTCCTGAGTAGTCATCGTCACACCTCTTTTCATTCTTTAAAGACATAATCAATGAATTTTTCATCCAAGTATCATAACTATACCTCAAAAAATATATAAACCATTATTTAATATGTATTTTTAATAAAATCTATGAATTCCAAGATTTTATCACAGATTGTATAGTCTGACAATTGATAATTTATGAACACATAATTTAAAAATTATGAACTCAATGAAGAATAGAGGGAAATTGAATAATAATGTGTTAAGATCATCATTTGATAATTTGATCTAGAAAATTTACCATAAATCATTGAAAATGATGTTGTGATATATAGGTGCAACTAATATAAAAAATTGGTTCAATAACAAAATTCAAAAATGTGGTTCATGCGTAGAACCGAAACTGTATATATAAGGAAAATATATAATCCAATATTGAATATTAAAATGACGAGTGAAAATAAATAAAAAAGATGGATCCCAATAATGGATTGGTCCTTGGTGATCAACACATCTTCTATTGATTATGATGTAAATTCCTCTATTTCTGTCACTTGTCTCACAAATGCCATATATCATTCATTGTTGATCCAAATTCATGATGTATCAATATTAATGGGGCTCTCCATTCAAATGAAATTTTTTTCCAATTCCATAAATGTAACCCTGTATATTCATCATAATTATGTACATAAAGAGATGTTATTTTTTGGGACATTAAATATAATAAATTAAGTAATTATTTGATTTTTTTAATGCTCCCACCAACATCCTTATTCCATGGAACACCTGATGTAGACAAAAATTATTTTACTACATGGGTTATCCCCTTGTACTAGAAACAAACTATTGTCTTAGATATTCTATCTAAGGGCTTAAATAATGGGAAAATTTTATTTTGAAAATATGCATCTGTGTGATTAAATATATATTAATATATATAATATATTAAAGTCGTTGTCCTTTTACATTGAAAGCATGATGCAAAATCTGAGAATATATTTATATATATATAGGAAAATTTTCAAAGGATCAACATTTGAATACTAGATTTGTTACATTCTCTCATCATTCATAGATTTTATCATCAAAAATTAAAAGATACACAAAACATGTGGGGTACTAATCACAAAGTAGAATATCATGCTCTCGTGACATGTCATAAATTATCTTATACTACTAAAGAACTCAATCTATTGGAATGTTCCATTTATGATTGATACTCATGATTCAACCCTCAACTTCAACTGATTACAATAAGAAGGTATCTTCATCCCCTATGGCCAAATAACCCCATTCAATGATGTGAAACATTTAAGGACTGTTTCACCTCATCCGTGACACATGCAGTATATAATGCAACAAATAATACTATGGGGTAGGTACAAGATGTTTGGAAACTCACCAACATTCTGAATGATCAGGAACAACTCGATAAACATTCTCTATATCTTTTTTCCCAATCAAATCCCTCAAATCACCATCATGCATAAAATTTTGGGAAAATAGGTAATCCCTAGTTAAAATAAAAAGGCCTACAAAATCATCCTTTTTATGATTTATATAAACTATGATCTACACTCAAATGCACATGGATAACATAAACATTCACTGTCATTATGTGCACAAGTTATGACCCAACTTGTGATGTCTCACCAGTCATAATACAATAAAAAGGTGTGCTACATGGTCTCCCATACAATAAATAGACACATTTCATACCAATAGTGGAGTGATAAGTATAGATTTAACAAAACTCCACAAATAGTAAGTGATCCACTGAGATCTTATTAATGTTTAATACATAAGCTCTTATCATGTCCTCTGAAACATGGAAGTCCTCTCAATTTATCTATCTATCTAGGGTTGAAACACTATAACCATATTTAATTGGTTCATAGATCCTTATAATATCCTCTCAATGACATTTTCATGAATAGATAATTCTGATTATTGAGTATAATCGTGGGTGAAAAATGAATAATGATGGTCTCATACACATAAAACCCCTAAAAACTCTCAACATAATCAGATCCATGATGGAAAGTACGTGTACCAACATAGTAAGTAATAGGAAATCAGAATAACAACAGCATAGAACCTCACTATCATTTGATTCCCCATTACAAAACACATCAATATTTAAACCCACATCCATTTCAAAATCTCAAGTGATTTAGAAGAATAAGTTATCTCATAGAATATAATGTGTCCATTTATTCAAGGAAATGACTATCTCTACCCACTCCATGTCATGGGTCAAGTAATTGTATTCATGGGGTGTCATCTTTTCTCATCCTATCTATGATAGAATTCGAACTCTACATTAACATGCATTTGATGCTAGACATAAAGGCATCACAATGACACCATGTTCTGGTTTTCTAAGTATATGAGAACAAGTCAATATCTTCTTAACCCATCCAATTCTCTATAACCCAACATTTTTTTCTAAAATTGATTCCATTATAACATCAATAAAGTAAAAGGGGATACAATACTATATATTTTTTAAAAAAACATATGATATTTTCATACAAAATGGGTGAACTATGGACCTCCAACACACACATGTGTTGTTCCCAAGAAAGAACCACAAGAACCATTTCCAAATCCACATTTACACCATTCATAGAGATAATATTCCATATAATGTAAACCATTCCAATCCAATAATAGAAATTTGACGGATTACCATATAGTTTGTTCTTCATATGTAAATCTAGTATCATCCTAAAATTCATTTTTTTTACCTCTTAAAATGAATAATATAATAGAATTTCATTTTTAATGTTGTCTAGGAATAAATAAAATAAGGATTTTATAACTTGTTTAATATGTTCTATGAACATAGTGGGGGAATTATTCACAATGATAGAAATCAGTGGGAACTCATATCGTCTGTTGTGACAATGGATTTTTTCTATAAGGAATACCTTTCTCATGGAGACTCAACTAAAGGTAGCTAAAACTGATATCTGTAACACCCCAATATTTCATAGTACGTTATTTCTGCAAAGTAATTCAATAACATGCACTACACGCAACACCGAGTTCAAACGCACCACAAAATACCAAACTAGTTGTTCAAAAGCATTTATGAATAGTATTAACTAAATTTTGAACTATATATAATCCTTATAATTATATAATCCATATTACGAGTTTTTTATCATAATATAAGAACTAATTCATTTTTTTCAGATAAAAGAAGTATTTTTCCAAAAAATGCACTTTTACCACCTTTTAATGGTGAGCCCTTTTTGAATCCAATATTTGAAAATTATATAAATTTAATTTGACAAAATGAACTTCTTCTTTATAATTAGGACATAAGAATTTACTTCTAATAAATTTTTGGTGTTTTTTTGATAAATTCTATATTTGGGTGCATAGTGAAAAATACTATATTTTAACTGAAAACAACTTTTTTAATCAAAATAATTTATAGTGTTAAATTATAAATTTTAATTGTTTGTAAGTATAAATATATTATATTTTTACCATTTAATCCAATTCTGTTCATTGTATGTAATTTTACTTTGAGATTGGACAAAAACAAGTGTCAATATTTTTATAGTTATTATATCTTAAAAATATGCCTTTTGGTTTTGACATCGGAAATTTATTTTAAATTAATAAATTTTACTTCTATGTTTTGAATTTGGAAAAATAGAATTCATTTTTGAATACGGAATATCAAAATTAGCTTAGGGTGAATTTTTTTTATTTTTCTGAAAACATTCAATTTTTGATGGATAGTGAAAAACACTTAGTTATTATTTAAAACCGAATTTTTATTTAAATAATTATTTATATTATTTAAATTTATTTTATGTCAAAATATATAAATAATACCTATATATGTTTATTTGAATTCATTGAATTCATTTTGTAATAATATTATATATAAAAAAATTTATTGAACTTTTCACCGTCTTTTACCAACCTCCTATGAGAATTTTCTAATTCACATAGAACATAATTTTACCATTTCTATGAGTGTAATTTAAAAAACCATAGAGACACAGTCGATATCAGTAAGAAAAATGTGGTTCAATAAGTTAAAAATAATTTTTGTTAAATAGTAACTTTGTTCTATTTTTTACCACGGTTAAAAGTAAAAATGGAAAGTAAGGGTAAAATGATATTATTAATACCCTAAAACATGTCATAATTCTATTGATTAAGTGTCATTAGAAATCAAAACAACCTTAGTAATAAAATATGTACCTTTTTTGTCCACTTGGATTAGATTAGGACATTTATTAATATTTAATTCAAATAAGAGTTAAAAGTGTTAAATTCAAATCTTAATAACTAAAACATTTTTAATATAGTGTTACACATAATATAGATTCAAATATAAATTTTCATTATAAATCTAAAAATATTTCCTACATAATGGAATTTTATTTTTATTTTTTAGATAGTAAATAATTATATTTATTTAAGACACAATGATGATGCAGTAATTACTGTATTAATGAATGATTAAAATAATTGATATTATAAATATAAAAATAAATTTAATATGATAATTTCTATGAACTAAACTAATTTTATAGGTTATTATTACTTATTAGGGTTGTATAGATTAATTGTTTTAGAAGTAATAATGTTATGAATTTAGAAAAAACAAAAAACCAAATAGTGTCAAAATTGACAGAAAATAGTTTTTAAAAAAAATATTATATTATATATTGATATAATAGTCTTAAAAATCTAAGGCTCTTCCAAAAGAATTATATAATAATATATATGAAATTAATGAACAGATTGGGGTTTTATTGGCATTTTATATTAAGTGTATTAACATTATAATATAAAAATACAAATAGACATGGTAAATGTCAAACTATTTAACTAAGAGTTAAATCTAAAAGTTAAGGTTAATATGGTAACCCAAACATGTCTAAAACCTATAAGATGAGTAGTTTTCGACCCATACCCACCTTATCCTTGAAATAATACATTATGGAGCCATTAAAAACTGAAAATTATTTTATTATAAAATAATATTTTATGTTTTTTCAAAGGTGCCACTCACCACTCTTATAAAAGATAACTCCCCCTTCACTCTAATTCACACCATCAATGCCATTTGGCTCGAACAACCCCTGACCAAATATCTTAATAACTATCCTGCCTTCATTCTAGAGGACATTCTTTAGTCAGAAAGCCATCCTATGGATCCCTTTTGATCAAATCCAAATGAAGAACCCGAAAAAGAAGTAATGATTTCACCACCATCATTGAAGTTCTCTTATTCTTCCAATTACTCATTATATTTTGTTTAAATTATAAAATAAGAACTCTATTATATTCTATATATTGTGATGTTATTATAAATACGGCACAACTATATTCATTATTATATCTATCTTATTAATGATAATGTCACCATCCATGCGTACGTACGGCTTACCGTCTCCACGCCGTGGTGTAATTTGTTATTCAACACAATGTTATTTGGATGGACATAATGATGAGTAATATGTATATAAATAATATAAATAACATGATAATTTCTCTATAAAATTAATATACCATCCAATTCCACACCGTTAAGGAAATGATATTGTCGCTCTTGCGTACGTACGGATTATCGTCTCCATGACGCGATGAGATTCATTTCCACATTCACAATTCATCGACGATTATAAAAATATATATTAATAATAAGTATGTAATATATGAAATAATAATTCTATTTGAGATATATATATATATATATATTAACTTACATATATCTTATTCAATTAGTTTCATTCAATACGATATGAAAACGAAAAGAGCGTTTATGCGTACGTACGGACTATCGACTCCATAAATGGTGTTTTTCATTTCATATATATGTATATTATACATATTTATATTCTTAATATATATGATATATAAATGATTTATTATATTCTGGATGTATGTAAATATTTATCTAAGTGATACAATCAACAATAAGAAGTTAAAATATTTACGGTAAAGAAATTTATTATTACCCGAAATGTTAATTTAACATGGAAATTATTTGTAAACGGATGGTATAAAGTCATTAATGAATCATGTATGATATCATAAATATTAATATGGTTCTATTATAGTTTAATAACATACTACGATCTTAATACATGAGGTTAAACGAACCCTTGACTAAAGGAAAGTGCAAGGTAAGGGGTTTTCATCTGACTCCTTATTCCCATTAGATTCATGCCATATTGTCACTCTTACATTTTGTGTGGTGTATTTACTACCCATAATTGTATTAATTGTGTAATACACTTTAATTTAGGTGTATTTATATATTCACTTAATGATAATTTTTCATGGGGTGTATGTTTCTTACGTTACAAAATTGGTAAGGGTTAATTTCACAATCTCTTTATTATCTGAGGTGGTTTTTATGTAAGTATCTACTAGGACCTCTTTATAATCCACATCCATGTTTCATAGAAATGTTTTTCAAACCATTATTAATATTTACTAGACAATGGTAAAAAGTCATTTATAACCTTTTTTGACTTTTTATAAGATGTTTTGAAAGGAATATTTCCGTCGTTTTCAAAATAAGGTACTTTATAAACTTTTCGACAAAACTAAGGAAATAATGTTTTTTAACTTATACCATGGGTGCGGCTATTTTCCACCGTTATGACATCATCAAAGCTTCCCTTACAAACTTATAAGAATATTTTCAAAATAAATGTTTTCTTTTATAATTATGTGACTTTAAATGATTTGAAAATAGAAAGAGATATTTCTCTCAAATAGTTTTGATTTCATCTATGTCAACATACTTTGATAAATTTTATGCTTATTTGATGTTGATTTATTATGATACAAAACATCCATATTCTATTTATGGTTTTGTGATATTTTTGATTGTGGATGTTCTATTTTTATACAATTCATGTTTTATGGTTAATGTATTGACATTTTTATGCTAGTTTTAATACGAATGTTTATGTTATATTTCAAACTCTTCTTAAGATGAAAGTGTTGGAATAGTATGTTCCAGGTTGGGGACTGGTAAACGTAAGGCCTTCATATTGGGGTCCGGTTATAGAATACCCTTCGGGTTAGAGTCCGATTACAGAGGCTCTCTGTCTTGGAATCTGGTTACAGAGGCTCTTCGTGTTGGAGTCTAGTTACAGAGGCTCTCCGGGATGGAGTCTGGTTATAGTGGCTCTCTGGGTTGGGGTCCGGTTATTGTCAGTCCCTAGGTCCTGGCATGTGGCCATGACACAAAAATTAAACATCGGCATTATACATTCCCTCATTATGAAATTAGTTATTATGTTTGAATATTCGACTAGTAGGATATCCATGTTCATATTTATATGGTAATGTTTGATTGATTTTTCCATTTTATGTTCATTTTTATATTTAAAAGGCTATTGTTTATTTTACACATCTTTCCATAAAAGTTTATAGCTTCTGATAATTATTTAACCTTTCTGGGAATCTGTGCTCACTCCATTATTATGTTATATTTTCCCTGGATTCGAAGAAGTGTATTATGATTGATATACAGGGTTAAGATAAATGGAATAATGGAGTTCTCAAATAATTATTAATTCAGTTTTTATGTATAAAATTGTAATGTAAAGTTAATTTATGTAATCTATTTTTCAAGACTACTAAACTGGTCGGTCCATTGGGACTTGATTCCTTGTAATCATGCCAATGTATTAAAATAATGCACTGACTCTGGGTAACTAGGGTCTGGGCATTACAGTTTGTATCAGAGAAAGTTTAGAAATAACCTTGGAAACTAGATTTAGATAAACTCTGATTATATCACATTACACTAAGATAGAAATTGAGGATTAGTATAGAAAAACATCCAAGAATTTTGGTACTGTAGAAATTTTGTGAGTTTTCCAAGAAAATACATCTATGTCTGGATACGAGCAGGTAATGGTGGATCTAGCACAAATGTACCTAGGGGTAAAACCCAAAAACACCACTTTGAGCTAGACTCTAATGAGAACTGGAGCACGACAATAGGCCTTGATGCACTCTTGGTTACGACACTCCTGGGGGATATGATTATGATAATTCTCATTTTATTTACCAATAATTATGAATGATTTATGAGTATATACCTCATCAAAGAAAATATTTTTATGGATTATATCCATAAACTATTCAATTTACGCTAAGTATTTTACATGTTTGGAATTATTCATTGCAATTCATAAACTAACCTAGTGTTTTCTATTGTATAGAAATGGTTCCCACAAGAAAGAAGGTGAACTCCAGCAATACGTATAATCCAAAGAGTAATAAGGATCATATATTTCAATGTATTAAGACAACATTTAGAAGGGAAATAGTCTCCCATGTATTCTCAACATATGAAGAAATAGTATCATGGGTTAATAAGATAAGTAGAAAATTCTCCGAGTCCTATGGATTTTAATGGAAGCAAGAGAAGAAAAGTATGGAAGAGAGAAATATGGATAAAGGGAAGCGGGAAAATAAGGATTTTCCTATATGTGGTAACTGTGGGAAGAATCACCTTGGTAAATTCTTGAAGGGAATGGGAATTTGTTATAAGTGTGGAGAAAAAGGACACCAAGTACATGATTCCTAGTGTAAGAAAAAAGATTCAAATGTAGAATACTTCATCCGTAAGGAGTTGGGACACTACGCGAAATAATGTCAAAATCATCAAAGTATACCCCAAATGTTTCTATTGGATAAGAATCATGTTATGATACTACTGAAGTTGAAGAGGAATGATTAAGAGTTCTTATGATGTTATTGAAGTATTGTGTCATTTGAGTGGTTTATAAACGATGTAATAGTTATATGAATTATGGAAATAAATAAGGATTGAACTACAGTACTATTTGATTAGAAATTTGAGATTATATGATCCTGATACTAAGGTAGTAATTTTGGAATAACGGATTGTTGATTTAGATAAATTATATTTGATATTCTTGACTATCTTAGAACTAATTAATGGTTTGTTTGTTTCATTATTGCTCGAGTATTCAACATTTTTTCATATAAGGAATATATATTTTATTCTATACAGATTAAGGGAGCATGGATGTAATAAATAAGGTTGTTAACATGTTTTTAAAGAATACATGATGAACATATACACATGTTATTAAGTGGTAAAAAGGATATTCATTGTGGTTAACTTCATTATAAATTTTGGACTGTGATTTTGGATAGAAGTATTTTGGATAAGTCTAATGGTTGGAATAGATTATGTTTGAAATTGGATATTATTGTTATGGTTATTTCGTTATTGTTATAAAAAAGAAAAAATGTAGACCGTGTGACAATCTTTCACGTCAGACAAAGCTGCAAGAATCAAACCCACACCACAGTGCGATTGAGATTTATCACCTACCACTGTACTACATGAAGTTCCTGGATGGTATAATAATGTTTTTTTAAAGGATCAGATATGTGAATTATAAATTCATTATATTTGGAACCCTTAGGATAAATATATATTTTTTTGAAATATTTTTGAAGTGAAAGTTGAGTTTGTAGTAGGAATTAGTTAAAGGATGTAACTCTAGTTGTCAGGTATCAATATATATATATATATTCCCTCTTATTAAGACTAAATTTTATTAATAAAATTTCTGATATGAGTTACCACAAAGGTATTTTCTATTTTCAACCTTTTATTTTCAATGAACAATTTCAAATTGTGAGGACTCAATTTATTGAAGGAGGGAAGAATGTAACACCCCATGATTTCATAGTACGTTATTTCTTCAATGTAATTCAATAAATTTCACTACATGCAATACCGAGTTCAAGCGCACCATGACATACCAATCTAGCCATTCAAAAGCTATTTTAAATAATATTAACTGAATTTTGAACTATATTTAATCCTTATAATTTTGGAATCAACATTATGATATTCTTAGACATAATATATGAACTAATTCATTTATCAGATAAAAAGGTATTTTTAAAAAATTTACTTTTACCCGTTTTAATGGTGAACACTTTTTAAATCCAATATTTGAAAATTTTAATTATTCAATTTGACAAAATAAACTCCTTCATTATAATGGGGATATAAGAATTTAGTTTCAATAAATTTTTGGTGTTTTTCTCATAACATTCTCATTTTGGTGCATTGTGAAAAATACTATATTTTAAATGAAATAAACTTTTTTAATAAAAAAAATTTATAGTGTTAAATTATACATTTTAATTGTTTGAAATTATAAATATATTATATTTTTAGCATGTAATCCAATTCTGGTCACTGTAAGTAATTTCACTTTGAGATTGGACATAAACAAGTGTCAATCTTTTGATACTTGTTGTTTCTAAAAAATACGCCTTTTGGTTTTGACAACGAAAAATAATTTTAAGTTAATAAATTAAAATTCTATGTTTTTAATTTGGTGAAATAAAATTCATTTTTGAATTCAAAATATCAAAATTATCTTACGGTGAATTTTTGATATTTTTCTGAGAAATTTCAATTTTTGATTAATAGTGAAAAACACTGAGTTATTATATAAAACTGACTTATTATTTAAATAATTATTTATTTTATTTAAATTTATTTTAGGTCAAAATAGATACATTATACCTTTATATGTTCAATGTAATTCATTGGAGTCATTTTTTTAATAATATTAGATATACAAAACGTTATTGAACTTTTCATTGTCGTTTACCCACCTCCTAGTAAATTTGTAAATTCACATAAAACATAATTTTACTACTTCTGTTAGTGGAATTTCAAAAATATTAGAGACACGGTTTATATTAGTAAGAATAATGTGGTTCAATAAGATAAAAATAATTTTTGGTGAATAGTGACTTTTTACGTTTTTTACCACGGTTAAAAGTAAAAAGGGTAATTAAGGGTAAAAATGATATTATTCCTACCCTAAAACATCTCCAAATTATATTTATTAAGTGTAATTAGTCCTAAAACAACCTTAGGAATAAAATATGATCCTCTTTGGTCTACTTGGATTAGATTAGGACATTTATTATTATTTAATTCAAAGAAGAGGTAAAAGTGTTAAATTCAGTGTTTAATAACTAATACATTTTTAACATAGGGTTACACATATGATAAATTCTACAATAAAAAGTCATTATAAATATAAAAATATTTCCTACATAATGTTATTTTATTTATATTTTTTAGACATTAAATAATTAAATTTATTTATGACACAATGGTGATGCAGTAATTGCCGTATTAATGACTGATTAAAATAATTGATATTATAAATATCTAAATAAATTTAATTTGAGACTTTTCATAAATTAACCTAATTTTCATGGTTAATATAACATATTATTGTTGTTTAGATGAATTTTCTTTAAATTAATAATACTTTTATGAATTTATTAAAAACAAAATATAGAATAATGTCAAAATTGTCATAAAAGAGTTTTTAAAACATATATTATATTATTAATTGATAGAAAAGTCATAAAAATATAAAGAACGGCCAAAGGAATTATATAATAATATATATGACATTAAGGAACCAATTGGAGTTCTATTGTAATTTCATAGTAAGTTTTTTAACCATGTAATAAAAAATTCAAAGAGACATGGTAAATATCAGTCTATTTAACTAAGAGTTAAATCTATAGGTTAATGTTAATATGGTGACCCAAACCTATCTAAAACCAATTGGATGAGTAGTTTCCGACCCATCCCTACCTTATCCTTAAAATAATACATTTTGAAGCCATTAAAAACTGGAAATTATTTTATTATAAAATAATAATTTCTTTTTTTTCTAAGGTGCCACTCACCCCTCTTATAAAAGGGCACTTGACCTTCACTCTAATTCACACCTTCAATGCCATTTGTCTCAGCCAAACATGGCCAAATATCCTCCCATAAATCTTTCCTTCATCCTAGAGGACTTCCTTTTGTTATAAATCCAACCTAAGGATCCATTTTGATCAAATAAAAAGGAAGAACCTAAAGAAGAGGTAATGATTTCATCACCCTTTTTCTATTTCTCTTATTCTCCCACTTACTCTTTCTTTGTTGTTTCAATTCTAAAATAATAACTCCATTATCTTCTATATATGGTTATGTAATTATAAATATGGCACAACTATATTCATTATTCTATCCATATTATGAATGATAATGTCACCATGCGTGTGTACGTACGTCTTTCCATCTCCATGTTGTGGTATAATTTGTTATTAAACACAATGTTCTTTGGATGGATATAATGATGAGTAATATGTATATTAATAATAAAAATGACCTGATGATGTCTATTTAAAATTAATATACCATCCATTTCCACACCTTTAACAAAATGATATTGTCACTCGTGTGTACGTACGGATTACCATCTCCACAACAAGATGAGATTAATTTCCACATTCACCATTCATCGACGATTATAAAAATATATATTACTAATGAGTATATAATATATGAAATAATAATGCTAATGGATATATATATATATATATATATATATATCTGTGTGTGTGTGTACTTATATATATCTTATTCACTTAGTTCTGTTCAATACGATAAGAAAACGGAAACAGCGTTTATGCGTACGTACGGACTACTGTATCCATAAACGGTGTCTTTCATTTCATATATATGTCTATTATAAATATTTATATTCTAAATATATATGATATATAAACCATTTTTTATATTCTTAATGTATTTAAATCTTGATCTATGTTATACAATCAAAAGTAACAAGTTAAAACGCGTACGATAAAGAAAGTGATTATTACCCGAAATGTTAATTTAACATGGAAATTATTATTCAATGGGTAGAATAAAGTCATTAATTAATCATGTATGATATCATAAATGTTAATATGGGTCTTTTACACTTTAATAACATACTAAAATCTTCATACATGAGGTTAAACGTACCCTTGACTAAAGGAAAGTGCAAGGTAAGGTGTTTTCATTTCACTCATTATTCCTATTAGATTCATGCCATATTGCCACTATTACATTTTGTGTGGTTTATGTACTACCCATAATTGTATTATTTGTTAAATAAACTATAATTTATGTGTATTTACATATTATCTATATTATACTTCTTTCTTGGGGTGTATGTTTCGTAAGATACCGAATTTGTAAGCGTTAATTTCGCAATCTCTTTATTTTCTGAGGCTGTTTTTACGTAAATATCTACTGGGACCTCTTTATCCTACACATCAATGGTTCATAAAAATGTATTTCAAATTTTTTTTTATATTCACAAGAAAATTGGATAAAGTCATTTGTATCCTTGATTGACTTTTTATAAGATGTTTTGAAAGGTATCTTTCTGTCGTTTTCCAAACAAGGTACTTTATAACCTTTTCGACAAAACTAAGGTAAGAATGTTTTTTTAACTTATACGGAGGGTGTTGCTATTTTCTGCCATTATTAAATCATAAAATATTCCCTTAAAATATTATAATAATTTTTTCAAAATAAATTTTGTCCCTTATTATTATATGACTTTAAATTATTACAAAATAGAAAGAGATATTTCTCTCAAATAGTGTGGATTTCATCTATGTCAACATCCTTTAATAAATATTAAGCTTATTTTAAGTTTATATATTAAGATACAAAACTTCCATATTTTATTTATGGTTTTTTGATATGTTTGAATGTGGATGTTATTTTTTAATACCATTCATGGTTTATGGTTAAAGTATTGTCATTTAATATGCTAGTTTTAATACGAATGATTATGTAATATTTCAACCTCTTCTTAAGATGAATGTGTTGGACTATTATGTTCTGGGTTGGGGACTGGTAAATGTGAGACCTCTGGGTTGGGGTCCAGTTACAGCAGACCCTCTGGGATGGAGTCCGGTTACAGAGGCTCTCCGGGTTGGATTCCGGTTACAGAGGCTCTCTGGGTTGGAGTCCGGTTACAAAGGCTCTCCAAGATGGAGTCCAGTTACAAAGGAACTCCATGTTGGGATCCAGTTATAGTTATCCCCTAGGTCCTAGAACAAGGCCTTGAAACACAAATTAACCTTCGGAATTATATATTCCCTCATTATGGAATTATTTATTACATGTGATTTTTCGACTAGTATAATATCCATGTGCATGTTTCTATGGTAATGTTTGATTTATTTTTCCATATTATGTTCAAGTTTATATTTAAAAGGCTATTATTTTTATTACATCTTACCTTAAAATTTTATTGCTTCCACTAAATTATTTACCCTTACTGGGTATCTGAGCCCACCCCTATATGATGTTTTATTTTTCAAGCATTCCAAGAAGTGTATTATGATTGATATACAGGGTTAAGCTAAAAGGAAATATGGAGTTCTCAAATAACTATCTATGTAGTGTTTTATGTTTGAAATTGTAATTTAAAGTTAATGTATGTAATCTATTTTCCAAGAATTCTAAACTGATTGGTCAATCGGGACATGGTTCCTTGTAATCATGCCAATGTATTAAAACAATGCACCGGCTCTGGGTAACTGGGGTCGAGGCGTTACATATCTATCATTGGAAAAAAAAAATCCACCATTATATTGGATGAAAGGGTAGAGAATCAACTACATTTGGAACATGTTATACAACATCACCTAGTTTAGTTGATATAAATAAATGTCATTCCATGACATCTCATTTACCTATTTGAAAAACTATGCTAGAGACACCCGTCATGGATAGAAAGGCATGATAATTTTTTTATGAAAGGTCTTCCAACCACACCCTTTACTCCAAGATCCCAGTAGGGTCAATTTGATATGAAATTGAATATATCACTGCATTTTTAGGGATTATTTTCATACAGAACTCAACATTCCACCTTAGAGGTAGTCTCAGGACATCATCAAGATATAAAATTATATAATCATATACTAGTTTTATTATCTCTCCAATGATGATATTATATATGGAAATATATTAAAAAAACTATCCTATACATAGTTTGATTTCATAAGGATTCATTTCAATTACAAAGTGTACCAACATGAATAACTCTCCTATTTTCACAAACTAGTAATGCTATTATATGTTCTCTATAGAAGAGACTCTCCAATATAAACCTCCTGACATAAATTTTATCTGAACAACTATATTATAAGATATAGATCTAATGAATGGATATATATATATAATGGAATGTCTCATGAATGTGTCAATAAGTACTTGAGTTAATGTAGAAAATTAACATATCATGCCATAAATCATCTCTTTACCAGCTCGGTCATATCCCTCAATGGAATTCAATTGACTACTCCCTCGACCACCATACATCTAACCCTCGCTTAGTACACCTAGTGGTGGTTGTGTGGGTATGTTGTAGAATCATCCTCTCTCTCTCTCTATATATATATATATATCCTCCCACTGTGGATTTTTATAACCCTATATTTACATAACTTCCAAGGATCCAACATGAAATTTCATGGGAAATCCTTAAACGTGGCATTTCATTTTCATGGCTATCCAACCAATGCCTAACCACTATTTGTAGAAAATGATTTGGTAAATATTGTGACATGTGACTATGAACATAGAATGTGTAGAATATTATATATCTTGTAAAATTATATCCTCAGCATGAACTATGTGTTGTAGATCCACATGTTTGAGTATGGAAAGAAGTATGCCACCTACACCATGACCATATCGACTAATACCTAGTAGTTTCTATAGACAACCCAAAAACAGGATATCATATATTAGTTATATAATCATAATTCTCCCTGATAGATTTTTTTTCATTACTAAATCTAGATCTATAACTCTATCATAGTAGGTAATGTATAAAGATACCGCTCTATCTTCAATGTCCTTATGGATGCCCGAAAAAAAAATTGTGCTTGAATGTATAAATCTAATTCAATATTTAGAGAATAATATGGGAGGTCGGTAAAATATGATATGTACTCAACAAGAAATATTTTACCATCTCATAACATGATATTATCATGGAACCACATTGAGTGTAGGATATAAGAATATTACTATTTGTGGCACAATTTTAGAATGTTCATATAATATATAATAGACACATCATCTCTCTAAGTTGTAAAACCCCACAAACATCATTCTAATCCATGTAGAATATTGGTTTAAATTTCATCAATCTGCTTTCCCATTGTATAAAAAATTTGGAAAAATCAAAACAGTGCCTCAAGGAAACCTATTTATTCTTAATGGACTAGATCTCCAGGAAACATAAGCCACATATTTTTATGGATCTTTCAAAACATGGTATGCTTCCATGAATCAACATTCAGATCTACATGATATTATGTTTGTATACTATTTAGTTTATTACCATCCTAGAGCTTAATATGTATTTCTATACTCTACCCCAATGGTGGAAGAATCTATTTATTCCTACCTAGAAAAAACACCTCATGAATAGTTCCCTAAATCGAGGAATCAACACCCAAATAGTCATTGTAAAAAACATGAATCAATATATGTGGTATCATATATCATGGAGTAATCTTAAAAGTTATCTTGATGTAATTTTTTTAGATACCCATATCTAGGGGGATAACTTGATCAGAAAATGATTTGTAAAAGGATCAATCTAATGTGATGTATATATTATCAGTTTCACTAAAATTAATTACTTGGTATCCAGATTTAAAAAATATGTAGTGATAGTGTTATTGTACTAATACATCTCCTACAACATAATCACTAGGTTACCAATATTAATAATTGAACATAGAAAAATCCAAAATCATTTCCCCATATTCTCAAACAAATCCTCATAATAGATCTAACTCCAAACTTTGGCACCAAGGAAATCCTCTTCTAATGCATCTATATCATGACCGAACCCACCAAAGCACCTCCTAGGCTAGATGTAATCTATGAGTGACACCCCAAACCCCCATATAATTGGGAAAGAGGTTGTGATAGGTGATGAGTATTAAAAACAATAATATTATAGTCCAAACCATAATGTATATATACTCTCACACACACACAATCCTCCATGAAATAGAGAAGATATATTAATGATTGAAACATATTGAGAGTAATCAATGCATGCAACAACCGCTCGAAAAAAAATCTAATTATAGCGTTGTAAAAAAATGATATAATGGAAATTTCACACTCATCTATAATGGAGGTTCTATCATGAAAACTATTGGAAAATGGGAAACTGAACAAGGTCCATCATGATGTCTCCATGAGTTATGACAAAACACAGTCAGCACCTACAATTACTTTTATACTCCTATAATACCTAGTCCACTAAGGGAATCTATGATTTACACATCATCTTATTATGACAAGACTCATTCCTTAATAACCCTTATTACATGATGTATAATCATTACCACAAGGATGTATAGATAATAATGGTTCAAATAGAATAAAGCTTTCTAATAAACACATATGTGAGTGGGAATAGAAAAATTATATCTGATATGCTCAAAAATAACCCCACATGAACAAAAAATGGATACCAATATTCACATGTTTCTATGAATGATAATTAGTCTATATATGGTTCTAAATTCCCCATATCTGATTCCAATGTGCACGAAAAATGTTAGATTAATTAGAGAGGAGGGGTTATGGCTCACATGTATACTCCATAACTATGGGAAAACAATCTCTATAAGAGTTCTATATCCCCAATAGAGGTAAATTATATGGGAGTACCACTCTGTAGATTGGGGTTGTGTACCCACTCTAGGTGTGGGGAGTACTGACTCTACCCATATAATAAATCTTAGGGACACATTCCCTATAAAAATAGGGGAGTTCCAGTCATGAATTTTCTCTAATGATTAAACCTAATCAATTTAATGATCCACGAATCATTATATATAGAATCTCACTCATTAAACATGTCTTCATTCCCATTGTTCCAAAATATATATCATCCCATCCTACACAAAAATCCCATATTGGATATGATACTCTTAGGAAAAAACATTTGTCCTATAAGTGAATTTATGTATTGTATAAGTAAATAGGAATATACACGGTGTGTGGATTATGTCACACAACATGTGAAATCGCTATAATACATGTGAGTTTCGATCAAATTACATGTTTGGGTTATTTTTTGTCTGAAAATATATGAATGTCCCTACAAGAACATGAAATGTATATACGAACAAGGTAATAGGTGTGAACCATTATTACATATATTTGAAGTCCATGTATCATGACAAAACATGTCTTTATAGGGACTAGTTGTGTCAGTTCACTCAAGATTCTGGGATTGTTCGCTTGCTAGAAGACATGGAAACCTGAGTAGTGTCACACATCATGTGTTCTCAACCAAAAATTTCATAATACATTACTTGAAAAAATCCCTATCCAACATGAGATTATGAGGAATACATCATCTGTTGTTGGGAGAACATGGTATGTACGTGGGTTATTAATGTTTAGTAGCACTAGATTTCAAGAAGATTGCATTTCCTTTATTCATTGTGCCCTTCATATTGTTAAGCCATCCTAAATCACCAATAATTTAAATAATTATTCACCATTTATTTATTCACAACCTCAAATGGATAGAATTATGGAATTTTATCTCCTGACTAGTAGCTTTCATGACATATGTCACTATTTGGGGTCTTGAAACATGATATCACACCCGCTTACAACAAAACCACCTCAAACCACCTAAAACACATCATTCTTAATGATTTTTGACATCTAAAATTATTTTTGGGGTTTAAGTATTTTTGAATCGGCCATCCAATGTCGAACCATCAACCACATATACCAATGATGAGGAATATAAAGAATTGTGGAGGAGAAAATGAATAATAATATGGTAAGATCAACATTGAATGATGCAATATTGGTCAATAATAAAAAATCATGGAAATAATGGATGTTAAAAATGAATAAAAATTTATAAAAAATATTATCAAGATATCTAATCAAACCCATAAATCATGGGAAGAATAAAAATCATAGAAATAATTCTAATGCACAATCAATGCACAGATAATAAATTAGTGGGAGGAAAATTCAAAATAATAGGACCTACATAAATAACAAATCAATAATTATTAAAAGACATATTAATAAGTGATGATGGTGATAATCCTAGTTTGTTCATCAATTGTCTCAAAAATCCACTAGAATGTACATTACCGACCCACATTCTAATATAGTCAACAATATTGGAGCACACCCTTCCACCTATATAATCAAATGTGATTAAGAGGATATCCTAGGATATTTATCTCCTCGATTATCAATTAATAATATAATAATTATAGAATAAAAACTATATGAAAATTGAAACATTCCATTGAGGCCACATCCATGATATCTGAAAATAAATGTTTAGGGCCTTGGCAAAGTCAATATCTAATTTTCCTCATGAGAAATACTGATAAATCATGGGGATATAGTGAGCCAGACCTATCACTTTCTAAGTAAAATTCATACCTCATATTAATGGGATGAAAAATAAACAGTATATGCATTACTTTTTCCATTTAATAAATATAACAACTAACTAGTCTGAGTAATATAGTGAATGGTATAAAGATAGAACATCCACATAATCCATTTAATAAAATATTCTAGATGGTTCCATAAAATATAAATCCCTGTTAAGAATAATTTTTTATTTAGGGAATATAAATATTTTAAAATACCATAACAAATTTTTTGATGATGTTCTGAGGGAAGAAACCTTTTTTAATTTGCAATGAAGAGTTATTTTGGAAAAATAATTTTTATTCATCATAAAATCATATTATAAATATGTATATCCTAGAAATGAAAATTTATGGAATATTAAATTATGTTTGAGGAAAAAATTCAAACTGAAGTAAAAACATGTAAAAGAGTGTTTTGGAAACATTATAAATAGACCATTTTAGTGGGATTTAGGAGAAAATACAAGAGTCTTTAATGGGAAAAAATACTTAATTTTTTAAATAATACCAGTAATGAACTACGATATTTTCTCCTAATAAAATGTTTGATTTATGAAAAATAATTTTTAATTAAAATATATTTTGTATTTTACTTTAAAATGGGTAATAAATTAGGATGTACCCTTTATCCATGCTTTATTAATGGGATGAATAAAGAATAAAACCTTATAAAACATGTATTATCATATAAAATAAATATTATCTAATATATATAAATTAATATGAAACATATACACATAATTATTATGAATTTTACCAAAATAATTATAAATTACATTTGGGTAAGGAGAGAGAATGTGTAACCTGAATAAAAAATAGAGGTTTGGGAAGAAACACTTACCATATTACTGAAAGTGTTCTGCACATGAACATAATGTATTTGATAATGAAATTATATTCTATAATAATTTAATTCTGAACAATTTAAACATGTATTTGTTTTAATAAAATTTAATTTGTTCATTATTGGCCTTTTCGTTAGTTATATGATTCAATTTCATCGTTTGGAAGTGTCTCTTTCATTGGTTTCCATGATTAGTTCGCATGTATACATGTACAAAACATCCTTTAAAATGGGTTAGTTTTTCAAAAATTAAATTATATATTGTTAATAAAAATGTATAATATTAAATGGAAATACATATCATTGTCTTAGATATGTGGATGATTTTTGAGACAAAATGTTAATGAAATCCGTTTCAATTTTTTTTTCATTTTCTAATCATCGTGCACTAGTTTTCATTTCTTAAGTTGTATTATGCATATATATTTCTTATAAAATAATAAATAATTGGTAATATAAATATTATAATCATTTTAACTGTTAAAATTGTTTTATTACCATCCTTAAAGGTGTTGTTAGAATGTGATATAATCATTATCAACGACAGTGGTGAATCGACACCTCATAGACAACATTTTCAATTTTAGAAGAAATTAGGGAATAGAAAATAATTGATGGTGGATGTTTCATAATAAAAATAAAAATATATTATAGATGAGATATTGGAGTTTTAATTCACGTTTTCATAGAGGGTTTTTGTAACACATATGAAAAAAGTAAATTAAAATAAAATTATAATAAGGAAGGGGGATTTTAAATCTAGACTTCCTCTCCTTGAGAACCACCATAAGGAAAATTTAAATGGTATTTCGGGTGATACCAAAAATAAAAGAATGTGGGGGAGTTTTTTGGGAGACAGACAAGGAATAAATTATAAATGCATTAATTATTTTTTTATTTTATGAGAAGATGTGGTATTTATAGTGGATGACATATTTTATTTTTTTATTATTTAATATATTTGTTTGTTATTCTATCTTAGGACAATAAGTAGTTGTGATTCAATGGAAACATATATTAAAAATAGAAGAAGAGTTGAGATAATAGTTCTTACATAATTGTTGACTCAAGAAATATTTTATTTTACTTATAACATATATATAACAAAAATTTCTATATTTCACTACTCACAATAAATCAAATATTTTAAAACAATATAAAAAACTCACCCTAACCACTATTCAATTTTTAGAATTCAAAGAATAGAAAAAAAAAATTATTAAAATGGTTTTTGGATATGATATTTTCAATTTTTAATTGAAAAAATCGTTTATTTGAAGAAATATATTTTAAAATTATAAAAAATTTTATAACACTTTAAAAAATAAATTAGTTCTCATAAAAGTTTTTTAGAATCATAAGAAATTTTTTAAGTTATCAATATATTTTATAAAAATAAATTATATTTTGAATCGTTTTATTAATTTTAATAATTTAAACACATAGTTACTATTTTTAAAAATACCAAAAATAAATTTATCATTTTAAAAACATTTAATTAATTATTCCTTGTCAAAAATATATCATATTTTCATTTAAAAGATATCCAATTTTTATTTATTCATTTATATCTTCTATTACAACTCTATTTGTCATACTATTATAACTAATGGTCATTTACTACGTTAATGGTCATACATAATAATATATTTTAATTTTAAACTCAATGTTACGATATAATATACCATCCATAAAAAAATCAATTCTTGAAATTTTGAAAATATCAACTCATAAAAATATTTGTGTAGTCCTTCATTATTTATTCATCCTTTTTAATGGTAGACACATAAATTTAATTTTGTTTAATGTACCTTTAAAAGTTAAGTTTTATGATTTCCCAACACTTTTTCATTGGGTTAGGAATTCGGATAGGTTCCTCATAGTAAGAAAAATTGACTTCCAACACTATTCCATCAAGTGTGAGGACATGTGCTGGGTTTCTTTTTTTAAAATCATTAAAAAAATTTGGAAAATTTTTTTTACATTAGAAAAGATATGTGGAATCACTAAATGATATGTCACAGCTCTAAATATTTCCATTATTTCAAAAGGATCAATGTAATTGGGGAATAGTTTCCCTTTATTTAAAAATCATATAATTCCCTTCTATGGTGATACATTCAACAAAACTTTATATCCAACTTGAAATTATATATCCTTCATTTGGTTATTGGAATAGAACATTTTTATTCTTTAAGAGGATTTGATATGGGTCTGAATAGTATTTACCTTTTCTATTATTTCATCAAAATGTTATGACCCTACAAGATTACTTCCACCAACTTTTCCCGAATAATATGGTGTAGAACATCTCGTTCCAAAGAATGTTTCATATAGTCCAATTTTAATACTTAAAAGGAAACATATTGTAAGAAAACCATTCCAATGGTAAATTATGATCCCAGAAACCTTTAAAGTATTGTTATCATTGTTTCAAAATTCCTACTAATGTATGAATTTTACTCTTAGTCTTCTGATCCATTTGAGGGTGATATTACATACTCAAATATAGCTCAGTGTCTAAATAATTATGAATCCTCTTTCAAAATTTCAATGTAAACCATGCATCAAAATTAGAAATATTAGAAATATGAAAACATTTAAGTCTTACAACATCATTAATATATAGTTGTGTATGTCACTCAAGTGGAAAATGCTCTCTTATTGTGAGGTAATATATTGATTTTTATGTAGTTCAATAGTTAACCATATTGCATGAGTCATTCTTATAGTTTTTGGTAATATAGTGAAATAATCTATAATAATTTCATCACACTTTTAAATAGTAATATTAATTGGTAACATGACAACTCTATGATGAAATCATTCATCCCTTATCACTTGATAAACCATACTCCCTCACACTTAATCAGAAATTTCTTGAATACATATTCTCCTATCCTAAATTTTTATTCAAATTGATATACATATTAGTTCTACCACTGTGTATAAAGAAATTAAAGACATAATCTTTATCCAATAATTAAATTATAATAATTTTTATAGAGGGAACATAAATCAGTTTCCCATAATTGTGAATTCCATTCATATAAACAATTTTCACCTACATAAAATCTTTAAAATTTATAATTTAATTTTTTAATTTCTCCGTGCCAGACTAATAAATTGTTAACTTTTAATTTAATGATGGATTAGAAACCATTTTTAACTGTAGTGATGTTTCACCAAGATTTAAAATTCCAAATTTTATCATTACAAAATAATTAAACACATGATATTTATCTAACCTCGTTTTTTTAAAATTCAATGATATTTCCTTCTCACTTCATCACAAACTTATTTTAAATTCATTGTAGGTAGTGTATTGAAAAACCAAGATATTTAGATTGATAGTTTAGTTTATGATTTTTGACTACCTACATGACTGATAAATAACTCTATAATTTTACATAAGGACATAGCTAAGATATTTCATTGACGTATCACTAAAAAACACAAATCCTCTATTTCATGAATTTTTTTCAAGATCAGGACAGTCACTAATCCCCTAATAAATTTTTAAAAAAATTCTTCACATTCTTTTTTCCATTCAAACTCAACCAATTTACAAGTATTCATGGTTAATGGGTTAGATAATTAGTAAAAATTATTGATGAAATGCTGATAAAACATTATAAACCAACTAATCTACATACATGAGTTATGTTTTTAGGTGTAGTCCATTCTTGAAGTACATTTCTTGTTGCAGGATCAACTAATATACCATTTTTAGTGACAATATACCCAAAAAAATAAATTTCATTGAAGAAATAATTCACACATTTTTAATATCCCATATAACTCATTTATTATAAGATTATCCATTATAATCTTCATGTTATTGTCATTCTACTCACAGCTTCTGGAATTTATCAAGATACCATCTATAAATAAAACACAAAAATCATCATGATAATATTCAAACAATCTATTAATTATTTCCAGATGAACAATGGGTGAATTAGTAAATCCAAGTGTATCTAATGTAGACATATTGTGTACACACCTAGTTCAAAATGTTTCCTTTAGAATATATTCTTTCTTCACATGCAATATATGATATCAACATCGATGATAAATATTTTAAACATATTTTTCAAATGAATCCGATCTAATTGGTCCTCAATGTGAAAAAGAGGATAATTATTTTTTTATTGTAATAGAATTTATTTTTCTATAATCGATGCACAACCTCAAGGATCCATCTTTATTATTGAAAATGAAAATAGTGTCTTCCCATGGATAATAACTATGATGAATAAATCCCTTATTTCTAAACACATATAGAATATTATTTATCTCCATTAATTCTTTATTTTCCATTTTATAAAGAGCCTTTGATAATTTCCTTCTATCAATGATTTAATCAATATAAAACTCAACTTATTCTCTGGAATATTTTGAGGTAAATCTCCTGGAAATATATCAATGTATTCATTTAAAATAGGTATTTCTAGAATTTGATGATTTTATTCTTCATCCATAGATGATGTTTTTCTTCTGATACATGAATTTAAACTATAATATATAGGTGAGGTGGTTCTACTTATTACTCATAAGTTGAAGTCCCCCTCTAAAGATTAGAAATTACATAACATCATCACAAATCATAATTTTCATCAATTTTCAATAAATTTTAGAATTTTATTTAAAAATAACATACATAAAATATATTGAATAAAAATCATCCATTTTTAGGATAATAAAATTAGAAAATAGAGGATGTTTATTTGTCCTACTAGCTACTGGTTGACATATTTGTTTTTTAGTAATTTTTCCACTAGATGATTTGACTAGAAACTACATTGTTATGGTGAATTGGAAATATATAATTTTGAAATAAAAATATTATGATATAAAGGGATTTTATTCTATAGAATCAAATAATTCCATAGCCATATTTAAGGAGATTATCAAAGTACTTTCTACAACATAATTAGGAGAATAAACCTCCAATGTTGTGTCTAAATAATCCAAGCCATGTCCTTATGGGGTTTTAAAAGGAAATTTTCATCAACACATAAGACATTATATTTCATAATGTATCATATCTTCATAGTTGTATCAGTGAACACTGGTACCTTATTTCATTCCCAATAAATCATGGTCTTGATGGAATTTCCCCGACACCTTTAACCAACTCCCTTCCATGATAATCATGTTCCCCAATGTTTCATTCCACATATATTATATTATAGAAATTCAACAAATTCATCCTTCCCAATTTTCTGATTTTATATTCCAAACTTTTCATAAACCCTCTTCAACTCTTTATTTTCATTCAAGTCATAAGACCTATATAATTCTTTCTCTACATTGGTAGTACCTAATACTATATAGTCATATGATGAGATGTTTGGGAGACTAGTTCCTTTCAGAGGAAAGGTTTTATGATATCAAAGAACTGATCGATTTTATTGTCTTTAATTCCTATGTAATCTTTAGAATGACTTGTTATCCTTGTAACTTTTTATTCATACTTATCAACATTATCATCCACATTTTACCTCAAATTCAAAAACTATCTCTCGATATCTACCAGTATTTAATGAGGGGATTATTGTTCTTTAAAAATTTACTCAAAATCCCCCCATTCTATATTTTATATTTATTTATCATACTTCGAGTTTTGAATTATTGAAAACCATTTATTTTCATATCTTGATAGATGATAAACATCAAAAATAATTATATAGTTTTTATTACTTTCCCATGTAAAAAATATCTTCTCTATTGAACTTATCCCCTACTATGCTATAAATGGGTTTGTAGTCCCATTGAACTAGGGAGGTTTTTATTGCCTAATACATTATGACATTGTTACATCACACTGTGGATAGGAATTCTACTTGTGAGTGAGTTTAATTATCATATCTTGAGTAAGTTTCCCCAATATATTTATAAGATTTTCATATTTAGTTGCACCTCCAAGTCCAATATATTTATCTTACATGGAAGGTAAGTTCTTAAATTGGATACACATGTTGATTTGATTTACATTCCTATCAACATGTTAAATTTAAAAAAAATCAATGCACTAAATTTTTTTATAATTTTTTTTTAAACTAGAAAAACTACTTACATAAATTTATAATCTATTCACAGATAATCTCATAATTATAATCATGGTTTATTTTTGGGACATATTTAATTTAAAGACATTCATAATTGTTATTAATGAAATTTTGAATTATTCTGAGAATATCTCATGGGATTGTCAAACCAGCAGTGCAGTATGGCATAATGTCATGTCCCATGTTACACCAATTCCTACTTGATGAACAGTGTCATAGTTTTTACTCTTAGGTATATCTATTCTAGAACCATGTCCTATTACAGAATCTTAACATTGATGTATTTTTAGGAAGACCTATATAATCTATGACTCAAAAAAATATAGGATTTTTTTCTATTATTATACTAAATTTATATTTATGGGTTATGTTTCCTTATAATAATTTTTAAATCTAGTTTTCAAGGTTTCTAATATGAATGATTATATACCAATATTAGATCCCCTAACACCAATAGCTCATAAATGGTTACTTAATTTATTAAATAGGTTTAATAAAAAATGAAGTACCATAAAAAATTACATAATTTTTTACTAAATTTCTAAAAACAAGATAAAAATTATATTCTTTACCTTAATACTAGGACATAAAAACAACATAGAAACTCAATTAGATTCATCTTTAAACTCCAAGATTATCCCGACACGTCATTCAATATTTACAACTTCGCATACTGGGGAGATGAGAAAAAAATAAAGGGATGAGATTATATTATAATTAGTTGTATGAAATATAGAAGAATCTACAATAAACATAAATAATAAGGCAAGGTGATTGTATAATAACACATTGCATTAAAACATAAACTTGAACATTATATGAATGAAATAAAATATGATCAAAATAATGGTATATATATAATCCCATAAATATAAATCATATCCATGGATATTAATCAAGTTTAATAATCACATTGATTATCAAATAAAAACATCATAATTATGGAATTCGTAATACTGGATTTTAAAACACACTGTTGAGGCCTCAACCCAAACATCTAAAAATTAATGGTCAAGGACTCAACCAAATCTATATCTGTTTTGTCTCATATGACCTAAAAATTATTTAGGGGTATATAATGTGACATGACTATAACATACTATTTACAATTTATTCCTCAAAATAATGTGGTGAAAATTAATTAATTTATAAAAAATTTCTATATTCAGTAAACATAATCACAAAACATTCTAAGTAATATGGGGAATGATATCAAGATTGAACATCCACAATCAAACTGATCATAAAATATTTAATAAAATATGAAAGAAGATATAATAAAATTTTAATCAAAATTTAGAATAATATTTAGTATAGGTTGTTTAAATGGATGAAAATACCATAATAAATTCGTTGAGGAATTCTTTAAATAAATACCCTTTTTACTATGAAAATAAGAGTTATTTTAGAAAAATACATTTTAATTTGTCATAAAATCTGATTTTAAATATTTATATTCCAGAAAAGAAAATGAAAGGAAATTGAAATTATGTTTGAGGACCAAATTATTTCCTACTGAAGTAAAAAATTGTAAAAAGTGCTCATAAAAGAATTTATAAATGGGCCACTTAAGTGAAGTTTAAAAGAGAATTTAAGGGTCTTTAGAGTAGAAAAGGAATTTAATATTAACATAAAACCAAAAATTAACTAAAATTGTTTTTCTCAATAGAAATAGTGATACTAGAAAAATATTTTTTACTCAAAATTAATTAAGTATCGTACATGAAAATGGGCATGAATGTGGGAAGTACCGAATAATAGGGCTTTCTTATTGGGATGAATGTGAAAGGGAACCATATAAAACATGTATTATCTTATAAAATAATGTTTATAAGATATGGATAAATTATTTAGAAACATACAAAAAAATATAATAATTATATAAAAATAAATATGTATTAAATCAAAGTAACCAAAGATAATTTCTACCCCGAATTAAAAATGGTGGTTCTGGGACGAAGCCCTTAACTTATGTATGAAAGTGTCCTGTAATTGAATAAAATTTCCTGGATAATGGTATTAGATTCTTTAATAATATAATTTAGAAAATATTATACAATTATTTTATTTTAAATAATTTTACTAAGATAATTTATTGTCTTTTTGATGAGTTATAAGATTGAATTTCATTGTTCAATATTACTCGTTTAATTTTCTTTCATGACTGGTTCACATGTATACATGTACAGAATATCACGTAAAATTAGAATTATTATCCAGAAGAGAACATATTTGTAATTAGTGATGTTACGAAAGATTTAATGGTCTTAAATATCATTATATTCATATAATAGGATGATATATTATAAGAAATGTTAGTAATAACTATTTGTTTTATTTTTGCACGTTTCATATAATAAAGCACAAGTTTGGTTTTATTATATAATATACTGTGTATATGATGGTTCAAAAACACAAAATAATTTTTAATATACATATTATAATCTGGTGTAACAATAAAAATGGTTTTAGGGTCTAACTTGAATGTTTTATTATAAAATATAAGAATAGCCATCCACCAAGCTGGTGAATCAACCCTCACAGAAAACGTTTTCATTTTTCAAAAAAAAAGGGAAGAGAATAGATTTAATGGAGGATATCACATAATAAAAATAAAATCCTAGTATATATAAGATACTAGACATATCATGAATTATTGGATAAAATATATATTCAATGGAAAATAAAATAAATGAAATTTAAATAAAACTAGAACAATAGATGAAGGTTTTACCTATTTATTCCTCTCCCTAAGAGCCATATTAAAGAAAATTTTTAATGGACTTTTGTGTGAGATTTGGAAGAAAAGAACATGGGAAATAGTTTATAGAGATGTATTGGGGTGAAATGGGAAAATATTTAGGGATTTGACGGTGTGAGGGGAAGGGGTGGTCAGTGGTGGTATTTATAATGGAGGAGAGTAGTGATTTTTGATTATTTAATTCATTTGTTTATATTTTGTTTCAAAACATTTATTAGTTTTTATTTAATGACTAAATATATTAATTTGAGAAGTATGGTTATAGATTATGGCCGGTTCTTAAATCGTCAATGAATCAATAAATATTTTATTTAACTTGTAATGTATATAAACCTTAAATTACTGTATTTCAATATTCACAAAAAATTCAACTATTTTTGTAAAATCCCAAAAAATAACCCTAAATTTTTTTTATTCTTAGAATTATGAAATAGAATAAATATTATTAAAACAATTTTCTAAATATGATAATTTATATTTTTATTTAAAATCATCATTTCTTCAAAAAATGTCTATTTTATAATTATAATTGATTTAATAACACTTTTAATATTTAATCAAGGTCTCATAAAATAATAATATAATCATAAGAAAAGCAAATATTAACTTACTAATCTATTTTATGAAAACATATTATCTTTTAAAACGTTATATTGTCTATATAATTGTATGTGTACATTTACACAGTAATAAAATAAAAACACATAATTCAGTATTTATAAAACATTATGTTATGTATACCAAGACATAAATATATAATTTTTTCACTTATAAGTTACTAAAATATTATTTATACATTCATTGGTGATGTTAATATTATATTGGATATATTACACTTCATTAGAGGTACATTACTATTTCAATGGTCATACATAATAGTATATTATAGATTTAAACACTGTGTGGCATGAAGCATAAACTACTAATGATATTAAATGATAATATAGGCATACCATAAAATAATGGGGTGTTAAAATGGTTTCATGGGTTTTTTTGGTATCCCAACAATGAATTTCCCATTATGATCATCTTTACACCAATTTTTCATAGAACAATAATTGTAAATATCTAGTTGTGGTAGGGGATTTAGGAATGGTACATTGATTTTTTTGACTGAAATGAGGGGTCACTGAAACCTTCGTACTACTGATTTGACTATTTTTTTAAAAATATTTTTTATAAAAGGATAATCACATGAACAAGGTAATGAACCATTAAATTTGAAATTGGAAATTATTATTTATTAATGGGTACTATCAAATAATATTTTATATGGAAATGTAATTTATTTAGGTTATTAATGAATAAAATTCATGTTGATGATATGTGTTTGTGGTAATTATGGGGCTGGATTGTAGTGATTATATGTATTTTTTTATGAATATGTTGGGCAGTGGGGTTGGAATTGAATTAAATGGGTGAATAAATTTTATTGATATCTATAATTTAGGATTTTGTCATGTATTTAGGAAAGAGATGTCAGGTAGTTTATGTTATGGCTAGTGTGTCATATGGGAATACTATTGTAGTTTCTTTGGGGAAATGGAAACAATATTTTAGTGCGAATTCAGGTAAGATTTACATGAACAATATGAATAAACAATGACAATAGAAAATATGTGGATTCCTTAAATTAATGCACTTTTTATTAATAATCAAGGGTAGTGGGGGTAAATGATTTTTCGTTAAATAGTTAATTTAATAGTGTAATGACTATAATGGGGTTTATAAATGTTGAATCTAAAATTGTTTGTTTACTTGAAATTAAAATTACATTTTTAATTATTATTATGGGTGTTCCATGTGGGAATGTGATATAGTTTTTGGACGTAGAGGTGATAGTTGGTGTTCGTGAACTGTAGTAGAAGTGTGGAGATGTTCATAGCCTATGATATAGATTTTTTTTTGTAGGAACCCTCTATGTTTTGATTTCATGTATGTTATTTATGCACTTATTTTCACATGATTTCAATAAATACCCACTTGATTTATATATCCATATTGATGTTGAAAATTTTTTGGTTCCATGAATTTTACTAAAACACCTGTGTTTATAAGGGATTACATAGTTTATTTCCCCTTATTCGCTAATCACCCTTTCAAATTTATAAAGGCTATGATGGTTGGTGTTTCAATATATACATTATGAGATTATATGTAACATCCCATGAAAGTAATGAATAATATATATTCTTATATATTTTTATTTATGAATTAGATAGTGTTTTAGGGGCTTAATGTGAGAATAAATCCAATCTTAAGCATAAAATACACTAATATTTTTAAAAGATTGTCTTACTGCCTTTTGATAGAAAATCATTTTTAAACCAAACTTTTGAAAATTTTATAAGCTCTATTTTTCAATATTATCTTATTATTTATTATTGGGACATTGAAATTTACATTGGATAATGTTTTCGTATTTTTCTGACAATGTTCATTTTTTAAGGAATAGTGGAAAATACTATATTTTACATCAAAACTGTTGTTTCATCTAATTTAATTATATGGATAGATTATCTTTTTAATTGGTTTTAAAGTTTAAATAGAATATATCTTTACCATGTAATCCAATGGTGGTCATTGAGATTAATTTCACTTTGGAATTAGGCATAAATAGGTGCCAAACTTTTCATAGATATTGTTTCAAAAAAAACCCGCTATTTATTTTGACAACAGGAATTATATTTAAATTAATTATTGCAATTTATATGTTAGTAAATTGGTAAAATGGATTCCGTATTTGGAATCAGAAGGTCCAAATTATTTAATTAAGACTCTTTTGTTTTTGTACATTATGAATAGTAATGACGGTAATTATCTTCAATTATATTTATTAATGAGTAATCGGGTAGTTAAGGATAATAAAATAATATCATAATAATAAAAAATGAACACAAAATGTGTCCTAATGATACTGGTTGTATCATGTCCGCCCATAAAATTCCTTGTGCCAAACTTGGGTACCCCATGGAATCACTTTTGTGTGAAAGTGAGTTTTTATCTTTTTATTTTTTAAAGAATGTTCAATATAACAAAGAATGTATCACCCGAGTAAAACAATTTTAGTTTTGTCTAAATAAATGGTATATTGGAATATAAATAGTAATTATAAAGATAAAAATATTTCCTACATCATTTTATTTTTTTATAATTTTTTAGACATTAAATAAATTAAATTATTTATGACGTCATGATGATGCAGCGATTACCTCATTAATGAACGATTTAAATAAAATGAAAATATAATGTAACAAATAAGACTTACACTTGTTAAATACCTATTGTATGAGTATACTTCGAACACTTATCAACTTATCTTCGAAATACATCGATTTGGGACCTTTAAAATCCGAAACTCATTTGAAAATAAAGTAATATTTTATACATTTCCAAGAGTGCCCCTCCTCTCCTCTTATAAAAGGCCCCCTCATCTACCACCTTACCAACACGTATCAAGCCTCTGGGTGGCCAACCCCTTCCACTTTTGTCTCTCCACATCCCTCTCTTACTCCTAGAAGCCTCACATTGGGCAGAAGTCCTCCCAAGGAAGCCTTTGAGATCAAATCAAAAAGAGTTACCCGATTTTAATGTAATGTCTTCATTTGTGTTGTTTTGTTTTATTTTTCTTCTACAACCCCCTAAACACTTTTTATTAATTTAATTTGAAACAACTATAGTATCTTAAATATACTATAATGTTTTTATAACAATAATTAGAGCTACACTTACACACACCAACATCTAATGGTTAAAGAACATACTGTTTCTGTGGATGGTGAATTTCTGCCTCACAAAATGATGATTGTTCAAAACTCATATAACACCTTCAATGGTGGCCATTAAGATGTCACTATATTTATATATGATATATAATATGTTTATGTTTTACTTAAGCTTATGTATTTTTCATTTATGGCATACCTTTATGGTTTCCATTATGGGTAAACGCGATATCATTATTTTAGGAAGTGCGGATTATCGCCCCCTCAAAGTGATTTGATTCGTTAATACCATATGTGGTACGTATAAAAGATATATTTAATGATATTATATATGATATTATAATGTAATTATAATACACATTTATATAATTATTATTTATTTCCATTAAAGTATGAGATAGAAATGAAAGTAGGGTTCATGCGTACGTACAACTTACCATCTCCATGAACGGTGCATTTCATTTCTTATCCCCAAATGTAATGTACTATTATAAGTACATATATATAATCGATATATATATATTATGTATGTTAAATCTAAATGATGAATATAATTTTGGAATTAAAATATACATATCTCTCATTTAGTTTTAATTCCATTTGTATGACATAGAAATGAATGTAGTGTTCATGCGTACGTATGGCTTGCCATCTCCATGAACGGTGCATATCATTTCTTACCTCTAAATGATTATGTAATATTATAAATGCATGTATATACTGGATATATATTATATATGGAATATACATCATGAATATAATTCTTGAGATAATGGATATTTGAATTTGTGAACAACTTGTAAATATAAGAAGTTCACTTTTGACTCAAGTACAAAATATCGACAAAACGACCGATATTAACTTAAATGATTAAATAATGTTCATAACATGGTAATAAGTGATATGAAAGGAATAATTAACTTGAAAAAGGTTCTTAAGAAAGACGAAATTAACTCATGTTTATTATTCAGGACATTAATGAACGATCGAGTCAAGTCGGACCCGAGGTATGGGACTTCGTCTCAATCTCCTTTCAATGAGGCATATTTTTTTTATACACAACCTTATTTTATACGGTGTATAAACCCCTTTTATTTTTATGTTTATCCAAAAGGAATATTTTTATACGAAGCATTTTACTAATTGAGAAAAGAGAATGTTTTTGTCATACGTATGCAGCGACAACGACTTCTCCGCCGTCGTGACCATTATTTGTGTTTCGGCTTCCTCTACAAGCCATAACTTTTTTTTAAATGAAAAATAAATACCATGTTTTTCTTTTCTTTTATTTTGGTATTGAAAATGGTTTTCATAATTTTTTTATTATATCAATGTGTTGTATTGATATATTGTGATTGAAATGTGTAAATGTTGTGTTTCCTTTAGGCATGTTTTATGTGATACGATTATGTTATGGTTCATGGGAATTGTTATGAAGACGGGTGGTTCCATGATAAACTAAGGGTGGGTGATCCCAATATTGCTCTCCAATGCATTAAGTAATGCTAAGGAGTTAAACTTTAAGGTTTCTCTAAAGAGAGTTAGGGAATATACTATAATGGGCCTTCTAAACGTAACCAAGAGGGTTACTCCCTACGTAAGAATGTTATGAGTGCCTCAAGTTACCTTTATGTATTATGATTTCATTGATTTATTCATGATTTGATGAGGTATGTTAATGTTCATATGTTTTATGGGTAAAGTATGATTTCATTTTTACGTATATATGAACTCGTGTTTCCTTTCCATATTTTTTATAACCCGTACTGGGCTTTTTATGCTCATCCAAAGTTTTTGAAATGTTTTTCACAGGTCAAGGGAATTTTACATGATATTATGATAGTGTCAAGTAAGTGTCAAGAAAGAATCCATGTTTTATTTTAAATATTTTTCTATTGATGGGAAAAATTAAATCTATATTTTATGTAACCACGTTGTTTAAATGTGAAATGTTATGCAAGTTTTATGATCTAATTCACTAAAACTCTAAACCTGAAAAGATCCCCAATGTGTAATCTTGTAATAACTCAATATTAAGTAATGTTTAAGTCTAGGGCCTTATATTATAATAGTATGATAATGTGGTTCTAATATTAGGGGTCATGTATGGTTAGTGGAGGGAACAATGTCGATGTCCATCATGTTCAGGATTCATTTATATAGCATATACTGATGTGTGTATGGATATATTTATTATGTTTTTATGATGAGAAATGATGTTAGTACAAGACGATGGAACTTATAAAAAAATGGATATGTAGAAATATTACTTCACCAAAATTTGTTTTGATATGAGTAATTAGGTTGATTCCAACGCATGATGTTGGACCCTAAGGGAGGTTTGGAAGAGTAAGACTATAGTCCAACACTCATTATATGTGAATCAATATATAATACCTAGATGCGGTAAAAATGAAAAAATCATTTATAAATGAAATACCCTTTTTGAATGAATAAATGAATTATTAAGTACTATAGTTATATGAATCACATTCTCTATATTCATTTTTACGGACCATTATAATTTATATCCTATCATATTAAAATGAAAATTAAAAATCATAATAATTTCTAGTATTTTCATTATACATTGATCATATAAATTATATATATATATAAATATAAGATTATGTTAAATCTAATTATCATGGATACATGACTTGATGGCCACAATGAGTAGGATCATACACTATGAATCCCTTTTATCAGAGAAGACAAGGTATTTAACAACACTGTTATTTTCTATTTTACATTACCATGATATGATTCAACAAACCAATATTGATAGAAACAATTTATATTAGAGGTTTATACTCATCTAGATCAAATTCCCACCCATGATCATGGAGAAACCCCAATTAAATATCAATATTTCAAATCCTACAATATGGGAATTAAAAATGATAATAATGGGATATTTATCTACACCTTAATATTATGAATATTTATATTAATTGAAATAAAAAATGATTATATTAATAAATTTTAAATATTACATTTTTTAGGATTAAATAAAATGATTAAAAATTTATACATTAAAATGATTCAACACTAATTTAATTTTTCACAAATATATATTATCATTCAATACATGATTTTTTCATAATTTTAGAATTTTGGAAATTTATGATTTTTGAATTAAATATTATTAGTAAATAATATTTTAAAAAATTTATATAATATATTTTTATGAATTCAATGATATTTCTATAAGGCTCCGAAAATTATTGTTTTCAAAATAACTAGTATTTTCATTAATTGATCATCATTTATTCAAAATTTTAAATTAAAATATTTGGATAAAATATTTTTATAAAATAAATATTAATTTTAAATTAATTGCATCTAAATAATTCAGTAATGAATTTTTCATAATTTTCTGAGAGAGTCCATTTTTTGGGTAAAAAATAAATTCAGTATAATTATATGATATGTATTATTAAATCAAAAAATAAAAAATATGACTGAATAAATCTTATAATGATTATTTATAACTGGGTTTATTTTTCCCATTTAAAATGATGTTTTTATGTTAATTGATTGGGTTTATAAACCCTTATTGAATGACCTAAAACCTATATTGTATTCTATGGTCATTAATATTTTTTAAGTGATTACATTCCCATAAATATGGAAATTATATTAATGTTTATTGTTCTTAACCTTATAAAATAATTAAATTCACCCCACTATGCAAAAATACTTGAAAAAATCATTATATGTTTTTTGGTGTTGATTACATTTTCATATAGAGTGAAAACCCATTATTTTGAAATTAATAAATAATTATCGTATTTCTTTCTTAATAAACCCACACAACATACCTTAACCCTTCATCAAATGCTCAGAGAGAATTAATTTTCAATTCCCCACTATCTACAGAGTTATCGCCTAGTTCCCCAAATCATTTTCAGAATCTCTTCCAAAATTCTTAATAGCACCATCCCGAGGCAAGGGATCTTCTCCTTCTCCCCATTATTCCTTAGGTCATTCCTTTAGATTTCTAATTCATCAACTTAGGATATTTTAAACACATCTCAATTAGTATCCTTATGTTCCCTGTGTGATAAGGTTTCAGTTTTACTATCATTCACCCAATCAATAATCCTTTTTCTACACTCATTATAATTTCAAAATTATCCTATGATTTTAACTTCCAAATATTTTTAATGAGAATATGAATCACCATTTCCAATCTAGGTTATTATCCACGATTTATGATTCCTTAATTAATTATGGTATAGCTTGTGTGTTCATTACAATCATCAATGATGTGATTAAATTTGATGAAAGATATCTGTATTTTCAATGATCACATTGGAACATGTATGCATGTACAAGATATAAAAGTAGTGGGTGTGACCACTATTACATAGAAGTAAAATGCATTAGGTAATGTTTTAATCTCATTAAATTTCATTTCTATTTTCTTGGATTTTTTCTAAGTCACACTATGTTATGATATCACAGTAGACAACCTCGATATATGATTATAATTTCATGTCATTTTTTTCATGGAAAATATCAAGGTTTAATTTTTGTTATCCCATTATATCATGCCTTATTGTTAATAATTATGATGTTATCCCCTATTATGTATCCTAGATTAACCCCTTGGATCAAATTTACTACATTAAATTATGTTATTATATGTTTATTCCCTCACTATTATTTATAAATCTCCCCTTTCTCGTATACATCCCTAGATCAACCCATTTATGTTTGGATGATTGAAAGAATAAAACGGAATGTTTATGGTTTTTAAATGATAATATTGTACTCATGTTTCATGTTAATATTCTACGTACATAATTTCTACAAAAATAAGGCCTCTTGATCTTCTAGGGTTATATTATGTGTATATCTATGAAATAATTCTATAGGTTAGATGTAATAAAATATGGATTGTCATAATAGGAATAAGGCTAACATATGGTTATTCTCAGGGATTAAAAATATTAAAAACATTCAATCCTTTAGGATGTGACTAAATATATAATGAAATTAAATAATTTTTTAATTATATATTTAGTGGATTCCATGAAAATACCTTTATGACTAGATATTACAAGTGTATATAGCTCTAGTTGAGTGACATTTATCTGAAATAACCCCAAAAGGGGGAATTGAGATTGACTTGATCATAATCTGTTTCAAAAAGTTCTTTTCTACACCCCTATATTTTAACTCCCATGGGATATGCTTTGGAGAACTACCAAGACCTCAATAAAAAATTATTAAATGAACAATATTCCCATATTATTTATTATTATCATATAAAATCATGAAAAAAATAATTAAAACCCTGAACTTCATTAAAATAAATTTTATTAATGAGTTATCCCTTTAATTTTCATGTTTTCCCATTCCATTTTTTTAAATTTTATGATGTTTTCACCTATTGGGTAATTTTGGATGGCGTAAATGATTTGAAATAGAATTAAATATTGAAAGTAATTCCTCTTATACATTTGTGAACATTAAATTTCTTATATGTATATTGATTCACACATTCTTTCATATGACACCAAATTTGAATAATTTTTTTAACAATACTGAATAACATGGATGTTGATTTATAATGTATAATCTTAAATGCGAATATTAGTGTATCCCTACTATATAACACATACAATATCAAAAATTTGGGATTAATTTAAAGGAATTTTTTTGATATTTCTTTTTGTTCAATTTGATGATATTCTGGCCAGGGATTGATAATCATTATAAAGAGATAACATAAAATAATGAGTGAAGGAAAACAAATTCCATATTGAGAATCACCCAATGATTATATAAAAGTTTAGGAGGGTTATATAGCTCTTATATAATTATCATACAAATCATGGATCATATTTTCTAATAATAAATGGTGCTTGGAAGAATTGATTAAGTGTGATGAAAAGGTCATCCCTGACATCATGTCCATTTTGGGAAAATATGTTACTTAATTAATTCCCTATGATTCTTCCTAAACATGAGTTTGAGTTCCCATTAGATCATATAATATGATCATGTTACATTATAAGTGATTTTTATCACCAATAATAGAATATATATGGATCCATCAAAATCTAATTCAAAATTTTGATGGCCAAGACAAACAATTATGACATGAATATGTAGTTTCCATGGATTAGTTAGGTACTATTAGAAAATTCTCATGATTGTTAAATCTGAAAACCATGATACATTAGAAATGGGTGATTTTTTTCTCGAATGATAAAAATGACTAATTATTTAAAGGGATTAATATGAGTATAATCAACACCATTATGCTCACATTACTCACCAATGAGGAAGGATTAGTGATCTAAAATTTTGCACCTAAATATAGATTTGGTTGTGTACTCATGCATGATAAACATTCTGTATCTTATTCATCCTTCCAATTAAATATCCATGTGTTTAAATACACAATTCGTGATCATTAATTTTCTAAATAATTATTTTCTTTGATGATTTGTTTATATTATATATATAGAGAAAATTATTAAATAGTTATGGATAATAAAATCTTTAATTACTTATTAACACAATTATAATACCATTTTTCTCCAACTAACATGGGTGGAGTTGATAAAGGATCATAACATCCAATTCATTAACATCTTGGGTAGGCAAAAACTGCCACACATTCCATCAGTATAATAGATCCTACAACTCCATCCATGATGTTAATTTCAAGGGATATACTATTTCTAGAGAATAAAAGGATGTTTTTGGTAATAATAATAATATGATATTAGTCATACCATGATATAAGTTACTACACAACCATCCATTCATGAAAGGATAATATAGACCTATAAATACAACGAGGTACTACAAATTTGTTTTTTAATATTCAGAAGTTTAACTTTCTTAATGATGGGATTATAAGGTGTGGAATATTGATATAAAACCCATGAAATCTATAATATAAAAGGTATCTAATTTATAATATTAATATTTCATCCATCATTATATATCATGGAATCAACAGGATTTATTATGATTTGAGTAAAAATTATGGTCAGATAAAATGAATGTGGGAGATTGGTAGCTTATATGTCGATGCATGGTGTGAAAAAATGTGGAATAGTGATGTAAAATGTATAAGGGTTTGATACATATGATTCCCATTCCAATATGGAAATGGATGAACATGACAATATATTTCATTATATTAATCCACTGGAAAAATAATGTTAAGGGTGGTAGTAAGTCTCTGTACAAAGATATCACATTTTAGTACTACCAAGGATGATTTCCCTCATGAATAAATTGCAATGATAAACATAATCAATTTTTTATTAGTATATTATGGTCCACCCTCTATTATATGTGATGGAGATAAGTGGATTGTCTCTCATTTATAGAGAATCCTTCAACAATAATTTGATAAGGAATTTTGTTTTATAAGTCATATCACCCTAGGAAGAATTTTCATTTTTGGAAGGCCATTAAAACTCTCAATGATATAATGAGATAATTTTCAATGAAATTCCATGTATATTGGGATCATCACCTTCACCAAGTGGAGTTCTTATATAACAAATGATTCCATTCTAGCATTCAAATGGAACTTTATGATTCTATGTATGGGAGGATGTTTTTTACAAAAAAATTATGGGATAAAGTTGAAGAGAGGAAGAATATGGGACCAAATCATATACATAATATGATACAGAAGGATCATACCTTTCAGTGTCCTATGATATCGTGAAAAATTCAACATGAAAACTATGCATACAATTATATACAATATCTAGATTTTGGGGTGGGTGATAATTTCTTCATTTTTATATCATTATTAATGAAAATAATATGGGTCTAGAAGAATTGAAATCTTATTCATTGATATATTATCCCTTTTGAGATCCTTGTACATAATAATGTGGTGGAGTATCAAATAAATCTCTCATCTAACCAATTTAAATTACCTGACACGTTCCATGTATCTTTCTCAAGGAAGTAAAAACATGGAGCCTCCAATATACAGAAACAATAGGTCCATTATATACTGATATATCATACAAATATAAGATGGTGAACATATTATATCAAAGAGAAAATGTTCTACGAAATTAGACAAGAATAATGTTCAATGTTTTGTGGTGGAACAACATTTTTGTGGAATTGGAATGACTATAGGAAGATATGATGATACAAAACAACCCTCATATCTATTATAAAATAAATTGAAAATTTAAATGTTGAAATTTTTGAAGGGGCAAAGAATGTACGACTTGAAATTTAACAAAATAAATTCAATTTCTGAATGAACAAATGATTTATTTTCATAATGTATTTATAGAAAATAGATGATCTAACATGGTTATTTTGGAAAATTATATGTTATATACTATCATATATTTAAAATATAATTAATCATCATAATAAATAATAAAATATTTAGTTCATAATGAAGTTATGAATAATATATATATAGGGTTTAGATAAATAAATGTTATATAGAAAAATGAAGAGATTAACTAATTCAATATGATCATACGCTATGAAGAACATTTTTCATAGATTATGAGGGAGATAGAATGTCAAGAAATTTCTTTAGACCAAGGCTAAGATGAGATTCAATACCTAAAGATAGAGATAAACAATTTATGGGTGATTTTCTAGCTCATCATGATCATAGACAAATTCACATTCACCATACTACCTGAAACAAATCTCACTGTCGAACACCATATATATATTGAATTGCTTAGTGTAAAAAATTTCATGGTAACTAGACTCTAATATTTAATGTTTTTTATATTATTTCTTATTGAATAATGATTTTAATTATCTGTTTTTTAATATTAAAATAATATAATTAAATATGGAGTTTGGTCAATATTATATTCATATATGATGAAACACAATTTTTTTTTGGGAAATATATCAATTCAATCAATAATGTAATTTTGAAAAAATTAGTAATTTTTTTGTTTTTCTTTTGGTTTGATGTTTTTCCTTTATTACATTAAAATTAATAAATATCCAATATTGGATGGAAGTATAAATGATAGTATAATTTTATGCAGTATAATTTAATTTTTATAATGCCCAAAACACATTTATTATAGAAAATAGACTTTTTGGTAAAAATGAAATATAATAAGATAATATATTATGTATTGAGACATCAAAAAATAAAAAATGGTGTGTGATAATTATTTTAAAGGGTATCCATGGCTAAAAGGATATTTAATATTTCAGAAAATGATTATATTTAATGAATATTTTAAATCATTAATGATTCCTAAAAAACTATATTATTTTAAAGGATTTAAAATCCATTTATTAGAAACATGAATTACTTACACATATCCATGGAAATTTTTATAATTTGTTAGATTAATATTTTAATAATGTAAAAAAACAACTACGCCTTGATAGAAGCCATGGGGAACCCCTAAAATGTTTTGGGTTTTGATTACAAAATCGCTTATATTCCAATTTTTTTATTTTTTTTGAAATTTATAAATAAGTTTTCTCTCATTTAAAATATAATTCCAACAAACCACCATTCCTTTATAACTAAAAACTCTTGGAGCGTGAATTTGATATACCCCTTCTATTATAGATCCCATAAATGGTTCCCACATGTATTTAAGAATCTCCACCCACATATTTTGATGTAATCTCTCTAGGTAAGCGACCCAATTATTCTCCACTTTATTCAAGAACTATCATTATGTCATGGTATTTTATTTCAAATATTAAAAAATAGGATATTTTTTACACTTTTGAATGTTTTTAAATAATAATCCAAGGTGATAATGCACCCCATTCACTCCCATTCACCACTTCCATAATCCATTTTGTACACCTCTTATATTGTCAAAATTATCTTATGATTTTTCATTCCGGATATTTATGTAGTGATTAACCATACCAATTTTATATAATGGTCTTACACTATGTTTTTTCTACACATCATTGATTGGGTACTTCTTTTTATATATCATGGACTCCAGAATAATGGGTTAATAACTGATTAATGGATTCATTATTTTGTATGATATGTACGGAACACCTATGTGTGTACATAATATAAATCTAATGGGTGGGACCTAATTTCTATATCCCTATAATAATTTGGGTGATTTATTATCTAATGATATTCTATGTGTGGTTCCAAATATGACATTAATAGAACACTATGTTATGATGTCTCGACATTTATCCTTAATATCTATTTCTGATATCATGTTTTATATTCTCAAAAAATTACAGTGGTTCTTTTATGTTATAATTTTTATTATTCCTCATTATTAATGATTATGATTATCATGTATATTATGTTACCTTGAAATGCATCATGGATAAAAATACTACTTTAACATCATCTATGATTTTTTTTCTTGTAAGGATTTTATATCATAATCATTTCTTACATATATTTACATGTCATCACATGCAATTTTAGATGATTTATGGTATATAAGTGATTATTATGGAGTTTTTAAATATATATATTTTTTCCCATGTTTAATGTTTCTGTTATATATAAAAAAATTTAAATACACTAGGTAACATGATATTTCTGGATTATATTAATTACATCGTTTTATTATTAATCATCAATCATTGTCTTTTAAAATAAGTGGTTCTATCATCGTTGTGATGTAATGAAAGGAATATGAGCTATAATACAATTTCTATTAGGGGTGTGAGAGTGAAAAACAATTAGGAAGTGGGGTATCATTTCGTTATTTTCGTATTATTTTTTATATTTTTATTATATACTTGTTTGATATTTGTTGAGCTAGTATTGGTGAGGTTGAGTATTATTTTACCGGTATGTTCTTGTTGGTTATAATTTTTATTCATTTAATAATTTGAATAATTCACCTTCATTTTTTCAAGACATTTTGTGGATGATCATAATGATTATAAAAATTATACTCACCCACATATGTAAATATATTTTATAGGTTTCCATGAAATTTTAGGTGCATATGAAGGAAAAAACAATGTTTGAGTTGGGAATTATGGTGGGAAATTCTACATAAGAATTTAATTTAAGATATTTATTATGGTTATTTCAGTATATTTTATATTTCATACTTTTGGATTTTTTGTGATATTAGTTTTTATTTATATTATTGTATTAGATCATTTACCTCTATTAAGAATCACTATATTTTTGGATGTAATTTTCCCAATAATTATTAATTAATTAGATGGTTCTACTTTCCATACCATGTCTTATTAGATTCTTGATTTTGTGGTAACTTTTATCTTTATTATTTTCCAAGGAGTGGTATCTTAATCAATTCTATGCCTGGGATCATTATTTACCCTGAAATTCTTACTTATGGAATTATCCACTAACATGTTCATTGTAAAAAATAAACAACAATATTTGGGGGGTATATGTACGTACCCTATCCTCTATGGAATATAACTAGAGAATTATTTCTCCATTGCATCTTTTCATTTAACTTCAACCTCGTGAACTTCTATAAGTGAAACAATCCTTATGGAATCTATTCATGGGTTAATTAATGAACATAGTTCCACCATAAATAATCATTCAACATTAACCACAAATTTTCTATAAATTTTTTCATCCCCCATATTTTTGGACTGGATGAACTTGAAAATAATATGAATATTATTATTTGGTAGATGAGACACATTAAAAACGAGTATTTTAAATTAAAATATAAGATTTGGAACACTGAAATTTATTTTTTATAATTATATATGGGAAATAGATGCTCCATAGGGGTCCCAATGAGTTTCAAGTGAGTCAGTATCGAAAACATCGAATGCGGTTGATGTTGGAAATGGTGCACATATTTTTTAAATCTGTACAACCCTCTAGCAGGAACCATCCATCCTGTTCTATAGGTATGAGGTTGTCCCATTGTTTTTTCAAAATATACATGCCTTGTCTCAAGGTAATTATGAATTACTCAAATCATGGATAGAGATAAAACGCCTAGTTTTCACAGGGCTTCCCAAACAATGTGCATGAATAGTGATACCCCTACCCATAACCATTGACCATCATACAGTTGGTGCACAATTCTTCAAAATGTGTGAATAGAATATGTGCATTGTTAAATGGTGGGAAATTACCCTCTTTTCCATATTTTCTTATTTTATTCCTTCTCAAACTTTCTTCTCCTATACTTTTAGTCTCTCTTATTAAGCTCAAGCTCCACATGACCTCCACCTATGCATGAAGCTATGTCATTCATTTGGTGTCATAATTAACCATTATCAGTCTCATTAGATGCATATTGGTAATACATTCATTATCCTAGACCATTTAGTTGTTTCTATCCTCCTTATATGTTCTATTTATGTGTAAACTAGTTCACCACATTTTCATGGTATTCATATGTTCCAATGGTTTATCTCAAACCAAAATGAATCAAGCCTTGATATTGGATGTGTGGGTCACCCTTGGTATTATGTAGGTGGTATTTAGATTTTACATCATTTTTGAACACTTTATAAAATATAATAATTGTTTTACATGCCAATACTACCTGATGTCGCTTCAAAATAATAAATTTCCATGACTAATTTTTTTAGGATGCCTTGTGTTCTGTTTCGGCCCTTCTTGGTGTAGCCAGGTGCAATGACCTAACCTGAACCACACATTTTCTAGGGGTTAATTTATTCATCAATTAGAAATTCTATCTACCTTCATTATAGACACCATTTTTTTGACTATTTATTTTTATATGAACTTGTGATTATATCCTATTTTTAACCACCTTTAGGGTGTGTAGTTTTTTTCCAGGTAATTCAATTGGATTATCTAAAGTGAACTAAATGAATTTTTTGAATTATAATTATATTTTTTAAAATAATATCACATCTATGAGAAGAAGTATCATCAAATTGGGAAAGTGATATATTTAATATTCTTTTCATGGAAAAAATATATGTTTCTTCCTTAGATTCTATTTCAGATCTTTCTACATGATGTGATTTTCATATATCTGTATCCCATTTATTCTAAAATGAAATGGAAAAGGGGTATTTCTCCTTATGGAATATTTTATTATTATAATGGAATTCTAACTAACATGGAATTTTATATTTTTTAATTTAAAATGTTGTGATTTACGACTTCCATGAGTGATAATTAGTATTACTTTCAAATAATGAAATGGATGTGCTCATCTTTCATGAGATTAGCTTCACTAATGGGTTGTGTATGTTTAGATGGAAATATGAGTACATTTGGACAAGTTATAATTTCAATATTATATCCTCGTAATGCATGATATTGGTCCCCTAGAGATTCACTAGGGATGAGAGTGGTGTATAAATGGTTACACTATTCCACTCATAAGAATCGGTCCCCTTCTTGAGACAATGGGTATGGGGTTAGAGGGAGTTGACTCACATTAGACTAGGACTGATACTTGTGAGGTAGTTCATGGATCACATAGGACATACACCATAGTAAGTGATGAGTTGTGTAACTTAATGTGAGATATGTGGGTTCTATATTATGGTTTTCCTCTAACAGCCCAAGATTCTACCCATTAACCTTTTTTATATATATTTTTAAAGTAAATGTAGTGGGGAATATTTCTTTTCCATGGGGGGAATATAAAAAGATAAATAATTTTCTTCAGTTTGGTCAATATCATGAAACTAGTTTTAGGAATTTTTCGTATCATTTAACCCACATCTAACTGTTCATGTTTTTTATAGTTCAAGACATTTGGGATGAGGCAGAAGTAGATATGATTTGGACCAGTTTCATTGTGGAGCATGATACTGACTTGGGATTTGTATATTTCACTTTACATCATCTTTTTATATACATGAACACATATTATTTTATATCTGTGTACTAGTTTATTATTTAGACACCATTGGTGGCGGCCTAAGGTGTATTTCTCACAACCTACATGGGACACTTTTACACATGGGTACTCGAGAAGATCCTCTTATTCATGGGACCTTGATCTTTTTCATGTGTTATACATTGTACATGGGAGTTACGAGCACATGACTGAGATAATACTTAATATTGTCTAGGGTAACTCCCCCAGTTCCTTTTAATTATTTTTTATTTTTCACATATATTATCATACCTCATAATATATTTCTCTTTATTTATTTTGTAGAACAATTTTTACAAGAATTCAAAATTTTATAATTCGATTTAGCCACTTATATTTAGTTTATACTAATAATATCGGATGCATGTCATTGTTTTACATTTTTTCTGGTGTCTATTTTTTTTCACCAATTTAAACAGTTGTGACACAATGATGATGAGTTTATAGTCTCCCTATCATACTACCACTATTCCGTTTATTATAATAGGAAGCCTCCAGTGTATCGGAAGTCAATTTTTTATCCATGGGGTGACTGGTATGGAAATTGTTTTTTGGTCATCCAGGATAGGATGTCACAAATTGGTATCATATGTGTTTTTTTAATTACCGTATTGTGTTGGCTGTTATATCAGAGACTAAGACTGTTTATATTCAAGTTAAATATCATTTTATTTATTTATCAACCCACATATATGGAAATGTATAATTTTTTAGAGATTTTATTGTTTTTTTTGTTATCTATTAAAGCTGATTATGATTTTCCCATTAGTGATTTTAGTAAATTTCCTATGTTACATAAATATTAGATTTATATAGTTTTAACCATTTCCTATTTTAGAATGGTTTTAGCACTACATGAATCATTATAAACACATTATTATTCATATTTCATGTATATATTCTTGAATTTTGATTTCATTGTTTTTAAATTTAATAATTTTGACATTACTTGGGTATTGTTTTCCTTCCTTTTGACTACCATGTTAGGAATTATAACAACATGTTTACTTTTGTACCTATTTAGACATTTTATTATCATTTATTTTTATAAAACATGATATGGGATTTAAATAGTGTGTTGTCATATACAGCATGCCCTGTGATTCTTTTAATATGAATAACTTCTTACATGTTTGTGTGGATAATTAGTATTTATATAATTATTTGGAATTCTATTATGTGTATACATCACGTCTTATCAATAATCACTACTTTTAATAGCATACCTACAAATAATATTGATATTAAAAAGGTGATTTAAATAAAATTATGACATAAATAAGTATTGGGATATCTAACATTGATTGAAGGTGACATTCTATTTAATAATCACATAAAGTCATATTTAAGACATGAACCATTGGATACACATGACAAAATGTACTGGTTGTGGTTAAATGTGATCCACTTTGAATATTATTATAAATAACCATCCTTATTACATGCATAATCATGAATTTAGTCAAGAAAACACTTCCTTTTACATTGAGGATATTTTTAAGTATAGATTATTTGATAATTAGAACATAATACATTCATAACAATACACATTGTTACAGAGTGTATACCATAAAAACAGTTTCCATTTTTTCAAAATTTAACACCTTTAAATTTAAAACATGATTCCTTGAAAAACATTTAACATGTCTTCATTATTTATCTTACACATCCATTAACCTGTTAAAATCATTTATAACATGGTATGAGCACAAAAAACTCAGGAAGGTATATAAAAAGAATGATGGAACATATTATCCCATGAATACTTTTAACGTATGAAATTACTTTCAAAAGACATAATTATAACTTTTATATAAGTACTTACTTTGTGAAAAATGATATTTACACTATATATAATAACATAAGTATAACCATAATGGTATGTTATGGCATTACATACATAATCTTGTAACCCTCTTGGCTACCTTAAAATTTGTAACCCTCACGGCTACCTTACTATTTTTGTAACCATCGTTGTTACACTTGGAGTAACCATACAACTGACCTCCAAAATACATATTCCCAACGCATTGGAGTGAACTATAGGTCCCACACTTCATCATAAACAATTCCTAAGATCTAGAACATAAACATACAACATTAATATTATCATAAAAACATTGCTTTTGAATTTTGAATAAACAGAATTTAGAAAAAAAGTATTTTAAAACAAAAGTCCATAATAAATATAATATAATTGAAGGTAGACTTATTAGAGTAGATTTAATATGTATATACTCTGTAAATATACCTAATTAAACATAGAATAATAATAATTCATCACACAGAATATTTAAATACCACATAAATAATGAATAATAAGGTTAACCCAAAGGAGGGAAATCATGTTATGAATTCTCGTACCTTAGGTTGTCATACTTTTAACTTCATTAAACATCATTCATTATGGTTAAAAGAGTATTTTTATTATTTTATAGAAACATTTTAGTGATTATAAAATCTTATATTATCATTTAATAAACTCATTTTACCCTTTTATTTTTAGTATTTTTTTCCTTGCATTGTTTTGGGTGAGTTCTTTACATGATTTTCATAATCGGCTCATGATGGATGTTCTTGTCGATTGGAACGGAAACTCCAGAATTGGAATTGAAATGTATTTAAATATTTAAATTAACATAATTTATACCATTTATCATTTTGATTTTTTATATGAGTATGATTCATAAGTGAAAACATCAATGATGCTCATTTAGGTCATTTTAGTGGTTCTTTGATAATAAGAACGTTATTTTGACTTATAAATTCAAACCATGAGTAAAAAATAATTACAGAACCATGGATGAGACATAATACATATATAATCACCTGGTTCGACCATATAAATGGTTTCATGGACAAAATTGAAATAATTAATGGAAATTCGAATCACATCGTCCACGATGTTGGTAATTCGACACATCACGAACAATGTTTTTTATTCCATGAATAAGTTGGAGAGGAAGAGAATAATTTTGGTGAATTTTCCATGAACATGAGAAAATCCATAATATACATGATTTATAGATATTTCATGCCTCTTGGTTAAGAAGAGATGAAGAATGAATAAGAAAATAAATGAACTCAAAATAAAAGAATAATTGAGATATCCCTTACAAATATTTAGTACCCTAACGGGTATACAACATGGTTTTAGAAAATATTAAAAAGAGAGGGGAAAAAGTTCACAATACATAAATGATTCATAACACCAAATTTATCAATAAATAAGAAAGAAATATGAAAATGGTATGGAAACTTGAATGTTGTACCACATAAAGAGAAATTGAATGGAAAAAAGAAATAAATTGAGAATTTTCTTACCTTTTAGAGTAACTCCTAGAACTTGAAGGTTGGGAACTTGGGGGCATGAGGAAAAAATTGGAGGACTAATAGGGAGGTAAGGAGGCTAGAGCATCGTTGATGAAGAATTTTGAATGATGTTAATGGAGAAATGGGTTGATATTTATTGCAAAAGTGAGGGATTATTTTAATAATTTTCAATGGACACCTCATTAGTGGTATTTTTAAAACCATGGGCTTGACCATTTTATTTTCCCATGGTATAATCCATATGGGAAAATTCATAATTTATTTTACTGTAAATATGTCTACTAGATTTATTACATCATTAATGATGTTATTAACACACAGAAACTCAAAACTATTTTTTACTATTCACCAAAAAATAAACTATTTTAGAAAAATCCCCAAAATTCAACCTTATAATTTATCAACGTGATGAATTCAAAAAGGAAGCCCTTATTTTCGAAAATTATTTTCTAAATATTTTTATTTTAATTTTTAAATAAAATCATACTTAATTCAAAAATTAATAATTTAAAAACTATAACTGCTTTTATATCACATTTAAAAATTAATCAAGATGTCATTATCTTAATGTCTTAGGAAAATAAAATAATAATAATAATTTAAATTAATTATTTTTATTTTACAATTCATATTACTATTCATAAGGGTACGTTACTATTCTAAAAAAACAAGTTGGTTCCAATAGACTCCAAATAACATACTGAACACAATTAAACATGACCATTTTTCAAAATTCAAAACATAGAAGTAGTAAAATTATCTTTAAACGATACTTATAAATATCTATATTAAATAAAATTACAAGCATTTCAATTTATTTTTATAAAACATTGGGGTGTTACATTATCCCCACCTTTTGGAAATTGGGTCCTCACAATTTTATTTACTTATTAAATAATTAAGGGTACCTTTCCCTTATAGCATTTTAGACTCCCATGTTGCTTCTTCAAACATATGTTTTCTCCAAAAAACCATTACCTGGTGGATTACCTTATTCCACAAAACTAGTTCCCTTCAATCATGAATCTGAATTGGATTCTCTTCAATTTAAATTTTCTCCTTCAACTGAATTGCATCTAGGCTCAAAACATGTGTCAAATCTGGTACATACTTTCTCAACATCGAAAGATGAAAAACATTGTTTTCTTGAGACAAATTCATAGGAAAATCTACTCCGTATGCAACATACCCAACATTCTCAAGGATTTCAAAAATATCGATGAACCACATATATAACTTTCCTTTCTTAAAAAAATCACATCACACATTTCCAAGGAGTGATTTTAATGAAAACATATCACCTACCTCAAATGATAACTATTTCATTCTATCATCTGCATAACTTTTCTACCTTCTCTGAGCTATCCCCATGTGCTATTGTATCATCTTAACTTTATAAGACACTTCTTCTTCTAATTTTGGCCCCATCAACATTCTTCTACTAGATTCATCCTAAAATGCTGTAGTCTAACACTGATTCCCATACAAAGCCTCAAAAGGTGGTATCTGAATACTGTAATGGAAACTGTTATTATAAGAAAACTGAAGTAAAAAAAGATGCAGATCTAAACTTCCATAGTGGCCCACTGAACAAGATCGAAGTATATCCTCTATTGTTTGAATCATTCATTCAATATGCCTATTTTATTTAGGATGAAAAGTTTTACTGAAATTTAACAATGTGTCCAACAACTTTTGAAGTCCCTTCTAAAAGTTAGAAGTGAACCTTGGATCCCAATCAGATACAAAGAAAGAGGAACTCCATGTAAAAAGACAATATTTTTGAGGTACAATCGAGAAAGATGATCCAAAAACAATATATATCGAATATAAATAAAATGTGTAGATTTTGTTACCCTATCCACAAAAACCCAAATTGAATTGTTACCTTGAGATGACATAGTTAGTCCCACCACAATGTCCATGGATACATTCTCCCACTTCCACTATGGTACTGGAAAAGGCTGAAGTATCCCCTTCAGTAACTGTCGCTCTTCTTTAACCATCTGACATCTCAAACATTTCATGGTAAATTATCCAATATCTATTTTCATTCCATCCCACTAATAATACCCTCAATGGTCCTTATACATCTTATTACTAGCAGGATGAACCAAAAATAGAGAACTATGATCTTCACACAACAACTTTTTATTCAACTGAAAATCAAAGGGCACACAAAACCATTTTTGAAATCGTAAAACACAAACATTATCAAGGTTAAATTCTGGAATGGTAGTGTGAGTTGATGTTCTCTCCATATAACATAAAATATATGATTCTTTTTTCCATAATTAATGAATGTAAAAAAATTCATACAATGATTGGTTTTTAAAAAATATTAAATGAAAGGAAAAAAATTCCTTATAATACTCACATTCCCATATGATTATATTCATAAAATGAGTTTAAAAACATCGACATGGAAAATAAATATAGTTGGAATGAAAAAAATATATAAATATTTATTTTAAGAAAAACCACTTTATCACTTGTGAAAAACATGAATCATAATCCCCATGAATGAATAACATTAAAAACATTAAAAATAAGGAAAATAAAAAAATCATCATATAACATATCCAAAGGGGACTTATATACACCTCATAAAATAATATAGGTGCATAAAATCGAAAACATACCTCAAGAATGGAAATTGAGGTGATCTTCCATACCTAAAGTAAAATTCATCACATGTGTTCTTAACATTCCTTTTCTTTGAACAACATCCTTAGGCCAGCACTAGAGGCCTTTTTTGAATTGATTTATAATCATTGTAAGGGATCTAGGTCATGGTGGAGGAATTTAAGATGATATTTTTTTCAATTCATTGCCAATCCAAATGTCTTTGAAGGTATGGATAAGAGATGAGAGAGGGTTTCCTCTTATAATTGAGTTAAGTCGGAATTTGTAGTTTTTAAAAAGAAATATGTGTACCCATATATTTCACATGCCACAAGGCTTGAAAAAATGGTCAATTATTAAGAATTTGACATGATGAGGTCAAAATACGTCTAAATAATATATTTTATATAATGTTTTATGTCATTTAAAAACTTATATTTTTACTTTAACCCACATTAAAAGCATTTTCACCTTAACTATGAAAATTAATACTTACCATTTAAACAATTCATTATGAAAAAAAAATAAATTGAAAATATTAGATAATATAAATCATAATAATTCTATATATAAGATCAATTTTACAAAATTACATTCAGAAAAGAGTAAAAATATAATTTAAAATGAAACCCACATACACGATGAAAATGTCATTTTTTAGGAAATGTATTTTTTGAAGGATGATTTTATATTAAATATATGAATAATAATAACGATTTTATAGATCATAATTATTATTTATTGATAAATATTCTATAAATTTCATTTAAATCATTCCATAGTGCAAATTATCTCATTTAATTATAATGGATAAATATTATGCACTTTAGAACAATTTGAAAAAACCACCATTTTTTACCCTAAAAATAAACATTTACAAAAATAAAATATAAATCTAATTCAAAAGTAATTAGTTGTATTAAATATAACAATATATATATATATATATCAACAATTATATTAAAATTAAAATGTTACTTTTAAATTTATTCATTTATCGAAAATAAATTACTTTTTTACAAAAAATAATTATTTTCAATATTCACTAAATAATTAATATATTCCAAAAAAAACACAATATTAAACCCAAATTAATATTTATATTCTTATTTATAGAATTAAATTCATTTTTTAATTCAAATTTAGAAATTTATAAATTAATCTTTTGAATAAAGACCTTTAACGAAAATAATTTATTTAAAACTATTTTTTTATGTAAAAGTTACTTAATTTTTTCTTATTGAATGTAATATTTTAATTCATGAAGATAATTTATTATATAATTTTCTAGGTATTTTAAAAAAATAATTGTGTATTGATTCTTATGGAGGACTCCCAGTGTTTAAGAGTAAGCCGAGGATGTTTCGGAGTAGCCTGGTGGCTGCAACAGCCACTAGCTAGCGAATGAGCCACCACCAACTAGTTGGTTGGTTAACCAGTGAAATTAGGGTGATATTGGTCTAATTGAATTTATATTGATCCAATAGATAACTATTTCTACTAGGATCACTGATGGGTTCATCATGGACTCATTTTAAATGGGTTATTTTTCATCTTTTCCCATGTTGTGGATCATTGGATACAGAAAAACATGGTCTCAGGAAAGGTCGTTCCATAGTTGAATTTCACCTATAAATAATCCCCATAAAACTTCTTCACAAAGTGGATAATCCGATTGCATTTGGTTAATGATATAACGTAATTTCATCTATTCTCTCTATAATATTTTCCCTCCCTTCACGTCCCACTTATTTACACTATTTTTATATAAGAAATAAGTATTTTCAACTAGATAATGGTATATTCACCTGTGGGTGATGGGACTATCAATAAGTTTGCATATAGGTCATCCTGAGACCCATTCCAGACACTTTTAGAGTCTATTTCAATGGAGGTAAGTTGATGACCTAAAGTTATCTAATATTATTATTTTAATTTGATGAAATTAATAGTTTTTTAGATGTTTAATGAAAGGAATTTCATGTGGGGTGTAACTGAGGATGGGGTAAAGAACCTTCAAGCATGGTTAATCTACATTCTATTGAAATTATGGTTTTAAGTGATCTTTTCAGAAATTATTCAATGTTGGGTTTAATAATATAATAAATTATACATGATTATAATTAATTAATAATGATTTCTTCAATACAAAAAGATTGAGTGGCATTATAGACTCACATGATGCTTCGACAAACTAGATAGAGACATAGTAGAGTCTAGTGAGGTTAGTAACTATTTTAATGTAGGTGGACCCTATCATACAAACCCATATGTATGTTTAAAAAAATATTATTTTATCATTCTATATGGGATCTAGTAGATCATATTAGGACTAAGTGACACTTAAGCTAGAGGGTGAGGGTAGAATTATACACCATACCAAGGATATGTTCTTGGAAGTACTAATAATGTTTGGATTCATCTAAAGAATGTGCATCCAAGGAAAATAACTATTTTTGAAATTTTAAGATCCCATGGGAGGACTCAATATGCGAGAAGCGATATAGAAATAGCATATATGTTCCACATAGATTCATTTGTGACGGAATATGGGGGATGTAGCTAAGTGTTTCATGGTATCCTTAGAGAAATTTTAAATATACCATAGTGTGGGTAGTTGGTTAGGGACTTGGGGTTGTAATTCTAATGGATTTTTGGGTAGGCCATAGACTCATATACTAGGTTCAACATTGATTTGGACCTTTATATAGATTATATATAAGATTGAAAGTGGGGGTATATTTCCTTTCAAATTTAAAATAATTCATTAAAATAAAACCACTTCTAACATAATAAGTCTATTTAAAAATAAAACAATAAAAGTAAATGGGAGAATTTAAAAAATTAAAAAAATCAATAATTGATAAATGAGTTTCGAAATTACTAAATAATGATCCCCCAAGTCTAATCACCTTAACAACTCATGAAAGGGTTATATAAACCCCTTTATATTAATTGGATTCATGAAACAATGGACCATCTCGTTCAGGAAACCATAAATGAATACACATTTTATTCAATAGAAAATCAAGAAAATCTAAATGAAAACAAGGAATAAAAAGTGTATTTATTATAATGAGACACAATAAAATCACACTCTACACTCTCTAAAATATTTAAGTAATAAAAATAACAATATTTGTAGAGAGATTTTATATATGAGTATCCAATAGGATGAAATAAAGAATACAAAATAGGCTCAAGATAAATATAATCGACAATTTATAATGATATGTTGAAGACTATTGGGAATTTTTTGGAAGAGAAGGAAAATATCTTGAAAAGTTTCACCATGGGTCATACAAGAATAATTTAGTGTAAATTGGTGTTCATAGTTCTAATAGTTGAGATACAATCCTCACATGATGTTAATTTATTTGAACCATAGGTGTTAGAGGGGCCTTAGGTCAAGTTAAGCCATTAAATAGTGGTGAAATGGATTTGGACCATCCTTTAATGTCACTTTGAATGTTATGAATTGATTTTCATTGGGTTTTGGTCAAGTCTATTGTAGATTTTAGGTCATCTTTGTGGCATGGATCTTTGGGATACAAAATGAAACCATATAGTAATTTTGTTTTCATTTCTATTCATTTTTCTAATCTCAAGGTAGATGAGGAATGACCCATAACGTGATTCTATGACGACTCATTCATAGAAGGTCTATAGTGTGATCATCCACCATGTAGTGTATTCATACCCATGTTTATAGCATTTGAGTTTTAACCATGGTGGGGATTCTTGGATTTAACTATGATCATTGGGGGGATGTGGAACAAGTTTTACTATGGCATGGTACATCTTTTTTCATAATAGTTCTTATTCCAATGACTTTTGTGGCATGTTATAGGTGTTGTGACATGTTGATGTAATGATTCTAAGTCACTTAAATAAAACAGTTATAATTTACTTTACTTGTTTTGATTATAAAAACATATATATCTTCTACAATTTCCCCATTTTTTGATGATAAAAAAATATTTTATGATTAAAATAAAAGATAACTGATAAGAAGGATGTGAAAAAAAACATACCATATATAAAAGAAAATGAAAATACTATTATCCATGAAACCATATGCCTATGTCGTTAATCAAGATCATTTTCATTCCTTTTAAAACAAACTATTTTAAAAGTTATATTCACCCTATAATGAAGAATAATTTATATCTTTGAACATGATTAATATTTACTCAATTATTCCATTTCTAGAAAATTACTGAACATTTAAATAAAAAACATTTTTTTAAAATTATCCATTCACATACATTAGTATTTTCTCCCAAATACATTATAATTTTCTCCCTATTTGTGATGATAAATAAGAATTATGAACCAAAAGAGATAGACTAGTATTATAAGAGATAAAACATGCATAATATAATCAAACATATGATTAGAAAATGATTATTAATGATTGAAAATGACTTTTAAAAATAAGGTAATATAATATACTCAAAATACTATTATTTTAAAAGAAAAAAATAAATAATATAAGTGATAAGAAAAATAATTAAAATTATTCAATTCCAAACCCTCCATTAATAAAATTAAAACATTCTACATCATTTGGTATCTTGATTGTATCAACTAATTGAATACACATGCCAATATATTCTAATATGAAGCCACCTTTTTTAAAATGGTCTCTCAAAAGGTGAGGTTGGATATCAATTTTTTTAGTGCATGAATAATGAAAAATATTTCTATAGAATCTTCTGGCACAAGAAATTTCATGTTTTATTAGAACATGAACAAATATTATCCAAAATCTAAGATTCTTTTGTTTATTCTTAAATTTTTCACATAGTATCTCCTTCCACTATATATTCTACTACATTTTTGAAAAGAGAAATTGAGTTTTCTTCAAAGGATGATATTCCATAGTTAGTATATTGATGTCACTACTGACACAATGAGTTCCTATTGTTTCCCATTGGTGTGAAAAATTCACCCATTATGTTTATGCATTTCATAAACTGGGTCTTCCACCCATACATTAACTACTTTGTTGTTTTATTATTCGACAATATACTCATCTACTCTACAATATAGAAGGAGCTTGTAGATCATTTTTTGATATTATTAGACTTTCTTTAATATCAGCATATTTATAGTAAACTCTCAAAGTTCCAGTTCTAGATAAATGTAGTTAACATTATAGAGCCTTTATTACTGATCATGATTTAGACATGGATCCAGAAAATACTAAAGTAGTTATTTCATTGTATCTACCTAATAATTTTCTGGTGGTGTGTGGATTTATTGGCTTGGAAGGGTACTATAAGAGGTTTTGGGTAGAAAACTACAGAATCAAATCCCTTATAACCTCCCTAACATAGAAAGAACAATAATTTAACTTGTCTAAGTAGTGTTAGAGTTCCTTTGAGGAGTTGAGGTATAGGCTGATGGTTTCTCCAATGTTGAGACTATAAAAGGAGTGCATGGAGCTTATAGTGTATTGAGATTCCACAGGAGAAGGCCTCATATACATGTTGATGTAATGTCAACTAGTTATTGCATACATGTCGAGGAAGTTGAGACCCCATAAATAGAACTACATGACTCATAACCTTGAAAGGATAGTGATATTATTCTCCCAAATAATGTGGATACACTATCATTTGAAGGATCTCTTTGTGGTTTACTCAGTCCACCAGAGTCTCAGGTATATCATCCCATAGAGGGGCCCAAACCTGATACAGTGAACCAGGTTGGATTTCTTAATGGACTATGAATTTTAGATAGTGTACACTCTAAGGAATGTCAACATTGTTGTATATCCACATAAAAAGAAGTCCTAGGCTCGCTTATTATAGGAATATTCATAGTAGTTGGCTTCCCAGTAGCAGAACCCGGTGGATTATGAGGGTACAACATTTCTTTATTAGATAGTGTTTAATCCATCGCCTTTTGATTGTGTGATGGAGTCTCATATGGATAAATCTACTGTGAGTTCATACGTAATAAAATATCTATAGGCGAATCCCCAAATACATATTCTAAATGTGGGAATTATGTCATCTTTTTCCATGGGTAATAGTAGTTTGAGTCATGTTGTGGGAGGAGGAGATGTGGGAGTTCCACACTTGTCCCCTATCCATAAAAAATTGTTTGGGGAGGATGTATAGATACCATCATCAGTATTTTTAGTGGTCCTAAATGAGATAATGTATAGTTTGGTTCATCCCTCGGTGCCTCTATTGTTAGTAGGTTAAGGATGATCACTAGGTTCTAACAGGTTTTTTTGCATCCCCTTGAGATTATGGAGGGGATATGGGATGGTATATCCATGGACATTGTGAGAGGGATTCACTTCATAATGAATAGACATAAAGATATCTGGGTTATAGTTGACTGACTCACAATGTCAAAGCATTTCCATTACATCTAGAAGTATAGTTCAATGGAGAGTTTGGGAAAGTTGAAAGTACGATAGATTGTTCTCCTTTATGAGATTCCATCAACAATTTCCTTTTATCCTGACATGTGGTTTACATCGCAATTGTGGATAGTCTTGTAGGAGGCATTCGGGACCCAATTGTAGATGAGTACAACCTTTCACCCCTAGACCGATGGGCAGATTGAGCACACTATCAAGATGTTAGCAAATATGTTATGGTCTTTTGTGTTGGTCTTCAACCAAATATGGTAGGATCACCAACCCTTGGTAGAGTTTTCATACAATAATAGGTACCACACTACCATCAGCATGACGCATTTTGATACCATGTACTAGATACCAGGTAGGTCACACTTATGGTGGAAAAAGATTGATGAGACATATTTTGTGTCCCTAGAGTTTGTGAAGGTGAAAATGGAGAAAGTAAAGGTCCTCTATGAGCAAATAAGGATGGCCCCGAGCAGACATAAATCTTACATAGATTGTCATTATAATTCTGTATAGTTCGATCAGGGATACCACATTTTCTTGAGAGTCTCCCCATGATGAGTATTATTGATGTTTTTCTCGGTATTCTTGTTATCTCTAAGTTTTATTAGTCTGTTTGAGATCATTTAGATGGTTAGATAGGTTTCTTATTGCCTCACCATACCGCCACAGCCGGAGTTGGTTCACAACGTCTTCCATGTGTCACAGTTGAGGGGATACATGCATGACCCTATGCACGTCATTTACTGGGGTGGGATGGACATTGAGGAGGGATCCACCTTTGTGGATGACCCAATGGTGATCACGGATCAGCATGAGGATACACTATTTGGATATACCATCCCCTTTTCCACGTGTCGTGGTAGCACAAAAACATGAAAGAGAGTTCCGAGTAATGGGAGATCCACGTTTGGGCTAAGTATCCTGAGTTTTTTTCTATGTTTTTATTTTCATGGATGAAAATATTCAACAAGGAAATGATGTAGAGACCTCAATTTTTTCTTATAATACATCAAAATATTTCCATATAAATTTCCAGATCTAGGTTCTAAGAAGGCATGTGATTCTAAGACCAGGTGTTCCTAGAATTAATTTTACAAAAATATTAAATATATTTTATATTATGTGTGTTCAACTTATTAGAGAAAATTAGATTAATATTAAACATATAATTTGGTAAAAAAAAATTAAGACTATAGTTGAGTGTGTAACATAGTGTTTACCCTTGGCATGACATAAAATGAGTCAGTGTGAGATGTTAAGACCCCTTTCTCATCATCAGTGGATTTAGGGGGATTAATTCATTAATTAATTTTTCCATAAATGAAATATTAAAAATATAGCATTTTTAAAACCTTTCCAGGGTTAGGATCATAGTTATAAAACTTCTATAAAATATCTACATCCACTTTCCTCGTGTAAATCACCTCGAACGGTGATGAATCTCTATATCAGATTATATCAAGATGGAATGAATGCAACATGTTCCTTCAAAATAGTGGCAGATGTCTTCTTTAACATTGTTTGATATGAAATAGAGGTATGAATTATTTTTTTTATTATGACATTATAATTAAATTTATTAAGTAGATCAGTCACTATTATTTTATTTGTGCCATGTTTTGTTCTTGTATGATCCAATGTACCAATTTTCGATTTTTTACATTATTTATCTAACAATTGATTGTTATTCATGATCATTGTCGAAGAATGCATGAGAAAAGATCATTCAAAACTTTATTTTATGCCTATATCCGCAATATTCTTCACATTGGTCCCCAGTTTGATCATTTTTCTCTGGTATCAAAAGTTTTGGGTGGTACTGAGCTCGATCAGTCCCCTGAATTCATAGTGAATCAACCAAATGAGAACTGTTTGATGAACTAATCAATGATCTGGGATTGTTTTGAGTTGGGGATGAAAATTTTGGTGATTATATATCATCATCTAGATGAAAATAGGTGTGTTGGCATGCCGAATAGATGATGAAATCCACATGGATGATCAATACATATTTCAGGAGAATGACGTCCCAAATTCGGTATTTCAGGATAGATCCACCAGTTTCAGAAGAGAATGCAGCTAGATATAATGTTGTAAGACTAGAATCATTCTATGAATATTGTAACTAGAAAATTTTGGATTTATATCAAAATATAGACTACACATAATATTCAATGAATAAAGCATGACATATAGCCCCTCCCTCGGTAGCAAATCGGGTTTGGAAATATTATAGATAACATGGAGTATAGACCATGTAACACATAATGTACTCACTTCACAGTTGGATATATCATGTGACAGTCAGATGGATGGGAACCTATGTGGATGCACATGAGGTTAGGTATACAGCTATGTACTCTGGCACACAGACATTATGAGCATCACATGGCCCTGGTCTTGGTTGGCCAAGACATTTTTTGTAGTCCACCTAGAGAGCGTGTATAACTACATGGATCCGAATACATTCTCCAACTGAGGACATAGACAGGTTTTGGATTGGGACCTAAAATAGTGTTGGTACCCTAACACATCATGTACCCATTGATATATTCTGAGAAAACCTCAATTGACCATATCTCCTTCATTTGAACTTGGATTTTGGCCTATGAGTAAACTATCTTGAGTTTTTTTTCACATATATCATGATGGTTCCCAGTGTGGTCAATTTTAAGATATTATTTGGAATGTTATATACATTGAAATATCTATGTTGGTGCCTAATTATGGTTGTGTTCAGGAAGGGTCACTAGTGAAAAACTCCTCAGTGGAACCCTCCAATTGGTCTGGGCATGGGTCCATGGAGACTTCTAGTGCGGAACCCTACAGTCAGGCTGGGTGTGGGTCTTCTAGGGAATCATGATTGGAACCCTCCATTAGGTGAGGCATGGGTCATTTATGACCCAAAGGGGATTCCCCCATCTGGGATGGGCATGGGTCCTCAACCTTCCAAGTGGAACCCTCCTGTAGGGTACAACATAGATCCTCGATGACCCAGTGTAGAACCCTCTATCCAAGCTAGGCAGGGGTCCTCGACCACTATAGTAGAATACTTTAATTGTATGAGGGCTTGGGTCCTTTACTAACAAATTTTGGCCCCTTGAATCTGTGGCATAATGAAAATATGAGGTTTGATGTATATTTTGACTCATGAGAGGGAGGAATTCTTTCCCAAATGAGATGTATAAATGAGATGTGACTATAAACCATGTGGGTGAGTTAGTTCTTCTAAAATTGGAAAATATCATGGATTAGTTAATTAATTTTTTTTGACTTGTGTCTTTAATGAAGACGCATGAGGTTACAAGCATTATTATTGGACTTTTTGGAACTATTGGCTACTATTATTCCTAAGTTGAGATGTGATGTGAAGATCCCCTTACCATCTCATTTTGGATTATTTTGACCGATCAAATATATATATATATATATAATTTTAATGTATCCACTTCTTTGATTTGGTTTCTCTCTTTCCAGGAGAGGTGAATACCTATGGTGTATTCCATGTTCATTTTGTGTCCAGCTGCTCTAGGTTGGATGAGTCTACTCTCCTATAATATGTGAAAAAAACAATGATTAGTACATATAATCACTGTGTTTATCACCTTATTTTGGGAAACAAATTACATTCACTCTTGGTTTGGGTTGATCTATACTCTATCATTGTACCTTGTGTTATTTACTTCCTTTAACTTCAGTTCTATCACTTACATCTCCCACTTTTTCCTTCATGGTGTCATATTGGGTATTTATACACCACCCTTTATGGTATTTTCTCACATGAATCATGACTTATAAAGATAATGGATATGTAGACAATAAATCAGTGGTTCATATAGATATTGTGTTCTTAGACTATTTATGGTGGTCGTAGTTTTGGATTCAAGAGATCATCTCTCTTTCAATGGATTATTTTTTTAGTTTTTTGTTAGGTTGGGACTATTTCTGGTTGGTCATGTATTTTCTCCCTTTTTCATTAATCTTACACTATCATAATTTTGTAATATCTAGAGGTTCATTCATATTTGGTTTACTTTATAGTTTTTCTTCTTCTTTTATTCATTCCCACTACACTATTTCATTGATATGGTTGTGTGTGTGTACAGGTACTTAGGAAAAGGCCTCCCCGAGTTTGTTATGCCTTTGTCACGGGTATCCACCCCTTAGATTGTGGAGGCAAGCTTGGGGTAGTTGAAATTCAATCCCCATATTAGGATGGGTCATGAAAATATAGTCCCATATTATATTTGGTTTATAACCTAATCCCATACATAATGTATCATGAGAAAAAATATTTACCCAATGCATTGGTTTTTTATCTAGGTGCACGCATCATAACATGTTCTCTATTATGTGTTCCCCAGAAATGGAGTTAATTATAAATAATAAAAATAATAATTTACCACAGAATTAAAATGGGATAAATAATCTTGCATCATTTCAATATAAAAAGTGATTTCTTAAGGAATTAATTTTCTAAATATTGATAATTAATGTATCAAATGAATGTATAATAAGCAAGGTATATATTTAAAAGAAATATATACAGAATTTTGAAGCAATAAATAACATTAAAGAGGGTGATAAAGTGATTGAGATAGATAATGGACATAATCCCCTGAAATCTGTGTTCTAGAGACATCCCTTACTCCAATAAGAATTATGTTTCCAGATATCAAAGTATCAATTCCATTTATATCCCTTTTTTAAAATAAATAGAACAAATGGAAATAAGTTTTAAATTTCATGAGGAAAATGAATCTTATAAAAATTAAAACACTAATTAATTGTAGTAGTGGTAGGAGATACCATTGACACCTTAACAATTAAAATTGAATATTATTTTTTTACTTTTGTAAAAAAAAATAAAAGCACTCTATATAAACTATATAAAAACATTCTTTTGAAACCCATTTAAAGAAAGTAAAAAAATAGAGATAAAATATCCTTTATAATTTAATAATAATAATATAAATATCTTTATAATTCAATGTTAATAAGATGTCAATTGAAGGGAATGATTTAGAAAATAAATCATTAAATCATTTAAAATGGGGTTTTTAATGTATAGTGTCCCTTATGTAAAACATTAAAAATATTAATTTCTAAAAACATATTAAAAAAAGTAAAATATGGTAAAAATTTACCATTATTATTAGTTGAAGAATAAATAAAAACTTTATTCTTTTATTTATTGTAACTTTGACCTGGAAGAATAAGAGGTGGAAGGGAGACATTAAAATATGATTTTTTAAAATAAAATTCCATACCATGAGTATTACTTGTGAGGTATATTGTTTATCCTAAAGAATAATAATACTATGATATTAATTAAATTATTTAAGGAAGTTTTTCTTTGTTATTATTCCTTTTATATTATTTATTGTTGTTTTTTATATAATTATTTAATCAATTAATTTCATGTCACATGTTATGATGATATCTGACTCATATGTCCAAAATGACATTAGTAGGTTAACTATGGTCAAAGTGGTTACTATTTCATCATAAAAATAATAATAATAATTAGATAAATATCATTTCTATACATAAATTATAATTTAATAACCAACCATTAATATGGCTATGAAAAATGAACTATATTACAATCATAGAGACAGTAGGTCATACATATGCATGAATAATGTTTCCATTTTTCAATGATCAGGATGGAAAGAAGGAAATGATTGTTTTATCTTTATGTAATGATAATTACATAACAAATATCATATTATTTCCTTAAATAAAATTATATATACCATCTATATTTATAAGTGATTTTTTCTTCCAAAAATGGGGTGACCTTTTTTGTTTAAGGTTCAAAATTTCTAATCGGTTTCTAATAGGTTTATTCATATAACTCGAAACATCCAATGATTTTATATCCATTTGGACCTAATTTCCAAAGGTAGGTTCTCATTTGTTGTGGACTAATGGGGCTTAATAATTTTCATTGGTCGGGAGGATGGGAGGTCAGGCTCATCACACCTTTTTGAGGGGAATTATTACCTACTCTGGTACTCTCTTATAGATTTATGTTATGTTCATGAATCCTTATTAATTTACCAAGCATTAAAATGAGTTTTCCTTTAGATTTAGCAATCACTGATTGATATTTATGCGATTTAGAGAATCTTTTATATCTATTCGAGTTTCTTAATCGATGGATAATCATTCGTATGTATTGGAGATTCTTAGTCAATGGTATCCTTTAATACATTCTATAGAAATCTCTTGGTCATTATGATGACCATATAGGTTTTAAAGCCACTCAGTGGGGCACTTGATGTTTATTTTCATTCTGAATGACATGGATTATTTCAGAGTTGGGATCATATCTGCAAATGGGCTACCTACGTATCCTTGTTAAAGAGGAATCAAAACCCACATATTTTGGGAATTATGATATAGTTTAATGTCATATGGGATGGATAACAATTAATGGGTGATAGGATTGAACCTTAGAAAGGCTTCCTACATACTCTACTTTTAAGTCAGAGATCAAAGTCCACGTAGTTCGATTAAGAAGTGTGGGTCTTACGTTTGATTAACGGCCCAAAGAGATGTGTTGTGGTTACTTTTACACTCTATGATCACGTGGGTCTTGCTGGGTGTGAGAAACAAGAGGTATCAGTAAACCTGACGATTTGTGCCATGAAAGATGCGGTCATATGGAATGATATGGGTATTATGTATGTGTGACTTCCAAGTAGGTGAAGACTATTATTTACTTTGGGAATGAATCCTAGGAACAAGGTCCATAAAGATATTTGTGTTTTATAGATATTTGGATACTCTAGCTTAGGGAATACTCTTATGGAGGATTCCCAAATTAGGGGGGACTTGGGGCGTACTCCTAAGGAGGATTCCGATTAACAAGGTCCATAAGGGTATTTGTGTTTTGTGGAGATTATATATTTCTTAATTTGGTGCTTACTTCTAAGGAGGATTCCCAGATTAATGGGGACATTAACTTATGATTGGGGATTAATCCTAAGAAAGAGGCACAAGGTTAAGGGGAATTATGATTGGGAAATACTCCTGAGAAAGAGGCACAAATTAAAGGAACTTTGGGCTTACTCCTTAGGAGGATTCCCAAATTAATGGTGATTTATTATTGGGGCTTAATCTTAAGGAGGATTCTCTAATTAGGTAACTTTGGGATTACTCCTAAGAAGGGTGCCCAAATTAAATGGTATTTATGATTGGGGATTACTCCTAAGGAGTATTCCTAGATTAGGGAACTTGGGGCATACTCTTAAGAAGAATGCCCAAATTAAAGATCATCTCATCTTAATGGATGGGGTAGAATAGAGGAAATCTCTAACCTTAATGACATAAGGGTATGTAACTCACTTGGTTTTGAGAGATTTTCCACAAAATTCCTTTCAGATAAAGTATCCAACAAAGGAACCATGTCATAAATGGCTTTGAAGATGGTTTTTAAGGGTAAATCTTGAAGAGGGGAGGTGAATCTGTGGAAAGGAAGTGACTAGGAAGGAGGCACGGAAGTTTTATCCTGCCACGCAAGTCCTGGTCGCGCAAGTATACTTGTGCGACATGAGTCAATTTGGGCGACGTAGAATCCATGAAGTGATACTTGGTTGACATTGAATTGGAACCCTTAGTATCATCCCTAGAGACTCTCAGAAGGGTGAAGGCCAAGTTTCTTTGAGAGGTAATGGAGGTGCACAAGCGTCTTTACTTCCCTTAAGGGATAGACACTTAGGCCCTCAAGTATTGATTAGTTCTAATACATAGGCCTTATTCTTCCTCGTGAGAGCTTCCATTCTAGGTAGGATATTATCTTAGAAGTGTTTGGACGAGTTCAGACAGAGACTTGGGTGACCAGAGCTTGAATCTCAGTTTTTTATTTTTTGTCTGTGAAATGGGGGGCCCATGGTGGGTATTTATTGGCCATCTGAGGTTTGGAAAAAATTTCATTTAGGGTGCACAAGTGACTTTTTTGCCTCATGTATGGTCTAGCGCACAGGTATACTTGCACACCTTAATGGATTTTTGAAATTCTTGATATTCTTCCATCGTTTTTTTCATGAGGTACTTCCCTTAGTCAATCTTTGGACTCTGTGATGGAACGGAGTGTCAACCAAATTCCCCCCTCAGAGTTGGATCCAAAAAAGGAAAAATGAATTGACTCTGAGGAAAAGGAGAAACCAAGATCCAGCGGTGCGCAGGTATAAGGAGCGTAGGTTGTGGTGTGTAGGTATGAGGCGCACAAGTTTCTGGCACACCTATAAATAAAGGCGCCAATTTGAAAAAAGAATCTCACTTTCGAATTCTTCACTCTCTCGTCGTGCATGTGAGCTCTCTTTGCATGGGTGTCTGGGCTTTTCGCTCGTCCGTGCTTCTATTCATTGCATCCCACTTCCTCAGTATTTTTCTGACTTGTGTGTCAGTACTAGCATTGTAAAACTTGTGTGACTAGCTTAGACATGTGTGCCATGATTAGACTTGCGTGCCTTAATTCCTTATCCATTTTTTTCAATTTCTTCACACATTTTATAAAAAACCAACTTACTTATAAGTTAATTATTCATTCTCTATGCATATTCAATGGCTCCAAGAAGAATTGGATCTGGTGATGAAATGGCTAGCCAGTGAATTGACGATATGATGAACATTGTTGGCCATGACTATTATGATATCTACGAAAGCACTCTCCTAGATTTTTCCAAGTACTTGAATGAAGTATCATGTCAATTTCACACTGAGCATTTACTTGCCTTTATATGGCCATGGTCATCTACAAGGATTCAACGTTCCAGAGCCAAATAACTATCTCCCGTATTCTTGGTTACAAACATACACCGATTTTTATTGATAAAATTTCTCAATTGTAGGATCATTTTGTTAATGCCAGAACAGTGGAGAAGGACTACATAATGCATCATAGCTCTTATGCCCCAGATCTGAAACCTCACAATCCTGAGCTACAGCCACATTGGTATCCCTCTAGTTCGGTTATTTTGTGAATTAAGAGTAGCAACAATGGTGTGAACTTTCAAATTTTTCCTCCGTGCCATTTCCTTGGAGATATGAAAATGGAAAATCATGGGTTGATATGTTTTCTGCTGCTGGTTGGGGGAGAGAAGACTATGATGACATTAAATACAATATCTGAAAACTGTACTCTTTCCAAATGTCTCTTTACTTCCAATGATCCATTTTCAAATCCATGAATCCATATTCTAGGTCTCTTGGACAGAAATAGAGTCATTGTTTGATCAGAAATTTTTTTTTCTCAAACTGCACTCAAGAATATTCTTTTACAATATTTCCAAGAAGAGTTGCTATCACTGTATCTCTTATTGTATCCAGTTGAATGAATGAATTCCATGTGGCTTCTTATGAAGCTTGGGATGTCGTAAATCAACTGATGTGTTATGTTGAAAGCCTCTTCTAATTATTGAAAAAAAAATAAGAGACTCCAATATGTGGATGTCCTTATAACTCTTGTGAATCAATAAAAAACACTTTCATCTTCATTCATTTGTCACTAAATTCTATTTCTACTTGCTTTAATTAATTTTACCTAAGCCAATGGGCCTAGTAAGAGTAGTTTGTTTTTTGTTAGGGTGATACAAACAACCAGACAAACATTGAGTCTTTTTTTACTCAATATTGCCTAAATCAAACAATATGTATGTTTAGAGAGCTAGGACTCGACTTTTATTCATAGTTCCTTTTACAAGATCCCAATTTAATGAGTACCCTATCTTTTGTTGGATTATTTAATTCATTCCTATCGGACATAAAAAGGATAATGATTAAAGGTTTAATAGCTTTGACCGATTGGATTAAAATTGAATCAATTCATTGATAATATTTTTGAAAACATATTACCACATTCATGTATGGTGGGAAACATATCGACTATGACCATAGAAATTTGGAATCTGAGATATGATATGAAATAAGGGAGAAAAGTAATTAGACGAATTATTTCCAAAGAGTAAAGTTACCACTATTTGACAAACCCGTTAGGGGGGTGAATTAAGAAGGTCAACTTAAGGGCATGGGATGAATAGTCAAATAATATCATCTTTTGGCTGAATGTTCCATTATGTATACTACATATGCAAGGTAACCTAGGGGAATGTTCTTCATAGTAAGACAAAATAACTCTCACAAATTATAATTCTCTATTACTAAAATCCAGTGAAAGTTTATGGAGATTCAAATTTTCCAAAGCATAGAGTCTGCTGAATCGAGAGGGGTACTTAAATATGGAGAGGATATTCCCAATCATGATTGTCAAAGAATTGGATGAATGTCACTCCTACGAATGTCTGACCCAAAGGTAAGGAAGGGAAATATAAACCATAGTCTTAAATACTTTTAGATCATAAAAAAGTGCATGGGACAAATATGTTAAAGATGGCTATTTTTGTTGATCCCAACATATTGTCATTAAGACAAATAAGCACAAAAAGTGGTTTTTCTCCCAAGACTGAAGTTACCATTATTTGAAAAACCCATTAGGGGGGTGAATTATGCAGGTCCAGTTAAGATAATTGGATGCATAGTAAAATAATATCATCTTTTTGCTAACAAGTTTGTTATGTACACTACTTATGCAAGGCCGCCTAAGGGAACATGCTGCATAGTGAGGAAAAATAATTCTCGGGTATCAAACATTTTGTGACCAGAAGTCAAGAAAAGGGTTATGGATATCTTTAAGTATTTAAGGTTATGAGTATGACACATCAAAATGGGCATAGTCAATTGCATGAAGGAGATACACAAAACAATACTAACCATAATCATGTTCTGGCTAGGTCCTGAATTGAATTGCTAGACTTCACTACGTATCCCATGAGGATGGGAATCAATCAATATGTAGTTCTTGAAATATAGTTTAATGTCATGTGGGACAAGAGTGTAGAAGATCATAGTTTAGGGTCATAGATCTCAGACCATAACGAGGAATACAAATTGTTTGTTTTATAAACCTGATGTGAATGAAGACTAGGGTTTTCATACCACATTCATGTTTTCACAGGGGGGGATTTTCAGCCAAGGGACTGAAATTGGAAATTGGGGTTAGGCCTAGAGACATGGGGTTGGATTATAGGGACACTTAAATGATCCTATGTATCTTATAAGGATGGGAATCAATCCATACGTAGTTCTTGAAATACCCTATGTACAGATTTAATTCGTACAAGTGAAGGGTGAAATGGGACTTTAGTGCAATGACGGTTTGAACCAAGATTATTGGTTCGGGCATTTCCATGTATGCACATAGTCCTTGGAATATGACATGGTTGGAGATCAATTTCAATAATGATTCCCTCTCACGGGAGGGTGTCAAAGACTGTGGTAGTTTATTACCATATAGGACAAAAGTACGAACAGTTTAGCGTCATATGCATGGACTGGTGCTACATAGTTTAGTGTCATGTAGGTAAGAAGTATTTCAATGCAGTTTAATGTATTACATTGAGGACAATGGGGGAATGTATAGTTTAATGACATATATCTTGGTTGATGGTGAACCAATGTGAAGATATTGGTTTTGGGGAGAGGGATTCATAGATCAACATCTTATGAGATGGAGGTGAACCGATGTGAAAATATTGGTTTTGGGCTACTTCATAGATCAACATCGTATGAGATGGAGGTAAATCGACATGAATAGATTGGTTTTGGGGATGAACCTCAAGAAGTTGCCTACATACCCAGCCTAGAAGGAAAGGATCCAAGTCCTCCTAGTTCAATTGAAAATGAATTGGTGATCAATTTGTACTTGAGGAAAACATGAAGATGGTGTTTGGAATTACGCCTAGTTAGCATCCCAGAGAGGGTGTCATGGTTTAAGTTTAATCTAATCTCATGTGATTCATACTCGGTGTGAGAAACAAGAGGTTACAACAACCCTAACAATGCATAGTTTAACAACATGTAGGACATTTAAGGGACTGGACAAAGTTTAACGTCATGTTGGACAATGGAGGGACCATGCAGTTTAAAGTCTTAAAATAAGGACTAAAGGTACCATGCATTTTAATGTCTTGTAGTAAGGAATAAAGGGACCATGTAGTTTAATGCATTATAGTAAGGACTAAAGGGACCATTCAATTTAAATTCTTGCAGTAAGGACAAAAGGGACCATGAATATTAAAGTCTTTCAGTAAGGACTAAAAGGACCATGTAGTTTAAAGTCTTGGAGTAAAGACTAAAGGGAACATGCAGTTAAATGTCTTGTAGTAAGGACTAAAGGGACCATGCAGTTTAAAGTCTTTCAGTAAGGACTAAAGGGAACATGCAGTATAAAGTCTTGCAGTAATTACTAAAGGGAATATGTAGTTTGAAGTCTTATAGTAAGGACTAAAGGGACCATGCAGTTTAAAGTCTTGTAGTAAGGACTATAGGTACAATGTAGTTTAAATTATTACAAAAAGAACTAAAGGTGTATATGTGTTACACAAAATACTTATTTATAAATCTGGCATTGGTTGGAGTCATGATGAGTTCTCCCTCCATTTTGATTAAATAATTAGCTCCATTGGAGTAGACCTTATGTATTGAATAATGTCCTTCACAAATTGGCTCAAGCTTGGGAGGTTTCTTTCTTGGTATCATTGGAGTTATGATGACCAATACAAATTCTCCTTGAATAAATGAATGGAGATGAACTATTTTTTTTAAAGCCCTTGCTATTTGATAATGATAGACTTCTAAGTGGTGCAGGGTGCACAATCTTTTTTCATCTAATCGTTCCAATTCATTCAATCGCTTTTGAGATTGTTCATTTGTAGATGACTGATCACAAATAGCTAATCTGAGTGGAGGTAATTGAACCTCGATGGAAAATACTGCTTATGTTCCATATACCAATGAATATGGAGTTGACCGTGTAGCAGTGTGGGTGGTGGTCCGATAATCCCATAAAGCAAGAAAAAGTTTATTAGGACATGATTTCTTATCTTTATCCACCATCTTTTCCAGTATGTTTGGAAGAGTCTTTTTAAAAGGCTTTTACTTGACCATTGGCTGCTGCATGATACTGAGATGAACGGTTGGATTTTCTATTGTATTCTTGATATAACTTCCTTACCTCAGATGAACAGAAGTTGGTGTCATTGTCCGTCAATTTGGTATGAGGGACACCAAATCTTGTACTGATGTTAGACTCGATGAAGCTAACAATGATTTTAGAACTAACTTATTTTAGAGGTATTACCTCTTCCCATTTGGAAAATAATTCAGTAGTAGTAAGAATATACTTAAACTGCTTGGATGTATCCAAAGGGTAAGGTACTACAACATTCATTCCCCATGTGGCAAATGGCCAAGATTATTTAGCTGTATGAAGCAACTCTAGGGGATGATGAATGAAAATGTAGTAGACATGGAAAGAATGAAATATATTAGTAAAATAAACATAATCTTGTATCATTGAAGGCTATAAGTATACAATTCTTTGAATTTGATCAGACAGTCTATGTTCAGACTGGTGGGCACCACAGACACCTGCATGTACTTCTTTCCTGACAACCATTGTCTCTTAACCATTAGTACATCTGAAGAGAATTCCATGTAAACCTCACTTGTAGAGAGTTTTTTCTCGGTGATCTGGGCTATCATAAATAGTAAAATTGACCACACATAGCCAGACTTGTTCTTTCCCAGCTCAATCGGGTGGGAGTGTTACATTTTGATGGTTTTCCCTCCTATCTGTCATCCATCCTAGGGTATGACCATATGGTTCAGAAATCGGACACATTTCATTGATTTATTTTATTCTGATTTGAACATAACGTGAAAATGTATGACCATATTCAATATTGATGATTGTTTCATCCCGATTTGGATCTGCCAGAGTTGCGGCTACATTAGCCAGTGCATCAGCTTTGGCATTTTGTGATTGTGGGACGTAAGAAAATGTTGGTTCTAAGTTAAATTCTGCCGTTAACTCTCTGAAATAATCACACAAAGGGATTAAATCAGATTTTATGATTGAATATTCCCCATTTATTTGTTTTATTAACAAATTTGAATCACCTTTTACCTTCAAGTGATTCACATGTGCCTGGAGTGCCAATTCCAAGCCTACGATGATAGCTTGATATTCTGCTTCATTGTTTGTACCACCTTCTGATAATAAAAAGGAATAATCCAACACTACCTTTTCTGGGGAAATAAAGATTATTCTTAATTAAACTTTATTGAGTTTATGATTTTCAATTATCTTCCTTGTTGGACTTCTGGAAGCACCATCAATGTATATTTCCCTTTTTTAATGATTATCTTGAATAGAGAAGACATCTTCATCAGGAAGTTCAGTATTAAATGATGTATCTTCCACAATTGGATGCTCAGCAAGGAAATAATCTAGGGCTTGGCCCTTTTTTTCCTTTTGAGACACATAATGGATATCAAACTACTGTAAGATAACTTCCCACCATTCTAGACGTCCTGTAAGGATATGACGACTACGTATAAATTTGAGCAGGTTATTGCGAGATACCAATTGGACCCCATGATGTTGCAGGTAGTGTCTTGATTTCTGAACTGCAATGATTAATGATCGGTAGCACTTTTCAATATTTTAATAATGATTTTCTGCCTCATGCACAGTCTGATTGAGATAATAATGGTTGTTTTAATTCCCCACATCATTCTTTTGGGAAAGGAAGGCACCCAATGATCACTTTAAAGATATCACATAAAGGATAAGTGGTTTTCCTTCAATGAGTGGCATTAATACTGGTAGACTCAAGAGATATTTCTTGAATATATCAAATTCCTCTTGGAAATCTTCGGTCCATTGGTAGGTACCCCCTTCTTCATTAATTTGTTGAAGGGTAAACATTTTTCTGCCAAATAGGCAATGAAAAGCTGACTATACGCCTTGTGTCTTTGAAGTCCTCTCAATTATTTCTAATTTAGAGGAGGTGACATACCAAGGATTGATTTTTTCTTCTCGGGATCATCTTCTATACCATGATGGTGTACAACAATGCCGAGAAATTTTCCTGAGGTTACCCCAAAAGCACATTTCAAGGGGTTCCTCTTCAAATTGTGTTGTCAATGTTTGTGGAATATGATTTCCAGATCAACCAAATGAATAGAATGTTGTGTGTATTTAACCACTAAATCATCCACATAACATTCAACAAATTTCCTTAAAAGGGGTTTGAAGATATAGTGCATGAAACATTGATATGTTGCAATTGCATTTTTCAGGCCAAAGGCCATTACCTGATAGCAAAACACACATTGAGGGGCTCTGAAGGCTATAGATTCTTAATCTTCTAGATCCATTTGAATTTTATTTCACCTAGAATATACAACCATGATGGAAAGCGCTTCATAACCAGATGTTTCATCATTTAAGAGTTTTGTGATCAGAACTGGAAAATCATCCTTTGGACCATGCCGATTAAGATCATTGAAGTCAATGAAAAATTTAATTTGTCCATTCTTATTTTTCATAGGGATAATTTTATCTAGCCATTTGGGATACTGAACATCTCTGGTGAAGTTATCCTTGATAATCTTATAATCTTCAGCTTCAATTTTGGAGGCATAAGTTGGGTGTGTTCTTCTTGGTGCTTGCTTGAATCCTCGATGTTCTTCTGGCAAACCCAAATGCTGAGTAGAAAAATCAAGATCAAGACCTGGAATTTCTATATAATTCCAAGAAAATACATCTATATTTTTCTTTAAAAATAATATACATTTACTTCTATTCAAGAGTCATGGATACACTAATTAATGTGGGGCAAGGATCTTATTTTATACCCAGATTTATTTCTCTGAGTTCATTCACAGTCGTAGAGATACCCTCTTCAAATGCTGGGGGAGAATCTCTGAGATCATCCCCTTGTTCATAAATATGTGTTACTTCTGTTGTTTCTACTTGCATAGAAGATGATGAAGCAGAATTTCCATGATCAAGGGAGAAGTTAAAATTTGAACATTTTGAAGAGGAAACTTTCATTTCTGGCCTATTGATAATGAAGGGTCTTCCTGGGTTGATAGAGAGGAGATGGTGGATTTAGAATCAAAATCATTATTTTCCTCTATTATTGATTTAAATTCTTATGGACTGGTTGATGAAGTATAGAATCTCTTAATTTCAGTGGACGAAATGAATACATCTCCATTTGAGATTTCATCATCGCCTGGGGAATCAACAATTTCTACCATGCTATCTGGCTTGGTTGCCGTAATTGATATTATGGAAGTTTCCATAAGAGTATTTGGATTTGGGTATATCCTATCAATTTGACTGATAGGCACCACATAATCTGTACTCATATGTATGAATGGGTTTGCTGTAATCTTTTCCAAACCATATGGAGCATTAACTTTGGTGAACTTCTTCGTTGTTGATTTTTCCTTTCCCTCCATGTGATAAAATGTTTCCTCAATGTATTGAGATTCACATGTTTTTAATGGGTTTTCATCACCATACATTGTCCCAATTTGACCATTGAAAAAATATTTGAGACATTGGTGGTATGAAGAAGGTACGACTGCATGTTGATGTAGCCATGATCATCCAAGAAAAATGATGAAGGCTATATCCTGATGAACAACCATGAAATATGAATTGGATACAAGGTCGCCAAACTATGTTCTGAGTGTAATCTCACCTAGAGGTTCGTGCTCATTTTTATCATATCCTTGCAACATCAAAGTGGAAGGAGATAAATCAGTTTCGGTGAGGCCCAATTCACGAAGTGTACGAATATGAATGAGAATGACTCCGTAGCCATTATAAATGAAATCTCATCAGATATCTATATCATTGAATTTTCTAGATTGATACAAAGTTATAATATGTCCATGTACAACATCATATTCAACATCATCTGTAAAAGATATCACTGAACAGAATTCTGCAGGATCATTCTTTATATGGTAGACTTCAGCCGTAGCAATTTCAGTTTCAAATTCCTAAGGACTTGACAAAGCCTCAATGAGTTCATCCTGAAGATTCTTTGATATATTCAAGGCTTCTATAATTGATAACATGGCCGGTACTTGGCTCAAATGTTTCAAGACATCATACTTTTGTTCCAAAGGTATGTGTTTCCCAACAGGAACATGCGGTTTTTAGGTGCCTTAGATATTGATGCTTTGGAAGTAGATTCATCTTGTATCAGGGTAGGAGTTGTAAATACTTTTGGATTTCGTAGATTAGACCAATTGGGTTTATCTAATTGTTGAGATGATGAAGGTGTAACCTCTAACTGATCTTCCAAAATAAATGTGCCAGGACTGAATCTGCCATGTGTGGAAGAACTTTCTTTCTCTTGTTGGGCACGTTGAAGGGATTTTCCATGATTTTCTGCTGCATATACAGTTCTAGCAGGGGTAAGATTAAAATAGTGGCTTCTGAAATATCCACGTCTTCCCCTATATCCTAGACCTCTGGTACTCCCTCTAATTTCTCTGTTTGATACAGGGGACTCATGCTCAACAAGATCAAAACTATGACTGGCATATAGATCCGTTAAGTGAATAATTTTAACAGAACCAAAGATCAACTCTTCATCTGATAAAGACTCTACCCGATAAACCATTTCAGGCTTTACTATTTGGTGCGGCGGTGCCCATTCTTTTGATGTAGATGGCATAACATCTGCCAGAGTCAAAGCGAATGTATGCTTTGACATGAACTCATCTTCTTCTGACTGTTCTTCCTTCAATGAATTATGCCTCTTCATTGAAGATTTTTTTTCTAATGAAGTGGGTTTTGCTGTGGTATTCACAGAAGAAGACACAATTGGTTTATTCAATTGTGTTTGTAAAATGGCATGATTTCAGTTGATCATTTTCCTGACCATCAAATCATCATATTTTTGTACATTTTTACTTTTGACATTGTTCCATTCACCCTCTTCCTCTGGATCAGAAGCAGTAACACATGCTACCTGGGCTGAAGAACCTATCAGTTTTACCTGTCTAGAGTCCACTGTCTTTTGTAGGAAGACTTTGATGACAAAACACTCCTGAATGGGATGCCCCAACATCTGGTGAAATAGGAAATAGTTTAGGAGGTCTTCATCTCCTTCCTTGTTTGGCCTTTTGGGCCTTATAAACTGAACCAGGTTGTTCTCCATAGCCGACATGAAGTAACCAAAAACATGTTCATTCCAGAAAGAATAAAAATTGTTCATCAAATATTCAAACTATTTTCGCCTTTTATATTTATGATCATATTGAAGAGGCATCCATTGTTGTTGATGTTCATGAGGTGGAGCCCTTTGATATGATGAAGGTATTAAAGTGGAAGCAGGTACAAGTGCTTGTTTAAGTGTAACTATAGCAGTCTCTGTGTTATTTATTCTCCCTCCTGGAACTGATGGAATTACTAGATTTTTAGCCTTTGTATTCATAAGTACGTCTTCAATATGCTGAGTGATTGATGTAAGGTATTGAAACCATCCTGTGTATTTTACAGGGATCAATCGTGTGCGTAATTCATCACGCAAATTTCCACACATATTGGCATCAATTATTCTTGAGGGAGAGCCAATCTTAATGAATATGTTAATCTCTTCTAGTGAGTGATGATATCAAAAACTATTTCATTTTCACATTGCTTACAATTGTTAAGATCAAAAACTGTCTTCTTTGACAACATTGATCTAAATTGAAGAAGAAATCTTTGACGGAGATCTTCCCACCCAGTAATTGACTGGGATTGCAAGCTTGTATACAAGACAAAAACATACCCTTTTAATGTCTATACAAAACACCTGAGCTTAACTACTTCTTTTTGTTGAGGAGTTCCCATCATAGGATCACATCGAGAAACAAAATGTGTTATTTGATTTTCTGGATCTACCAAAGCATTAAAAATTGAGAATGTGGTATTCAAAAAATTTGATGGGGTAGGAATTACATTAACCCATTCAGGGTAAGTTCTATTTTCTAGTTGAATTTGTGCATGTTTTCTCTATATAGATTCCAACCGATCTATTAATGACTCAATAGTAGTTATTAACTTTTGAAAAACATCTTTTTGATATTGGACCTGAGTAGGTGTAATAACTGGATTCTGGATGGTTGTGGCAACCGGGACTGCCACTAATGGTAGTATTGCCAGTTTTTTCTTGCATATGACCCATAGGGTGTACTGGTAATAGGGGATATTCCTCATCCATCCTAGCAGCTGCAAAAAATTCATTTGACTGACCAACTCCAGGATGCTTAGGTGGAAGACTACCTTGAAGTAGTTCCGCATTTAACCTCCATAAATCCTTCATTTCTCTTTCCTAGTGTGAGAACCTTTCCTCTAATGAGAATGATTGTCCTTCTCTAGAGGAAGGGTGGAATGTAACTTGACTTTTACCCTTTTCCATGGCATGTTACTTTTTGGAGTATAGAAGGGCATTGCCCAAGGAAATTTCTTGCCCCCAGGAAGCCCTCTGGATTCTGGTACACACACCTTATTCATTCCTTTCTTTATGTACATATTCTTGAAAATGAACTTCTTTATATGATCCTTCTAGTGACCCTCATGTTTTGGGGGATCAATAACGATGGAATTAATGACATTTATTGATGAATAACGCATCAAATTCCTTATATCGATCTTTCTGCGATACTTTCTTCTTCCATGTCCTTTTTGAGACACTGGCTTTTGTTTAGTTGATCCCTCAGGAACTTCTTGGTGAACTATAATTTGGAGGGAATCTTCTGATAATTTGGCTCTACATTCCTCTTGTGGCTTATTCCCTAATCGAGATAAGATTGACATTCGTTGAGGAAGATATTGAGAATTTGAAAAAGTCCCCAGTCCGCTGGACAGGGGCTGTACTTGTTTTTCCTGCTCAACTCCTTGAATCCCATCTATTGATCCCAAAGGATGGATTAAAAGAGTCCCTAGTCTGGAAATATGAGGTGGCTCTTGAGCTATTACATCTAAAACCTTCATAAAAGCTCTCCTGATTTTGTGGACTTTATTCTAGAAATTGGACGAATGCATCAACCTATATCCACTCAAATCACCTGGCTCAAATGGCTGTTGCATTATTTCCAAAACATATGTCACCTGATGATGTGAATTATCTAAATGAGAATCATGTTCGTTATTCTCATTTACTTGATGCAAGAGTAATTCAACAACTTGTTCTTTATATGCCTGATTTTGGGAAGAACTAGTTGAGGCCTGTTCTTGGGAAATCCTTTGATTACACATAGAACAAGGTATCTATGGCCGGCCATGGGAAATAACATTTAATGAGACCACTTTTGGAGGGCTTTGTTGACTGGAGATTACAGTGAAATATAGTGCTCCATGAACACCCCATCCCCTTATATGAATACCATATCGGGAATTGGTAATTAACTGGCGCAACCATTTCAACGCACCAAGGAATGAGCGATGAAGGGCTCTCTGCTGCTTTTCAACCATTGGATATTGAGAAACTGAGAGAGATGCAATGTAAATTTGGAATTTCAACCCTTATATTATCTTAACATGATATTCATATTCATCATAAGATAATTTTTTATCTTTTAAGTGACAAAAATTGTTCCACATGTTCAGACGAATATCATGAATACAATATTCCGTCAACATTATATGAATATCACACTGAGAGTCAGCCAAAGGCTAGAACATGATTTGCGCTTCACCTTTCTCCAGTTGTTTTCTCATATTCAGCCCTTCATCCTTATCATTCGATGATGATTCTTCTACCTGATTAGACCAAAGATAATTCTTATTTGTTGCTTCATCAGATTCAACAAGATTTGTAGAGAATTCATTTATCAAATTAAAAGATGAAAGACCCAAGGGTGGTTTGGAGAATGACCTACATATCGGGCTATCTTCTGATTGAGAAAGTATTTCACTAGCTAGCGGTAAATCATCAGACATGACTGGATTCACATTTCCATGTACCTCAAGATAAGAGGGATTTTTGGTTACTCCATTGTCCATTGAATAATTTTCCAACAAATGAGAATTACTACTATAGAGATGACTTTCATATTTAAATTCATCATCATGGGGTGGCCCACCATAGTAGGTTACAGCAAAAGATGAAACCTTTTTCTCATTAATCTCTTGGCCATGCAGAGGGTTATCGTGGCTCTCATCTGAAGATGATACTTTGAGATCGATAAAACTGTCATGAACCAAGCCTTCATGAGGAAGTGTCAGATGAAGACCTATAGAATTATTGTTGTTATTTATGGAATTTGAAAATGAAAGATTATAATCATGAGTTGCAACAGATAATTGTTTAAGGGCTTCAAGAACTCCAGCATCGAGAAAGGCCTTATTACAGATTGGATCTTGATTTTTTCAACTTTGCTGGATGGGTCTTTTTCTTAGATGCCTTCTTACTCAAATAGGAAACCACTTGTTTACAAAATAGGATATTATAGGCAGGTGTAGGTGCCTGATCAAGATAAATGGTCAGGTTAGGCTGATTAGCTCCATTCAAATCAGGTATATGTTCCTGACATGATTGTCTGTACGTCATGGGGGAGTATGCCCCATTACCCTCTTGGACAAGAACAGAGGTGCTTATCTACTCCGGGGTGACATGTTGATGAGTAATTCCATTGATAGGGATATATTTTTATTTATTTCACTGTGATGTTGTTGAAATTGTTATAATATTCAGACACGTATCCAGAATATAGGCATGGATTTGTTTCTGCTCTTTCACTATTGTTAGAATGTGCTAGGTGACTTCAACTAGTGGAACGGGAATAAACGTCCACTCCATGTCTGGAGTAGGTGTGTATTTTTGCTACTATACTCTTTTTCTTATCAGTGAATTTTGACTGTACTTATGCATAGGGGCAGACAGTTGAGTTTGCTCCAAATTTGTCGTCGGAGCTTTCCAACTGACTCCTCCCAGTGCTACCAAACAAGATTGTTAGCAGTCTTGATGAACATTGGCAGGTGTATGTTCCTACTATGTATTCTGTGTCAAGTATGGTTGATGAATTTCCTTCAATAAGGGAAGAAGAGACTTCTGACAGAATTGGTGATTGTAAACAGGATTATGTTTCTGCTTACCAGTTTCAACCATATTAGACTGGAGAGCTTTGTTGGATGCAATCAGACGTGCCTGGTGAATAGATGATGAATTATAAATAGGTGTATATGCCTGAATATAATACTCTGCTGGAATTGCCAGGCGGGATTGGTGTGTTACTTCCAGATGATTCTACTGGGCAGTAACATCAGGACGGATGGGTGTATATGCGTGTTCATTGTTTTCCATCAAGTTTGCTTGATGGACTTCTCCGGAGGGGTTAGAAGTAAGAACCTGCTTCTAATTGACCAGATTACACCTCTGATGGTTCGTCTTGCGTTCTTGGGTATGAGGAACATGAGACAAACCACTAAAGGTGATACCCTCGTCATGTTGAGGGTGCACTACCGCATGATTCTGGCAGCGATTGTTGATGGGAGCCCTCAAGAAAGGACTCCTGTATTTTTTAATTAAGGCCTTGAGTAACCTTCTCATTTACCTCCCCATAATATAGGAGGGACTGTTGATTGTTTTCCAGGGATAAAGACCCAAAATGGGTAGAGACGGTGGTTGGCACTACCTGCTTCTTGACCACTGGTCATCGCAGTTCGGTCAACTTGGGTGAGTTGTAATCTTAGAGGGCCTGTAGAGTGGCCTTCGGAGTCGGAATGGTACCATGTTAATGGTATTCCTTAACAAATGCATTTGAGACCCAGCGTTGTAGATGCTAAGTAGGTGATATCTTCCTCAGAGCGGAAGAGGATCTAGAAGGAGTAGTGGCTAATGCATTCATAGTTGTGAACTTTAAAGAATCCATTTATGTATCGCAGATAGATCTTGAAAAAGGGTTATCGTTTGATATAGCAGAAATAATCAAGATAAGTTTGGCCAGACTACATCTTTTGGATAAGCATATATGATATTGATTGATTGCACTGTTGGAACTCATATTGAGTTTAATAGGGGCCTAACAAATAAAACATCATTTTAACTTGGTTAAGGATTCACGTCGGGTTCACTATTTTTTGTTTCTTCTAGAAATGGGGATGACCTTGTTTGTTTATGGTTCAAACATTCCAATCAGTTTCAAATGGTCTTATTCTCGAACCAGAAACATCCAATGATTCTATATCCATTTAGACCTACTTTCCAAAGATAGGTGCTCATTATTTGTTGACTGATGAGGCTTATGAATTTGCATGGGTAGAGAGGATGGGAGGTCAGGCTCATCACACCTTTTTGAGGAGAATTATTACCTACTCCAAGACTCTCTTATAGATTTATGTTATGTTCATGAATACTTATTAATTTAACAAGCATGAAAATGAGTTTTCCTTTAGATTTGGAAATTGATGATTGATATGTATGAGATTTTGAGAATTTTTATATGTATTTTCAGTTCTTCATCGATGGAGAATCATCCGTATGTATTATATATTCTTAGTCAGTGATATCCTTCAATAAATTATATAGAAATATCTTAGTCATTATGATGACCATACTGGTTTTAAATCCACTCAGTGGGGCACTTTATGTTTATTGTCATTCAGAAGGAAAGTGATTATTTCAGAATTGGGATCATACCCACAGATGGGCTACCTATGTATCCTTGTTAAAGAGGAATCATAACCCACATAGTTTGGGAATTAATGTATAGTTTAACGTCATATGGGATAGATAAGAATTAATGGGTGATGGGCTTGAACTTTGGAAAGGCTTCCTACTTACTCTAAATTTAAGTCAGAGATCAAATTCCACATAGTTCAATTAAGAAGTGTGGGGCTTACGTATGATTAATGGCCCAAAGAGATGTGTCGTGGTTACATTTACATTCTAATCTCATGTGAGTCATTCTCAGTGTGTGAAAAAAGAGGTATCTGTAAACCTGCCGATTTGTGCCATCAAAGATGCAGTCACAAGGAATGATATGGGTCTTATGTATGTGTGACTACCCATGTAGGTGAAGACTAAGATTTACTTTTGGAAAATTTCCTAGGAACAAGGTCTATAAAGATATTTGTGCTTTATGGAGATTTGGATACTCTATCTTGGGGCTTACTCCTGCGGAGGATGCCCAAATTAGGGGGGACATGGGGCTTACTCCTAAAGAGGATTCCCATTAACAAGGTCCATAAAGGTATTTGTGATTTATGCAGATTTAGATTTATTATTTTGGGGCTTACTCCTAAGGAGGATACCCAGATTAAGGGGGACATTAACATATGAATGGGTCTTAATCTTGAGAAAGAGTCCCATGGTTAAGGGGACTTATGATTGGGACTTACTCTTGGGAAGAGGGCCAAAATTAAAGGAACATGGGGCCTACTGCTATCGAGGATTCCCAGATTAAAGGGGATTTATGGTTGGGGCTTACTCCTAAGGAGGATTCCCAGATTAGGGAACTTGGGGCTTACTCATAAGGAGGATTCCCAAATTAAAGTTATTATCATCTTAATGGATGAGGGTGAATGGAGGAAATCTATAACCTTAATGACATAAAATTATGTAAATCAGGAGGTTTTGAGAGATGTTCCACATAATTCCTTTCAGATAAGGATGCCAATGAAGGTACCATTCCATAAATGGCTGGAAGAGGGTTTTGAAGGCTAAATCTTAAAAAGGAGAGGTGAATCTAAGGAAAGGAAGTGACTAGGAAGGAGGTTCCCAAGTCTTGGTCGCCCAAGTATACTTGTGCGACATGAGTCAACTTGGGCAATGAATAATCCATGAAGTGATACTTGGGAGACTTTCAATTTGGATCCCTTAGTATCATCACTAGAGACTTTCATAAGGGTGGCACGCAAGTTTCCTTGAGAGGTAAAGGTAGTGCGCAAGTGTCTTTACTTCCCCCAAGGGCTAGTCCCTTAGGCGCACAAGTATTGATGAGTTTTATTACTTAACCATTATTCTTCCTATTGAGAGTTTCCATTCTAGGTAAGATATTACCTTAGAAGCGTTCGAAAGAATTCAGACAGAGGCTTGGGTGACCAAAGCATGAATTCAAGTTTTTCATTTTTCATCTGTGAATTGGGGGCCCACATGGGGTATTTGTAGGCCACATGAGGCTTCGGAAAAATTTTATTTAGGGTGTGCAAGTGACTTGCGTGCCTCATGTCTGGCATACAAGTGACTTGCGTGGCCAAGGCTAGCACGTAGGTATACATGCGTGCCTTAATGCCTTTGTGATATTTTTGATATTTTTTCCTCTTTTTTTTCTTGAGATACTTCCCTTAGTAAATCTTTGGACTTTGTGATGGAACAAAGCGTCAACAGTAATGAAAAACGAATCATATCTCTTCATAGAGGTGGTAATCCCGATATACGCATGAATGATGTTTTCATCATTAAATGAATGGAAATTTAAGAAAATAATTGATATATTAATTTTATATTATAATAAATATATCATGAATATAATATATATATATATATATTAAATCTTTTATCAAAAATAGTTGTTAGAGGTGGTTATGGAAAACAAATTACATTAATTCACAAGGTAGTAGTCATTCGTGCACGTGAATAATGTTTTTGGTTCCCATTCGATGGAAAAATATATGAAAATATGTTATTATATTTACATAGTAACATCCAAATATATGTTAGACAAATATTGTATTATATAATTATGATCAAATAAAACATTAATGAGGTGGAATAACAAATAAAACAAAACTGATTGGTAAATAACGATATATCGCCTTCAAAAAAACTCTTTAGGTTTACAAAAAAACCTTCTTGGGAGGGTTTTATAATCTAAAAATAAATCTAGTGTGTTGGAATATAAATTAATGAAGGTATTATGATATGTATTTTATGAACTAAATGGATTTTTAGGTGTGATTAATATTAGAGAGGAGATCCGCTTTTGTAAGGGAGGGTAGTTAATCCTTTTTAATTTCATAAAATTTTAAATTAATATAAAATGATTTTCATGAAAAATTGATAAAAAATGATATAATTTTAAAATTTCATTAATATATGTAAAAAAATATATCATAAAAAAATTTAAAAATTTAAATTATATTTTTACCTTTATATGTTTTTTATCCCACATTAACCCTTTTTTAAAATTAACAAAATAACAATGTTTTACTCATTGGGGGATAAGTTATTTAACATAAAAGGAATATTGGACAATTAATGGACCTCAACTAATATATTAATATATATATATATAAATCACTAGGTTTAATATGTATTTTATAGGAATTTCAAATCATTTACGAAAATGTTGATTATAAAATATCATTATTGTCATTTTTATAACAATTAAATTAATTTGACAATAAAAATAACATGAAAATAATGTAATAATAATATAATACATTAAAACTAAACAAAATAGAATATTTTTCTAAAAAAACATTGAACACATTAATTTAATCAATTTTTATTCATATTAAAAAATTTAAAATCATTTATTTTTGTTTTCCACTAATTTAATAAATATTGTGTAATTGTTTCAAAAGAATTTAATGTACATATTTAATTACTAAAAATTAAAATTAATTTAACATGATAATGATAATTTATATTTCAAATTACTATTTATAACAAAAAATATGTAGTTTTTATCCCTATCATAAAAATATTATAGTCATTAAAAGCGTGAAAGTGATATTTTTGTATTTCTCTTTTACTTAAATATTATATAGAGCAAAATTAAATACATATGTTTAGAAGTGGAAATATATTCAAGACATGGATTTAAATGGATGAAATATACCCATATTTTTGGATAAATTCATGTTTTATGGTCAACATTTAGTCCCTATTGTTTTATTTTTTATCATCATTTACCTAATTTACCCTTACCATGGTTATAATTAGTTAATATATTTACTATTCACAATGACTAAATATAAAGTAGTCCTATTTTACAAATTTATACCTCTTTATTAAGATAATTAATTCATTTCTAAATATTCAATGAACAAAAGTGGATATATTTAATTTAAAGTTAAACTTGAAAAATAATATGAAAAATTGTTTTTCAGAAAAAATAATTTTTAAGTATAAATCTATTTTTACCAAATTCAACAATAAAATTTATTAAAATGACTAAAATTTGACTATATTTAATAAAAATAAATAAATAATTTATTAAAACTATTCATAATTAGAATATGACTTTGTAAATACTTTAAGATTAAATACAATTTATATTAAAAACTAGTATTTTTTACTATTGAATAAAAAAATTAAACTTTTTAGAAAAATATCAAAACATAAAAATAGGATAATTTTGATTTTATGATACAGAAAAATATTTCCTTTTTATTACATAAAATTTCTAAACATATAATAAAATTATTATAATATTTTCTCATGAAAATAAATAAATCCATTTTTGAAGACAACATATTTATGAAGAATAAAATGACTTTACTAAAAATTGAGTGATTTTTTACTAATAAGTCATCAATAATTTTATATTAAGATGGATATTTTTATATAATAATTAATTAATTTAATAAAATTTATAAAAATAAAATAAATAGATAGGTTATAAGAGTTATATTTAAATAACAACATTTCATAGTTAATTTTGAATCTTTGTTGTGTGTTGTATAAGTTATCCAACGTAATTTTCTTTTATCTATATTATTAAGATGTTACTTATATATAGATCAATATTAAAGTGTTTATTCTTATCCAAACAGAATATTCCTTCTGAATTTGATACACTCATTAATGATAGTTGTGGAAGATTTTTGAGGATTTGAACACTCTCGAAATGACATAGCTTTGTAAGGGAATGGAATATTCAAGGAGGGTTCAGGAACACTAAAATTCATGCCACTATAGATGAAATGAAAATTTGTTGTGGGAAAGTATCATATGAACATATCTAAATTTTATATAGACAAGTAGATCAAGTGATCACATCCCAAATTTGTCATTGGATATATGGTGGGCCACACATGTTTTAGGCCTTCTATATTTATACTCTAATTATTCTTTAATTCATGAATGTTAGAGGACTAAAAAATAGATGCTTTATTTTTAATTAGGTACCCCTTTATTAGATATTTTGCTAATAAATTTATTTTCCACATTAAAATACTTTTTTATGTTCATCGGGTTTGGAACTATCGATATCTAAAGTCTACATTCATTCATCAATGACCAAGGATCATATACATTATGGTCATAATTCTTGGACCAATGGGGTGAAAAATTAAATCATGAATGGGGATCAAAGTCTAAGTGTACCAAAAAAACATTTTAATATCGATTGTTGAAATTTTAAATCATAACTCAATAATTTTATGATTGGTAATGATGACATGGTATAAGAATGTAAGGGATAATTATTGACCATATTATAATGGTAGATTTTGTTTCAATGCTTTAGGGGAATATGAAGATTAAAGGTCAATCTCTTTATACTTAACACATGTTTCTAGTTGGTAGGATATATTCGGGTTCATATGTCGGTCCATATCAGGGGTGTGAATGTAAATCACAATAGAAGTGTTCATTACAGTTCGATGCACTCATTCCCAATAGTCATGGAAGTTCTACAAATCAATTTAGACACCAGAGGCACAAACTTTATTTTATATAAATACAATGTTTAAGAAATTTAATATGGAAATTATAGTCCCTGTTTTTCATGGAATAGGCTGGAATAATCCATTGGAGAGGATTGAATATGAATGGTGGCTCACATATGAGTAAAAAATATATGGTTCATATGTCACTATGTATCATATTGTAATAAAAATCAATCCACATGTATTTCTTACATGATGAATATCCCCTACACTGATCTGGATCAAATGTAGTGGAGGTAAATTATGATATCCTGGTATATAATTAAACACCCAAAGAATCCCCTAGTTTTATCCTGGTGATGTAGTTAGTTATGGTCAACCATGAATGTGGGGGACCCAAACACAAGAAATTTTATGGATTAAAGGGGGATTTTTTTCTAACATAGGGTCCCACATAATGTGCTCTCCAACATGAATCTGAATCTACTGTTGGATAAAGAGGTCATATAGATTGAACTAATCACATCAGTTTATAATTTTGTAGGGTTGATTATATATTGTGCTATTTAACATCATCTATCGAGGAATGATATTCTATTCAGTTTAAGTTCATTCAATATGGAACATATGTTGTGCAGTTTTACACCATTTGATAAGGAATCAAATAGAAATATCCAAAATTAGAGTTTTATTTTTATAGAATATATTTTTGGATATATAAATATTCACTAAAAGCCTCTCATTTGGATTTTTCATACAAAAAAGGCAATAAGGCTTCTCGTATATGGAATGATTAGTGAAAACCACAAATAAAAGATTTTGACACATTGTGTTTTAAGTATAATTTCTTTGGGCCTATGATAAGAGATCCTTTAATCACCACATATCCTATATGAATAGAAATATATCCATACATAATCATAGTGAGGTTATAATATAAGAGGGAATCATGGAGATTCTATGTGAATAGAGAGGACTCAAAAATTAATATAGTGTACTTACTCCCATATAAGTTTCCTAGATGAACCTATACTAGAGGATCCTATGTAGATCTAGGTGAAACATAGGTGGTTGGAATCTTCATTTCATCAGGGAACCACAATTGGGAATCCATACACTGGTAAAATCCTTACATGGATTTCACTCTCACATAGAGAGATTAGGCCATAAATGGTAGGATTCTCTAAGAAGTATATGGTATTACTTGATGGACCATATGTATTACAATTTTCCATCATTCTATGTAGACATAAATGTTTTTTAGTTTATGTAAAAAATACTAGGACCTTTATATTGGGGATTTATTAATGTCTAGATCATTCCCAATATATGATTTCATTATTTTTATGCTAAAACAATGAAGTGAAACCCAGTATGACTAAAGGATTCCAACCATTGGGGTGATGTGATGGGTTTTTTTGGAATTCATAGGTGGGTCCAATATTAGGGATCTAAGCATCACAACCTATCCTATATGAAGTAGGAATCAATCTACGCATAGTTTTGTTTTATGTTTCCCCAGCATCAATCTAGAATAGACATAAGGAAAGGTAATTTTTTCTTGGTGATGATCAATCAATGAACAAAATCTTGTCACATAGAATTGGATCACATTTTAGGACATAAACTATGTGTTTTAAACTCTTTTAGTGGGAATAAGGAATTTTGGGGGTCATTTTTTCCTTGATGAAAACTGAGAGATATGAAAAAAATGTACATTTTGAATACTTACATGGATATGGATATCATGTGATGATAAATGTTTTGATAGTATTAGAGATTCATGGATTGGATACAGATAGGAGATTCACATGTCATTGTGTATCATTTAAGGGTATAATTTAATCCACACATAGTTCTTATCATTCCCCCCCTGCATTCTACATATATAAAACTCTTGGGTAGGGTAACAAGATTTGCTTTCACCTTGATGTCGGGATTCTAAGAAACACAATGTGGATAGGGAAGCCCATACACTAAGGTGAAGAGGGGAATTATAGTTCAGCAAATTCATGGTTGGGCCAAGTATTGGAGATACATGTACCACAATGTATCTTTATTAATAATAATTAATCCACATATAGTTATTATCATATACTTACCTTTTTTGTGTTAAAAATGGAAGGGAACCTATCAAAATTGGAAAAATGGTTCCATCATCATGATAGAGTGATGATCATATTTTGGGTTGTGATTTTGGTTGGCTTTGTTCAATTATAAATCACTCCATATCATTAAATAATAAGAACCATTCAGTATGTAGATTTTTTATATAGGCGAATTTTACATGGATATAAATCCATATGAAAATCAACTCTTAACCGGATATATCTCTCATATAAAGGAGTTGTGTTTTGCATAGTAGGCCAAATTAGAAAATTTAAGGTCTTATAGGAGGGAAAAAAATTTGTTCAGTTTAACATTATAAAACATTGAAAAAATTACTTTTGGGGTTTCAAAAAAGTGGCATATCAATTATCTAATGAAATCAACTGAAATTTTTGACCTCGTGAGAATTATGCTTGGTGTGAGAAAAAATAAGTGATTGGTAGACCACCAATGTTTTAAGATATTATCTATCAGGGGAAAGTACTAACATTTTAGTTTAACATCTTAAAAAGATGACATAGGTGTTAGGAATCTCAATTCTATATTGTAATGACTATATGAATAAGAGAATACAAAAAACCTTGAATGGAGTGTAGACATATTGGGACACTACAAATAAAATCTATAGTATATAGTCCATTTAGTGAATACCCATTCTAAATGAGAAGACTCAAACACTATGAATGTATTTTAGAAATATTGGATCCCTTTTTGAAAATTTATCTCATAAATAATAAATCTAGGTCTCATGGTGTTGACCAATTTATGTAGTTTATGGTGTTATAGTTTAAATCATGACTATGTGGTTTAATGAATTATATTGAGGATATAGGAAGTGTAGTTTACATTTTCTCTTGTAATACTATTTATATAGTTTAATTTTATGTGACTCGGACATAGGTTTAATTCATTTTAAGGGTATGTGATGTAGATCATGGTGCTCTATACTAAATATATTAGAAAATGACCATTGTGATGTGATTTAAAGACTATGAAATTAATTTATTAGAAACATTTCAACGATGGGTGGTGTGATGTGATTGTTATCTATTGTGATTACCTTATATGTAGTATAAGGTCCCTTCTATTATTGTTCCAAATTTGTAGGCTTAATTCTAGGTATGACTGTATTTTTGAGTCATAACACCTCTTCTACTTGGAAAAATTATAGGATATATATATATATATATATATTATTGTTTAAGTCTTGACATATAATAACTCTATTGGATCTAGGTTTTTCAACCAATAAATAATTTTATCATCTAGTTAGTTCATTTGATTGAGTAAATTTTTAGTGTTCTGAACATTGGTGAGTAGACCTTATAGAGTAGTATGAAGAGAAAGAAGTTGAAATGTAATGGGTAAAATTTATTTTAGCACATTAAAAAGATAATATGTTGTTGTCTCTATTTTGGTGCAAGTTGTGATTTGTAAATCCTATAATTCTTATAGTAGTTTTCATGTTGATGACTTTTCATCCCTATCCACCATATTCTATAGAATTTATATAATGTTTTTTGGATGGCCTTATCTCTTTATTAGCCACCATGTGATAGAAAAATGAATGGATAGGCAAGATTTGATACTCCTTCTCTAGTTTCATTAACTCAAAAGTGTATAAGTGTGTTCTTTTAACCATCAATATAGAGTTTGGGATACAAAATATGGTAATGATATTTCACTTCTTAATTTTTATTATAACCATTTTAAAGCCTTCTTTTTGTGGTAATCATCTTACAATATTGAGAAAAGTTCGATTTAGTATGTATGAATAACAATGATCTAATAGTAGCTCGTTGATAATAAATATAAAGTCAAATCCATATAAATAAAATGGCCTACATTATTTAGTGGATTGGAGAAACATTAGGAGTTAGGGAATGAAATTATAATTTATCTGGATTGTATAAAAACTTCTAGTAAATTGTATGAAATAAAAATTAATTGATGGAAAACATTGACCAAGACTTCTAATTTTATGTGAGATTTTGGTCCCATACTACAGTTCACCACATAATTTATACTAGTATTCTTTCATTACAGTGAGTGTATTCCCTATATTCATATGAAGAAAATTATTTTTAAACATCATTAATAGAGGGTATGTTGAGAATTAGGGTCACCATATAAGAGAAATTTAACTTCCCAATGATGAATATACTCTTTTCAATATGAATCCAATGGAATGGTCCCATATTAGATATAATCCACAATTGGGCACAATTATACATTGGTGGAATTGTTTGAAGATGATATAGGCTCCCCTCTGTAAGGGGCAACATTAAATTCATTGATCACCAGATGATTTTTAATAATTAATAGGGAGACCATGCTACGATTAATGATATAGATGTCTATGTAATCATTGTCATGGTATCGAAAGGTGGTATATGAATTAGCTAGGTAATCTACATGGTCATTATGATAACATGGAATGTGGTTCCGAGTTGGATTTGAAAGAAACATCTCCATCAGTTCTTGGTCAGAATCATGTCGATGGATTAGTTCCCCCTTAATGTCATACGTTCAAATTATTTTCTTGATTACCATATTAGAATCGCTCTTAAATTTGAGTTCAACCATTGGAATCTACATAGATATCTCTAAACCAATGATGAGTACTTGATATTCTACCTTATTTTTGGTACATCATTCTAATAGTATGAAAGATAGGGAAATACTTGATTTATTGGTGAGAAAAAAGGAAATCCATAAGTAGACTCAGTTATACTATGGGTTCACCATTGTAATACCTATATGACATCAATAAGAACCATCAAATAACATTTTCCATGATTCAAGTGTATCATGTATAAAGGATACATTGCCATATAAGTGATTTTTACTTAGTGGAAAACTTAGGGGAGTATGGTTTATTGTAATAAATAATTTTTATGAATTCCTCTTGACATCCATAAGAGCCTTGAATTAGATATAAAATAATTAATAGATGACCACCCATAATAATATACATCTGATAAATATTTCTTTAGTGGGGATATACTTATGTTTATTAGCATAAAAGTCTAATCTAATCTCATGATGTTTTAGATAGTGTCTTAGATTATGTGCTGAAAATATAAATGTTAATCTATTATTATTGATGTTATAATATCAATTCTCTATTTCCCTAATCATATTATTAAAAAATATAATTGTTTCTATTTTCCTATGTTTTTCTTATAATCTAGTGGAATTCCAAGTGAGAAATCTATAATTTTTATATTTTAGATGAGTGGATTTAATTTAATGAGTTGCATGTGAAATAGTAGGTTGATGAGGTTCTTCTTGATTTCATTTAATTCCATTTGGTAGTCTTCACCCCTTGGTAGGGAAGCCCTTTTTTAATTAATCTAGAAAAATTTAATCCTATAATAGTGATATAGGAAATGAATTTCCTAATATAGGAAAAGATCCACTGGATTCTTATCAATTAATTTATGTTTCATGGTGGATGCATGTTTATATTTCCTTTTTTTTTTCTTATAGTCAACTTCAATGTCGTGATAGAGTACCATTATATTGAGAAATTTCCCTGATAATACCCAAAAATAATAATTTTATGGGATTCATAAATATCATCTTAATGAATCATGAAAAATATTACATCATGTTTGGTAAAATGATTATAGAGTTATCAAGGAATTATTAACAAATCATCCAAAAAAACACTCTATGGTTTTTCTCAATAAGGAAATAAACATATGATTCATATCATTTTAATATGTAACACCAATTTTCATTAAACTTAAGGTCATTTCCTAATAAGAATTATATGCCTTAGGGTTCCCTGAATGTTTTGGTATCCACATCATATATGAGCATTCAAATATAGTTGTAACCAAATCACCCATCCATGAATAAAAGGGAATAAAAGCTCTATATCATGTTAATTAAGAATTTCCTTATTAGAATAAGGAATTCATATTTTGGGAAATTCCTTTTAGGGTCACTGAAGTCTATAGAAACTAAAATCATCTAATTATTCTTCATAAATTGGGTGATGGTTTCCAACCAATTCAGATTCTAAACATCTAGGATGAGGTTGGATTTGATGAAATTTTCAATATGGACTTATATATTGGAAACAATAAAATGATACATTCTTTTTTGTGATTATTTAAAACCATGGTGGTAATTTATAATGCATGTGTGATGGAAGGAAAACTCATGATTCAACCTATTAATTTTTGTGTCATTTTTGTAAACATATTATGATAGTGTTTGGATGTAAATATACTCTTCGTTCTACTCAGGGGAAATATATTCACTGATTAAAATTCATTTTACACCCTTTTAATACTAAATTTCGCATTCTTGAGCTCATTTATGTTGGTAGATATTCCTTCCTCAAATGTTGGTGGTGGAATATCTATGATTAGGCTCTTCCCCTTATTATATCTCAATGTTTTTAGAATTAAAAGATGGAGGGATATCTTGTATCCAAAATATAATGTGAGTAAATATTAATTTTTTGTGGATAATAAGTATGTTTTCTAGATTTTTAGAGTTTTACAATAGTGTTATGACTATCAAATGCATCATGTATACTATGATCTTCCTGTATACTATCACTATGGAAATAAGAGTTACAAATATCCTTAGATTTTTAAGATATGGTGTAATTTTTAATTTCAACTAGTGATATAGAAGTTTCATTCAATCATGATGATGAAGAAAGAATATCTTTTAGTATCAAAGAAAAAATGGTGAATTTTTTAGTGGATCGTATCCCTCTTTAATCAAATAAGCCTTATTTTTCATTTTTTTCACCATATGAATAGGTTAATGAAAAATATTTGGACCTTAGAAGATCCCTAAATCTAGGATTATTTCCACAATTAGAGTTATGGTAAATACATAATCCACATAGTGTACGCCTGAGGGGCCTACTTAAGATGGTCCCAAGTCATTGGGAGAAGCGACCTAAATAAAATCTCTTATCATCAAATTTTTTCCTTCTCATTAATAGAATAATAACTTATAATACTAGGATTCAAGAAATTAAAATGGTTTACTATCTCTAAATATTAAACGAACTTCTAAATTGATAAGGTATTTTAGGCATTGATTGTATGATAATGGCACCATTTCTTTCTCATAGAACCATTATCTCCCTAACGAGACATTAATTGTTATATAATGTCAAACAAAATGAATTTATAATTAGTTACAAGATCCTAGAATTGGTATTTTATTTTTATTTATTCAAAATCCTTTTTTTACTCATGATATACCATTGAATTGTTAATTTTATGGGAGACAGATCATCCTCTCTATAACCTATAAACTAGGGGATATAAATTGGGATTATATTGATACTGTAACTCTTTTTAATTAATTCCTGATGATTTTTTACAATTTTATGATCTATTTAATTGTATAGGGTTCTAATATACCCTTATATGGTGACCTTATGATCCTTCTCAAAGAAGGAGATAACATGGGGGCATTTAACTAAAGTTATCACTATATGATAATCATTGGTTGTCATAGCTTTGGTCCCAAACTCCTTGAGAGAATGTGATTCCATGATCCTTTTTAGAGGTGGGGTGTGTGAAATATAAAGAATTGTTTTAGTATGATGAATAACTTCTTCAATATATTATACTTCTACACCATGGGTTAGTGCTTCCCATTACGAGGTTTCTCCATTGTCATTGGTTTTAAGGTCACGATAATTGGTACTAAATATTTTTCTTTCTTCCTAGAACTGAAATAGATTCTATCTACTACTAGGTAGATATAAATAGTCCCACTAACATACTTACATTGGTCTGGTGGTTTTACAAATTTCAAATGATCTTCTAAAACAATTAAATTCGAGAAAATCCTAGATGAGTATCAGGTGTTCCAATGTTCATTTTTGGATTTCATTTGTAATTTAATTCATGTTTTAGTTTTATAAATACATATATAGGTGATTTGGATGATGTTTTTATAGATTACATGGTTAATCCTTCATCAGTTCGCTTGGGACCAGTCGAATTTTCCCCATGTTCCCCAATTATGCCTAGAGAACACGGTTTCTAAAAAATATTCTTCATCAGAGAAGGGATCATCCATGTAAATGAAGTTCATAGATATGAAATGTGCTTCTTTATATGTTTAGGGTTTCCCTTGGTAGTTTGGTTCCCATCCTCCCCATGATGGTGTAAAATCCATATGGGTATGAACCCCTCTAGGAGTTGATCAAGATTCACTTGCACCTTTTTTATTTTGTTGTATATTCCTTCTTCCATATGATGGATATTAAGGAATAACATTGGATGTAGATATAATTAGTACCACCACTACTATGTAGTTTTTTTGTTCCTTGGGTATTTCCAGATCTCAGTCGATTGTCTTTTGAGTCAACTAGTCATTGAACATTCTTTCACGCTTGTTTGGAACTTCCTAACAGTCATCTTCTTTTTTTCGGTAATAGAAATATAGTCCCCTTGTGTTCAAGGTTTACCCAATGAAAAATATTTGTAATAAAATATTATAAGAGAAATATTTTTAAGGATAAAATAATCTTGAATAATTTTTCCCAATATCTGGTAGAAAGGGAAATAGTTTGGGTAATTAATGATATAATTTCATCATGTTTCGTAGAAATGAGCAGCTTAAGTATACTGTATTTCGTGTCTATGATTAACAAAACTAGAACATGATCTTTTAGAAAATTGTAGTTTTTATTTATTTGTTACTCATATTATAGGAAAAAATTTCTATTATTTTCCTTTTTATAATGATGGTTCTATAGTATTTATCACTTCATGGGAGTGTTTGGGTGATATTAACATTTTATGTACACTATAACAGTTATCAATTCTATTTTAAAAATAATAGTTGTGGGATTTACATTACTAGACATATTTCCATAGTAAATAGGTATATGGTATGTTTTTTATTTCCTTCACTAAATTTCCATTTCTAATTACCATTCTATGGTTCAAAATTCCTTCAATGCTTCTGTATAATTTAGGTGGATTGATGGTGTTTGAAACTCTTCCAAAATATCCACTATTAAAATTTCCATAAATTTTTTCCTATGGGGGAATCATTATTATTGAATATTTTAGCACCTTTCATATGGTAATAAAATTCGATACACAAAATTTTTAAATTTAATTATAATTATAAGGTTAAAGGAATGTGGTCTTCCTTATCCTAGAAAAATTGATAGAGAAATTACTAATTAATGTTTTCCTAGCCTATAATGGAACCAGATTGGGAAATATTATACCATAGAAATGTTTCCCCTTACAGAGGCTTCATAAAATATGTGGATTTTTTTATCCTACTAATAATGCATTTCTATAATAGGGAAACACAAGGACACAAAATATTTAAAGTGTTTTTCTTGATCTCTTGTGACATTAAAGGCTAGAAATATGAGATTATAACATTTGGGGGGATTATAGTGATGTAACATATATTTTAATTAATTTCACATTTAACTAAAATGTTATAAATCCCAAAAAAGGTGTTATTTTAAGATAAATTGTCATATTTTATGATTTTGGTGCTATTTTGAGCTTAATCGTAAATATGGAATATTTTAGATTTGTAAGTATTTTAAATTATTTCTATATTTTGAACATAAATCATATTATACTGATCAAAATATTTAAATTACTTATTTTTAGGATTCTATACATCCTAGGATTCATTTAATCCTTCTGGTCCAAGAGCATAAGCTACCATATGGAAGCTCAAAACAAGCTCACAAGTGGGGCCTTAAATTTTTTTCGAATATCTAGCATATTTTGGTATTGGGCCCATATATTTTCATTAGATAATAAAATACACATAAATTCGGTTTATGGATGAATAATAAGTGTAGGGAAAAATTTAATGAAGGATATCATGTTTAAATCAGCCTTTTTCATGGTCATTAATGCATGATAATCAGGATACTTGAAATGAGGAGATTCTGATTGGGTATAATAATTTTTTAGAGTAAAATGAATATAACTCTATCTCTACATAGAAATATATTCTTACATTTTAAGGTGAGTCACTCAAGAAATTTTGGAAAAAAATTAATTAAAGATGAATTGAATTATGAGGTCATTTTTCAGGGATACAACACATCAACTTTAGAAGGAAAATTTTGGCCTATAAAAGGAGGAGAGCTTCTCCCTCCCAAAGCATCCCCACACCAACCAATTCATAGGAAGGGAAGCATTAGACGATGGAATCCTATAGATTTATTTCGATTCTTTATTTTTATTTTATTGTAATTTCTCCCCTCTCCCATATCATCTTGAATTTCCCATCCAAGGAGAGGTAGTTTCATTGAGTGGTCCGGAAAGGGTAGGCTGTACCATTGTCATTTTCTTGAGTTATTGTGATTCAAATTAATAAGATCCCTTATTCATTATAAATCTTGTTTCAATTAATAATTATAAATTAAATTCTTGATTATGTTGCATTTGGATTTAATTTAGTCATTTTTAATTTCATTGGTTTATGATCCTTTTCTACCTCCACCCAATTATTTTCTGTATACGGTGGAATATATTAGTGTTGGGTGGTGAGTGATTGATGGTAATTATACACATGGTAAGTAGAATAGACATACCTAAGGATTCAAATAGAAATATTATTATCATAATGATATTGAAAAGGAAGTTAAAGGTGTAAGAACAAAGGTTTTGGGACTCTGAGACTTTGGAAATTTTCTTGATGTCATTCCAGAGAAGGGCGTTCAGAAGGCGCGCAATGCTGAGGCTCGGTGTGCCCGGAATTAATTATATAAAAACATTAATTTTTTTTATATTATGCACACGTGGTCAACTAAAGAGAATTTGATATCTCTTAAAAGGTTGATCGGATCGGAAAACAGAGACCACGGTTGGGTCCCGAACGCGGTGTTTGTCCTGGGTGCAACATAAAATGAGACGGCATGAGACGTTCGGACCCCTCTCTCATTGGCGGTGTGTTAAATGGATGAATAAATTATCAAATTATTCATTTAATATCTCAAACCTGAGTAAATACAAAATGGTTGCTCAGATGAAAAAACTAAGGGCACCGTTCAGTCCAGAGCATGATGTTTACCATATGATTGGTGTAAAAGTTGTGGTCATGGGCCTGCTGTGAGAGCCATCACCCAGGGGAAAAGTCATCATTTCGAAATGACCACTTACTAATTTTTATCACTGGCATTCAATTTCAAATAACATTCGAATGAATCCTAGAAATGGAAATCTGATACTTTTGTTGAGTTCTAAATGTGGCGTTTTACCTAGTTGGAGTATAAAATGAGAGGGCATGGTGAATTCGGATTCTACGCTAATTGTAATCCCTATAAATAGTTTTATGTGTTTAGGGTTAGGGGAAAAACCCTAACTCACTCACTCTCTATCTCTAAACATCCAATCTCTCTCTCTAGCCATTCTTCACTATTCTTCGGCGTTCTTCACTGTTCTTCGCCGGATTTAGAAGCAAAATTCGTTGCATCGAAGCGGAATTGTGCGGGTGCATCACCAATGTCGAATGGCCGGATCGAGGTAGGATTTTTATTAGTTTTCCGCCACTTCATAAATTTCTAGAGTTTTGTCGTTTTAAATTCTATAGTTTTAGAAATTGGGGCGTTGGCCGAACGAACACGAAGAATGCCCGAGCCCCATTTTATTTATCGTTATTGGGCGTTCTTCGTCCAAAATTTTTGGATGTGCCAAATTGTGTCAAATCAAAGATCATGGGTAGGCACTATGAAGGTCTCGTCCCGAGGATCCTGAACCTGTGATCAGTTTTGAATTTGGGTCACCTGACGACTCTTTAGGGTCTACCCTCTAGTAGGGCTGGGCAGTGGGTCACCCGACGACTTCTTCCAGGTCTACCCGCTAGAAAAACAAGGAAGTGGGTCTTCTGTTGACTTATTCTATGTCTACCCTCCAGCAGGGATGGGTAGTGGGTTGCTATTCAACTTCTTAGGGTCTACCCTCCAGTAGGGCTGGGCAGTGGGTCGCCTGTCGACTTCTTCGAAGTCTACCCTCCAGTAGGAATGGGAAGTGGGTTGCATGTCAACTTCTTAGGGTCTACCCTCCAGGAGGGTTGGGAAGTGGGTCTCCTGTTCACTTCTTTGAGGGCTACCCTTCAGTAGGGCTAGGCAGTGGGTCACATGTCGACATCTTAGGGTCTACCCTCTAGCAGGGCTGGGCACTGGGTCACCTTTCGACTTCTTAGGGTCTACCATCCAGCAGGGTTGGCAGTGGGTCACATGTCGACTTATTCCAGGTCTACCCTCCAGAAGGTATGAGTTGTTGGTGGCCTGATTATGTATTAGGGTTTACCCTCTAGCAGGTTTGGGCAGCGGGTCACCTTATATCTTATTAGGATTTACCCCCCCCCCCCCCAGTAGGGCTGGGTAGTGGGTCACCCGTTGGCATTTCAGACTCGTTCCTTGTATATGAGGTTAGTCAGTGAATTTTTCTCTGTGACTACTGGAGCGGGATCCATGGTTGTACGGATCGACTATGTGACATATTTGACGTGACCTTAGGACATACGAGAATGAGGGGCGCTTTTCCCACTGAGATGCGTCCTTGTGTCATGACCTAAATGTCGTGCTGAAGAGTTAGTGCCGCCCAAAGCGAATAGTATCGAGGTGCTGTGATTGAGCCCCTTTGACTTGTACCTCCTAGTTTGAAGTGTGGGACATTTGGGTTCAGTGTTGGATATCCATTGAACTATTGGTGACTCTTCTTGGGATGATCTTGGAGATAGAGATCCCCTTACACATTCATTTCGATTTCTCTTTGAGCATATATATACACATCCTATTGTTGTTCCCACTCCTTGGGTTCGGTTACTCTCCTTCTAGGAGGGGCAATTATGCACGAGGTATTCCACGTGCATTCCGTGTCTAGATCCTCTTGGTTGGACGAGTCTACTCTTCTGCTATGGGCAGTGAAGACTCAATGAGAAGTTTGCCTTCTCACCATCTCTAGCTCTATACATCTGGAATATTCTTCTTCCTTTCTCTTGTGGGGTTGATATGCACTCTCTCTCGCTCTTTCACTCTTACAATGTTCTTTTATCTTTCTACTGCTCACCATTTTAGTATCTCCCTTGGTGCTCCCTCGAACTTTTGGGGCATCCTACTGAATATTTTTATACTCACCCATGCTTGGGCTTTTCCCACACTTGTTGTGCCCTTGTAGATGACGGATAGGTAGGTCGAGACTACAAAGGAGCATAGAGGACACCGGAGCTTGGGCTGCGTTTAGTTATCATAGCAGGACTTTCTTGGTTTGATACTCACCATTGGTTTACCTTTTTTTTACCTATTATCGGGTTATGGCACCTTTCTGGTTGGGCGCGTGTTTATCCCTATTAACTATTCAGTTTAATTGTCAGTACATTTCATCACTTTTCTCGTACTTTTTATAGGTCTATGCATGTATGTTGGTTCCCCTTTTGTAGTAGTGTTGTATCTTTCGTTCCATTCACTACACTTTTTCATTGAGTTGGCTGCGTGTGTGTGTACAATTTCTTAGGCAAAGGCCTCCCCTAGTTTATTGTGCCTTCAGCACTAGTCGCCAGCCCCTGGCCTATGGAGACGGGCTTGAGGTAGTTACGGCTTGATCCCTAGTACGGGTCGGGTAAAGAAAAAGTGGTATCAGAGGTGGTTTATTCCTTGGAGCGATGTTTGGACGTCCCTAAAAAGGAACTGGTTGAGTATTGGGGAAATAGTGTCAACGTGTCTTGAGAGTAGCTCTCAGGCCAGGGAGTCCAGTGATGGTGCGGTGGCTAACGTATCTATTCATGAGGACCCTGATAACCCACTTGTCGACTCGGCACACTGAGAAACTTGTTGTAGGAAATTTGATCCAAACATCATATAGGATTGAGTCTTTGACTGTCCTTCTTGTGCCGGCTCCCCATCGTTGTTTATATATATATGCTCATTTGACCACGGTGCTCCTTGATCTGGTTCAGTATGTCTCTGCGATGATAGCCAGCCAGGATACTAGCTTCAGTTCATGACGACAAATAAAAGAGGCCTCATTTCAAGATCTATCATACAATTACCCTTCCTCTAGGGGGACAGGAAGTTTCACCTACACCTGTGGAGTAGAAGATAGTACCGGTAACGAAGGCCAATGACGATCACAGGCTGGATGCGCTACGTGAGTTCTAGTACCAGAGACCGCTGAGGTTCCATGGTGAGCCATACTCTCAAACAGTAAAGGGATAGCTAGAGTCGGTGGCCCACCTCTTCAGGCTTCTTCAGACACTGACGTGTTAGATGGTGTCTTTGACAGCTAATCTTTTACCACCCAGCAGCTGGCGTGGTAGAGCCAAGGTTACTCAGATGCACGATGAGTTGGTACTATCATGGGATGACATCTAGTGGCTGTTTCTTGAAGAGTACTACCCCTCCCACTTACACTTTTTAAGTTTTTGGGAGCTGTTGGAGCCTCAGTAGGGAGTGATGGTAGTGGCGGAGTACGCGGCTGGGTTCGCAGACCTTATGCAGTAATCTTCGGATGTGGTCCATGGCAGCAACTTCCAAGAATAGAAGTTAGAGCAAGGTCTCTGTAGGGGAGTTTTGTTCCATCATAGTGCCCCTGTGCATCCTCACCCATCTCAGGGTGCTAGAGCAGGCACTGGTGATAGATAAATTTCTGTCAGATGGACGTCTATTGGCAGGGTCTCAACGCTGGAGGTCTCCCCTTGATGAGACTCGGGCACATGGTCTGGGATAGCGCGGAGTACCGAGATAGCCCAGGGAGGACTAGTTCTATTTTTTTGATGTGTGAGATCACATGGTGTGAGACTACCCAACCAAATGTGCTAAGTCTTCCTGATAGTTGGTAGATGCACCGCCATGATATATGCAGTTTCGTGATAATAGAACTCTTAGGTGAGGACAGGGTGGTCCCCAATGAGGCGGTGATGGCAGAAAAGAAAGAAGAACTGTGGTTGGAGGATGACGTTTCGAGGTCCTCCCACCACCACTAAGCATCCCATGTCAGGCTCAAGGAGCTGACAGATGGGGCCGCGGGCGGATGTGTGTTGTGGTTGTTTAAAATCCTACAGTGCAAGAGATGATAAGAGGTACGCTCTGAGTATTTTTCTACTTTTCTCAGTATAAATTTTTTGACATTGCGTGAGGTACTCTTTCATCTAACTCCTCGATTGAGGGGTTACGGAGGGTGATGTGGGGCATCGGTATAACCCTCTATTGGTGTTGGGGGAGGTAGTTTTTTCCTGAGAATGTGGCGAAACTATCTTCAGTGAAAGCACTTTTTGGATTGCTCAGACCTCTAGTTTCTCAGGTGCATCCCCACACATGGAGATTTGAACCTAAGAAGACGGTGCTGGATAGAGTTTCTGTAGGAGGGTACGGCTTGTCTGCAGTTGATGAAGCTGACTCCTTCACTGGATGAGCATGTAAGAGAGTCTTGGTCAGGATGCACCGACTGTGGAAACTTGTGTGACCTGATATCATTGGCTGTTTAACCAGATGGGTATTCTGAAGGAGGGAATCACAAGACCATGTGTTGACGCTCCTTCCGTCACAGAATCTAAAGATCGGAAAAGGGGAATATCTAAGCTCAAAGTGATTCAACCTTTGAAGAAAATATCAAAAATCGACAAAGGCATGAACAAAGGATCAAAAGCAACTGCACCATGCAAGTTATATCACTGTCGCGCAAGTCCACCTGCACGATGCCCTTATGGTCGCGCAAGTGACTTGCGCGACCTATGTGATAACCACTCGGTAACTGCCCAGGGTCTTCTCCTGCCTATAAATAGACCCTGTGGGCCCCCCATTCGAGAGGATCTTTTTCCAGAAACTCGGATTGAAGCTCCCGACGCCCAAGTCTCTTCGCAAAGCTTCCGGAACACTTCTAAGGTAATTTCTTACCTAGAACGGAAGATCTAAAGAGAGGGAGGAAGGCCTAAGTGTTGAAACTCATCAACACTTGCGCGTCTGAGTGGACATCCCTTAAGGGAAGTGGTCACACTTGCACGCCACCTTACCCCTTCGATAGAACTTGCACGTCCCTTTTCTGGAAGAACCTCAAGAGGATTCTAAAGGCTTTAATAAAGAGTCTCTCAAGTATTTCAATGCTGGTTGACCATCGCGCAAGTACCCCACGTGTCGTGCAGGTATACCTGCGCGACCAATACTTGTGCGCCGCCGCAGTACCTACGCGCCATCCAAGACTTGCGCGCCACTTCCTTTTTGGGTGCCTTTATTGCCCATTTCACCCCTCTTAAGACATTACACCATTTTCTTTTCAAGATTCAGTCTTTAAGACACTCTCCAAATCTATTTATTGCATGATTTCTTGAGTTGACTTCCTTATATGAAAGGAATTCGGTGGAATATCTCTCAAAATCTAGTGATTTACATATCTTTATGTCACTAAAGATTGAGAGTTCATTCATTCAACCTTATCCTTTAAGATGAGAGAATCCTTAACCTGGGTCTCCTTTTCAGGAATAATCCCCAGTCCTAAGTCCTCTAAACATGGGCATCCTCCTCAGGAGTAAGCCCCAAACCTTAATCTCATAACCTGGGTCTCCTTTTCAGGAATAAGTCTTGGTTATAATCTTGGGCTTCCTTTTCAAGAGTAAGCCCCAAATTCCCTAACCTGGGCCTCCTTTTCAGGAATAAGTCCCAGTCATAATTATGGGCATCCTCTTTAGATGTAAGCCCCAAGTCCCTTAATTTCTCTTCAACCAGTCCTAAATTTCATTTGATCTGGGATTCCTTCTCAGGAGTAAGACCCAGTTATCAATCCTCTCCTAATTTGGGTTTCCTTTTCAGGAATAAGTCCCAAGATAGAGTATTAAAATCTCCATGAAGCATATATACCTTTATGGACCCTGTTCCTGGATTTTCTCCCTAAAAGTAAATCCTAAACCTTCATCTATCCGGGCAGTCATACATACATAAGCCCCAAACCATTTCTTATGATTGCATATTTCATGGCACAATTGTCTAATTTTTACCAATACCTCTTGTTTCTCACACTGAGCATGACTCACGTGAGCTTAGAGTGTAAAAGTAATTATGACATCCTTCTTTGAGCCCTCTATCATAAACGTCATACTCCCTTATTCGAACTACGTGGGTTCTGATACCTTTTCCAAAACAAAGGATACGTAGGGAGCCCATTTATGGGTTCGATCCCAACTCTGAAATAATTCATTTCCTTCTGAATGACAATAAACTTCAAGTGCCCCACTGAGTGGCTTTAAAACCAGCCTAGTCATCATAATGACCAAGAGAATTTTATATAAATGTTTTGAAGGATACCTTTGACCAAGAATCTCAAAATAAATATAGATGATTATCTATTGATGAAGATCCTCGAATACATATAAAAGATTCTCTAAATTTCTTACATATTTAATCATTGATTGTTAAACTGAAGGAAAGCTCATTTTATACTTGGTAATGTAATAAGGAATCACGAACATAACTTAAATCTATAAAGAGAGTCCCCGAATAGACAATAATTCCCCTCAAAAATGTGTGATGAGTCCGACCTCCCATCCTCTCGACCAATGAAAATTCCTAAGCCTCATCAGTCCACAAGCTAATGAGCGCCTACCTTTGGAAAATACGTCCAAATGGATGTGGAATCATTGGATGTTTCCGGTTCTACGAACAAACCCGATAGAAACCGATCGGAACGTTTGAATCTCCCATCCAGGAGGTCATCCCCGAATTCCGAGGGAAACAAAAATGGTGAACCCGACGTGAATCCTTAACCATGTTAAAATGATATGTTACCTATTTGTTAAGCCCCTATTTAAAACTCAATAAGAGGGATAACAAAAACAATCATTGACATGTGTTATCATCCAAAGGATGAAGTGCCTGAATTTCATCTTGATTACGTCTGTTATATCAAACAGGCACCCTTTTCCAAGATCTTCTGTAGTTCCATAATGGATGCTCTCAAATTCAAATCTGTGAATACTGCTGCTGCAAATACCACTGCTGCTATTCCTACTGGATCGTCATCCACTCTGAGGAAGACATCACCTACTCAGCGTCTTCAACGCTGGGTATCAAATGCGCTGGTTAAAGAGTACCGTCAACACGGTACCATCCCAACTCTGGAGGCTACCCGACAGGCCCTCCAAGTGAACAACTCACACAGGTTGTTCGGACAACGATGACCAGTGATCAAGAGGCAGGCGGTGCTGACTACCGTCTCCAACCGTTTCGGGTCTTTATCCCCGGAATGCAATTTCCATTCACTCCCTTACTCTGAGGAAGTGAATGAGCAAGTCCCTCAGGGCCTTAATTCAAAAAGACAGGAGTCCTTCCCGAGGGATCCCATCAACAATCGCCGCCAGACTCATGCGGTAGTGCGCCCTCAACATGATGAGGGTACCGACTCCAGGCATTCAGCTCAGGTTCCTCGAACCCGAGCAGGCAAGACGAACCGCCAGAGATGGAATCCGGTTAAAAATGGGCAGGTTTTCATCCCTGCCATCTCCGGAGAAGTCCACCAACCTAACTTGGTGGCGAACATCGAGCAGGAAACACACCTGTCTATTTTAATTCCGCTGTCCAGCAGACTCGTCTGGCAGCATCAGGCCAATCCCGCCAGGCAATTCCAGCGGAGTACTATAGGCAGGAACATACACCTACTTATATATCATCAGTTAGTCAGCAGGCTCACCTGACTACATATGATGGATCTCGTCAACCGCGTTTGGTGAAGTATAATCAGCAGGCACATACACCTGCTAGTACTAATCATTCCTACCAACAGTCTCGCTTGGTAGCGCACGGAGAAGTCATTCGGAAAGCTCTGACGACAAAAATGAGGCAGACTCAACTCTCTGCCTCCACACTTGAGTACTGTCAGGATTCACTGACAGAAAAAGGAGGACAAGAGCAGGCAAATACACCTACTCCAAGCCCGGAATGGACGTATATCCCCATTCCGGCAGTTGAAGTCACCAAACATATTTTTTCAATGGTGAAAGAGAAGAAGCAAATTCCTGCTCATATTCTAGATGCTTTCCAGGATATCATAGTAGCTTCAGCATCATCTCAGGGACAGACACATAAATCTATCCCTAGTAGTGGAGAAACACATCAACGATTCACTCCGGAACAGACACACACATCTATGCCAGTCCAAGAGGGTTATGGGGCATACTCCCCCATATCATATGGACAACCAAGTCAGGCACATACACCTGATTTGAGTGGAGATCGTCAGCCTAACCTGACCATCTTTCCTGATCAGGCACATACACCTGCTCAGAGTAACCACTTTCGTCAACAAGTGGTTTCCAAAGTGAGTAAGAAGGCATCTAAGAAAAAGATCCACCCAGCACAGTCAGGAGATCAAAGGCCAATCTGCAACAAGAATTTGCTCGATGCTGGAGTTCGTGAAGCCCTCAGACATTTATCTGTTGGAATTCAAGATTCTACTCCCTCAGTTCCCAATAACGGGAACATTAATTCCGAAAGTCTTCAACAGACACTTCCTCATGAAGGCTTGCTTCATGAAAATTCGGTCAATCTTGAAGTTTCTTCTTCAGATGAGAGCCACAGGAACCCTCTGTGTGGTCAGAAGACCAAGAAGCAAGAGATCTCATCTTTTGTTGTAACCCATTATGGTGGTCCTCCCCATGATGATGAATTTCACTGCGAAATTCCTCTCCGCAGTAGTGATTCACATAGCCTGGAAAATACTCCAGTGGAAAATGTAGTTCCGAGAAAGCCCTATTATCTTGAGGCACTTACAAATGTGAAACCAGTCATGTCTGATGCTTTATCTCTAGCAAGTGAAATACTTTCTCAATCAGAAGATAGCCCAGGGTGTAGGTCATTCTCCGAACCACCCCTAAGTCATGCATCTTCTAGTTTGATCAATGATCTCTCTACCAATATTGTTGAATCCGATGAAGCAACAAGGGAACACCAACTCTGGTCAAAACAAGTAGACGAATCTTCATTTAATGATAAAGAGTAAATGCTGAACATGAGGAAAAAACTGGCAAAAAGTGAGGTACCAGTCATGTTTTGGCCTTTGGCTGACTCCCAATATGACATTCCAAAGATGTTGACGGAAGATGGAGTCCATGATATTCGTCTCAACATATGGAAAACTCTTTGTCAATTGAAGAAGAAGGTATTATCTTATGATGAATATGAAAATCATCTTAAGATAATAGAAGGGCTACAATGTCATTTTGATTTGGCATCTCTATCTGTCTCTCGGTATCCGAAGGCTGAAAAGCAACAGAGAACCCTTCAACGTTCATGCCTTGGCGCACTAAGAAAATTACGTCAGTTAATTGCCAATGCTCCATCTGATGTTCATATCAGAGGATGGGGTGTTCATGGGGCACTACATTTCTTAGTGCTTTCCAGTCAGCAAAGCCCTCCGAAAATGGTCTCATGCAATGTTATTGCCCATGGTCGGCCATAGTCAATGGGCTTTGTTCATAATCAAAATCTTTCTCAAGAACAGGCTTCAACTAGTTCCTCTCAAAATCAAGCATATAGAGAACAAGTTGTTGAATTTATCCTACATCAAGCAGTCGAGAATATTGTACAAGCCTCTCGTATGGATCAAACGCATCATCAAATGACAGAAGTTTCGGAAATCATCCAACGGTC